>JAOYRR010000067.1:0-711858 GCA_038994665.1 Podotricha telesiphe | reverse complement strand
AATTTTAAATTTTATTTTCTGTTTAACTTTTGATCAGATTGTCTGTTTGTTTGTGCACGCTAATCTCAAAACCGGCTTAACCAATTTAAATGCTGTTTAATTCATCATAATTAGGTAAGCTTCTCTTAACATTTAGTGTTTATTTCGGTCCAATCGGTTCATAAGTAAAAAAGGAACCATTTAAATTATAAATTTCGGCAAGTTTGTGTTTTAAGTGGGAACGCGGGTGGGCGACAAAACGAATTAGTTTAGTCGTGTAGTTTACGCAGGCGTAGCCGCGGGTGGGTTGCTATGAAACATATATATTTACAGCGGATTTAACAGAACTGAGCGTCAAATTATAAAATTTGGATAAATTCATGGTTACTAGAAAATATTTTCTATTTCCCATATTTATATTTCTCATTTCTGATAACTCAGCCGGTTTGTTTGTTTCATGTTTTCAAATCATAACGAAGAAGTGAAATGGAGTCTGATTAAAAATGTTCGTTCGATATTTGATCGATGTGAGTTCGATTCCTTTTGGTGAAAATTATAACATTTAATAAAATCGTCAATTATAATTTTCTGGTGTCATCATAGAAAACAAAGTGTTTGCGTTGAAAAAAAAAAAAAAAAAAAAAAAAAAAAAAAAAAAAAAAAAAAAAAAAAAAAAAAAAAAAAAAAAAAAAAAAAAAAAAAAAAAAAAAAAAAAAAAAAAAAAAAAAAAAAAAAAAAAAAAAAAAAAAAAAAAAAAAAAAAAAAAAAAAAAAAAAAAAAAAAAAAAAAAAAAAAAAAAAAAAAAAAAAAAAAAAAAAAAAAAAAAAAAAAAAAAAAAAAAAAAAAAAAAAAAAAAAAAAAAAAAAAAAAAAAAAAAAAAAAAAAAAAAAAAAAAAAAAAAAAAAAAAAAAAAAAAAAAAAAAAAAAAAAAAAAAAAAAAAAAAAAAAAAAAAAAAAAAAAAAAAAAAAAAAAAAAAAAAAAAAAAAAAAAAAAAAAAAAAAAAAAAAAAAAAAAAAAAAAAAAAAAAAAAAAAAAAAAAAAAAAAAAAAAAAAAAAAAAAAAAAAAAAAAAAAAAAAAAAAAAAAAAAAAAAAAAAAAAAAAAAAAAAAAAAAAAAAAAAAAAAAAAAAAAAAAAAAAAAAAAAAAAAAAAAAAAAAAAAAAAAAAAAAAAAAAAAAAAAAAAAAAAAAAAAAAAAAAAAAAAAAAAAAAAAAAAAAAAAAAAAAAAAAAAAAAAAAAAAAAAAAAAAAAAAAAAAAAAAAAAAAAAAAAAAAAAAAAAAAAAAAAAAAAAAAAAAAAAAAAAAAAAAAAAAAAAAAAAAAAAAAAAAAAAAAAAAAAAAAAAAAAAAAAAAAAAAAAAAAAAAAAAAAAAAAAAAAAAAAAAAAAAAAAAAAAAAAAAAAAAAAAAAAAAAAAAAAAAAAAAAAAAAAAAAAAAAAAAAAAAAAAAAAAAAAAAAAAAAAAAAAAAAAAAAAAAAAAAAAAAAAAAAAAAAAAAAAAAAAAAAAAAAAAAAAAAAAAAAAAAAAAAAAAAAAAAAAAAAAAAAAAAAAAAAAAAAAAAAAAAAAAAAAAAAAAAAAAAAAAAAAAAAAAAAAAAAAAAAAAAAAAAAAAAAAAAAAAAAAAAAAAAAAAAAAAAAAAAAAAAAAAAAAAAAAAAAAAAAAAAAAAAAAAAAAAAAAAAAAAAAAAAAAAAAAAAAAAAAAAAAAAAAAAAAAAAAAAAAAAAAAAAAAAAAAAAAAAAAAAAAAAAAAAAAAAAAAAAAAAAAAAAAAAAAAAAAAAAAAAAAAAAAAAAAAAAAAAAAAAAAAAAAAAAAAAAAAAAAAAAAAAAAAAAAAAAAAAAAAAAAAAAAAAAAAAAAAAAAAAAAAAAAAAAAAAAAAAAAAAAAAAAAAAAAAAAAAAAAAAAAAAAAAAAAAAAAAAAAAAAAAAAAAAAAAAAAAAAAAAAAAAAAAAAAAAAAAAAAAAAAAAAAAAAAAAAAAAAAAAAAAAAAAAAAAAAAAAAAAAAAAAAAAAAAAAAAAAAAAAAAAAAAAAAAAAAAAAAAAAAAAAAAAAAAAAAAAAAAAAAAAAAAAAAAAAAAAAAAAAAAAAAAAAAAAAAAAAAAAAAAAAAAAAAAAAAAAAAAAAAAAAAAAAAAAAAAAAAAAAAAAAAAAAAAAAAAAAAAAAAAAAAAAAAAAAAAAAAAAAAAAAAAAAAAAAAAAAAAAAAAAAAAAAAAAAAAAAAAAAAAAAAAAAAAAAAAAAAAAAAAAAAAAAAAAAAAAAAAAAAAAAAAAAAAAAAAAAAAAAAAAAAAAAAAAAAAAAAAAAAAAAAAAAAAAAAAAAAAAAAAAAAAAAAAAAAAAAAAAAAAAAAAAAAAAAAAAAAAAAAAAAAAAAAAAAAAAAAAAAAAAAAAAAAAAAAAAAAAAAAAAAAAAAAAAAAAAAAAAAAAAAAAAAAAAAAAAAAAAAAAAAAAAAAAAAAAAAAAAAAAAAAAAAAAAAAAAAAAAAAAAAAAAAAAAAAAAAAAAAAAAAAAAAAAAAAAAAAAAAAAAAAAAAAAAAAAAAAAAAAAAAAAAAAAAAAAAAAAAAAAAAAAAAAAAAAAAAAAAAAAAAAAAAAAAAAAAAAAAAAAAAAAAAAAAAAAAAAAAAAAAAAAAAAAAAAAAAAAAAAAAAAAAAAAAAAAAAAAAAAAAAAAAAAAAAAAAAAAAAAAAAAAAAAAAAAAAAAAAAAAAAAAAAAAAAAAAAAAAAAAAAAAAAAAAAAAAAAAAAAAAAAAAAAAAAAAAAAAAAAAAAAAAAAAAAAAAAAAAAAAAAAAAAAAAAAAAAAAAAAAAAAAAAAAAAAAAAAAAAAAAAAAAAAAAAAAAAAAAAAAAAAAAAAAAAAAAAAAAAAAAAAAAAAAAAAAAAAAAAAAAAAAAAAAAAAAAAAAAAAAAAAAAAAAAAAAAAAAAAAAAAAAAAAAAAAAAAAAAAAAAAAAAAAAAAAAAAAAAAAAAAAAAAAAAAAAAAAAAAAAAAAAAAAAAAAAAAAAAAAAAAAAAAAAAAAAAAAAAAAAAAAAAAAAAAAAAAAAAAAAAAAAAAAAAAAAAAAAAAAAAAAAAAAAAAAAAAAAAAAAAAAAAAAAAAAAAAAAAAAAAAAAAAAAAAAAAAAAAAAAAAAAAAAAAAAAAAAAAAAAAAAAAAAAAAAAAAAAAAAAAAAAAAAAAAAAAAAAAAAAAAAAAAAAAAAAAAAAAAAAAAAAAAAAAAAAAAAAAAAAAAAAAAAAAAAAAAAAAAAAAAAAAAAAAAAAAAAAAAAAAAAAAAAAAAAAAAAAAAAAAAAAAAAAAAAAAAAAAAAAAAAAAAAAAAAAAAAAAAAAAAAAAAAAAAAAAAAAAAAAAAAAAAAAAAAAAAAAAAAAAAAAAAAAAAAAAAAAAAAAAAAAAAAAAAAAAAAAAAAAAAAAAAAAAAAAAAAAAAAAAAAAAAAAAAAAAAAAAAAAAAAAAAAAAAAAAAAAAAAAAAAAAAAAAAAAAAAAAAAAAAAAAAAAAAAAAAAAAAAAAAAAAAAAAAAAAAAAAAAAAAAAAAAAAAAAAAAAAAAAAAAAAAAAAAAAAAAAAAAAAAAAAAAAAAAAAAAAAAAAAAAAAAAAAAAAAAAAAAAAAAAAAAAAAAAAAAAAAAAATCAATTGCTTCATAAACAAACAAGTTAAAACTATTTAAATTGTAATTTAAGGAAAGTTTGTGTGAGAACGCGTCCGGACTAAAAAAAGTAAATAGTTTAGTCATATATAGTTTACGCAGGCGAAGCTGCGAGCGGGTCGCTAGTACATGATAATTTAATGTTAAGTTGTGGCCATTGTGGCGCAGTGGGATAGCGTCTAGCTATTGCTATTTGCCACAGCAAAACCTCAAAGTCAAAGACAAAAGTCACAACTTCAATTCCCACTCGGAGGAGTGATCTTAATTTTATTTTTTTATTTCTCCGCTCAAGTGAACAACACAAAGCGTGGTGTCGAGTTCCGCCATTCAACAAATAATGTATTGAGTTCGGGTGGAAAGAGAAGCACAGTGCGTTTTGTGTCTAGGTTCTCTTCACTTACCCTGTAAAGCTGGAACAAGCGGGAAACTGAAATAAAATCAGATTTTCAGTAATCATATAATAAATATGTAACTGATCGCTATCTGTACATATAAAAAAAATATTATTGGTACATTATTAATGTAATAGAAACCAAAACATTAATTTTAAATTTTATTTTCTGTTTAACTTTTGATCAGATTGTCTGTTTGTTTGTGCACGCTAATCTCAAAACCGGCTTAACCAATTTAAATGCTGTTTAATTCATCATAATTAGGTAAGCTTCTCTTAACATTTAGTGTCTATTTCGGTCCAATCGGTTCATAAGTAAAAAAGGAACCATTTAAATTATAAATTTCGGCAAGTTTGTGTTTTAAGTGGGAACGCGGGTGGGCGACAAAACGAATTAGTTTAGTCGTGTAGTTTACGCAGGCGTAGCCGCGGGTGGGTTGCTATGAAACATATATATTTACAGCGGATTTAACAGAACTGAGCGTCAAATTATAAAATTTGGATAAATTCATAGTTACTAGAAAATATTTTCTATTTCCCATATTTATATTTCTCATTTCTGATATCTCAGCCGGTTTGTTTGTTTCATGTTTTCAAATCATAACGAAGAAGTGAAATGGAGTCTGATTAAAAATGTTCGTTCGATATTTGATCGATGTGAGTTCGATTCCTTTTGGTGAAAATTATAACATTTAATAAAATCGTCAATTATAATTTTCTGGTGTCATCATAGAAAACAAAGTGTTTGCGTTGAAATCGAAATGTTTCTAAAAATTAATTGAAAGTAAACAATGGAGAGTTTTAATGCTAAGTCTTTTCTATCCTACTATATACATACATACGAGTTATATATATATATATATATATATATATATATATATATATATATATATAAGTATATATAGGTATGAGAGGCATGAGAGGTATTTACACTAGAAAACTAATACGACCGTTCTTTCATTACATGTCATACAGCAAATGATATCAGAATATTTTTTGCACAAATTCCTATACATTTTCCCAGAATGAGGAATTGCCACAATTTGCGACAAGTTTGCCACAGTCCCCCAAAAATCGATAGAACGTCTATCAATATCGTAAATTTGAGTATGCCAACGTGTTTCCGCTCGTAGGACGTGGGGGCAAAAATTAATAAGGGGAAATAATTTTAACGACTCGCAGACAAATTGATGCAGAACGCCTTTGTTCGAAATTTTGGATCTTAGTCCAACTTTGTTTAGAGCTTAGACCGTAGAATGGAACGGAAATTGTTTGTGAATTACTGGTTTTTACAAGGGTTAAGAGCTTTTTTAAGGATTTATTCTATTTTTTTTTATGAAAAATAAAATACATAGATTTTCGTGTTTTAGTAATTCAATATTCAGTCGTTAAAATACATATATTTTTATATTTACAACAATATCCTCTATTTGTTGGTAAATTTACTAAAAAATATGCATGTGTGTTTCATACAATTTATAACATATGGTTCCACTTTTCCTGACAAGATGATTCGACGACGCACTTGCATACTGCATCTGCTTAGCAATTTTACTGTAACAGGCCCCTGAGGGGACATTTCTCTATCCCATATACAGATATACTAAAACAAGCAATAGAAATTTGCCATACTAATGTTTTAGATTTTGACTTAACTTGTTTTTTATTGTTTCAATATGTGATTTTAATACCTTATATTAAAAACAGATATTGAAGAAGTAAAAAAAAACAAGTTAAGTCAATACAAGTGAATACAAGTTAAGTCAATACAAGTTAAGTCGAAATTTAAAACGCGGTGTTTTTATTTAGGCCGAAAAGTGGAGAACAAAGTGTCTTGACACTGAGTTCTCTCTGACTATGCGGGACAGAGCGTGAAATTGGTATTAATAAGAACTGTCAATAAAAAGCTTCTTCCAAGATTATTTATGCATTCGCGATAGAATCTTAGTTTGTACCAATGCAATAGTCACATATTCTTGATATAACCTAACTACTATTCAACGGGTAGTATCTACTTCTCTTTACAAATCTCTCATATTATACGGAAACAGTGAAAGATAACTTGTTACTGCATTAAACGCCGAATAGAAGCATTGTGTGTTTAATTGTACCCAACGCCATACTTTGGTACTTTGACTTTGAGCCATCATGTCGCAGTGGCACACTGTCTCACTCTTTAACTACACGCGACAGTTGTGCATTCGAAGAAATATTAGATATTGAAAAAAAATATGTATTTTTATTCGGCCCAGAAAATGCCAGTACGGTGTCGGGTTCCGTAAATCAAGTGCGATTTCTCTAAAGATTAGCGATATGGTCATGTTGCTTGCTTCTCAAAGAAGAGGTAAATAAGGAAGTGAAAACAGTAAAGTTCTAAGTTAAAGCTTTATTTATTAACATAAAGTAAGGAAGTGCTCTTTGACGTGACATATTTCAAAACAATTTACATTTAAAGTCTTGATGATGTCAGTGCAGATGAAAAACAGTTACAGGCTGTCAATTTGCACCTTGTGAGTTATTGGTAGGAATTCTTTTCTAGACTTTTTAGATTACTAGTATTAATCGACGCCAGTGGTGGTGTATTACTGTGTCTGTAAACGGCTTTAAAGGCAATGATTGTGGGTTCGATTGCTACTCGGAGAATGGTTATGTTTTAATTATTTTCATTTTCTTTCTCTTGGCAACACTGAACCGTCATTCAATGTCTTGCAATCGTACGGAGCGTAGCAAAAGGACGGCTTTCTATCTCGCTGTTCACAACTCATCCACTTCCACGGTTGACTGGAAGAGGTCTCTTTAAAAGATAAATCCACCTTTGTACTTTTTGTTTGTTTATTATTTATTTTATCTTTTTCTTTTTGTAAGTGCACTAAAGAATATAATATCTTAGCACTAATTTATCTCCGCCTACATTGCTATATGTGTTAAACTATTAAAAATCTAAAGTTTACTCATTTCTGGCACAATCGTTTTATTTGAACCATTTTTTACCACAATTTACCATTTTAGATACAAATAAAGGTAAATCGGAAGGCATGTTCAAAAGGTGCCATGAAAAACCGATAGCTGATACAAAGTATTCAACGGCGTGTTGCGTTTCGTGGCATAATGACGTGCGGTGTATCCACCGCACTTATTAGAGTTACTGTGCTAGTGGTACTGGATGTGGCATTGTGATTTATTGTATTTATAGATTTGATCTGCGAATTCAAATTGCTTTAATTTTTTTTTTGAACGTATTATAAGTATTTGAATAGAATAATGTTTGAGTCCAAAATAGTGAATCTGTGAAAGTCCGAAAAATTTTTTTTAATAGGCAAGTTTTGCTTGTATGTAAAATAACTAAATTTTATTCTTAATAAATAATGAATTTGGAATTTAAAACCTATTTGTGTAATTTGAATGTCAATTAGACAATTATTTCTGTAGAAAATAAGAAATTTTAACCTTGACACTTTTCCCCGTGTAGCAGGTACTAAGAGAGAATCTAGTGTCAAGGCACTCTGTTCTCATCTTTTTTATTGTTTTTATAGATGGCCATTATTATAAATATTTTTCCCCGTGTCCCTATTTAGTTAAACAAAATACGGCCATTACGGCTTTATAATCGCGCATTGTCTCTAAAATAGATCGAAAGTGATAGATAAAAGAGTAAGTGAGTGAAGAGTATCTCCTAACCGTGGCGATATAAAGGCGTGTAAAATCTAGACTTAGATAATACAAAAAAAAAACATATCCAGACTCAGCCGGCGACTTTACATCAACAGACAATCACCTAGACAAATTCACCCTCCCGCATTGCTTCAACGCTTTGATCTCGGTTTTGGTTTTAAGCAAGGGCTACATCGATGTTAGTTTCAATTCGAGACCTCTTCAGATTCAGATTAATCTACGCTTCGTAAATATGTGTAATGATGCACGACACTGTACGAAGTACGACAGTCTGTATGAAGTATTCTTTACATAATTGTATTGCTAGCGTCGTGCTTAAATATTTCTTTGTCAAAGTACTTGTCGTGATAAAATGGCAGTAGCAGCAGGGTAGAGTGTTTGTTTAAAAGATTGTTTAAAAAGTTGAGCGTAGTGTCGTATACTAAAACTGCGCAAGTGGATGAAGCTGAGAGATGCTGAGAGTGTTTTGTTATGATAGGTAGACGCAATGTATATAGGTATTTTTTTGAAGCTGTACGCTTTTTCTCGTAAAGCAATGTAGTCATAGAGAACTTAATGTCAAAACACTCCGATTCCACTTTCCGCCCGAAATCGGGACATTGCGTGTCGAGTAGCGGAACTCAACGCCGAGCTGTATTAGATCAGAGAAATTAAAATAATATCAATATAATCATTCCTCCGGTTGGGGATCGAACCTGAACCTCGAAAACTGTCCCTATGCGCCACTATAGCATCATATAGGTCACTTGAAATAAACAAAAAATAGAGTGCTTAAGTACACGCTCAGATTAGCCAAGAAAGATACTATTCTAGACACTCAGAATAAATCAATATAAACTAAAACTACATTTAAGTGTTTATTTAAATTAAAAATGTTTTTGAGTACAGTGAAAAGTGCGAGAGAAGTTAAAAGAAAAAAATATTTAGAAAACGTATAAAAAATTGAACGCAGCGGAATTCGAACCTACGCCTCTTATGAACCGTCCAAGAGGCGCGGGTTAGAATTCCGCTGCGTTCAAATTTTTATACATTTTCTAAATATGTTATTCAATTCCCTAAGTGTATGATTAACAATTTAATAAATCTAAAAAAAAATTACGAAGTTTCGTGGTGCTGTGAGACAGTTTATTAATGTAATCGCGATTTGTTGTGAGTTCGATTTTACCTCGGGGTATTCATTATTAAAATTATTGTCATGTTTCCGCTCTGCTAAAACAAAGCACGACGTTAAGCGCCGCCACATAAAACGTAAACTCTCGAATTCGTGTGGCCAATGAAGATCGGAGTGTCTTGACACTAAGCTCTCTCCGACTATAGCTGGGTGCTATACAGGAAAAAGGGTGAAGTTAGTTTGGCATGGATTAATAAATGTATTAAAAATATAATTTTTACTCTTTGTAGCAAATTGAATAGAAAAATTGTTTGGTCTTATATTTCTTTTTACAACCCAGCTCATCATTGTCGTGCTTCATATAGAAAAAAACAACTTTTTTCTTAGGACTCGTGTCGGGAGAATGACTGCTTAAGACTCATTCGAGGCTTTGTAAAACTCTAAATGAAGACGTTGATCGTAGTTTGTGTAATCCTACGGTTTTTTTGCTGTATTTGGAGGAATTTTTAATGTATGTATACCTTTTATGACATATAATACATGTTTCGTAAAAAATATACTAAAAATAGACATAAATATATAATGGATAACACACACTATACTAAAAAAGAAATAATAATTATTATTTTAAGATTCGACACAATTATCCACTTTTCACCTCTATGTAGTTGAAATAGCAACTTGAACGAGATTTGAACTTGCACTCCATTACAGTCAAACACTGTACATAAGCGACAAAATTGTATCATCTGTACATTTAAAAAGGACCCCTTTAAAATACACAACAAAATAATCCACTACATTTCGTGCCATCCCCTCATCTGAGATATTTAATTGAGCCTCAGGTGCTTTACAAAGCGGTTGAATTACTCACACGTCGTCACTTGTTTACACTAATCCGTAGTGTTTATTTTAAATTATACATACTGTTTATATTAATTTATTACTACCATATAACTAAACTATTTACATAGGAAGTGTGTTCAATTCCGTGTTGAGTCATTTTTAGTCTGAATAAGGCTATCGTAATTACGATGCTAAATACATCTTAAAACTCTGGAAAACCATTCAAAACCGTTCTTGAACGGTTTTCAAGAGGCGCGGGTTCAAATCCCGCTGCGTTCAAATTTTTATACGTTTTCTAAATGTCTTTTTCCATTTCCTATGTGTGCGAATAATACTTTAAAAAATATTAAAATAATTTATTACCATACAAATTGAAATGTATATAGAATTAAAACTTATTACTAGAATCTGGCCTATCTATCTAGGATTTAATCTGAGTGGATATATAAATTTGTTAGCTTCTTCTAAATTAGATATTTTTTTATTGACACAATATCTTGGTGGATAGCCAGAGAGACCTTAGTGTAATGACAATTTATTAGCGTTATTTGTTAACAAATGAATAGGCGTTTTACCTCTTAAGAAGCACCTGTGTCGAAAGCATACATCGAATCTGTCAACAAATACGTTTCCCCTTGCAATGTTGGGACAGAAATGTTTATTTTTTAATAATATATAATCTTGTGGCGCAGTGGGACAACGTCTAAATGCAAACGCGATTGGTTGTGGGTTCAATTCCAGTCGAAAGAATGATGAAAATATTTAAATTATGCTCATTTCTTCGTTCTGATGCAAGGCAAACGCTACTCAACACACAATATTTCGAATTCAGGTGGGAAGTGGAGACACGGAGTGTTTTGACACTAGGTTCTCTCTGCCACCCTGCTGTATGCAGAAGATGCTAAAATGACAAAAAGAATGATTTACTAAATTATAGCATAGCGAAGGCTCAGCTCGCCTTGTGAAGGGTAAAAATATATAACACTTTTACCTGCTACGTATATTTAGTTTGAAAGCATAGTCTATATAAGCTAGCAGCTTGTTCACAATTTACAAGCAGTTTAATTTGTTTCTTTTTATTATTGTTTTGATATATTTTATTAATCATTTAGAAGTGATCGTGTGTACAGTGGGCAAACGTTTCACTGCAAACGTGGTTGGTTCAAATCCCAATCGGGGAATCATTATATTTGAATAGAAAGACAAAGCTCGGCGCAAAGTTCCACCACTTAATACGAAAAATGTAAAGCTGATAAAAATATATATAAATTTTGTCTTTTTGTAGACATATCTCCAGATGTTTCGTAAAAAATCCATACTTATTAATATTATAAATGCGAAAGTAACTCGTGTCTGTCTGTCATCTTCATCATCATCAAACCACTGTACTGATTGTGATGAAATTGAATATAGAGACACTTGATGGTATTGGAATGAACATGGGCTACTTTTTTCGTCTTTTTAAGAATATTATTGTTTTTAAAGAAGAAGACCGTCGAAAATATGAAACAGTTATACTTCACTCGGGCGAAACTGCGAGCGGGTTGCTAGTCTTTTACACTAATTTAAACTACTTTCTTTATAACATTATTTTAAGTACGGCTATCTTTTAAGGCCTGCATATCGTAAGCCTAAAGCTACATGTTTGTTTAGGCCACTACTATTTCGTCATTGTCACTTGCAAGCACATAATATTGTCTTTTCACTTTAAAGGGTGTTAAAACCACTCCGATAAATTCAGATTCGAAGTAACTTAAGAAACATCTGTGTAAACAACGCCGAATTATTAGGTGTTTACTGAAAATTTTGGTAAAAATAATAAAGAAAACTATATATTATAATAAAAATAATTGACTAGACACCATTGTTGGGATTTGGATTCCTTTGCAAGGGCGATGTAAATAAAGTAATAAGAGAATGTTTTAAGCCGCAACGTTGAATTCTGCCGTACAACACTAAGTATAAAAAATAAGCAGAGAGTGAAAAATGGAGTATTTTATCACTAGATTTAATTAACGGCTCGTTTAAAAAAATATTTTAACTGTATATGCTTTGCATAGGATATGGTCAAAGTGTGGATTAACAGTAGATTGGAAACGTGTCTGCGAACCACGCAGTACCAATTAATCTATACTTCGCGTTTGATCGGCTGCTGTACAAAAATAACTTATTTTTAATTGGGGTTCCTTTCTGGTAATATCCAGTATGACGTAATATGTACATATACAAAGATTATGGTAGATTTATTGATTGACTGAAAAATATCCTACAATTTTTTTTTGTTTATTACACAGCACTGTAAATATATTATACTTAGTAGTTTTTTGGAAAATTAATTTAGGTGTTTTTAAGATTTTTTTATTTTTTTTATTTGAACCCAGCGGGATTTTAACCCGCGCCTCTTGAAAACCTAGGCGCATAAGACGCGTAGGGCTTAGTGTCAGTGTAGTCTCGAGAGGGTATTTGAATGTAGGCTATCGTGGCGCAGTATGAAAGTGACTGACTTTAAACGCGATTGGTTTAGCTCGGCCTCCCCCAAAACCCGGTGACGCTGTAGAGGTCACTATGGCCAACAGCATACTATTATTGAGGGTTCAATTCCCACTCAGGGTAATTATTTTATTTAACATAAATAAAATAGTATAACTTCTCCGCTCTTGCACCTTTTTTTTTTACGTGAGGAAATCCTTTACGGATACCCGCCCGATTGGGGACTCCGGACCGGCAGATATGGGCCGTCTGTTTACCCACTAAAACCTCACGGTGCTCCTCCTCCACCGCCACTGGCCAGGGCCACGGGGACTACAATCTTCCATGAACCCTGGCGGTCCGCTCTAGCACCTAAGACAAAACGTGGCGTTGAACCGCTAGTCACACTGCAACACTAATCAATGTCTTGATTTTCAAGCGGAAATTGGAGAACTTTTGTGCGGTAAAAATTGTGAAGCTGAAATAATAACAAGTTTTCAAATAAGTATAAAACTCTCCCCTAGATCTCCATCTATCTAACAAAATATAAATATTGGTATATATCTTACTAATTGCGCTACGTTACGGGTTAAACATTAATATTATATTTAATAAGGTATTTTTTTTTTGAAGGCAGTAACTAATCACTCCGATCTTGATTTCACCTATTTAATAAATATACCTTGCCTCGCCTTGTTTTCGCCGGATGCCACCAAGAAATTCCAAATATTCATACTAATCAAAGAGCATCAAACCGACGACCACCACTATACAGCAACACCACTATACAGCGTATACAACCGCTGTTTAAGCGATAAGGCCTTTTGTACAGATTAATTATTTTTAGTCCATCGCTTTTCTTTTATCTTTTTCTGGATATATAATAAAGAATAAATTATTATTGCTATATATAATTTAGTTAAATTAATTTCTCAACACTTAAATTAAGTTTTGCTATTAAGTGAAGTCCGAGGCCAAAGCCGAGCGTACTTCATGGATTTTTTATATGAAGTTGGCATCTTCTTGTAGAAACTTTATTCAATTCGGCAAGTTTTTACTATGGATAATTTTTGCATATTATAGTACAGTGTTATCAGATAAGTTTAATGTTCTGAGTGCTTGATGTAAGTACTTTCGTATGATACCTGCGCCAAAGCTCTCTCTTAAGCTCTGTATATTGTGATGGATCTGAATATTGGATTCTGCAATATATATTACATATACTGCTTAATTATTATATACCAATTTCCCACTTGTCGCTACAAAAGAATTAAACAATATAATACTTTTCATATGTATTTTATATAAAATAAAAAAAATAATCTGTCAAATAAAAAAAATAATGAAATTCAAAACAGTTTCGTGTTGTTTACGAGGTGCACGTGGTAAATAAAAACATCAATGCCGTACTGACTGTTCGTGTAGCGGCGGACAGTGAAGGATCGAGTGACGGCGCGTCGGCGACAGGTGCTCGCGATTATAACACAAATATAAGGGGAATTGTACCTTGCGTATGGTGAAATCAATGGGGATATGCGAGGTAATATTAAATTTATTTTTTAACTTCACGCATCTTCTGAAAATAGGATAGACTGAGGATTATGTCGTCAGATATCACAGGGGAATATCTCATATGAACCATCCTAGTGTCATATATGGCAGGTCCAGTTAAATAGTCTCTTTAAAGGGAGAATCTATTGTTTAGACATAATAATTTCATTTAGATATAATAATTTCTCCATAACGGAATTGAATATACAAGTACCATCTACTTACTTACTACCATCGCGAGCACTGTTATATAGTTATCATTTACTTTAATTTTATATTATAAAATATAATTACAAAACTTAAATATTAACAAAAAGAAATAATAGTCAAGTAATGTCCTCAATACGCAAACATTGGAAATGCGTGAAATAAAAATGTTTTCATTACTGGTCGTTTGTACACGCGGAGGCATTTTTTTCGGGCAATCGGGCCGTGAAACCGCTCGGGCAAAGCGATTTATATCT
The DNA here is from genome assembly GCA_038994665.1 of Podotricha telesiphe. NCBI lineage: Eukaryota > Metazoa > Arthropoda > Insecta > Lepidoptera > Nymphalidae > Podotricha > Podotricha telesiphe. The sequence continues at coordinate 697,733 of JAOYRR010000067.1, read as the reverse complement.
CGATGATACTTGAATGAGGTCGGTTATAATTGATTAATTTCACCAGCTTTTTGCTCTTTCCGAGTAATTGAAAATTTCATTTTTGTGAACGCTCTTCGCAGATATTGTTTTAATTTTTTACATTTTATGGACTGAGCTTTTGTAAGCTTTTTCTTTTTAATGTTTGTTTATACGATTTTTATTGAAACATAACCAACTGTTATAGTGTAAACGAGGAGAAATCAACAAGATGATTTATAAAGAGTTTAATATATCATACACTATACCCTAGAAAAAAAAGAAGAAAAATTAAGAAAGAAAATTAATTCCAGAAAAAAAATTAAGAAGAAGGTGGAAAAGATAGTATTATTATAAAAGCTTATCAATATGCCATCAAAAGAACTGAAACAAGTAATAAACTTTAAATCTAAATCTAAGCTTTAACAAAGTAAAAGTAATAGTACCGTCCAAAGCATAAACACAGACCGAAAGCTCCCCTGTCCATTTATTGGGATAATCCAGGAGCTCTTTAAAACCAATTAATATTCCATTGATCCAACCCTGGTATAATACGCCATGTTTCTATAGCACCTGAGATAGATTGATTTAATACGTTTTTGTGCTCGATCATTTGGATGTGGGAACGTTTTGACGGTTATTTGACTCATGTTTTTTACCGTGTAATTTACCGATTATGCCTTTGAATTTTTTATAGGAAAATATTTTTTATGTTTTTAATATTTTAAAGAGTTCTTCACACACTTAGGATAAAAAAAGAAATTATTTCTATAATAAGAAAGATATTTGAACGAAACGCTAGTCGAAACCGCGTCTCTTGAAAACTATCCAAGCGCCCCGACAAATAAAAGCCAAATGTTCTATCCAGTTATGCCGAAGTTTTTATACGCGTATTTTTGTTGTTAGTATCTCTGTAGAGATTTTAACAAATTACTGCTACTGAAGGATTATTTTTAAATTTATACATTATTTTGAAATGTTTAACTTTTTATTATTAGTGTTTAAGCCACTTCTAAGCTTTCCCGCACATAGCAAATAATCACAACGAACCTAGTATCAAGACATGCCGTTCTCCAGTTTCCTCCAAACACGGAACGGTGGAACTCAATGTCGCACTTTATCATGCCAGAGTGGAGAACTGAAAATAATTTATGTAAAATCATACCCCCCATAGTGGGAATCAAATCCACGATACGTTCACAGTCAGACGCTGTGAACTGCGCCAAGATGGTCGCAACGGTCATGATGTTTTATGTTTAAGAATTAAATTTATAGAACAAGGCTACCAAATAAGGAAAGTGATGTCACCGTTCTCTTACACTCTCCCACTTTCTCTATCTACATTGAAATAGAAAAAAAGTAATGAAATTCATATTTTATTTAATTATAAAATCTTGGACAGACTGATCGAAAATTACACAAAACATGAGATGCTATCGCTTAACAAACTTTTATAATACCAATAATTTCACAAGAAGCCTAAAACGATACTAAACTTCGTACCGATCTTTCAAACAAGTAGATTATGATCCTTATTTCTTAAAAAATAAGATATATTTTTCAAAAACACTTATTTAGTGATGATAGGTTACTTGTTAATATCGCGGTCCACTCGAGTGCAAAGTCTACAGCCCTGCGCCCTGTGGTAAATTTATTTGAGGGTTTGGTCCCTTACCATCGAATTAGCATTGAAAATGTTCAAAAAGCAGTAATTTTATATAAAACATAGTTTTTTATTATTTTTAACCGCTTTGGTATGTGTGATTGAACATGATAATAGAAAAAGAAAGAAAAGAAAAGTGAAATAATTTTATTCAAAATAAGAAGATACATGCTTAATTTTTTAAACGTCAAATAATTTACCACCGGTTCATTAAAATTGATGCATCAGACCTGAGAAGAACCGGCGTAAGAAATTCAGCAGGACTTCTTATGATATATTGGAAATAGGCTGATTTGAAATTTCCCTGAGCGTTTCCAAGGCGTGTTATCATTTATAAAATCGTTAATTTAAAAATAACCTTTAACAATATAAACGTCTATTTACAACTTTTTTAAATAGCGATATAAAAGGCTTATTATTATGCAATTATTCTATTGTATTTCATCGTCTAGCTCAGCTCAATTTGTGACGCATAAAGTGAAAATCAGAATAAATTACCGATAGGTTCTCTCACGAAGATTACCAAGCTTGTAATCTTGGCAAGTTCCAAGGCAGGATGTTATTTATGCTTTTCAACAAAATTTTACTTAATATTTTTTATATATTCTTCACGTATAAGCAGAGACCCCTAGTGGCAGGACACTCCATTCTCCAGTTTCCTCCCGAATTCGAGACATTGTTGAGTTGAAATCGATGATGCGCTTTGATTTACCAGAGTGAAGAAACAATTTTCCAGGTTCACGCTTTTTCCAGCATAGCACGGTTCTTAAGCCAAGCCAGAGGGAGATATCGGTATCCAGATTAAGACCGAATCCGAGACAATGCTTGTGCGTGTCGGAACTTAAAGCCGCACTTTGTTATCTTGTAGATCAGAGCCGCAAGTCGTTGTATAAAAAATCATGTCTCCGAGATAGAATCTATAACTAAAAAACGCATTGACAGTCAGCCACTGCGCCACAACGGCCTCTATAAATAACAAATAGATTATAACAAAATTATATTCACATGTACGATGTAACTAAAAAATTCAGAGAGCTAAACTTCTTATATTCAAATATACAGGTTACCATATCCACGTTATACTCGCAGATGAAAAAAAGAAAAGTGATTAATCACTAATCATATTTTGTCAACCATTTAAAATAATAAATAGAGAATACTTTAAGCCGGTAGTACGGGAAGTGAATCATGAATTTATTTCCCTTGCACCCGGCGTCTAATACAATCTGGGCCCCCGTCATCTCACTATGATTTGTTAAGCTGCAATTTCTGACGACACGCCTTAAAAAGTAAATTTTAATCTTTTATTACATTGGGATCCAAGATTATGTTTAAATTAAATTATTGTTACATATTAAGTGTAGGGGCGATTGTGGCGAAGTGGAGCAGCATTTGACTGTATGTGCGTTGGTCGTGGGTTCGATTCCCATTTTTTCGCTCTGATAAGACGAAGCACTGCCATGAGATCCACCATTGAACACGCAATGTCTCGAAGTCAGGCAGAATGCAGAGGACGGAGTGTCTTGACTCTAGATGCTGTTTGCTTGCTTTGAACAGGCTTAAAGCTAAAGATTGGCGTTTGAAATTAGTTCGGTCGAGTTGTTGGGTATGTTGAAAGGTACATCTTTGTTTTTGTTTGTTTTATTTTTGGCTTTGCCTTTGTAACTATTGCACTACTAAACTATTTAGCTTTTTATGCTCCTCGCGTTCTAGTTTAAATCATAAACTTTGTTTAAATTTATAATTTAAAATACTGTTACTTTTTTATTTTTTATAAATAAACAACACTAAATGTTAAGGGAAGTTCAAAATACAATAATTAGAATTGTATTTTATTCAGTTAATCCATTTCTGAGATTAGCATGCACAAACGCACAGACAAACTAAAATTATAATTAAAAACCATTGTTTTGGGTTTTATTACATTGATGAATACCCTGATAATACGCTTTTCATATATCTTCCATGTACATACAGCGACCAGTTACATTTTTATTAATGTCGAAGTTTTAATAGATGTTCAAGTGATTTTCGTTTAGATACATAAATTATGGAATATAAATTCAACATATTGCTACACTACGATAAACATTTTCTTATAAAGATTATATAAAAAGTTGATATTATTTTTCTGACTTTACATTAAAAGAGAAACCTTATTAGATATTTTTAGAACGCGCTTATTGCACATTCCAGTTGCACTCAGTAGCATCTTCACGCTTTTTCCCGCATAGCAGGATAGAAAGAGAGAACCTAGTGTCAAGACACTCCGTTCTCCATTTTACGCCCGCAATCGAACCATTACGTGTGAAGGCGCACCTCAACGCCATATAGCACTCGGTAAAAAGTAATATTAAGAAACTATAACTATTATATTCCACTTATTGGATTTATAATACAAAACGAAATAATATGCCACTGCTTTTAGCAAATACATAAAAAAAAATTGTTAATAATAATTATATAAATTATCTTTTAACCTATCAGCTACCATTAGTTCTAGCTGCTCGTGAAAGAAAGCTCGTAGAATAGATACAATGAATTCGAAAGTTAAACTTAATTTTACTAACTAGATAATAAAATCTGTGTATAAATTAAATCTGACCTTTACAAGTACTAAAATATTCATACCCAAATAGTTCAAGGCTGGTACCGAAGTCCGGACCTTTGTAAAATGTCAGTTATATCAAAAGGGACGTTGATTATCTTTTGAACTATGAAATTAGAAAGCAGTTACACCTTAGTTCAGTTTATATGAACGGAGCTACTGGTCAATACAAATACATAAACATTATGAAAGATAAGTAGAGATTAAGGTTACTCAACGTTATTGTAAGTAAACATAAATGTATATATTTTTGTTCTTTGAAAAATAATACATCAAAGGATTCAACTAATGAGCGTAATCTCACTAATCTGAGCTTGTATTAAAAAGTCAAGTTTTACACGAAGTAGTCTAATGCTAAAGTCTGCATAATACAGGTCACATGTGTAATACAGTACTATGATTTTGCAAAGTAGACTGAGCTTTGAAATATGAAGCCTTTTTTAAGTAAATTTATTTTATATGGGAGTTTAGAGTTAAATAAATTATTATATTATAAAATATATTAATTGATCCAAGAACCAATAAAGATCCACCAATAACAGATTACTAATTTAAAATGAACATTTAAAATTTTGCAATTATACTACAAGTGTATTAAATTTTAATCCTCCAGTTCACATTAAATCTATTACCAAATATAGCTTTTTCTTAATATTTTCATTTTAAACTCCATATATTACCTTTATCGTAAGCCTAATGATACTAATTCAATTTGTATACTGTATCGTAACTTTAATGTTATCTTTTTTAGCTGCACGCTTTTACCCGCACAGCCGGGTAGTTATAGAAATCTAGTGCCAAGACACTCCGTTCCCCACTTTGCCATCCGCATTTGAGACAGTGTATGGGGTTCCTTCGAGTGGGAACTCAAAGGCATGATTATTTTTAAATTAAAAAGACATATTTAGAAAACGTATAAAAATATGAACGCAGCGGGATTTGAACCCGCGCCTCTTGAAAACCGTTTAAGCGCTCTGACCGCTAAGCCATGCGTTCTACATCCAGCTACGTTGAAATTCTTATACGCTTATTTTAACTTATATTTGTTGTTATCATCTCTGTAGAGAGATTTTTATAAATTTCTGATACCCACAGATTATTCTACGAACAATCGTCTGGCAAGAGAGAATGCTATTTATTAAATATATATTTTGTTAACATTTTTTAAAGTGTCATTCCCACACTAAGGAAATTGATAAAGACATATTTAGAAAACGTATAAAAATTTGAACGCAGCGGGATTTGAACCCGGAAAAATTTATTTTTCAAGGTTCTCTCGGACCACCCTGCTACATGGGAAAGAGAGCAAAGCAAAATCTATAATAAAACAAAGCATATGAAATGTTTTCAAACAAAAAGCTCCATGTGTAGAAATGCTACAACTATTTATCACAGTCCCGTTTTCTCATTGAGATTAAGACGTCGACACATAATTTTTCAATTTGGCCGGTTAAAACGATGGATGAATAAATCTTAGGGGAGTTATCGAGTTAGCGTTCCTCCACCCTTCTTACTTGGAAAGGATAGGTTACTTGCTTCGTACGTACGGTATAAATTATATGGTTTATATTGAGATGATTTAAACAAAAATCTTAATTACACCCATGGTATTGTGAATATATCTGCTATAGTTGTAGATTCGACTCCCGGTCGGTCGGTCGGTCTCGGAAAATGTTTTACAAAAATATTTTGTTTAGTTAAATGATGTGCGGTGTTAAGTAACGCCATTTAATAGGTAAAATAAATTGAGAGTGTTTTTTTTTATTTGAGCTTTCTGCTTGACTGCATGATGCAGTATAATTGGGTTAAAAAAGTAGTTTTTGTTATAAATGGCGTTACAAGTCGTTTTTTATTTTAAAACTTGTGGGAATTTAGTGATCCACGATATTTGTATAAAAAAAGGGACAGTAAAAAGGTTTGACATTTTGTTTTAAAAATTAAGATCGTTGAAATTTAAATTCTTGCGATGGTTTGTATAGAAGTTAGTTTCTTTTTGAAGTTACCAATATTAACACTTAATGTATAAGCTAAACTTGTGGCGATGATTGATGAGGCTTTCAAAATAGACTAAAAATATAATTAAAATAAAACATGAAATATTCCCATTTCAAAATTTTCTTACAAATCAAATTTAAGAATAAATATCGGAACTTGAAATTCAGTTTCCAATTCTTGTAGAAAATAACCATATATATTCTTCATTACTTCTTAATGGAACTTGGCTCTTATTATCACTTCTATATTTTTGAATAGATATATTTTTACTATGATTCTAACCCCAATCTGGTATGCAAGGGCTTGCCCCTCATTCTTTGAGTGTTTAAACTGTGACAGTGTTTAATTAAGCAGTTTATCTTGTTGATTGTTACCAATTATAACTTCGCGTGTGTTTGACGTTAATTTGTTATGACAGGGACTCTTATATTTTATCTTGTGTTAACAAGATTTGATATCTTCATATCATACTAGCAGTTTCCCGCGACTTAGTTCAAGTAGAACAATTCATGCAAAAAAATTAACAACTTTACTATAAGCTAGCGAAAGCTGTCACACCTGCTTAATGCGGCCTTGTCCCAAAATCCGTTGGTAGTGGACGTCTCCTACAAACTACTTCCCTACCAAATAAATTTTTTGCACTTTAAGTAGATTTCAATGTTTTCTGATGTCCTATAGTAACTAAAGTATGGGAAAGGATATTTTTGATAACCCCCTGTGAGGGTGTGTGATGATGTTGATGACAAGGCGAAAGAGGTAAGGAGGCACTGTAGGTCTGACTACGACGCTAGGTAATACATGAATAAACATGAATCTACAATACAATATTTAGTAAATATAAAAAAAAGAAATAGCTCTGCTGCGAAATATTTAAGTCCTAAATATATTTTAACATCGATTACAAGTTTAAAAGTCATTACGGTTTTATATACTTTTAAACTCATTTTTTTTCTGTGAATTTAAAAAAAATCTTTCGATTTCGCGATTTTTACACATTTTTTATATAAAACTATTTTAAACCGAATACGAAACCACGTATAAATTTTGGTATTCGAAAATACATTTTAGAAAGTCGACGTTTAATTACAATACTACTACAAGAGACTACAATAGTCCGTGGTTACAAGTAGACTGAGGTGGCATTCGTCTGTCAGGTGACACAATTATTATATCAAACTACCGCCAACGATTTTTTAGTTGTCTGGCGTACTGCCCTGGATTCTTGCAGAATGAGCTGACTGTATCTTGTTCTTTTGTGTGGTAGAATTGAGACTTCAAAGTTTCCAGGTTTAAAATTGTGTAATCTAATACATATTGTAAAACACAAAAATGAAGAAAAAGGGAAGATCTAATAACCTTTTAAGAAATTATAATATTTATTTTGTTACTATTATTCAAGCTAATAATAATGACTGACCACTGACGATGTTGATGAACGTGCAAAGTGGAGAAGCTTAAGTGGGAAGGCAGACACTGGCTAATGCTGGGATAATTGGCAGGAAGAAAATGAATTCAAGCTCATTTTTTTTTTTTTTTGTTTAGGGACTTTTTATGTAATTATATAAAAATGTCAGCCCCATCGTTCCCTAAAACAATCTTCAAACATACAATTATAGCATTTCCTTAATCTCGTAAGAACACTATTTATACTTAAATTTATACAACATCTTAGCTACCACAGAACAAGGTTCAGACAATAAATATTGGAAAAAACCTACATCTCTTAAATTTAAATTATATCGACGAATTAAATTCTTGACGGGCCCCGGCATTGCGGACACATTCCACTAAGAAATGGTAAATATCATCCTCCACTCTTGTTGACGTGTGACGTGAAAAAATCTTATTAAGCTAAATGATGGAAGCTTCCTGAAAGATTCAATACTATGTTTTCAAAATCACAGTTTCGTGGTGCAGTGCGAAAGCATCTGACTGTATACAAGATGGTTCTGGGTTTGATTGCCACTCGGGGGAATGATTAAATTTAAAATATTATTATTTCTCCGCTCTGTTGACGAAACGCGGCTTCGAGATTCACCACTCCCCACATAATGTCTCGTCATCGGGCTCAAAGTAAAGAATATAATAATATAATAATGATAAGAATAAATGTATAAAAAAATACTTTTATAATACAAAAGCACAACTTTATCTGACGATCGCGATATGATTTTGTCTCAGTAATTAGTAGAACTGAGGGTCTGGTAGTTGGAAGGAAGTTGGTAATAAGTGGGAAATGATAAATGATAGCTAATGGCGAGGGGATCTTTATATTGCCTATAGAAAATTATATTATTCAATTAATGTGACGTGAATACTGTCAGGCATAATAACGGATGGGTGTTCTTTTTTGCATATTAAATGGTAAGTAGCTTAAGTGACTTGACTCTCTGAATCTTAGAAACACTTAATAACAGCTTGTATTGTACTGGCAAATAGCAATAGTTAGCAAGTGATATTTATATAATTATAATATTTTAGTTGTATATAAAGTTTTAATTCTTTAGAAAAATCCAATTAAAAATTTAAGGTCACCCTGTTATTGTGAGTTCAATATACACTCGGAGGAATGATAATGTTTAAATTAGTGTCATTTTTCCGTCTGGTGCGTAAGGTTAAGTGCGCCGTTGAGTTTCATCACTCAACACGCAATGTCCTGATTTCGGACGGAAAGTAGAGAACGGAGTGTCTTGACACTAGGTTCTCTCTGACTAAACTGCTACGCGGGAAAAAGCGTGAGACTGTAAAATTATATACTTAAGATTAAAAAAATATTACAGTTCTATAGAATAAAAAAATGTCTATTATCTAGTATATAAAAATTTAATTATTCAATAATTGAAAGTATTTTTTTTACACGGATTTTTAAATTACTCGCATAATTCTATAAATTTAGTAGATATAATAGCTAAATATTTTTATACTTTAACTATTATTCAATTACATAGAAGCTAATACACGAACTCCGTAAGGATTTAGACTATTGTCTAATGAAGCTCCAGTTCAAGACGTCTGAGCATAATTGATTTGTGTCTATTTATATTAATTAAGGAGTACATTTGTCGACGAGCTAATCAGAATATGTTAGATACGAACTTACATTAATATAATGTGTAATTAATTAAATATATTAGTGACCAATTACGATACCTTTGAAACGTATTTGACACTTTACACAAAAGTGTATTTCAAACACGTGGTCAATATGTCTAATATTTGTTTTACTAATTTAATGTACTTGTTCTCCATTACAATAGATTCGAAAATATACACAACAATAGATTAGATTAGAAATTATACTTTCAATAACTGTAATCAAAGTAAATTATTTTCATATCTACTATAAAAATATACTATATACTATAAAACTATGTAAATTATTTTCATATTTATAATAATAACTCAGTTTCCGGTGGAAATTGAATAACAGAGTGTCTTGACACTAAACTACTTCTGTCCAGTTATCGGGGAAAAATGTGAACCTGAATAAAAAATAATCTGTATACTTTCATCTTCCCTACAAACCCTCCCATCTCGTATTGATCTTAGTCACATACAAATCTTATTGTTATTATAACAACGACTCGGCAAAAACTACAAATAGCGGTAATTGATGGACGAGAGCACGATTAGTCGAGGGTGAAGTAGGGTGTTAATATGTTTATCACGATATTGAGATTTGCTTTCTGTACTAGAGCTTTGTTCTAAAAAGCTTGCAGTATCGAAGTTTGATGACATATTTGACTATTAAAATGGTTTTTTTTTTAATATTATTGTCTATGATATCAATTTTATAGGGTATGCATAAAATACCTAGAACGGTTACCTATACCTAATATACGGTTCGTTTTTCTCATTTAAATCTTGTACTCGCATTATCTGTTTAAACCAACAAAAATGATATACCATTGTCTAAACTTGCGTCTTAACATTTTGAAATCCGGCTTAAGTCTGCCAGACAGGCTAAGAGGCTCTCTGTAACATCGCAACAATTTCATTCTAAGTATTTTTTTGACCACAAAGTCCGATGTTGCTCAAATGTGTTTGTAAACTTTGATAATTAACTTCGTTTCTAACCTTATAATAAGCTCTTTGTAAGAGATCTGGATCTAAATCTTATAACAAGATTTTTGTTTCTCGCAACTTGTTCACGTTTTTAACAAAACTATTGTATTTGGTTTTGGAAAATACATTTTAGAAAACCTAATGCTTTGAATACTTTACTGTATACCAAAGTCACAGGTAGCCATAATTTGATCTAGATAGGATTTTAAATGAAAAAAGAATTTGCCATGCAATTTCTATTCATCCATACAAATGTGAAAGTATCTCTGTCTGTGACGTCATCACCAAACTGAACTGATTATAATTATATTTTATATAGAGATACTCGACGGTCTTGGAATTAAGATAGGCTACTCTTTTCTCTTATTTGTTCACTTTTTCCAGGAAACGCCTTTGAATACACGAAAAAGTCTAAACGGATTTCGTCGGAGCGTAGCTTTCTATATTTTCATTTTCTTTTATTCACTTATTGCTGAGTGTTGTTACAATATTGGTGAAGAACACGTGGCAGCGTGAAATATGGTTATTATGAAATTATCAAGTAGTGTAAGCGATATCTAACTGCCCCAAACGTTTGGAGTTCAAATAATATAGTATTTATAATTCCTATTTATATTTTCTCAGATTCACTCTTTATTCCTAGCGGTGAATTAAGATTGAACAAAGTGCTAAACGCCCGTTGCGTTTATTATCCCTGCATACTTGTTTCACTTCGTCCACTATCATCAACCTCTTTATAGATCATTAGAAATTATATAATAAAAAATATATACATATATATATATATACTAGCGAGCCGCTCGCGGCGTAAACTATACGACTGTGTATTTCGTTTTCGCCCGTCTGCGGTCTTATTTAAATCGCAAACTGTGCTTAAATTTATTATTTAAATTGTGGTAGCATTTTTGTTTATGGATCGATTGAAATGAAATAAACACTACATGTTAAGGGAAATTTATCAAAATACAATAGTTAAGACATTGCATGCATTTACATCGGATAAGCCGTTTCTGAGATTAGCGTTTTCTTTTTTTTTTGTCGCTGGGTGCAATTTACGCAGATCATGCGCGCAAGGCACCTTACGAGCTGATGATACGGTGGGACTCATCCCTGAACACTACCCACTAAAACCCAGCGGAAGCCCTCTCTACCATCATGAGACGTCGCATGAACGTTTGCTCATGTGACTACGACGCCTCGATAGACAGCCCGCCTATTGCAGACCACAGTCGCTGTAAGGGTGCTCTGGGGTTTCTTCTAGAGTACCTGCAGCCTCGATGACTTGCAGGAGGATCACCATACCCCTCCCACTTCCTCCTCTAGGGTAGGGGGAATTAGAGCATACTGCCTTCTCCTACCCCCTGGTCTACGACGGCGGAGCGGGTCTGCATTTACGCTGGACTCGCGCATACGAGATTAGCACCAAGGCACAAACAAACAGATAAACAGACAAGAAAATAAGAAAAATATTGTTTTGGGTGCCATTACATTGATAAATGCTCCTAATAATATTTTTTCTAATATATTTTCCAAATACAGACAGCGATCAGTTACATTTTCATTATATGTATAGATTTAGACTGTTCTAGTTGCACAATATAATATAACATCAGGTCATGCTTTCCAGAACGGAATATTTGTAGCGGAAAGTGAAGTACTAAGTAAAAAATCACTCAGGTTTCTCCGTCTTCCTAATTGTATGTTTGTCTGTCACTATATAATCCAATCCAATATCGGGGATACAAAGTTATTATAATAAAAATGTCATCTCAAAGACATCACCACTAAAATTATCGTAAAGTACACGAAATAGCTCATAACGGTTACATGATATTGATCGTAAAACTTCATGCTTGAAAATGTACAGAAGAGTTGTTATATAATAGATAAGCTAAAATAAATTATTTTTCGTCTTATATATATACATAAAAACATACACACACATATATATATGTATATATAATATTTTTGTTCTTAGAACGAACCATAAACAACTTGTTCTAAGAAGTCTTAAAACGAGCTTTTTGTCGTATATACACAGTATATGATAATTTCTCGTCAATTTAATTTTTTTAACTAAATATCTAGACTCTACTGCTATGCAGCAACAACCTGGAAATAGTTTTCTTTTAAATTCATGTTTGAATATCAAAATTTTGTAAAGAAATGCTGTCTGGCATTTATTTAATAAATTTGACTTATTATTTCAGCATAATCGGCAGTACTTGTAGATCTGGGACATAACACTACCTTCTCTCTTCATGCACACCATACTTAATCTAGAATTGTAAAACTTACAAGTTTAACACGGCGGGCTTCGAACCCACGCCTCTTGGCTTTTCCAAAAACATTTTTTATATCCCCTAATTTTGAGAATAACACTTGAAAAATGTTAAACTGATCATACATGATATGGCCATATCTAGAATGTTTAAGCGCTACGAACACGTAAAGGGAAGCGTTTTAATCATTCACCTTTCATTACACAATAAAACTCGCTCGTAAAGCTGCACTTTTCACTATGGATTTTTCATATTGGTTTTTTCATGGCCGTGCTTAGTAATAAAAGAAATCTCTTAAAAACTGCAGCTGAGAAATAGGAGGGCGATTTCTTAGAAAAACTACACACAGTTGTTGAGATTGGTGAATATTCTTTTTAATATTGTTTTATTAGCTAAGTTAGTATCTTTAGATAAAAACCGCGAGATTTAACTGTACTAATATATATATATATATATATATCCTATAAAATAAAAATTGGGGCCATTGTGGCGCAGTGGGACAGTCGCGATTGGTTATGGGTTCGATTCCTACTAAGAGTAATGATCAATGAACGCATGGCTTAACGGTCAGAGCGCTTGAACTGAATTGAATATTTAATTCAATAAGACAACATTTTTTGAAAGCGGCATTGAAGTCCATCACTCAACGCTCAATATCTCGATTTCGGGCGTTAAGTGGAGAACGAAATGTCTTGACACTAGGTTCTCTCTGACTACTATGCGGGAATAAGCGTGATACTGAAAAATAATAATAGAACTAAATTAGTAAATTTAGTTATATTATTATAAATATTATATATTATTATATATATTAAATATTTAGAAAAGTATATACTTATACTTTTCAAAATAAATACCTTTGTGTCATCGACTGGGGGTGAAAACAACGGGGCGCAGTGAATAAAATCGGGCCTCACTCTAGGGGTCGTAGGTTCGAAGATGGAAGATTAATTCTTGTTTCCTTGACAAATAACCAAGGGACTGTCCCTTAACTACGTCGATGCATCATTATATCGGATTATGCATATAATGTAATCCAATACTTTGTATAAGAATAACTTGTAAAAGCTTTTGTAATATAGATTGGTTTTAAGAAAATTTGTTTGGGGAATAAAATAAAAGGTTTAACTGTATACGCGATGGTTGTGGGTTCGATTCCCACTGGGGGCAGTAATTGTATTTAAATTATTTTCATTTCTCCGCTTTGGTGACAAGACAAAACGCGGTGTTGTGCTCTGCTACACGACAGGCAATGTCTCCGATTTGGGTTGAAAGTGGAGAACGGAGTGTCTCGTCACTAGGTTATCTCTGCCTCCCTTACTTTGTTTTAAAAAGCTTGAAGTTGAAAAAGAAAAAAATGTATAAGGATAGGAGGAATGTAGTTTTACGTATTTTATTTAAATTTTTGACATATAAATATACGTATATAAATAATTGAAATATAGTAATTAACGTATTAAATTAAGAAGGAATCGAACTCACAAACGTCGTGAGTCCAAATATATACTGTTTCACAGCGCCACAACGAATACCAACAATATTAATATATTTTTTAACATTTTTTAAAGTGTTAATCGCACACTTAGGAACTTAAAAAAGAACGGTTTTCAAGAGGCGTGGATTCAAATCCCGCTGCGTTCGAATGTTTATACGTTTTCTAAATGTCTTTTTCAATATTAATATAGTTGAAATACTTTCTTATAATTCGCAACATATAAAAGCACCTACTTGTTAATGAGTAAAGACAATTTCCTTTACCAATTATTCACCAGCTCCGGCCCCGCCCTTACACTGTACCACTTAGGCCCCTAAGGTATGTAAGCTGTAAAGAACTAATCTTTTCATTAATATGCCGCCGTCAGGACACTTGCTGTTTCTCGTGTAAAAAGAAGATGAATTGTGTATTATAGATACTTTAAAATTAGGCAAATTTCTCGTTTTTTTTGCATATACAATGGTTAATATACGAATTGGCACAGTGGATTGACTGTCATTGCGATTGGTTGTGGGTTCGATAATCACTCAGAAAGAGGTTACTTTAATTGTACTTTTCGCTCCGCTAAGATAAAAGGCGTTGTTGAATTTCGTAACTTAATACGGAGTGTCTTGATTTCGGGAAGAAAGTGTAGAACGGAATGTTTTGACACTATGTTCCCTCTGCCTACCCTGCTATGGTGTACAAAACGTAAAGCTTTTATTTTAGCTAAATAAATTCTGTTCGAATCAAACCTACAATCGTCGCAAATATAATCAGATATGTCACTACTGCGCAAACATATATTTTCCTATTTTTAACAATTTATTTAAAGTGTCAATCACACACGTAGGAAATTCTAAAATATGTTTAGAAAACGTATAAAAAATTTGAACGCAGCGGTATTCAAATCCGCGCCTCTTGAAAACCGTCCAAGCGCTTTGACCGCTAAGCCACGCATTTATATACATGTTTTTTATATATTTTCTTGTTTTTAGTTTTTTTCCAGTGACATCAGTGGGACAGTGTTTGACTGTCATCACTATTCGTTGTGGGTTCGATGCCCACTCGGTGGAATGATCATAATTGAATTATTATAATTTCTCCGCTCTAGCGAACAGAACAAAAGGCGGCTTTGAGTTTCACCATTAAACACGGAATGTCTCAAATATAAACGAAAAGAGTATTGACACCAGTTTCCGTTCGAGTTGTTTCTCAGCTATATGGCAAAAAAGCGTGGAGCTAAAGAATAATCAAAAAAATAATTAAAAAAAAATATATCACTTATCCGTAAATCCTTTTCAGGTTTAAAAATACTTAGAAATGAACGAGATCTTAAGTATTCACTTATAACGAGATCAGAAGTCAAAAGCTCTATTTACACATTGGAGAGGATGTCAAAGAGTTTAAAACGGCTTACAATTTTGTGAGAAAATTGTATTCGTATTCACACACGCTTAGTTATTTGAGTTGTAAGATATTATAAGTTTTGAATATATTATATATATATATTTTAAATTGGTTGCGAAATTCAGCGCCACGCCTTTATCTGAGGTATTAGCCTGAATTTGAGACTTGTTCACTAGATTACAATCAAATGTATAGTGCTCTAGCAATATAATAAGTTGCGCGGAATCCCTTTTAAATGTGTGTAAGTCTTTGAAGTTTGTACCCAATTAAATGTTTTTTGAGTAGCTTTCAAATGTATAAAACACATTTGAAAGCTACTTAATACTGTTAATATTTTAATATTTACTTCTCACATATTTTGAATATTATACAGCTTGACGTGTTTCCCCGCATAGTTGGGTAGTCAGACAGAACCAAGTGTCAAAACAATAAGACACGTCAGTGTGACGTCATGTCATGACACGTTCTCTATTTTCCACCCATAAACGGGATATTACGCTTTTCCGTTTATATTTGAGACATCCCGTGCTTATTGGCGGAACTTAACGCCGCACTTTATTTGAAGACCAGACCGGACTAATAAAAATATTTTAAATATAATCATTCCTTCGTGTGGGAATCGAACCCACAATAAATTGCGTTTACGCTCAGACGCCGTCCCACAGCGCCACGATGCATATGGCCTCAATGCATATATATGTTACTGTAATAGCCCCAACTACCGATAATCCTAAGAATTCTTAATCATTTCGAACTAATCCCTTAGTGAAACTTAGTTTTCCTTCTAAGGGACGCGGTAAATATTAAAAAGGTTAAGTTAGATTTAAAAACAGTATAGACATTTATGTATCACCTAAAAACGTAAGATTATTTGTAGCGAGCGGTCTTTAGCAAAGAGGCTAAACAAAAAACTGATTTGGAGTATTTTTATATATGAAAATAACCTGTCCGTATCAGAATCTTTAAATTAAATATCATCAAAATCCATTCATCTGCTTCAGAAAGGAAATTCAAAAGTACTTTTTCTATTATCTTTTTTTTTTATATCCCAAGTGTTATTTAATCACTCGCTTAGAGCAACACGCGAATAAAAGATACACCTCGGAAGTGCACTTCGTTAATTGAATGCTTTCTTATATTATAATATAATGTCTTGCTTTAGTTACAGATAATAGTAAAAACATAATTAAAATTAGATTTAGTATTTCTTTGTTTCATAGTAAAACTGTATTATATTGTTAAAACGATTGTAAAATATAGAGTTTTAGCAGGTTCAAATATTCTATATGG
The DNA here is from genome assembly GCA_038994665.1 of Podotricha telesiphe. Taxonomy (NCBI): domain Eukaryota; kingdom Metazoa; phylum Arthropoda; class Insecta; order Lepidoptera; family Nymphalidae; genus Podotricha; species Podotricha telesiphe. The sequence continues at coordinate 680,949 of JAOYRR010000067.1, read as the reverse complement.
CAATTATTATACTGCAATCTATGTATATACAGTTTCACTTATCTTCCTCTGGTAACTAAACAGAGGTAAATTAGAATTCAAGACCTTGCGCGTTAAGTGGTGGAACTTAACACCGCGCTTTGTATTGTTTACCAGAGCAGAAAAATAAAAATTATTATATTATGATTATTTCACCGAGTGAGAATCGAACTCACAACTAATAGTGATAGCCACACTGTCCTCTTATTATAAGTATGGCGATTAATATCCTTTCTTTATAATACGAGTATTTATTAGAGGAATAAAGGAAAAATTCGAATATGTGTAATTGCAAAACTTATAATCCTCCAAACAAAGTTTCACATCAAAAGCGTATATGTAAACACGTTTGAACTAAACATCTTTGTCTTGTTCATCTTGCGATATTGACATACGAGACCCTGTACTGTAGTTCCTTACTTGAATGTAAGTTTATATGAAAATATTTATATGGAGTATAAATTGCAAGTTATATATATATATATATATGTGTGTTTGCTTCATGTATCTTTCACATTGCTATATGTGAATATAGAAGACAGAGAGAGACAAACAGAGAGTTTTAGAAGTTTCTAATCTCCACCTTCCGAACAAAAAATAGACGTACGTTTTAGACGCCAGTGCTCAACGCCGCGTTCGGCCGGTTAAATTATGATTTTTTTCTATGCTCTAGTAATAGAGCATAGAAATAATCATAATTTAAATATAATCTAGCAAAATCGAATCTGCAACCATCGAGTGAACACTCAAAACCACTGCACCATGATGGCCTCAATTGCTAAAACACTGCCTAGTATAATACTAGCAATACTATTTTAGTTACCAAGTACAATAAGTACCAAGTAAAATAACCAAGAATTAGTACCAAGTACAAAAACTGCTGTTCCATAGGGAGCAATGACCTTGTTCCCCAGATTTGATCTGAGACTGTTAATATTTTGCATAATATTGATACTTCGAGAGAAAACCTAGTGTTAAAGCATTCCGTTGTACACTAAGTGAATGTAAAGACCTGTAATCATTTGGTTGTGGGTTCGATTCCCACTCAGTGGAAGACGAATAAGTTATGATCAAACTTATTTGTTTCTCAACTCAGCTCTGGGGGGTAAGGCCTAACACGGTAGAGTTCCACGGATTGTCTTGACATTAAGCTCTCTTTGACCCCGCTAAGCGCAAAGCTGCTTTAATAGTTTAATAAATCAAATATCATAATGAATATGTATCTTATCTAAACCGCCGTTCCCTTTTTGCTTTCCATATTGACGTAGTTTTTTTTTTTTTTTTTTTTTTTTTTTTTTTTTTTTTTTTTTTTTTTTTTTTTTTTTTTTTTTTTTTTTTTTTTTTTTTTTTTTTTTTTTTTTTTTTTTTTTTTTTTTTTTTTTTTTTTTTTTTTTTTTTTTTTTTTTTTTTTTTTTTTTTTTTTTTTTTTTTTTTTTTTTTTTTTTTTTTTTTTTTTTTTTTTTTTTTTTTTTTTTTTTTTTTTTTTTTTTTTTTTTTTTTTTTTTTTTTTTTTTTTTTTTTTTTTTTTTTTTTTTTTTTTTTTTTTTTTTTTTTTTTTTTTTTTTTTTTTTTTTTTTTTTTTTTTTTTTTTTTTTTTTTTTTTTTTTTTTTTTTTTTTTTTTTTTTTTTTTTTTTTTTTTTTTTTTTTTTTTTTTTTTTTTTTTTTTTATATTTATATGGAGTATAAATTGCAAGTTATATATATATATATATATGTGTGTTTGCTTCATGTATCTTTCACATTGCTATATGTGAATATAGAAGACAGAGAGAGACAAACAGAGAGTTTTAGAAGTTTCTAATCTCCACCTTCCGAACAAAAAATAGACGTACGTTTTAGACGCCAGTGCTCAACGCCGCGTTCGGCCGGTTGAATTATGATTTTTTTCTATGCTCTAGTAATAGAGCATAGAAATAATCATAATTTAAATATAATCTAGCAAAATCGAATCTGCAACCATCGAGTGAACACTCAAAACCACTGCACCATGATGGCCTCAATTGCTAAAACACTGCCTAGTATAATACTAGCAATACTATTTTAGTTACCAAGTACAATAAGTACCAAGTAAAATAACCAAGAATTAGTACCAAGTACAAAAACTGCTGTTCCATAGGGAGCAATGACCTTGTTCCCCAGATTTGATCTGAGACTGTTAATATTTTGCATAATATTGATACTTCGAGAGAAAACCTAGTGTTAAAGCATTCCGTTGTACACTAAGTGAATGTAAAGACCTGTAATCATTTGGTTGTGGGTTCGATTCCCACTCAGTGGAAGACGAATAAGTTATGATCAAACTTATTTGTTTTCACTCCGCTCTGGGGGTAAGGCCTAACACGGTAGAGTTCCACGGATTGTCTTGACATTAAGCTCTCTTTGACCCCGCTAAGCGCAAAGCTGCTTTAATAGTTTAATAAATCAAATATCATAATGAATATGTATCTTATCTAAACCGCCGTTCCCTTTTTGCTTTCCATATTGACGTAGGACCCGACGCGGTTACGCAGATCCGTTATATTGAAAGAAGCTTCATTAAACAGGGAAGTACGAAGTCATTATCTAAGAAACTTTTTTAATTTCCTTCCTAAGAAGATATATTTTGTTATTTTGTATATATTACATTTGTATGAGGACATTGTTGTTTGGATATTAGAAACGTTTTTAGTTTTTTTACATATGACTTTTTTACAGCTTCATGCCGTTTCTTGCAAAACAAGGAACCGACGAGAAGTTAGTGTCGAAAGTCTCCATTCTCCATTTTCCGCCTGAATTCGAGACATTGAATGTTGAATGGGGGAACTCAATATCACGCTTGCATTGTTTACGAGAGCGGAAAATTTATAATTATTTCACCATGTGGTAATCGCACTCACAACCATCTCTTATATAGTCAGACGCTATAACAAAATGCAACGACTATCTCAATATATTATATACTAGCGACCCGCAGCTTCACCTGCGAAAACTACATGACTGAACTATTTAGTTTTTAGCCCGACCGCGTTCTAATTTGAATCATACAATTTGTTTAAATTTATAATTTAAATAATTGTAACTTTTTTTTTTAATCACCAATTGAAATTAATATGTACGTTTGAATGAAAAACTTACTAAAATACAATCGTCAAAACTGTATTTAAATAGGTTTCTGTTATTATATTGATAAAACCCCCAACAATATAGTTTGTATATATCGTTCATGTACAGACAGCGATCAGGTACATTTTTGTTATATGTGTATATAGATACGATTTCAAATCTTATAATGTATTTGAGTTACAATTAAATAGACACAAAATTTGCTCTACAATATGTACTCATATGTACTTCTGGCATTCTCTTCCTAGGATTACATTCTGGACAGTTTACCTTTGTGCTTACTGTCCTCTGAGTGGTTTGCGTAGAGCTATTGTCATATATCTTAGTGGTTTTACAAAGAAAATTCTACCTAACAACTTAGAAAATAAGATTGATTTGCGTATAAGCTGTTTGTAGAACAGTTTCGTACGAATTGAAAAAGATAAATGAAGCTTTGGGCTGCAGATTTTGAACTCTATGCTCGCATCAATGAATTTGATTTATGCTTAAGACGTTTGTTGTGAAATTATAACATGTATAATGGATGATATGAAGCTAGCTTATTGAAATGAATTACTAAAATTTTGATGACTTTATACGTACATGGAGTGCAGTAAGTTTTATTTAAAATTTCATTTTAGTACACATACAAACATTTGAACAAGCGGGATTCGAACCCGCACCTCTTGAAAATCGTCTAAGCGGTGTTAAAATTTGTATACATTTTTGAAAAATGATTTTCATATGCTTAATGTATTAATAACACTTTAAAAACACGCTCTTATTAACTTTTCGATACTACAATTATAAATAATATTAAGTAGTGGTCTTAATTTTTTCAACAAATTTATATATTAAATCACCGTTTAACTAGATCTTAAGAAAATTTTATATAAAAAGTCAGTTTAGATTTGAACCTCCAATCATTGTGTCGAAGTAGACAGCGAATATCTCAAGCTTCAATAAAAAATATAAATGTATTTGTAAAGGGAAAATCGTTTAATATCCAACGTCTATTTATTATTTATACAGTATTATTAAGAATGGGAATCGAACCCACAACCATCGCTTGTACAGGCACACTGTGCCACAATGGCCTGAGACTTAAGACTCATTGAATGCTTCTAAAACTAAATATCTTATGAGAAAATAACGATATATTTGACATATATTCAATAATATTTCTAAGACGCCATTTTAGCGCCGTAAGACAGAGTGTAACTGCTCACCCGATGGTTGTAGGTTCGATTATCACTCGAGGAAATGATTACATTTCATTTTTATTTATTTCTCTTGTCCAATCATAAAATTGTCATGTTGAGTTTTTTTACCTAGAAGCAGAGACGATGAGGGAAGATAGAAAATTTTGGAGATGTTGTCTGTTCAATTTGCCCCTTTCACAAATTCATTCAAACGTACATATTATATACTAGCTGTGCCCGCGACTTTGTCCGCGTGGAGATCTAACATCAGCTAGTGAGCCGCGTCAAAATCGGTGTAGCCGTTCTAGAGATTAGCCGGAACAAACAGACTGACAGACACAAAAATAGCAAAAAATAATATTCTGGTATATGTAGCGTGTATACATATGAATTTAGCATATATATACTATAATATTTATTTATTGACTACAATGGTTCACTATTTTGGCTTTAATGGCTTGAACATAAGATACTTACTTGATATTTTGGTCAATTCATACAATGTCTGTATAACTTGAAGCCTATGTGTTATTCTGATGTATAAGCTATATTATTGTAAAGTTTCATTAAAACCCATACAGTAGTTTTTACGTGGAAGAGTAACAAACATCCTTACAAACTTTCGCGTTTATAATATTAGTAGGATAGGTACCAGTCGATACAGACATAGCCACAGGCCGAAGCTAAATTACACAATTGTTTATTAAAACTTCAAACGCTTCGACAAAACTTTATTATTGCATAAAACAAAACGTCCAGCCATTTAACAAGTCCTTTGTTAGCCTGGCGTATAGGGACATGCAAATGGTGTAGGAAAAACAGCCTAAGGGAAAAGGATATCAAAGTAGGGATCAGATGAACGTATAGACAGCTACAAAAATACCTGGAAAAAAACTAGTTTTGTAACGTTTAGACTGAAAGTGGACTTTTTTTGCTGTTTTCATTCTGTCTAGCCATAAGTGTGGACTACTGTACAGTATACGTTAGTATTCAAAAAGATGCCGCCAGCGTTACTGATAACATCAGTACTAGATGACGAATGCTATGAATGCGCGAGTTTAGTATGTGCGTTTAAATTGGGCCAGTGGGATAGAACATTTACATATAATATTAAAAATCATTTATTTTATTATATTTATGACTAACTGTGCCTGCGACTTCGTTCGCGACTTAACTCCGGAAATCTAAAATAAGAAATGTCTAATTACTCCTAATTACATCAGCTATCTGCCAGTGAAAGTCTTGTCAAAATCGGTCCATTCGTTCCAGAGATGAGCCGTAACAAGCTAATATAATAAATATTATTTTGGTATATGTAATGTGTTTATATATAAAAAGCGGTTTTTTAATATTACATAACAGACATTCCAATATTTTTTGTTTCTATTGATTTATTTACAACAGTTTGTGTAATAACTGTTCAATACAATTTAAATTTATAAGCCATAGTGGCGTAGTAGAACAGTGTCTAACTTTACACGTCATAGTTGTCGGTTTAATTCTCATTTGGGGAAAGGAGTACGCAACCCAGCTCTGGTATTGTAAAGCGCGATGTTGATTTTCACCACTCAGCGTAATGTAAAGTGTAATTAGAGGGAAAATGGAGAATATAATGTTTTAACTCTAGATTGTATATGCCTATCCTATATATGAGTATTGTAAAAAAAAGTGAAATCTTGTATTAAAAACTTTATTTTTCCGTCCGTCCATCCCGTAAAACATGGTTTTCAAGTTCGAATACCGCTGAGTTCAAATTTTTATACGGTTCCTAAAAATATGTTTTACAATTTACTTAGTGTGTGATTAACTTAAATAAAATATCTTGTATTATTGGCGAAGTGACTTGTGCTCTACTGGCACGTTCGAAGCACGATAATTAAAGAACTCAACTGATATTTTTAGGACAAGAACTATTCTATTTGACAAGTGAAAAGTCTATTTGACAAGTGGCGTAGAGAGAACCGTCCCGTTTTCATATGAAAAATAGACAACTGAGTATCTGGATACTATATTCTCTCAGAATATTTCACAACGCCGGAAAAAATGTGAATATACTTTCCTCAATTAAAATTGAACCCAAAACTGTCGAATATAAACTTATCGACTGTACTATATAGGGCAAGTAGTGAATTTTTTTTATTCCGCAGCTCTTGTATTTAATCGTGGATTTTTAAACGTATTTCTTTGTTCACATACAGTCCCCACCCAGTCTGAGGTGTAATCGAACAAAACTACGGCGGTTTCATGCGATGCGTAATGATCGATGAGGCTGGGCTAGGGTGAAACGCGTGTTTATTATGCTCCATTTTTCGCCTTATTTATTTATACACACAGCTTACCGAAAGCCGGAGCTGAACCCGCGTCTTGTCTAACCGAAGTGTGGAAAATTTAAGTATATTAATTCCCCGGAATAGGCATCGAACTCACAACCTTTCTACTGTGCTACAATAAAATTGTTCAACCAGCTAACCGTATATGATATAACAAACTTCCACTGTTGCCTGTAGTTTGATCTATCCGCATATTATTCGGTGTCGGTGAATAGCGGTATATGCTGTAGCTATATTGTATTATGATAATAGTCGCTCGTACTTCATATGTTAAATCGATGAGAAATATGCACTCGTGAAGCATATTTAAGATGTTATTTACATAACCGTATAGGTGTATTGTTGTGAATTGCATTAAAAAATTATGTAAATATATATTATGGCAGTTCAAAATTAATTAAATTTTAAGTTGCTATTACAGCCGTACTCGGAGACGTCGATTAGATGTACATTAGTAATAGCAGTAAAATGTTAATTGAGATTTTCAAATAGAGCCGCAAAACACAGGAATATCATATATATATAACTGGCTGTGCACGCAACTCCATCCGGGTGGAATTCTAAAATAAAAGTAGCCTAATTTACTCTGTATTACATCAGCTATCTGCCAATAAAAGTCCCATAAAAATCGGTCCAGACGTTCTAAAGATTATCCAGAACAAACCGGCAGACAGACACACAGACAAAAATGTTATTTTGTGTACCGGTTATTTTGTATACTATTTTACATATTATTTTAATATAACAAACACACACTTCAATTGTATTTATTTGTTTAGATTTTGATATATTTAAAGATTTCGAATCACAATCATAGTTTGACAACCCAAAATGCAACTTCACAACTGATTGAAGCACAGAAATTCAATAAAACAGTAGTCAATAAAGTCTGTAAGCATGAAAAACGTTGGAGCCATTGAGCGTCGATACAAAGCTGTATCTGAATGCCGCCGTCAATCCTCTATTGGAATTGTAAACTTGATTCTCTTTTCACCTTTCATATGATAAAGAAACGTCTCTGAAAAATGTATTTCACTATGCGGGTTGCTTATACAACTCAATTACAAAATTCAGCGTATTATGATTTGGTTCCAATTATAAATTTAAATTGTCTCAATAATATTTGTTTAAAAAAAGCCTAAGTGTGCTAGCAATATTAGAACTCGTTTCCCTTTTGCTATGCAATTTTTTAATTGCTATTTCTTTTAGCTTCAGGTGTTTTCATGCATAGCAGGGACACACTGTGCCACTATAGCCTTTAATAATAGGTTACATCGATTTTATATAAAAAATATTTTAATTTGCAAAAAAATGTGTAAATTTTATACGATATGGGATCATCGCGATATTCACTTTTCATTCTATATCTATCTAATTAATAATGAATATTTTAAATTTCAACAATTATATCATCCTAAATGTGATAAAACTATTTAAATCATAAATTTATAAAATTAATAAGTTGTTTTAAATTTTTGTTATTTTAAATTGTTGGTGTTGTCGGCGTAGTGGGTCAGCGTCATACCGTATACTTGATGGTCGTGGGTTCAATTCCCACTCGGTGTAATGATTATATAAACAATATTTGCATTCCGCTCTGGTACCTAAGAATAAACGAGATATTGAGTTCCGGCCACTCAACAACTATCTCTTGATTGCGGGCGGAATGTGGAGACCGCAGTGTCTTAACACCAAGTTCTCTCTGACTACCGGAAAAACGTGAAGCTGACAAAAATAATTGAAGGTGAAAATTTTAAACGTTGGTGCGTTTGAACGTGTACTTTTAGTCAAAGTTTTAACACAGCTACAACTTTTGTTGTCAGCATCTTTGTGAGAAGATTTCTGCAAAGCGAGAAGGAGTTTTATTCAATTATTTTAAAATATTATTTCTTACTCTAGTAGGAATATTTAAGCATTTCACGAAATAGACAAAGAACTTGATGTTCAGATATTTCGTTTCTCACATAGTACATTTTGAGAACATTGCGTGTTGAGTGTCGAAAACAAACACCCCGTTTTTCGTTTGAAAAATATTAAATGATTTACTCGTATATTAGGCTTTGCTATAGGCTTCGTCAATGCATAGTGTTTTGCATTTCTATACTGATCCACCTTGCAATTCAACTTCATGCAAATCTCTTAAGCTCTAGCTGACTTAACGGCGTGTATCCAATCATTCGCACTACCGAATTATCATATTAATAGATTAAAATGTAAATTAAATTTGTAATGGCTCAGCGGTTATGTGATTATATTAGTTATGTATTCATTTCCCGTCTAGAATAGATTCTTAAAGGATTACGGTTGAAAGCAGATTAGTCTAAATTCTATTTTTATATGTTTTAAAATTAATTTATCGTAGTTATTGCGTAGTAATTGCGTTGCGTATGAGTCTGGTTGTTAGTGAGGGAATGATTATTAATTATTTACATCTCCCCTGTTCTGGTACGGCGTTCAGCTCCGCCACTAAACAAGACAGTGTCTCGACTCTCCTATACGGAAATGAAGTGTTAAGCTGTAATTGTTTTATAAAAGCAATTTTAAAATACGTATTTTTCAAAGAACTAAGCAATTACTTGAAATAGTTTTCTTTTTGTAATGATAAGAAACTGGCGGTATTTAAAGGATTATCGGTTTTATTCGAACATTTTAATGTATTATTCACATACTTAGGCAAATAGGAAAAACATATCCACGCCACATAAGCCACGCATGGCTTAGCGGTCCGAGCGCTTGTACGGTTTCCAAGCCAAGCGCGGGTTCGAAACCCGCTGCGTTAATTTTTTTATACGTTCGATGTTTTGCATTAAAAGTAAAGTTTTAAATAAGTGTAAGATATGAATCCACAGTATACACGCATGTTAGTTAAGTATAGATATATAACGATAACTTCACGCTTATTCCCGCATAAAAGTTGGTTAGAGAGAACCTAGTGTCAAGATACTCCGTTCTCTACTTTCCGTCCAAAACTTAGACATTACACGTTGAGTGGCGGAACTCAACACCGAAAAGGAAAACTATGAAAATATTTTTAATTTAATTTGAATGTTATTTTCACTTCCAATTCCACCTTTTTGTGTTAGTTTAGCTTTTGGTCCAACTTTCAATATATTCAAATACCAAACCAAATTTCAACATTCGCTTTTTCGTAACAAAAGCTAAAAAGGGTTTTAGAATTTTATACATTACATTTTACAAAAGTTATTCATACCATCGACTTTTATACTATAGATAAAGCGTTATTTTGACTCCCGGAAGCGAAACTATCGGGTCGCAAAATAAGGGGAAATTTATGTAAGATAAAGATGGCAGCTGTCTTTGGAGAATATTATTTAAATTCTTTGAAGATATTGAAATAACAAAAATTGCATATATCATTTTAATTTTGTTTAAATATTTTATGTGTTTTAAGCGTAACTGTGTAGAAAGTAGAGTATGCAAAAAGAAGCTAGAGTTACCTCAGTCCGTTAGTATAACCAAGTATTAAGATTTAAATAATAATAAGGAAAATTGCGCATATAAATGGCAATCATTAAAGAGGTTATTTATATATATAAGATATTTTTTATCCTTCCATGTGGATAAACAAACTACAGCGTTGTATTGCGCTACCCAACACGAAATTTGTCCAAATTTTCATAAAATTACGAACACAATGTCAAAAAAACGTTTCTCTATTTTTAATTTAGTTGAAGTTTTATTAAATATATATAAGTTTTCATACAAATATTTATATATATATATATATATATATATATTTACAGGTAAAAGCTAACACACCGAAAATGGACAAAAATGGCTATTTCTTCTATGTCACATCGACTGCTAAAAAAAAGAAGATCAGCCTGATGCATCCTAAGCCTCCACGAGTGGCTTTCGAGGAGAAACGTCGACCGGGCACAGTAGAAAGAATCAGTGTGGTGCCAACCACTGTACAGAACGCACGGGAAATGTCGCGTCAGGAAGCGCCGAGAGCACGTTTGTATACGCAGTTAGAAAGTTATCAGCCAAAATATCACACTTTGCGTGATAGTGACAAAATACGTGATAGAAGTGATGAGTGTAAAAAACGAAGGAATAGCCGGAGCGGACATCAAATGAGGTAAGTTTGTTTTTGTTTGTTTTGTTTATGTTTTTTTTTGCGGTGTTTGTTTTTTTTTTGTGTGTTGTAAAAGTGATAGTTTATAGATATGACGTTGAATTTTATATAATTTAAATTAATTGTACAGGATTTTATTGTTTGTTTATAATTTTTTAAAATAATAATTATAAATTGGTTAATATAAATTATTAAAACAGTTTATTCTAATAATTTGTATAGTATTTATTATGGTCATGTATAATATAAAAGCTACAGCAAACCCAGATGCTGTGCATAGTATACTCTTGAATAAGTTAACTCATAACTCTAACATATAATGAAACGAAGACTAAAAGATATACGGCGTAATGTCAAATAATATTTAATGCAAAAAATATTATTTGGAAAAACAAAATCAAGTAAATAAAAATGTCTATTGTAAATACAATAATTTAAAAGTAACTTGAAATTTTTATACATTTTTTCTTAGAAAAAAAACCATATAATTATTTGGACGACACGGGGCTCAAACTCGCGGCTTTTGGGAACATGTCCTAAAAAAAATTCATATCCTAAGTATGTAAATAATACTTTAAAAATATAAATGAAAATGTATGGCAATCTTCCAAAAAATAATATTTATTGTCCTTATGTATATATATTATTATTTCTTGTAATTAAATGAAACATAATATTGTTAATTTATAAATACAATTAATTGATAATAATTAATATTTTTTTTTTAATAAATATTAAAAAAGCTATTTTAATAATCGAATTGAAAATAATTAAACAATCAAATAAATAAAACTTGTCAAAAATAAGGTTTTGTATGATTTAGTTCTTATTTTCATTGACTCATTCCAAATTTAAACATCTGGACAATATCAAATTACTATCCCCTATAACCTAGTCGTATGTAAATATCTAAAGTAAGAACTTGCCCCATTACTGTATATTATAATATTTTAAGCTACTAACTGTAATTTAACTGCTTATTAGGGAGAAACAGCTTTATGACTCATTTTAAATTAAAAAAAGAACAACTGTTGAGTTGAGTTTCCCGCCGACTTTTATCAGCAGGACTACTTTTCGACCTGTGACCTAAAATAAAGACAGTTTTTGCAATTGACGGCTGTAAAGTACTGGTAGCTTATTAGAGCAAAGAACAATTTTGTTTGAATTCTCAACTTTAAGCTTGAAGTATCCTTTTGGGTGTATTCTTGAGAATATTAAAAATATTTCCTTTGAGCTGGATTTGAACCGAATGCCCGTTGCATTTTTGTTCATGTACTCATATGTTCAAACGTAGGTTATCTTAAATTATTTATTGACTGCTCATTTATCTACACAAAAACATTAGTAAATAATATACGCTTCTTTAGAAAACGTATAAAAAATTGAACATAGCGGGATTCAAACTTGGGCCTGTTGGAAACCGTCCAAGTGCTGTGACCGCCGAGCCATGCTTTCGACATCCAGCTGCGTCGCAATTCTTATATGCTTATTACAACTTATTTTTGTTGTTAACATCTCTTTACAGAGATTTTTACAAATTTCTACTACCCAAAGATTATTCTACGAACAATCGTTTGGTAAGAGAGAATGCTATTTATTTTTTAACATTTTAAAGTATTAATCACACACTTAGGAAATTGAAAAACATATTTTGTAATCATTTAAATTTTTATACATTTGCTAAATATCTTTTACTGTTCTCACTTTAAAATGTTAAAAAATATATTCGCTTTTCTTACATCCTTATACATAAAAGAGTATAAAGGTAGCTATCAAATTAGAAGTGCCCTTTTTAATTTAAAAATGAGTTTAATTCCTTTCCGCAAATTAGAACTTATAATACTTTAAAACTAAATTATGAAATCATGGGGGCGCAGTGGGACAGTATTCGTAAGTGTGGCGGTCGTTAGTTCAATTCCAACTCAGATGAATGATAATATTATTTTTCTTATTGCAATGTTTTTAAGACAAAGTGCTGCTTTGAGTTTAGCCACTTCATTTGCGAGGTCACACTACACTACAGTTAGAGCGGAAAGTGGAGAACGGAGTGTTTTTACTTTACACTAGGCTCTCTCTAATATGTGCTATGCGGTAAAGATTTAAAATAGTATTTAAAAAAAGTGTTTCATATGAAATAATTAATACAAAATCCAAATTAATTTACTTTTAAGTTAATATTTATATCATAGACAAAACTGATAACTTTGTATACTATAAACTATACATAGAAGAATCATATTCACTTTGAAGTGAAGCTTTAGCGCTACTGGCTAATGCAAATAAGTCTTAATTACGCTTATGGAATTTGAATTAAGTCAAAGTATAAATAATTTACATTTATATATGTATATACACGTTTATTAAATATTAAGCATACCTATTTAACGATAGTCGTAGGTTCGATTTAATTTAGGAGGAATTGTATTTAAAATTGTAAGAGAAATCGTCTCGTTTCATACCGCCTCTGATCACTCAATGTTAGTGTGGTGGGATATCATCTGACTGTAATTGGGATTAGTGTGGTGGGTTCAATTCCCACTCGGTTCACTGATCATAATTTTATTATTTGCATTTTCCCGCTCTGGTGACAAAGCGCGGCGTTGAGTTCCGCCACTCAACACGCCATGTCACGGTTTTGGGCGGAATGTGGAAAACGGGATGCTTTGACGCTAGGTTTTTTTTTGACTACCCTGCTATGTGTGTTTACGATCCTACTGTCATAGTAGTGTTTTTTTTTAAATATTATTTCTTTGTTTGTATTAATTTGTAAATATATGACAATTATTTTATATTTAATATAGATATATATTTTTTAATTTTTAATATATAAATTTCACCGAATGGAACCCACAATTATCTCTTATGAGCATGTCTAGTCTTGCGACCCTCTCGCGCCTTCGCCTACGTAAGCTACACGACTATACTACATTTCCCGTATTCTTACTTAAATCATAAATTTTGCTTAAATTTATAATTTAAATGGTTGTAACTTTTTTGAAAAATACATATTTAAACATGTTCAAATCCCGCTGCGTTCAAATTTTTATATGTTTTCTAAATATGTATTTTTCAATTTCCTTAGTTTGGGAATAACACTTTAAAAAATGTTAAAAAAATGCACCTTTTTTATTTATTAATCGATTGGAATGAAATAAGGACTTAATGTTATGGGAAGTTATACTAAAATACTACGGCATTTAAATCGGTTCGCCGCTTCTAGATAAGCATGGACAAACGCACAGACAATCAGAAAAAAAAGGTTTTATTACATTGATAAATACCACCAATATATAATATTCACCCCTTTAACAGTAACCAGTTACATTTTTATTATAATTATCGAAATACTGCTTAGATCTTTATTTTTAATATAAAAAATATTATAGTACTATGTAATTAAATATTAAATCTCTTGTTATAGACCATATAACAGAAGAAAAAGCCTTTGTACAAGCGTTTTCGTACTTTTGACGTTTTTGTGCTGTACTTAATGACGACCGCTAAAACAGTGTCGTAGCTTATTTGTTTCCTTACAAACGTTTAGTTTTTTTCTTTTTAATAAGAAACGCTTGTTTTGAATTAATTTTCAAAAGTTCTAAGTTAAAAATGCTATATAAAGTTATTTCAAAAATATATTTTGAAGGTCCAGCAGATACTTTATAATAGAAAAATTGTTATTGATTGCATTTTTTTATTAGTTAGAGCTGTACAAATTTATAAAATCAAAAAAAAAATAAAAAACATATTTAGAAAACGTATAAAAATTTGAACGGATTGTAATATAATAGAACGCATGGCTTAGCGGTCAGAGGGCTTGAACGGTTTTCAAAAGAGGCGCGGGTTCAAATCGCGCTGAGTTAAAAAAATTATACGTTTTCTAAATATGTCTTTTTCAATTTCCTAAATGTGCGAATAACACTTCAAAAAAATGTTAAAAAAATATAAATCAAAAATAAGTTGTGATTAGCTTAGCATATAAGACTTTCGACGTAGCAAAATGTAGAACGTATGGCATAGCAAGGACGGTTTTCAAGAAGTGCGGGTTCAAATCGCGCTACGTTGTAATTTTATATTTTTTTATAAGATTTTAAAAATGTAAAAACTTTACAGTGTTTACATATCTCTATATATACCAAAAAAAAAAATGGAAAATGATATAATATGTTATTTAGTTCAATGGTTCACTCGACAAGATATTTTTGAAGAGAGAGCGACAAATTAGAACATAAATCAAAAGTTGCACAGACGTTCGTTATATCTCTGTATAGATAAAATAAAAAATATTTTCAGATATTTTTACTCTAATTATAACGCGAAATTTTATATGGTTATATAGTTTGTATATAAAAGTGCCTAGAACTAATATTTCTTGTCTATTTAAATGAATTTTAGGATAATACAGTCTCCCTAACTATATAATAAAAGTAATAAAGGCAAGCAAGTCTATTTTTATAACCGATTTAATCACAAATAATAGTTTCAAATAGCAGTGTCTTGAATTCGGATGGAAAGTGGAGAATGGAGTGTTTTGACACTAGGTGCTCCCTGTCTATCCTGTTATACGGAAAAAAGCCTGAAGTTAACAACATAATGTGACAAAATCTTGAAAGCAAAGCCAAGGTACGCTACTAGGTCTAAAACAAAGTTACTATACAATTGCTCTATTTATTTTATAATATACAAAAGCGACTGCAAACTAAACGATTTAGTTCATTTATACCGTTGATATGTCAGTCATACATAGGTTGGTACACATCCGGCCACAATACGCTCATTGTCCATACACTAATCAATTTCGTTTGTGTTTATAGAGATATAATTAAACATTTGATTTCACCGTTCAAATTTTAAGCCGATTTGGAATTTGAATATTTTAAATGCATCTATCTACATACATATTTGTTACATTTTATGACGAGTTTACTGAAATAACGTCGATATACGCCTAATATTATGTAAATATTAATATTTTAGTTTATATATTAATATAGTTGAGGCCGCCGAGATGCAGTGGGACAGCTACTGACTTTGCGATTGGTTGTGGGTTCAATTTCCACTCGGGAAAGTTTATATTATTTTTATTCTGTGAAAGGCTTGACACTTTGGCGTTGCGTAGAGACGTTTCCTCTTTGTGCGTTCTCTACCACATTTATCATGGGTAGTGTTCTGGGGAACTGTTTTACTTGATTTCGGTCGCAGAAATTTCCAACCGCACAGTACGTAACTGTCTGAAATATTATCCTCACCATCTGGACACGTGGAGAGCTCATTAAAAAAAAAAAATTAAGCGGTATTATTAACTTTTATATAAAAAAAAGACAAAACTAAACTACTGGACGTGGAAAGCTGAAATATGGCATGTAGTTGTATAAGAGAGTCTACTCTCTCTTCCTTCCTTCTACGGGAACATTACTTCCCCTACGGGAACATTAGGGCAGCATTTCTCAAAAAATCTAGAGGATAAAGGAAAGAACTGTGTTTTATATATTATAGTAGACGGAAATACATGAGGGATGACAAATAGTTGAAGTAATAAAATAAAAATATTACTCAATACTTTGTGTTTTATAAAACATAAACCTTTTTACACAGTGGCATACGCGATTTCTTAGAAAATTTATAAGTCGAGTACGTAGTGACTTATCAGTCAATCAAATCGGTTTCCTGTTCACTGCTGGACGTAGGCCTCCCCAAGGGTGGGTCCCGGTCCCGCACCAACCTAGGCCTTTTCTTGTTCTTCTTGTCATTAATCCCGGCCTAGCAAGGGTCTGCCTTCCTACTCACTTCCGCTTTGCACGATCTTTGACCGACCTAGGACTTTTATCTACATCAAAATTAATAAAGTCCGCAACAGCTTCCAGCTACACGCTTTTTGCCTTGTAGCAGGTTAGTCAGAGAGTATCTAGTGTCAAGACACAGCGTTCTTTAAATTATAATAATTTTTTTTTGTAATTGAACAAATAATTCGACGTTGACAAGTAAACCTATAACAAATTAATAATATCGATATAATTATATAATGCTCGCTGATGCTTTAAATGTACAGTCATTAAATTATAATAGAACTCTAATTGATTGGGGTTGTAAATGGATTTACCGAAATTACAGAGTAAAATTGTGTTCTTGAGTTGATAAAACATATAGTATGAGTATGTGAATTCGATATTTTTATATTTTCATCTCGACTAAACTAATGAAGTAATAGTGCTTTTTATAAAATCCATAATACCTATAAATAATATTAAAAAGCTTTATATTCAATAAGCTTTTAAATTTCTTTTAATTTTTACATATCTCCAGCGTTTTCAGAGGTATAGCTACTGTGTTGAGGATAATGCTACAACTCGTTCAACTAGACAGACAATTTATATATATATATAAATATTATATATAATTGATCTGTATAGACATCCGTGGTAATTGACGTAACCTAAAGTTTTGCTTTATCTTCATATATCAGAACACTGAAAATAAGTTGAATATAATCACTTACTCAAATAGAGATTGAACCCACGACTATCGCGTCGACAGTCATATGCAATGGCATCTATGAGATATTTATGCTGGTATCAATTACCATCATTATTATTTGGTCATTATTATTGACAATATGGCAGCTTGAATACGATATTACTCTGGCTGAATAATTTAATTAGAAATTGCGGTCGATAATAGATTTAATGGTTTATTAATATTATATTAAATAACTAAAATGCCATCACAAGTGGGATTTAAAGGGTAAAATGGTTATGTGTACTTAAAATATGTTAAAGTGTGCGAGTTACAAGTTTCGTAGTTTATATGTATGTCAAGCTTTTATTAATATTTTTAAGCTTCTCGCTTCCCCCTTTTTTTTGTACGTGAGGCAATCCTTTACGGATACCAGCCCGAATGGGGAGTCGGACGTGGTTATGTGGGACTCCGGACTGTCAGATAGGTCGTCCCTATACCCACTAAAACCTCACGGTGCTCCTTCTCGACCGCCACTAGCCGAGGCCACGGAACAGCTTCTCGCTTCCCCTGCCTATAGCAGGGGTAGGTATATAGTGACATTAAGTGTTCTCTCATTTCACCCAGTTTTGATACTGTGTGTGGCTAGGCGGAACCTAACGCCGTATTTCCAGATAGAAGAAATAAATATAATTTGAATAATAATCAAAATCATTATTGGTAATTATAAATTCAAAACAAGTGAAATTGAAAAATAATTAATTGTACATACATGTGGAAACTTCTATATTAATAAGGTTAGATTACAATATTACAATGAAAAATGTCAGTTTCTTAGAATTCTTTATAGCTATAAAACGATTTCTCGATCAACCATTTCTTTGGTTTAATACTTAACTTGTTAAAATTTGAAGCACTTCTGATTTCCCCAGATACAATCATTACACATAATCCACCAAAATACCAAATATAATTAGTTGTCCGAGCAGAGACTGAACCCACAGCTATTGTGTGTATTGTCAATCACTGTGCCACAGTAGTGTTATATTCCTCATAATTGTGATTTGAATCAATAGATTCTTATGTGATTTAACATTTTTATAGTTTTATTACTATATTTACGTAACAAAAACATTTTTATAAAACGTATCAAAATTTAAAGTGTGGAAGACTCGAACCCGCGCTTTTTAGGACCGTTCAAGCGCTATGTCCGCTAAGCCATACGTTAACTTTACGTCACGATCAAAAGTATGGTTATATTACAGATTAGAGGTGGAATTATATTTAACATAGTAACCAGAATGAAATATTTAGAAAACGTATAAAAATTTGAACGCAACGGCTTTGAACCCGCGCCCGATTGGGGAGTCGGACCCGTTGCGTTCAAATTTTTATACGTTTTCTAAATATGTCTTTTTCAATTTCCTAAGTGTGCGAATAACACTTAAAAAAATGTTTAAAATAGTATACAGAGATTGTGTGTAGTTTGTAAGTTAATATTAAAATATATATACCTAGAATAAAAAAAAAACAGCCGCACGATTTTTTCCCATCAGAAAGAATTTTTCTTGTATAGTGACTGTTTTGCCTAAATGTTACCTTAAAAATATAATATTATATATATATATATATATATATATATATATATATATATATGGGCCAGAAACTTTTTCAATGATATGCAACTTTAATATATCCATATATTATTTCTAATGAAATATCAATAAAAGTACTGGGAAGAGTATTGGAAAATTTAACAAAACATCCATTGTATTTGAAAATCATTAATTGAATATTTGTTACTGTAACTGTGTTTGTTCCATTTCGCCGAACTGGTATACTACGTTATAATATATTGTTGGCTAGGCAGAGAGTATTAAGTGACAGTTTTTCAGTTTTCAAATTTATCAAGGTCTGTTTTAGGAGTTCGCTGTCGTTTCATGGCGGATGTAAGCGCCGCGCTAAGTCTAAACAAGAGTGTTGCAAATATAAATCACCCCCCACTAGGAATCGAAGTTGCAACTTTCGTAACTGCGTGATGAATGCGCGGGTTTTAACGCCGAGGTTTATATCTGCATTTATCAATGAATTTGACAGACTTTGCGCGGTCCGATTTGCTTGAAAGTTTTCCGACGTGTCCAGGTGAGATGACAGTGTATAATTGACATAGCTTGTTTTTCACCTTGACCTTGTCAGGGTGGTCTTAATTACAGGAGACTACTTTAAAACTTAGCCCTTTTTTATATAATTAATATTTTTCATATAGAGTAGAAGTAAATATTTTGTATTCTAATGCATTAGAGATACATTATTAAAATGAACATGAATGGACATGGTATTGTATAATACCATATATTTAACATTCGTTTCTATATATAGGGAAATACATGTTGCTAAGGTCTAAGGAAATACACGTGGTCTACAAGAATATATATTAACATATCTCAGATATATCAGTTTCTTCTTTCTACTTTGCGTGGTGAGCTACGAACTTAACTTCCTTAACGCCGCACTTTGTTCAACCAGACTGAGGAAAGGAAAATATATAAATACCAGCGACCCACTCGCGGCTTTGCCCGCGCGAACTATAGCTGTTTCAGATTACTTCCATTTACTACATGTTGAATGTTGAATGCATTGAAACTAACCTAACCTAAAATTATAATAAATTTATTTATAATGGTAAGTTTTTTATCTCTTAAGTCTCCCACATCAGACGATTGTAATTTTTATATTCAGCCTAACGCTTTTTTTTGGCAAAAAGGATCTAGCCGAACACCAATAACTGTCATCCTGCGTAAATTCATCGAAATAGGTGAAGAGGTTTAGTTTTTCATACAAACTTGGGGATGAAAGTATGGGTTGATTTTTGAAAAAAATGTAGCCTTTGTTGGACCCTGTATGGACTATTTTCATTCAAAATTCTATCTTAATCGGGCCGGTGGTTTAGCCGTGAAAGCGTCACAGACAGACAGAGAGACAGACTATCGCTTCTTTAATATTTATAATATTAGTATGGATATTTACTTCTAGTAGAAGTAATTATATTTTTATCTTCTTATATAAAATTAAAAAAAAATCTAATAAAACTGACCACAATAAAACAAAAATATGATAAAAACAGTAGCAAAAGCTAGTGTCACATAAACCCTTTAACACAGTGGCATAAATAACAATATTATGATCGATGGGCCTCCATTACGCGTGTGTAAAAGTTTTATAAGATATCGAAATTACTTTTTATCTGCCCAATATAACTCATTATAATGTATAAGATTACTACGAGATTACTGTAGCTTTAAATATCTTTACGTAACTACCGTTGTAGTATGGTGCACTGCATTGATGACGGTGGTTGTAGGTTCAGTGTCTATGAAGGTAATTTTATATTTTAAAATGTTTGTAAAATGGGAAATGTTGACGGATTACAGACTACTTCATTTAATTGATAGCATTTTCCTTGCCAAGTCATTGTTCGTAGAAATTATCTTTTGGTAGTAGAAATTTGTAAAATCAGTGTACAGAGATGCTAACAAAAGCAAAGCTTCTAATTAGCTTATAAGCCTTTCGATAAGATTTTGACGGATGTAGACTGTATTGCTTAGCTGTTAGAGTCACTTCCAAGAGGCGTGGGTTTGAATCCCGCTACGTCACAACTTTTATACGTGTTATAAACATGTTTTTCATATCCTAAACGTGCAAAATGGCATTTAAAATCATTAAAATCACGAGTATATAGTAGCACAGAAGGACAGCGTCTCACTGTAAGCGCAGTTCGTTGTGTTTGAGTTTAAGTAATGATTATTTATACTTAAAAAGTTTTGTTTTTCGACCGTTGAATTTATCAATCCACATACAGTGTCATAATTTTGGAGGCAGTACATGCCTATGTACTACATAAAATATTTTTTAAATTTCATAGAACGTAGATAAAAAGTAGAAAAGTACGAAATCTTTTGGGTTAGTGTAAAAATAGTAATATGTTTTATAAAAACACATAAAATACCTCCTCCGCCTTAAGGTTCTTCGCCTCTTAGGTTAAAGTATGAAATACTTGTTTTTAACATTTCAAACGCATGACTTAGCGGTCAGAGCACTTGGATGATAACCAAGAGGCGCGGGTTCAAATACCGTTGCGTTCAAATTTTGATACGTTATTCTAAAAATGTTTTTCAAAAACCCTTATTAGTCTTAATGACTAGATTGTAATATCTTCTAAGGTTCGTAGGATTTTATGGTAACAAAATATTTAGTAGATAGCATATATGTGGGTGCACAAAAGGAATAGCAAACGACTGCAATATGAAATTGAAAAAAAGGGTAATTGATTAAGTTAGAACTTGAAGCGATATTGTTCGTGACCGCGAGTCTCAAGTGTACATATATCAAGTTTTAAAGTCAGGCTTCACTTTAATTAAGCACGCCACTTTTATTTCATTGTTTTTTACACATACTCTACTGATGCCCTGCTCTCCATTTTTATTTTTAACGTGTTTAGTGGCGGCACCTAATGCAGCAATTTCTCTTTTCCAAACACGAAATGAACTATGGTATCTTTTAAAGGTATATTAAAATTGTCAAAAAACAACTTTCTCTGCTTTGTCCAGTCACTAAACTCTTCATATACTCGTATCTCCATATGTTTTTACGTCATCTTCCTCCAGTTTTTATATCACTTTTATCGAAAGTCAATCAACATCTCCCCCTAATTTACTTAGTTATCTGTTTCAATAAGATTATTATAAACTATATTATCTAATCAGATCGGAGAAAAAAAAACTTTTATATTTAGTATAATATTTTCTAGATACAAAGTCCAACCTTAAATCTCATCTTATAAGAAATAATGATGCAGATATCTTTATACATATATTTCATACAAATTTTGTTAAGAGAAGCAGCAAACCTTTGAAAATTTCCTGTTTTTTCGCCCGCGTATTATCTACGACAACTTTTGTGAGGGCTGAGTTTACGAGTTTAATGAGGATATGGGTTTGTGAAGAGGCTTTGCGGCCTACATATTGATAGATTCTTTATATTTGTCATCAATTGTGTTACAATTTTGTACACCTTTTTCACGTATTTTCCGCATAGCAGAGTGCGCAAGACACTCCGTTTTCCATTTTCCACTCAAACAGACATCACGTGTTACATAAGTAGCATGAGTAATATATATATCTATGACAAAACAGTTATTTATAATAATTAAGAGGCCAGCGATGCGCAGTAGGTGTGCGTCTGAAACGCTATCGTACAGCAAACGCTATTGACTAATACCGTTTGCCGTTTGATCCTCACTCAAAGAAATGATAATATTTAAATAATTATCATCTCTCACACAACTCACGGCGTAGAGTCCCGCTAGTCAACTTACAACGTCGCAACACTGACTCTCTCTCATCCGCTTTCAATCGATCGTCCCAAATTAAATATGATATTGTCCAATTTTATGGACACATATTCTTAACAATGTCTTGCTTCATAAATCTTTAATAATCACAACATATATTTAGCACAAAGTGGTCATTTTATATAACTTAAGATTTCACAGAAGCTTTTATGCAATAAATTTCCCATAATAATACGTCGCCATAATTTGGCTATATGGATCTTTTTAAGGCACAGTTAATTTATGGCAACGAGTGTCACATGATATTCATACTCACTTGGAAGGTCCATAACGTAGAGCTTTTGGAATAATAACCGTTTTTATTAAACTGATGCTTTATTAAGTCTTAAATATACCGAAAAGCTTCTCGCAAGCTTATTTATTTCGTCGTAAAATGTAAGTACAAAAGAATAATAGACATGTGTTGTTGCGAATTTGTGAATATAGAAGATTTCTTACGTAAAATACAGTAGCTTACGCTTTATCCTGCATACCCTGCCATCAGACAGAACCTAGTGTCAAGACACTCCGTTTTCTTTTGAGACATTGTGTGTCAAGTGGTAAATCTAAACGTCGTGCTGTATTTGGCCCATCACAGAGGAGAAATTAATACAGTTAAATTATGATCATTTCATTCCACCGGGTGGAAATCGAACCCACAACCAATCGCGTTTGTAGTCAGACGTCCCACTGTCTCATTGTTACATTACGGTCTCATTGTTTATGCAGTTTATACAGTTTCCATCATTACTTTTTAATTGTTTTTATTACATTTTTAAATTGATTGTGGTAATAATAATTTATTTTTCATAGTGGGATTTTAGCATGTTTAAAGTAAATTTTTACATAATTTTTAAAATATTTACCATTATACTATCGAAATCCATACTTGACAGTAATTTTGTCTGTCTGTCTGTGTGTCTGTGACGTGTGATTTTCATGAAATTATAAATAGAGATATTTGAGTGTCTTAGAATGAACATATGTTACTTTTTCTCCCATTATTTGAATGGGGATTTTTTCCTGGGGAATTCCATTGCTTAATAAAAACGTCAACACGAAACAGCTACATCTCACGCGGGCGAAGTCGCGAGTTGGTCGCTAGTATAATTATAAAGAGATGTACTGAACTTGGTATTATGAGCTACGCGATCAAGTCTGAAGAGCTTTATTATATCGAAAAGATAATCCGCCAACGTCCATAATGTAATTAAAAAGTTAAATTGAATGGCGGACGGAATTTGTTTAGCGCTCGAATTAATTATACCAAAATGCTATTTCATTGATGAAGCATTATCGGGAAATGGCTATTTCATTTTAGTTTTACTTAATCGTAAAATATTACAATGAACAGTAAATATAAGAACTTGCCGGTTATTTTTATATTTAACTTTTTACTTTTATAGACTTTGAATAACAAGTGAAACGTTATAGTGAAGTGTGTGAAGTGTGACTGCATCTGTGTGTAAAAGCGGTTAGTTGGGGGTTCGATTCCCACTCGGGTAAATTATTTTATTTTAATTTTTCCATTATTATAACTCAAAACGCTGCGTTAAGTAATGTTGCCGAATACGCAATGTCTCAAATTAAATAGATTCATAATTGCTCCCCGGAGAGTCCTCGTGCTTTTTATGAGAAATTTGTTAAGTATCATTGACACTGTGTTCATAAACGTCAACTAACTATCCTTTCCTCTTTTACCTGACAATGCAAGAGGTAACGATATAACTTAGTCAATCTTTAAGTAAATCTAAATCCTCTAAACGTGGTCAAATTACCTAAATATGTGTTTTTCTTCATTATTTCTATTGCACTTTAACTTAAACTTGTAATTCCTTATTTCTACAGCATTCTTCTTTCTTTCAAACTTCTTCTGCCATACCAGGAGTCAGTACCAGTAGTGCATTATATACGTACAGCTTTGCTGATGGTCAATGCATACAAAACACCGTTAACTCTGAATATAATCCTCAAATCTGTTTATTTTTATACTCATATATAAGTAGGGACACTCATCATGAAATATCCAAAACTTCTTGACGCAAAAATATGAAATTTGGCAGGCAAGTAGTTTATAGCCAGAAGTGACAAGGCCGTGTTAAGGAGGTCTACGGGCTTTCGCAAGATAGTCCAAAAGTCTTTCATTTTTTTTGCGACTAACTCGAAATTTGGTATAGAGTTGCTCATTATTATATAGACGAAATCACAGTATGTAATATATTTTCATCGATTTGTTCTATATTCCTGCTATTTGCTCAGACCGTGCACTGTGCCGTATAAATATTATTATATTAAAAAAAGCTTAAGCACTTCATGTCACCCAGTTTTTATTTTAATTTTAAATTTAAAGCTAAACTAAACGACTGTAATGGTATTTACGCGGAAACTTTTTTGAAGCGAGCTTTGAAAAAAATATCTGAATTTACCATTTCACGACGAGTTTTTCCCATGTACGTATTTAAATTTCGTTTGATGATTTTTAATAGGTAACCTGTTAAATATTTGTCAAGTAGAAAGAACAGCCTTATATATTATAGAGATTGTTGTATGAGTAGTACAGACCATAGACGCAATGTGGGTTCAAATCCCACACGGGAGAATGATTTATACTTAAGATATTTCAATTTCTCTACTCTACTACTTAGACAATAACCAAGCTATGCCTTAAGTTACGCCACTTAATACTAAATATATTGATTTCGGGCGTTTAGTGGAGAACGGAGATATGGCGAGGGGAGAAATGAAAATAAATTTTCATATCATCATTCCTCCAAATGCATTAAATACATAATCATTCACTTTCACAGTTAGCTCTCCCACTGCATCACGATAGCTTTAACTAGTTTGAGAATATCCGATTATAAAGTCCCTTATCTTGTAGTTGTAAGAATAATAAAACATGAAATATTTGTCTATACTATAAGATATTATAAAAAAATTGCGCCTTTACAAAAGTTCAGCGGTAGCGGTATTTTGGTGGGTTAGATCATTAAATGGACGCACACGAAGTTGCGGGAAGCTACTAGTGGGCAATATGAAAGATAAACGTCAATTAAAAAGAAAAACATTTCTAAAAATAAGACTTCTAGAATACCAAATTAGGTGGCGACTCGCCATATTATAGGTATATGCTATATCTGGCCACTCTTAAATTTCAATTAACTGACGATAAAATGTATATATAATTCATTTACCTCTAGGGCTCGGGCTTGCGAAATTCCGTAACTTTGTTCCGAAGTGAAATTATAGAGGCTTTAAACGTAGGTTTAATTTGGCTCGTTTTAACGCAATATTTCCATTCGATTTTATTTAAGTAAAACTGCTTTATTACAGTGATTAATGCTTTTGTAGCAGTGTTGAAAGCATGGTTGTAGGTTCGAATTCAGTGGGATTAAAAACTCTGGTGGTAAAATGGATGGTATTGGGATTACGTAAAAATATATAAAAGTGAATATAGCAAAGAAAAATACTATTAAGAACGAACTGGAAAGGGATGGAGGCGGCCTTCGTGACACGCCGTCACCTAATAAATTTTATATACATTACTTACTGATTGACAGATAACGCACAGCTGAAACAACTCGGTAGAATGCTGAAATTTAGCATGTAGGTTCCTTGGGGATTGTAAGAAAGTAATAAGGGATTTTCGACAGGATATTTTAACATTTTTAAAGTGTTATTCGCATACTTAGGAAATTGAAAAACATTTTTAGAAAACGTATAATTTTTTTAACTCAGCAGAATTCGATCCCGCACTAATTTTATACCGTCCAAGCGCGCACACTAAGCTATGCGTTCTACGACCCCTTTTATACGTTTTTATTGGTTTTCTTGAAAAGTTTTTTTCTATGAGAACTTAAATAAACGAAATTTTACGCTTGCGAGCTACAACTTGTACATATGCATATATAATAATTTAAGAAAATGATGGCACTAAATGTTTTATAATGGCGCTATGACATTGTAGAATATATATTTTTTTAACATTTCTTAAAGTTTTATTCGCACACTAAGGAATTTGTAAAAGACATATTTAGAAAACGTATAAAAATTTGAACGCAGCGGGCTTTGAACCCGCGCTTCTTGAACACCGTCCAAGCGCTCTGACCGCTAAGCCATGCGTTCGACGCGAACGCATGGCTTAGCGGTCTATATATGTCTTTTTTTTATTGTAGAATATTTAAAAATTTTTTTTATTTATTCAAGCATTGGCACATTTTATAAAACGATAAGTTATTTACCATGAGTATGTTAAATTTATTATAATGTTTTTCAGTTCATTATTATAAATTCAATTTAAACGATATTTGAGATCAAGGATTAATCAGTCAACTATCTAATTATGTGCATTCAAGCATAGCTGATTGACACGACAATGTGTAAACTAGACGGGCGTGATCATATTACCTTTGTGCACTCAATACGTGTATAATATGTGTAATAAATAATTGTTATATCTATTAAATTTAATAATAATGAAACACGCGTTTTTTTAATAAAAACAAACAGCTTCACGATATTTCCCGCATAGCAGTTTATTCACAGAGAACCTATGCCCAGATGTCCCTCAGTTCTCCAGAGAGAACACTCAGTTCTCCACTTTTCATCCGAATTCGAGACATCGTTTTGAATGGCGGAACTCGCTAGCTTCGTCTTGTCACCAGAGTGGAGAAATGGAAATAATTGAAATATAATCGTTTCTCAAAGTGGGATTGAACCTACAACCATCGGTCATACAAACATATGCTTTCACACTACGCCACCACGGATTATAATGAAACAGCTTTTAAATATTAGGTTGTATTTATAAATTTTACCAATAACTTATTTAATGATTGCATCTTATATAAGATAAACATATGAGTTTCATATGAATGCAGATATCTGTTAGGAATTCTAGTTGGCGGTTATCTAATACAAAGATGAAGATGGGTCTTTTGTTTGTTTTGTTCATACATTTTTCTAAAATTAAGAAAATATATATAGTAATAAATATCTCATTTCATTATATATTCTTTTATATTACCATAAAATTAACAGTACGAGTATACTTTATATTTAAAACGAAGATATAGTTTAAAGAGCCCATCAGTATTAAAGCGTTCTTCTGCAAACGTGATTGGTACACGTAATATTTCGATTTCAGGCCCAAAGTTCTCTCTGTGAAGAAAGCAAAAAAAAGCTTTAAACTACAATTATATTAATGTACTCAGATCATTCATATAATGTTCGAGATTGCCGAGTACAAAAGTTTTATTGGAAACGACAAAGTTGCCAAACCTACTTCAGCCTCGATCCTCCTGACATACAAATGTCAGGTTTCATTTTAAATTTGCCTTGCCAAGTAAATGAGGAAGTTTGTGAAAACTACAGTTTTAGTTTCAGCAACGAGTTAATCTTAGAGAACAAGAAGTTTGTTCTAGATTATTTTGTGGATTTACGCCGGTTTTCTCGAATTTCGATTTCTTTTTCTTTTTTTTTTAGTATGGACGCTGTAATAAGCTTTTTTTATCGTTCTTTTTTTAATAGATCTAAATCTATGCGCATTATTACACAGTTTTATGTTACTGCTGTATGATTTATAATATATACAACTCAATAATTGCAATCATACAGCCTTTATTTACAATCTTACACAATACACAACTTAACCTATAAAAATCATCATCATCAATCATTTAACGGTCTGACACACCAGTACGCGTAGTTTGTTTTGCTTTCCAGCTTAGATTTCCCCTGTAACTCACTTATTGAGTGTCAAATACCTAATGAACGGAAAACAGAGAATCGTGACACTAAGTTCTCTTAGACTAGTACCCGGCTATGCGGAAAAAAGCATGAAGCTGAAAAAAAGAAAATAAGTATAAAAACAACTGAGTATATGACGCGTATCTGACATTTGACGCGTAGACTCTGTTAGATATTACGCATAAAAAAGAAAAGAAAGCGGAAATTTAAACGATGAATGAAATGATTTAGATGGATTTTTGAACGAGATTTTTAACAGTCGAAACTATGAAAGATAGAAATGGAGTAGGAAGGGACGCAGTTGCGTGCGAAAAAGAGTGCATAGGTTGATAAGTCGATTTGAATATGTTTTATGGTATAGTTTCTTTTTAATATTAATAGAATAAATAAATTAATAAACAAAAAAAGAAATCATTTTCATATTTTTTTAACATTTCTTAAAGTATTATTTGCACACTTATTCGCACACGAAATTGAAAAAGACATATATAGAATCCCGCTTATATAATTGACTGGTTTAAACGAGCGGTTGACTTTCAGTATTTAGAATCTGTGAAAAATTATGTTTCTATTTTTGGCAGTTTTTTTACTGTAGCACAATTTACAAACGACCAATTGAACAATTACTGGTTTGATTTAAAATAGTTAAAGGTTCTATCTATTACTAAATTCTCTATTGATACATTATATTCCACGAAGGTCATCATGGCACAGTGGCGCTGTGGAATGATAATAATTAAATTTATCCATTTCTCCGCTCTGGGAACAAGACAAAGCGCGGCGTTTAATGCCGCCATTCAACGATAAAGGAGTGCCTGAACGGTGGGAACAGTGTGAAGCTAAAAAAAAAAAAATATTCAACAGTTTTCAATTTCCTAAGTGTGCTAAAAACACTTAAAAAATGTTAGAAATATATTCAATAATCCCCAATTTTACCCAAATCCATTTAATAATATCTAAATTTAATTTTAAAATTCTATATCGCATTTATATAATAACAAACCTGACGCGCAATATTCATCTGGCTAGAGTTAACCTTAGATGACGCCACCTTTGCTGTATATGTGATACCTGTATATGCGATACCTGTATAAGCAATACTTTTACAATTCTATGAGGTGATACGGTATCGTAAATAAAATTGTTTATACCTAAATATATTAAGGTTTTGTATTGTATTATTTTCGCTTCAGCTAAGAAGCCCTTGTCTCTAAGAAGCTCTCATCTTTGAGAGACAATGCGTATTGAGTGACGCAACTCAACGCCGCAATTAGTCTTACAAGTGAGCATTCATTCCACCGATTAGGTAATAAAATCACAAACTTCGCCTAAATGTATAATTTAAATAGTTGTAACGTTTTTATTTATGTACCGATTGAAATTAAATAAACACTAAATGTTAAGGTAAGTGTACCGAAATACAATTGTAAAAACTGCATTCAAATCGGCTAAGCCGTGCACAGAGGAACAAAGAAAAGAAAATTAGAAATCATTGTTTTGGGTTCTATTATAATATATTAATAAATCATATTTTTTATTTATATACCTTCCATGTACAGACAGCGATCAGTTCATGTATGTTGGTTGTACTTCAGTTCACTAAGAGCATAAAATGTAGATTAGATGTTTACGAGTAAGACTGTGCTTACAACAACTCACATATATTCTAACAATATATAGCTTTGAATATATTGAACGAATAGTATATGAAATATTGAGTAAATTTGCTATTTAATTATAAAAGCCCATAGTGACACAGTTAAGTGGTCTGAAATAGATGTTTAAACATTTACAATTTTGTTGGTAAGTTTTTCAATATATAATCCATATTAAGAAATTTATATGACAGTACGACTGGCATTTATATATATATTTGCACGCATATTTTACACTTGTTACATACTATTTTTTCAGCTACACGTCAAAGCTGTCAACGCTCCCCGTTCTCCAAGTTCTTGTCCGAGTCCATATATTCCGAGTCCTTGCGTGTTGAATGGCGGAACTCAACGTCACGCTTTGTCATACAAGGGTGGAGAAATGATAATAATTTATATTTAATCATTCCCCCGAGTGAGACTCGAACCTACACCCAATCGCATTTATATTATTACTTATATATTAGTTTCTTTTTAAATACACCAGGTTCTAAGCTATTTCGAAACTGATGCAAATTCACTTGCATTTTATATATATTTTTGATACTTTCTACTATTATAATAAGACTAAATATAACGTAACTTCATACACACATATTGACATGGAATGCATAGCGTGGCTTCAACTTCAAAAACTACTCCCTATAATGAAAGTGCGGTGTGGGTAAATTAAAAATATTTTCAAATAGCACCGCGTGGCTGCTTGCTAACATTGTTTTTGCTTTATATGCACTAAAAAGGTTTTTTATATGTTCCTTCCCTTATAGATTTGATTTTTAAATAATTTTACGTATGAATTTATTTATGTATTTGTAGAACAAAACTACATTCTACATGGTGTAATTGAACAGTCGTTTCGTTTGGTTTTAGAAAATTATATTAGTATTTCTTATGGTAAGTTTTAAAATATATTTACATAGTAAGTAATATTTTTAAAATTCTTTTAAGGCCACGTGATACAAGTAATATTACCGATTCAAAAATATATAACATATATTTTTTTTTCATTAAATTCTTGAATGAATGAATACAAGCTGTAATCCCAGTGTCGCCACACACACCAATCTCACTCGAAGAAATAATATACCTAATATATGTACCGTTTATTTTGAAGGACGAAGGCACAAAGCGGGACAACAACACTGCAATAAACAAATACAACGAAATTTTGATATGACTAAAACATAATTATTATCGAATATTTTCAACATTTTAAAGTGTTATTCACACACTTAGGAAATTGAAAATCATTTTTAGAAAACGTATAAAAATTTAAACGCAGCGGTTCAAATCACGCACGAATATTCAATAAATAGCATCTTGCCAAACGATTGGTCGTAGAATTATATACGATTAGCAGAAATTTGTAAAAAACTCTCTACAGAGATATTAACAACAAAAATAAGTTGTAATAAGCGTATAAGAATATCGACGCAGCCGGACGGAGAACACATGGCTTAGTGGTCAGAGCGCTTGGACAGTTTCCAAAGGCGCAGGTTCGAATTACGCTGCGTTCGTATTTTTATATGTTTTCACAAAAATGTTATATAATTATTATCGATTTCAAATATATACATATACATAAATAAACATAATACTTATGTCTTAGGTACTTTCTAACTTAAGATAAAAAAAAGGCCCATCAAAGGACTTTTCTCTGGTCACTTCGAAAATCCACAAAATTTTCATAAAAGTGTCAACTAAATATATTTAAAATCCAGCGTCCCATAAAATAAATAAGCCTTGCCATGTATGAATTGAAAATTAATTCTTCGAACGTCCTTTAAAGCCTTCCATTTAACTTAGTAACAACAAGAAATTTGCAATTAAATGATCGCGCGTGGCTCGAAACTTTGGATAATTCTACTTTCGAAGAAACTTACCTAATAGTGTCTGAAAAGAAAAACAGCGGCGCTCGATATTGGTTACGGCGACAGTATACAAGATATAGTTTTTTAATTTAGATTTATTACTCTGGTATCATAAAGAGCAAAAGCGAATTGGAGTTCAGCCACTTGACGCGTTTGTCTTGAAATTGGTCGGAATCACTAGATTCTCTATATTTACCTTTCCATATGGGAGTGATACGTGAAAGTTAAAATTGCTATTGAAATGGTTTTAAGAAGTAAATATAGTGGCCATAACTACGCAGTGGGACAGCGGCTGACTGTGAACACGATTGTTTTCGATAATATTCCTAATTAAAAAAATGATTAAATTTAAAGAGTTTTACTTGTTTTCATTTCTCAATATGACAAGACAAATCGCGGCGTTTAGCTGCGCTCAAAAAAAATTATATTGAAATAGTTTCACGAATGAAATATTGGAAACGGTGTGGCACAGTGGAACAGCGTGTTACATAAACGTAACTGTTTTCGGTTCTATTCCGATTCAGAGAATGGTTATATTTAATTTTTGTTGTTCCGTTGCCCACTGTGGTAAGACGAATGTGTTGAGTTTCATTACTTAATACGTATACGTATATCGATACCAGAAGACAATTAGACGGAATGTTTTATCACTAAATTCTCAATGTAAATCCTGATATGCAGAAAGAATCTGCTAATTAAATATTATATCGCCATCATAGTATATGGAATACATATAAAAGAAAATTACTGGGGTCATTTATAAATGTAATAGAGCCCAAAACAATGATTATTAATTATCTTTTCTGTTTGTTTCGCTAATGTCAAAAACGGCTCAACTAATTTCAATGCAGTTTTGTCTATTGTATTTTAGTAAACTTCCCTTAACATTTACAATGAGAGTTTATTTCATATCAATCGGTTCGTAATTTAAATCATAAATTTAACCAAAATTAAATTTTAGGCGGGCGATAAAACAATAAAGATTAATCGTGTGAAGACACATGTGAAGCCGCGGGCCAGTTGCTAGTATTTAATATATTCAAATTCGTCTCATCTAAAGGAAATAACGTTTTTAAAGAGATGATACTTAAGAAATGAGAATAAAGTGTATTTACAACATGTACACATCGAAATACAAAGTAATTATTTTAAATAAACAAACCAGGATGTTTTCATAAAGGCATAAAAAACTACGTTAGCTGATTATAACTATAGTATAATTTAACATAAAAAATGATTTCACGGTTTTAAAGATAGAATAATATCAGCCTTTTTGTGATTTATCGACAACTTTCGTACTTTCCAAAGTTTTATTATGCGCGGACTGAACTGAGGAAATCCGGTGTGTTTCACGAGTCAACTTTATGAGGCGTGTGAACTTCGGAATAAGTTTTATTGAAAAATAATATTCTTGTGATCAATAAATCAGCTTTTTGTGAAATGTCGAAACAATTGACAAATCTTATACTAAGTTCATAACTAAATTAGGCCTTAGTGTGAAGTATTTGATATTTTGAATAATGCACGTTAGTGTTTTTATTTTATTCAATAGACAAGGCAAACGAGCGTTCGACTCACCTGATGGTAAGTGACCAAAACCCCCCACGACCCCGTGTAACACCAGAAGAGCTACAGGGATGTTGCCGGGAAGTGTGATTTTAATGTCGATAAAATGAGCTTTCTTTATGAACAAATCATACAAATACACGATGGTTGTGGATTCGATTCCCATTCGGAGCAATGATCCTAATTTCATTATTATCATTTCTCCGCCACTCAACACGCAATGTGTCGATTTCGGAAAATGAAATACGGAGTGTTGACACTAGCTTTTCAATAACCCTACCCCGTTTAAAAACGTCATAATGAAACAAAATAAAAAATATATATTTCTAGTGATAAGTAAAATCATTATAGTCTTATAAAAACCTTTGTCCAAAACTAAAGCTTAATTGTAATAGAAAATATAATTAAACTTTTACAAATTTCAAAGGACAGCCGCAGCTTTTACATCCATATATAACGTATATCACGATCATTAGTAATTCCAGTGGCATCAGAAACTAATCAGCAAAAAGCGAGCTAATTCACCACAGCACCCGGAGCTTTCAATGAAAGATAGAATGGATTCATATTAATGTTGGTCATTATTATTCAAACCGGATTGTTACAGACATATTGGAATAGCACAAGGTTTAAAGTACTAAATTTATAGTGCAGTCTTGTGGATTTAAATAACAAATATGTGTTTTTGCAGCTTCACGCTTTGTTTTTGCCACATAGCTGGCTAGTCAGCGAGGATCTGGAATCAAGACATTCTGTTCTCCATTGTCCACCTGAATTCTAGATATTGACAGACCTCTTTGCTCATTTCTTCCCGGGAATTTTCTTGTCCACCACAGTGGACAAATGAAAATAGTCAAATTATAATCAATCCACCGTTTGTGAATCGTACCCATAACCATACGCGATTACAGTCATACGCTGTCACACTGCTCCGTGATAGCCTCAGTATATATGTGTTTTTATATATTTTTTAACCTCAGTACAGAACACCGCACTTAGGCGCGTTACCACGGCTCCTCGATATGTGTGGAATGCCACCATACATAAAGACCACCGTATCGATAGCATCGAGTGCCACATTACGACACTGGCAATCAGACTCTTCAGCCGAGTGGATGCCTCGGACCATATGCACGGCCGGGGCATCGTCCCGTACCACTCTGGACCACCAGACTGGAGAAGACTCCCTAGAGACCTCCTTCCCCATCTAGACTCCTAAGTAGTCCCCTCGGTCGCTGGTTGTCTAAGCTGGGCCTCCCCTGAGTGATAAGGGGTGTCTCCTGGCTGGGCGACCGCCCAGGTGGCAATTGCTTCCACCCCCAGGCCATACTCATTCCCCCAACCCATCCTTTGTTCAGGAACCGATGACCCACAGGCTTCAATAGTCAAACAAATGGAACCGGCCACATTTATGGTCGGCGATTGAAACAACGGGCAATAGGCGGGCCTGATACCGTTTCCCCTCCCCCCGTAAGGGGTTGAGAGAGAAGGCATGAACGCCTTAACCTCAGGCTTCCCTCACATTTATCGGGATAGTTAGAGAAAACCTAGTGTTCCGACACTCAACCAATTTTTTGTCAAGTTTCGAGACACTGCGTGTTAAATGCAGGAACCCAACGTTACATTTTGTCGTATCAGGGCTAAGACATTAAAAAAATATATCACTGAGTGGATTACGAACCCACAACGGTAGCATATGTCCAATCAAAATGTTTTTGTTCAAACTCGACCACACGTAGAATAATATCTAAAATACAAACATTCTGTTTTATGTTCTTAATAAATTTATTAATACAACAACGACAATAGTTTTTCATATCAAATTTTAAATTACTAAAAGCTGCAAGTTTTGTTGCGAGCTTTGAGCTTTATCAATTCAATATATCAATTTGTTGAATGACTGTTAAGTGATTACCGCTTGAAATTGCGAGACTTTGTGATTCAATGATTAGTTTGACAGCATCCTGGCTTGGTGTTTGACCAACACGTGATGGTCACAAGTTGAATTCCATTTTAAGGAATATTTATATGTAAGCATATTTTTATTTTCCTGGCCTAGTTGGGAAAACTGTGGGCTCTGCCATTCTGCATAATATTTCTAATGTAGTCAAAAAGTGAAATCCAGAGTGTTTTAATACTAAGTCCTCTATGGATATCCTGCGAATTATAAAAGCTAATTTACTATAGTGTGATCATAATTCAATAGGTCACCGCAATAACTTGGTCGGAAATTAACGACCCAGTGAATTGTTTTTGTATTAACTGACAAGCGATTTGCAAGCTTTAAAGCTTACTTTCCAGCTACATATTTTTGAAGCTTTTAAAAGCTTCTGAAAAAATATAAGTTTTATTTTTATCTATGATATATTTATATCAAATATTAAACTATCTTAATATTGTAAGGTAAAATTCGTTGCCATACCTAGGTGTATATTTCTTGTAACATAACTTTTGTTAATTTAAGCTTTTTTTAGGCTCCATCATATAGGTATTAGGATAAATGCATTAGATACTTACGAAATTTCTATGAATGCATCATTAATCATCACTTTTTTCCCTAATGAATTTTTCCTTAATGGCG
Organism: Podotricha telesiphe; assembly: GCA_038994665.1. Classification (NCBI taxonomy): domain Eukaryota; kingdom Metazoa; phylum Arthropoda; class Insecta; order Lepidoptera; family Nymphalidae; genus Podotricha; species Podotricha telesiphe. Next base: position 644,958 of record JAOYRR010000067.1, on the reverse strand, counting down.
TCTGACATATTTAATGAAATACCGTAATTCTAAATTTCTGAATTGGTTATATAAGATGTAAGATAAAAAACAGCTTCACACTTTTTCTTGCATATCAGAACAGTCAGGCAGAACCAGGAAGAACCGGGACTCTACGCGGCGTTTTTAATATAAAACCACATAGAGACCACGTACACAGCGATTTAATAATTAAATATATTTATATAAAGCCTACTGTATAGCAGTGATAAGTGGAATACAAGCTTTAAAACTAATAAATCCACAATTTGCCTTCGCGGCCCTACATCTTTTTTGTTTCGCGCGATATTTCATGACGCACGTTTCGTTTATGACATAAATTGATTAATACGTCTGTGCTTGGTCGTAAACAAAGTTCGGAATTTTATTACACGGGTTCATTTTGTTCTAAATACTTATACAAACTGTACAGGAAAATCAGAAATTTATTTATATAATCTAAATACATTTCACCAAATGGGACTTGAATATAAAATAATTGTGTACAAACGGACAAGCAGACAATATAAAATATATATAAAGCTAAAAAAGCCTTATTACTTATAGTAACTTGCATATAGTAAAACTGTCAACTGTCAACGCAAAAGTGCCAAAAGTCATACACTTGCTAGTGCCTAAATATATATTGTATTAATTTAATTAATTTCTAATGTAATATTATAAAAATATTTTATGTTTGCGATTCTTCTCTATTTATACTTTAAGCATACTAAATTTCATACTTCTTCGTTCTTCTATCCATCGTTTATAAATATGAACATTATTATAACAGCTTCATGCTTCTTCCCGCAAAGCATGGTATTTACAGAGAACCTAGTGTCTAGACACTTCGTTCTCTACATCCCCCCCGAATTTGAGATATTCGTGATATTAGAGATTCGGGAAATCAACGCCGCGCTCTGTCTTGTACCAGAGCGTAGAAATCAAAATAATTTAAATATATTTATAGGTCCTAGTGGGGATCGAACCCACAACAAATCGCTGGCAGGTGCTTACACACTGCGCCACTATGCCCTTAATGATGTTGTAAAAATTACTATTAAATTGCTTACTTATTACTAATTTTATTTTAAAAGAAAGTAGGTTATCTTGTAAATATCTTGTAAATTGTTCATGAAGGCGTCCCATAAAGGAGTTTACAACTTAACGCGGCTTAATTACGTGACCGTACATTAATTAATAGAATATTAAGAAACCGTTATTTAATTTTAAAAGAATTTTATTATTATTCTGGTATTGCTTATTCAGTTGATACAATTATTGCAATTAACAATTGCAAATATACTCGTTGTCATCGCTACGTGTATGGTACTTAAGCAGTGTGTGTATACATTATATTATTAATTGAAAGTGTTATTTACATACGCAGGACATGAAAAACGTTTTAAGAAAACGTAAAAAAAATTTGAACACAGTGGAACTCGAACCCACGTCTCTTTGAAATCGCCCAAACGCTCTGACCGCTGAGCCATGCGTTCTACATTCGGCTGCGTTGGAATTGTTATACGCTTATTACTTACTAAATTTCGATGTTAGCATCACTATAGAGAGGTTTCTACAAATGACTGCTATCCAATCATCATTTCCGGATCATTTACGGATGTAGAATGCATAGTTTAGCAGGCAGAGTGCTTGGACGGTTTTCAAGAGACGCGGGTTAGAGTAGCGCTGTGTAAAATATTTTTCATGATTTTAAAATATTTTATTTTATTTTACAATACAATATTTTAATTTTTTTTCCTTTACGTTCAAATATAATGAAATATGAATGCAACGATAACTTTGGTCATCTATTGTCCTAATTGAGTTCAGTTCTCTCGGGAAAACGGAGACATGTATCACAAGGCACTCTTAACGTGTTAACGTGTCTTAAAGAAAAGCGCAGAATTAAAAAAAATCTAGAATTCAATTTCCTAAGTGTGGGAATAACACTTTAAAAAAAAAAAAAAAAAAATGTTAACAAAATATATAAAAAAAATCTGTTCTCAATACCTTAACCTTTTAACAATTTGGACAAAGAAATGTTTAGCAAATAATTTCAGCACATTTTTACAACAAAAGCAAGAACAATGTAATATAAAATAAATAAGAATTTCGATGTCACATTCATTTCAAACTATACTTCAACGAATTCGCTAAAATATTTCAAAAACGCTTCACATAATGTTAGAATTTTTCCGTTCACCCTTTCACCGTACATACTAGAACAGTCTTATTTTATTTTATATACATATATATTACGGTTTTATCTCATACAATATATCACTAAAATTTAGAGACGCCCGTTCAAGTATTTAATGGTCCATACGATGAAAGGTGAAATAAGAGGACACTGTACAGTCGGATGCATTACCGAGCGTTTGTTTTAAATGCAACCAACGCGGCAAGTGTTTGGATATTTAATAAACTTAAGATGCTATAATGGTGCTAGTAGCATTGGGACTGGCCTTGATGTAGCTTTTTGAAAATATATGTAAAACAATTGAAAATTAAATGTAATATTTTTTTTATAGGCCGATAAGAAAACCTAGTGTCTAGACACTCCGTTCTCCGCTTTTTCTTACCAGCCTGGGCAAATGAAATAAGTTATATAGATAATAATACTAAGTAGGGATCGAACCCACAACCTTCGTGTTAACAGTTATCATCGGATACGTTTCACAGCGCTGAAACAGCATCTAAACTAGTTTGTGCGTACATTTGTTTCAAAAGATGAATATTTTTTAAATCTTTTAGTAATATCATTAATTATTCAAGATGACTATTCTGATGTATCACACGGGAATGTCACAAAACAGATCGCTATCTCCCACAATAGACGATTAGCGATAGCGATTTGATGCTATCGTGAAGCTTATACGGTAGATGACATGGCCTAAAGGACAGTCGGAAGCGTTTTTGTTGTATAATAATTAATTTTGCTGAGAAAAGAAAGACTTTTTCTTCTTTTTATATTATGTTCTTTTTAAGCTTTTATTACAAAGTTAAATAAATATTTACGATACAATTTATTTTGTATCTAATTCTCTTTCATATTTTCATTCAAGATGAATTGTATACATTTAGATATAATATATTTTTAGGTTTTCAATATTTTACTTGATCAGATTCCTCCTAATTTAACCTATTAAGTGTTCATGAATTTTCAAATAATCGTACTCCTAGATGTTAATCAGTTTTTATTTGACATTAAATTCGTTGTAACATATACTTAGTAAAGTATTTAATGTAATTTAAATGCTAATTTACAATTTTCATTGCTACTTTCTATAAGCGTCAAAAGGTCAGTAAGCGTAATGAGCGCACCAATGAGAGCCCAATGATTTCCAATATTTATTTCGCCTCGATCGGAATGTCGTGAGGTCCAACCGTTTTCCGATTCCTCATGTATCGCAGACAATTCCGAGTTTCGTCAGGTGTTAGGAGGGCAATAAGTACAAGTTGGTTCGGTTGAAAGACTGCACAAGTGTTCACGACGGCCAAGTCAGACACAATGCTGGTTTTCAGAATGTTTTCACCCTATGCATTGCAACGACCATAACTAAACTCACCGTGCACACGTTCATACGTATCCACAGCATTACCCACGTGGCCGTTAAGGTCGTCCCAACTATAATTACTTCGGTAGTCGGTATAACACATAAATGGCGTCTGGGGAGCATAGGCACTGATTAAGTTAGTAAGTCCCTCATTCAGTACCGTCACCCGCATCAGGTGATCGTAGCGACGGTCGGCTTCGAGGACTGCTGTTAGCGACAAGTAACCCGTCCCGATTTGGGGTTCACCAAGGCTCGGCCTGTTCTTGTTTAATGTAGTGCTAGATACTGTCTCAGCTTACATACAGGACCAGCCTTCGTGGCTGATTGACGAGAGTCGGTTGAAGCAGGTGGAGTCGGTTGAAGAAAGTGGAGAATTTTAAGTAGAAAGGCAGTACCTGGTTAAATGTTGGGATTAATGCCAGGAAGAAGAAGACTATAAGCGAGTAGAAATTATAATATAAATTAATAATTATTTTACTTGCACCACACACATGCATATACCTTACCGGTCTCCAACATTTTAAACCTTTGAGGCTCGAATCGAAATCTCTTCTCATTGTTCTCATACAAATTACCCGCACAATACACGCGAGATAGTCCTGACCTTTAAGATTTAAAGGTGTGCCGCTAAGTTTATCGCTTCTGAGTATGTGCAAATATTTTTTTAGTACTATCGCCGAGTCGGCGCTAACTTCCTGTAGGACTGACAAGACTGACTTTTCTTTTTGTAATCGACGATTTGAAAGTGCTTATTTGACTAAAGTATATAATGCTATTTACGACATACATAAAAGTTTACTGACTTGTTAATTTTGGGTTAACATTGCAATATAAATAATTATTTAAAGTTTTAAAGTGGAGAATCAATTGTCTTGACACTAGATTTTCTATGTCTATCCTTTTGCATGCACTAAAAAGTGAGGTTTTGCTTTTTTCATATTTTGAAATTATCATTTTCAAAAAATTTTATTATATATTTTTTTTCATTTTACATGGCACTGGATTACGCCACTCACCTGGTGGTGAGTGTCATTTGGGGGAATATTCAAAGCATTTCCATTTCTACGGCTCTGGTAAGAAAACGTGCGGCGTTGGGTTGCGCGAAATACAAACGTACAAAGCTTAAAATGCCCACTTCTTAATACAGCGGAGATAAAAATTATTGTTGCAAAATGCCATTTGGTTTATATATTGAAACATCTCACCTAAACTAATATCCTCAATTTCATAAATAGAAAAGACTAGAAGGTTGTAGTCCTAGAACTAGATAGTAGGTACGTTCTATAGTCGAGGAGTAGTAATATAGCCAAATACGCTTTACTTCACGACGACCTGAGGCGTGTAATGCGAATTGCGAGGCATGCAGACATGCTGTCTTAGTAAACGAAGCAAGATGTAGATGGAGACTAAATTAGGCATTGTTTCTTACAGTGTCAGTGTGATAGATTTGAGGCTGATATTTTTTACACATATTGAGTATATACCTTTATTTTAGATTTAGGATATTCGTGACAACAGGGTTGTGTGCGGAGAACAAAGTATCTTGAATCTAGCTAGGTTCTCTCTATGTACCTTGCTATGCGAGAAATAGAGCGTGGAGCTGTAAAAGACAATCATTTGTTAAAAAAAGTACAATTTTTATATTAATTGAGCTCAAGAATCGTAAATTTTTATACATTGAAAGAACAGCTCTTAACGTGTTGTGGTAATCACAACTATTGGTACTTATTTTTTTTGCTTGGGGAAAACAAGCCCGATTGGGGAATCGGACGTGGTTATGTGGGACTCCGGACTGACAGATAGGACGTGCGTATACCCACTAAAACCTCACGGGAACCCCAGTCTTCCGTGAACCCCGGCGGCGGGAGCCAGCAACGCACTTTACGGAGTCAAGGGTGGTGGTGGGAGCGGGAGCTATTGGTACTAGCGAATCTCGTGTTAAGTCTCTAATGATGACATGTCGTGGCTATCACAAAAAGGTCACATTGAAAAATTTGTTCTGTGATCGTAATGCTATACGACGATATTCTGGATATAAAATAAACCATAAAACATCCGATATGTTTAACAAATTTAACAAATTTTCAGAGTATATAATAAACTAGCGTATTGAATAAAGCAAACAAAGAATCGTTGATATACTTATAGACTGTTTTTATCCCAAGACAGTGCTTTAGCTACTTGGACAAAGAGCAGCTTTGATTTCTGCCTCAGCAGTATTACGTGGAGAACTCAGTGGACTTTTAGTGGAAAAATGTCTTAAAAAGTGAATATATGTAGTGATAGAGCTTTCATGATGTAAATCTACGCTTTATATAAAATCTTGAAGTTGTACTTAAATTACAAGGAAAGGTAAAGTAACCTGCGAATTTATGTCATATTATTTTCCATTTGAAATGAAAACTTTGAGTTTGGAGTAGTTTCATATGCCAAAAACCGTATTTTGTAAACAAAGTACGTCTTGGCTTGAATATCGCGAAATTGAATAAGGCTTAAAACTACAATTTTTAGAATGTTACATTTGGTAAATTAAAATATATGGATCTGCTTCATGTTATTTTCCGCATATCATAAGAGTCAGAAAGTCTTCTAGTGTCAAGACACTCCGCTCTCCACTCTCACCCCGAAAACGACTCAACACCTCAATTTGTCATGCCAGAGCGGATAATTTAAAATCATTTCAATATTATCTTTCCCACGAGTGGGAATCGAACTCACAACCTTTGAGTTTGCAATCTGGCTGTGAAAGCCTTGTTTAAATATATATACGTAAAACGCTCTCTTAGGAATATTGCCCTATAACATTCCGCTTTCAACTAGCGTTGATTAAAAGCAATTCAAATTACTTTGACCAGATTGAATGATCATCTCGTTCAGGTTAAACTTTTACTTTTTCTATTACTATATATTATTAATAGATTTAAAAACTTGTTTATTTTGCCTAGATACACATTTCTTAAAAATAAGTATAACAAGTTATATTATATACGAATAAAATTGTATTCTCCATAAAATTCTTGAAAGGATGTAAAATATGGAGACCATTCCCAAAGTTTATTAATTTTATTTTATTTTTACTTAATTTAAACGACTACACGATGGCATAATCAATATCGTATACTCCTGCAACTTGCTTAGCGTTTTTGCTACTTCCGTATAAATTTCGGAAAATCCTCTTTTTATGGTCCCCAATATTCGACAAAGACCTACCAATTTTCATTTGTTTATGTTCAGTAATTTCTTTGTGAGTAACGAAAGAGTGTATTAAAGACTTGACTAAAGTATAAGATAAAGGCCACCGCGGCACAGTAGTGTCCACGTATGATTGTAAACGCGATTGGTTGTGGGTTCAAACTCGCGAGAATGATTATTTTTAAATGATATTCATTTCACTGGCTGGTCTAGTTCGACTACCCTTTGCGAGAAAAAGCGTGCAGCTGAAAAAAAATTAACACGAAATATTTCATTACTGCATTGTTCAGTTAGCTCTATGAAATTTAAAAGAATGCCATTTTTAATAATCAAGTGAATATTTTGCAACTTTTAAATGCTTTTTATTATACTCGTACAATAAAAGAGTTTTAACATAGAAAGCTTTTATTAGTTAGTGGCTGTGTATCTTAAAGACTCAGTAGTTAGTATCTCTGGCAATTTATTCGTAATGGTTCGTAGTTTAATATGTATATATATAACACCAATCTTTATTTCCTATTAGCATAGTTCAAATTAACTCTTAAATGAAGTTTCAAGAAAAGCTCATACACACGTTTGTACATCTCAATGTTTAACATTAAGAAACGTATAAAATTTTTAATGCACCAAGATTCGAACCTGCACCTCTTGGAATATGTGCAATCATTCTAACCAATTAAGCTACACGTTCTTATAGAACTACGCCAAAACCTGTATACCTGCTTCGTTTCCATTTAACTTTCTCATCCCAAGTGTGTGAATAGCACTTGAAAATAAAAACATTAAAATATCCCGACGAATAGTTTTAATTAACATATCAAATTTGAATCCGCTACTGTCGTAAGTCAATGTTACAAAAAAAAGGCTAAGTTTAAGTGCTCTCAGCGTAGACATTCTCCATACAAACTCTAGAAATATAAAAGACAGTGAAAAGACCAAGGCTTTTTACATAGCCTACAAATGTTCCTGGACCCCCGCGAGTCAATTAGAGCGTGCTAGACGTCTCTTTATTATTAAATAATTAAATTAACATCAGCTAGTGTCCTTATTAAAATTTACGAGATGAAACTCTTAGTTAGGTTCTTATTTTGCTTGGTTTATGAAATATGTATATATATGTTATATATATATTTTCACACATTTTCCCGCATAGCTGGATAGTGAGAGTGAACCTAGTGTGTCGAAAACAATAATTCGAAACATAACGTGTCTGTGAGTGGCAGAGCTCAACGCCGCACTTTATCATATTCACAAGAGCGGAGTAATGAAAATTGAACAATGATCATTCCATCGACTGCGAAGTGAACCCACAACTAATCACAATTAAAGTTACTGCACCACAATGGTCTTTATTTTTGCCTTAAAAATTTGGGCCTGGAATCAAAATCTTTTTATTATTTGTTTATATATATATTTGTGTATATTTAATATACTAAAAGATTTTGTATTATAATACCTAGTACTTTTTGCGCCTCTATGTTTCCTTACAATAAGTCTTGTACCTTAATGGTTGTTTGTAAGAGATTATTTGTAGTGATAAGGCCGTCATTGCATATAACATTTAACATTAATTCCCTCATGTACGTCTGTAAGTTTTTATGTGCAATAAAGTATTACTATTATATTATTATTATAAAAGTAACAGTTTTTGTAAATAATATCGGTAATTGCAAAAGACACATTTAGAAAATGTATAAAAACTTAGACGCAGATTTGAGCCCGCGCCTCTTGAAAACAGTTCAAGCGCTTTGACCGCTAAGTCATGCGTTCTACATCCAGCTATGTTGAAATTCTTATACGCTTATTACAACTTATATTTGTTGTTAGCATCTCTATTTATTAAATATTTTTTACATTTTTTTTCAAGTGTTAATTACACACTTAGGAAATTAAAAAATATATTTTAAATTTTAGGTTCGAACCCCGCTGAGTTCAAATTTTTATACGTTTTTCTAGAAATATAATTTGAATTTTCCCTGAGTGGAAATCGAACCCACAACACTCAGATACTGGCCCACAGCGCTACAATGAAAATATATTATTATGTCTCTACATATTCACATGGTATACGATGTTTTCATTTAATTACTATGCTATATGATGTTCAGATTAAAACAATCTAATGAACGCGAAAACCGCATTAACATTAATTTATGCCGAAAACGTGGATTCAACTTTTGCTTCAAATTAATATAGAGATAACTAATATTCATTTAAGAAAAGTTTTAAATAACTTATTATTTTAATATGATACGTAAGCGAAGTAACGGGCTACAGTTAGTATGTTATAAATAGTATACGTCACTTCTTATACTTAATATTATAAAAAATATATATTATATCTGTAATAAGCGTATAAGAATTTCGACGGAGTTGGATGTAGAATGCATGGTTCAGCGGTCACAGTACTTGGAATGATTCCAAGAGCGCGTGTTCGAAGCTCGCCACGTTTAAATTGTATACTTTTTCTAAAAATGATTTCAAATTTCGTAAGTGTGCGATAACACTTTATAAATGTTAAAAAAATATGAATGTCTCTATGATATATTTATAAGTTAAAAATAAGTAAACTTTATATAATTATTTGACCAATAAGTATTTAGTTTAATGAAATAAAATTTATGAGCCCATCATCGTAGCGCAGTGGGACCGGCGTATGACTTTAAACGCAATTGTTTGTAGGTTCAATTCCACCTCGGGGGAATTGATTATTCAAATGGTTTCCGCTCTGGTCAGCCAAGAACAAAGCGCAGCGCTCCCACTATCAACACGCAATGTCTCGATTCCAGGCGGGAACAAAGAACGTGTAGCGTCTTGACACTAGATTTCTGTATGTCCCTGCTTTGCGGGAAAAAGTGTGAAGCTGTGTGCGTGTAAGCGTGAAAGCGTGTTTTTCTCTTATTCAAAGCTCTTTTAAAATAGAAATTATACTTCAAATTAATATAATTATAATAATATACATTTTAGTCGTATATTTTCTATATATAAATCGAATACGTCATGCTTAAGTTCACTAGAACATGTTGTTTTTGGAAGTATCAAAATATTTTCATGCGAAATTGGAGAGAAACAATTATTGAGCTGCCGTTAGCCTTGAGTGTATTAAATAAATAATGTTAGGCCTCGGGCGTTTCGACCTGATAGTATTTGAAGTTTCTACTACGATATTTATTACATAGTCGAGTTTGTATCGAGTTTCTATTTATTGTTTTTTTTTTGTTTAGAGTAGGCAGAGAGAAGTGTTAAGGGTAAGCTAGCAGCTACTGTTTTTTATGTCCGAGTGGGGATTAGGACCGGTTATGTGGGAACTCTATTACTGGCAAATGTAGAAGCAGCCCTAATTCCCATTTAGACCTTATGGTGCTTCTTATCGACTGCCACGGGAACTGCCCCAATCTTCCGGGAACCTTAGAATTGTATGGTTGTATCAAATAAATGATTTTAAATCCAGTCCATCTTGGATATAATTTAATATAGTAAAATTAATTTTTACTATATTAAATTATAAATTATAATAAATAAAATTATAAAAATAATTATAATAAATAAAATTATAAATAAAATTATAATATTAGTCAGTAATTTAAGTAGTTACTCATAATCAATTTGAACGTATGATTAATTTACGTGTAATGAAAAAATACCGTTATTTTATACATTCCATTTTTTTGAGGCATATTATTAAAGTGTTATTCCCACACTAAGGAAATTGAAAAAGACATATTTAGAAAACGTATAAAAATTTGAACGCAGTGGGATTCGAACCCTCTTGAAAACCGTTCTAACGGTTTTCAAGAGGCGCGGTTTTGAATCCCGCTGCGTTAAAATTTTTATACGTTTTCTGAATATGTTTTATTCCTTTTTTTTTGTAATTAAACTTGTTACAATATTATTCTATGTAAACACGATCGCGTCCTAGATCAGTTTTGACACAATCTAAATCCAATGGTTGTATATTCAAATCCCATTTGCAGGAGTACTTATTAATAATGTAAATATTTTGTTAGTCTGGCTTGATACGACCCACGAATTGAGTTCTTATCTCAGATACAATGAGTCTAAATACATACATTTTTATTTCAACGAGCTGCGATTAACAACTTCTGCATGCACTTTTTAACCATTGCTATAATTATATACCATAGCTTCGACTGTACAATCTTAGCGGTATACTATAGTTGCCAGGAAACCAATATGTCAAATTCCAGCTTTCTATGCTAAGTAATTTTGGTTGGGCGTTGTCCGTCAGTTAGTGAGTAAGGGAACATTTTGATATATCGACAAATAACTTTTAAGTCTACATTTGCCTACTTCACGATTTATATTTTATTTAATACAAGCGACCTGACCTGACTAAGCGACAACATAACTAAATTATTTAATGTTTTCGCTCGCCACGTTAAATCTTAAACTATGCTTTAAATTTAAAGTTCAAATGGCTGTAACTTTTTTATTTGCGATTGAAATAAAATAAACGCTTAATGTTAAGGGACGATTAATACAATACAATAATCAAAAGACATTTTAATTTAAATATTTAATTTTTAATTTAAATAGGTTAAGCCGTTTCTAAGATTAGTGAGTACAAAGTAATACATAGACAAACAGAGAAGAATTTAAAATCATTGTTTTGGATTGTATTACATTGATAAATCCCCATAATAGTATTTTTTTCAGTTAAACTTGTATTATATGTATAGATTTATTATATTATTATTATTCTTTTTGTTATAAATCATGGCTAGATATATAGAATAATGGTGAAACTACTGGCAGTGAAAAGCTGAAACTAGGTATGTCGGTTCCTTTTTTAGTGTGGGGTACCCAAGAAAGGGTTTATCGAAATTTTTACGGAAACGGAAAATCGGGAAAATTATTATCAAAAATCATTATCGAGAACCGCTAGGCACAGCAGTAGTTTATTTAGGGCGCGATGTAACTCGCATTTCTTTGTCCTCGTTACCTTCGAATGAAATATTCACCAAGTCCCCACGTACGGGACCGGCGATATTAGGTTTTGGCATTTTATTGATAAACTGAAATACTATAGAGAAGCATTTTTTTTGCCTTCTAATAAATTAAGCTTATTGGATACTTGTTTTTTTTTTCTCCTGTATTAAAATATTTTGTAAAGTAGGTATTAAGGACAAGGTTTTTACTATATACCTCTAGGTTTTGAAATCCAGTTATAATGTTTGACGTATCGAAGTCTTCGACGTATCGATCTTAAGTTTATTTTAGATTCTTCTTTTTTAAAATTGAAATGTAAATTTTAGTTTCAATATTTTATTTACACATAAAATTCCTAATTTTGAGATTCACATACGCTCATCAACCTACCTTACTCCATTATCGTCGATACTTTTTCATTACTCATCCTCTCCTTTTAAATTTGGTTTTCATTAAAATAATTAATTTCAAAATCAAGAACACAACTGGGATACCTAAAAACTTCAGTTTACCTGAAATATTTAAATCCATTATTACATATCAAAAACGTTTGCCTGGCTGAAAACCTGATTTGGATGTGGCCTGCATTATTTTTGAATAATTTTCATTTTCCCGCTCTGGTATGGAAACAAAGCGCAGCGTTGAGTACCACCACTAAACACGCAATGTCTCGAATTGGGGCAGAAAGTTAAGAACGAAGTGTAAAAATGCCTTAAAAAGCGTGATACTGAAAAAAAAATGCTCGTAAAATATATCCATTGAATATTCCACAATAGTTGTAAATATTAGTATTTAGGTATAATAAAAAAAAACAACTCCTTAAAGAAAGACATATTTAGAAAACGTATAAAAATTTGAACACAACAGGGCTTGAACCCGCGGCTATTGAAAACCGGTCAAGCGCTCTGACCGCTAAGCCATGAATTCTACATCCAGCTACATCGAAATTGTTATACGCTTATTACAACTTATGTTCATTTGTTGTTAGCGTTCAAATTATTATACGTTTTCTAAATATGTATTTTTCAATTTTCTAAGTGTCCGAATAACACTTTAAAAAAAAAAATATTAGAAACTCCTTAAATAACTACAGAATACCATGATTTAGAAAAATTTCAACTAAATTAGCATTGTTTCCATATACCTTCTACACTTTACCCCCTATTTTATCAAACCGCGGCATTTTTACAGCATTTTCATACAGTAACGATCCCACGAACTAATTTTATTAATTCTAATCGTAGCGTGCAAACACACATTACTACTGTTCCAAACATGGCACCCGATAAAATAGCAAAAGGTTATATGGTAAAAGACTTTTTAAAATATCATTATGCGCGATAAGCATTGTAAATGAGGTTGCTATGATTAATGCGATATATATATACCTTATGAGTTATTATGGTAAGAATTTTATTTGTTACTTAGCTTTTAGACCCCCATTGTTTTACGGACGTTTGTTCTGTGAAAACATGGAAATTCACACACTTGAGGAATAGAAATTTGTATCTATAATATATATGGTTTTTTTATAGCTTCACGAGGAAATAAGCGCTGAAAACTTAGTGATATGACATTGCACCCTTTACTTTTTGCCATTTTATCGTAACGGCAAACCAGGTTCTCTCTGTATACCTTGTTATGCAGAATAAAGCTTAAATCCTAAAAGATGAAGAATCCTAAAAGAAGAAAAAATAAAGATGGATAAAATGAAAACCATTTGAAACAATCTATACCGCGTATGAGAATTATAGTATTAGCATGTTTAAAGTCTTCAAAGAAATTTGTGTGTGAATTATGATATATAAGCTAAAAAGAGTTGTGAGTTTAAATCCAATGTTGTAGCAATAGTTTATATATTTACTAGTGAGCGTGCGGCTGCGCTCGCTTGAACAATAGCTTTTTTGTATTTTTGGCGGCCTTTTCGTAAAACAATGAAATTCCGGGAAAAACTATATACTGACCATCCCAAGACCAGCAAGTATCACTATATAAAAATTCATCACAAATGGTTCAGCGGTTTGGCCGTGAGGATGTTACACAAAGTCAGACAAAGACAGGTATAGTTACTTTCTAATTTACAGTATTAGTATGGATTAATCTGATTAGGGGAAGCTCACAGCATAATATATAAATAGACTTATGTATATCTCAGCATACCGGAAGTGCAATATTTATTCACTTCCGGTCTATTTATATTCGTAAAACGTATAAATTCGTAAAATAATTATTTAAACTAAATTTACTGTACTCTAGCAACTTGTATGACATACAATACTTAATATAAAACTTAATGTCAAAACTTTGGTAATGTAGTATTTATTTTATTAATTCAATGTATTTCTGTATTATTGAAAGTATTATTATTACTCATAATATACCAAATATAAAGCAATTTTATTCAATTGAATTAAGTAGTAAATTAACTTAAGTAAAACAAATTTATGTATTAAAAAAATACTAAGAAATATAAAAATTTTAACGTATTTTTTTACATTTTTTTAAAGTGTTATTCGCACACTTATGAAATTGAAAAATACCTCTTCAAAGAAGGAGATTGAAGAGTCTTTTTCAATTTGAACGTAGCCCGAACTGAAACCTGCGATTTTATTTATATAAAAATCAATTATTTATACAATGCGATGCTATAATACGATAGGTTTAGTACAATTATTACTCCAATCCCTAATCTAATGTCACAAAACTTAACCTCGACAGGAAGATAACCCAAAATAATCACGCAAAGGTACAAAAGGCGTTGAAAACGAAAGGCAAACTCCATTTTCCAGACGAATAATTAAATTTGTATAATAAAGCTTGCTTAAAATTCACCCTTTGCGAGCTTCCGACGGTTTTAGATGGTTTTGTGTATATGATTTAATATTAACTATAATTTTGTAATTTTAAAGTTAATTGAGTTACTCTAGTAGAGTGCAGTCTCACTTTTAATATGTGATGTACAGATGACCTTGGTTGACCTTTGATAACAAAGTATTGATGATGCTGGAGTAAGATGGTGTAAAAAGGATGAGGACTCATGTATGAAGAGGTTGCTGATAGTGGACGAGGCGCTACGTTCTCTCCGACTACACCGCTAGGGATAAAGTGTGAAACTAAGCTAAGCTACAAAAATGAACGCGTTTGAGCTTTACGCTTTTTTCAATATATTATGTGACAGGAACTTAACACCGCGCTTTCAACACATTCAATATATTTCTACGAATTCCGTAAATATTGTATGAATATATAATTTAGGTAGCTAAATAGTACGTCACGTGCTCTTTATCTAAATTATATTCAAACTGACGTGTAAAATATTTTTTTTTTATATATATTAGATTTTTGTTAATTACAAAATAATAAGTCAGCTTCTGTTTTATTAACGTTTTAATTGGCCAATTTTTCTATCACAAATATAGTATGGGTAAGACTAGGTTATCAGTTAAGTTCTACTATAAAATAAAGTTAAACTCTTGAGACTTGAACCCGCACCAGCAAAATATAAGCAACAAAAACACAAATTTACCAAAAGAATTAATATTTTTTTCTAAATTCAGTCACAGATACCCTGGTGCCAAGTCTACTGTTTTTCGCTCAAATTCGAACTTTTGCGTGCTGAGTGGCAGGCAGAGGGGCGAAAAATTAAAAATAGTTTTAATATAATCAGTTCTCCGAGTGTATATCGAACCCGTTACAGTTACGTAATTTGGACTCAGCCCCACTACATACACTACACACAATGGCCATATTCAATAATACATTCAATAATTAGCTCTATTGCACCCATTATTTTGAGACCATTTACAAAATCACGTACATTAACAGTTCAGTTATATCGAGCTCAATTAGATGATCGCCACAATGCCCGCATTGAAACCGGGAATGCTCTAATAATTATCCATTGTCTTATTCACCCTAACGATTAGTAAGGGGAAAACTTTCTTTGCTCCCATCGCGTGGATTCGTGGGCCTTGTCTTTGCACGGGCTTGCCGAAATTGAAGATATTTTGGTATTGGAGATTCTTGAAGGCTTTGGTTTGTTTGAAGGTAGTAGCGAGTTCAGTAAACTGTTCTTTTGATAAATTATTTTACTATAAACTGGCTGTATTATTGAAGCCTTTGGAAAGAGATTTTCATTTTTTTTTGTATTTGCTTGTCACACACAGCTCACTTTAATACACGCCCATTCTTTGCTCCTTCACTTATACCGATGCTTCTCTTTGTTTTACCAAACTAAGGTTAACCACAGTCACAGTCCAGTTTGTATATACCAATACACTGCAAAGGAATATTACTTTTCACTGGTCTCAAGAACTGGCTCAGTTTAGGCTTAGTAAATAAAGTTTTTATTGAAGCTTTTTTTAGATGTTGCCAAAGTGATCGAAACTTCGGATTTCTAATATATACTTGCCTGTCTTATGAAGCGTAAATGATATGTGAAAACAAAGCCCTTTTTAATATTTCTAAGATTAAAATTGAATACAATAGATACCTACGTGTAAAAATACATAATCGTCGTTTTTCTATATATATTCACTAAGTCCTTTACATTCAGAACGAACAAAAGCTAAAGTTTCATAAACCTAAACGAAGCTATTTTTAATATTTCATAGACTTTGACGGCGCAAAGGGAATACCAAAATGCATAGGAATAATTAGTTACGAAGCGAACGTGAAATTTGAGACATACGGTGATAAAAATAATATGGCAAATTAATTTAATTATAAAATTATTATCAGAGCGGCCATCGTGGTAAAGTGTACGCGATGGTGGTGGGTTCGATTCCCACTAGGGAGAATGTTACATTTAATAATTTCATTTTCCGTTCTGGTGATGACAGTAAGTTCTCTTTGACTACTGACTGCTATGCGGGATAAAGCGTGAAGCTAGAAAAAAATATATGTTTCTATAGGGACAGTCTAACTGTAAACCTGATGATTGCAAGTTCATTCCCCACTCAGGAGAATTATTATACTAAAATAATTTTCAATTCTCTACTAAAATAGAAAAGAGCACAGCGTTGAATCCCGCTATGCATCATGCAATATTTCCATATTTGGGAGAAAAGAGGAGAACGGAGAGTTATGGCACTAGGTTCTGTCTGCCGAGCCTGCTATGAATGATCAAAAATAATCTTCATAGTAAGCGGTGATTGTGAGTTCTAATTCTCGTCGTGGGATATACCAACTATAGAAATTTATTTAATTTGTGAAGAAAATTAGGACTTTGGGGTCCACCATCCAAAATACAATGGGCTCTAAACGAGTATAACATGTATTTAAACGGCATGGTGTATAACTAGGCTTTCTTTCTTTATTTTTTTTCAAAGTACGGGAGATGCATGGAGATAAAAAAACGTTAAGTATTTTCTACGACTTCTTTAAGAGTATGACAAAGAAGCTAATAGGATATTCGATTGAAGTTTTAACAGTATATATATAACTTGAGTGTTTGTTACACTATCACATACTTAATGTTTTAAAAAAAACAGCTTTACGTTTTTCCCGCTGTAGAGAGAAGCAAGTGTCAAGATATTCCGCTCTCTACTTTCCGCCCGTAATTGATACATTGCCTGATGATAATTGCATTTACTGACAAACACTACCTCTTAGCATCACGATGGCCTCTATGATTTTACATATCATATTACTAATATTCAAATTACACGACGGTTTTAAAATTTTTATATTTAATTAGTTTTATTTTTATAAGAAACCTTTAGATATTGGAAACTCTATACTTCATTATTATTCTTTTGTTATACTCAATAGATGTAAAATATACCTTTATTAATTAAATTGTAAATTAAGTTTTAATTTGCCCAAATTATATTTTAATTTTTTGTTTCGAAGTTTCTGTTACCTATTATATAGCTATATAGCTATTGAGATGTATTTTAGCTTTAAGTAAAAACTGACGGGGGTCTCTGGGGCCCTTATATATATATTAGCTTATATTTCAAAATCTTTAGTTTTTTTCGAGTTTATTGTTTAATAATTAGCTTAATAAATTATATGAGATTATAAATCGGTAAGTAAAATCCAAATTCCTATAAAAATCAACATATGAACTTAAAATGTAGCTTTTAAATTGTTTTTCTATTAAATAGCACATCAATAGCTTACAAAAACACTTCAATTATGGTAAATTAAACACAATATGGCTTCAACCACAAACTTGCTTCGCACTTGGTATCCCTTTTCCATTTTTTACATAAAAACAGCAAATTCAAGATAGAGGAATATCGGTCATTGGAGGAAAGTTCGATTATCGCTAGCGGAAATGATAAAATCAAAAATATTACAATTTCTCCGCTCTATTAGGTACCTAATACAAAGAGCGTCGTTGAGTTCCGCCACAGAACACACGGTAGAAAGTGGAGAACAGAATGTCTTGACCATTAGGTTTTACCTGACTATACTCTTAAACCGTAACCGAAAACGCGTGAAGCTGTGATAATCTTTATTTACCTGTTCCGGTAAAATAAATATGCTGTATTCTCGCAAAAATCAATCCATTCATCCAACAATGCGTCCATCCTAAAATTACACATTACCATCAAAGGTCATTCAGCGTGGCATTGTTGCATACACTCCACAGCCGTAGGTCATAATAAAGGATGCGTTTATAATGCAACGGCGCGACGAGACGGGGGATGCTGGCCACCAATCACATTAAAATAACCCCTCAGCTTAGTTCCCTCATTGTTGTTTATGTGTAGATTTAGGACCCGATTAACGGGTTGGGTAAAAATTTGAATTACTCTCGTAGCGGATTTATTGATTGTGATTTGAAGTTGAATTTTTTTTTATATTGTTTATGCTCTTATTATAATGTGACAGCATCTGATTGTATGCGCGGTGGTTGTGGGTTCGCTTTCCACTTTCACACATTTAAATTATCTTCATTTCCACGCTTTGGTAAGCTCTAAGATAAGCCCCGCGTTGAGCCCTCAACACGCAATGTAGCGAATTTGGAAAATCGAGAACAGAGTGTCTTGGTTGGACGCTAGGTTCTCTCTGACTGCCCAGCTATGCGGGAAAAGGCGTGAAACTACAAATTAAGTTTGATGTTTCATTGACTTAAACAGATAAAAGCCCCATTTAGTGGATTATTTAAATTACAAATATATTACGGAATTGACCAAAATTATTCGATGAAAAAGGGTAACGGTGAAATGTGTAACTAAAATTTTACTATCGAATAAAATATCATAAGTGTTTAAATTTAAATTGTAAAGTAATTCAAATTAGGTGGGAAATGCCATGAAAATATTTTAGACTCAAAATTTCAATTATTGGTAAATTTCAATTAATTGTCATTAATTTATTATTTAATACTATTGTTGATAATTAAAATATTAATTATTAAATAACGTCCCCTCTACTAAATATGAGGGGGAAATGAACCAGCGACCGCTGCCCCACTGTTAAGGTACAAGCAAAAGCAATTATTCACTTAATTCCGTTACGTACGGCGCTAAAGTTAGCCGCCACGAATCCCGTTACGGGATCGGGAACGGCATCCGTCAATGGTATTGGTAATTTTTCCATTTCCTGTTATAATAAGTAAAGTAATTGTAATTAATTATTTTGATATTATTTTTTATTGTAATATCTATTATATAAAAAATAATGAGCTTTGAAATTTATCTTAAGTTTATGCATATAATAAAAAATTAACTGAACATGGAATAAATATATGACATAATATATTATTGAGGGCATTTATCAATGTAAAATAACCTAAAACAAATTTTATTTTTTTCTGTTCGTTTATGCATGATTGACTATTGTACTTCTCTTAACACTTAATGTTTAATTTATTTCAATCGGTTTAAAAATAGAAAAGTTACAACAAGACATATTTAGAAAACGTATAAAAATTTAAATGGGTTCAAATCCCGCTGTGTACAAATTTTTATACATCTGCTAAATATGTATGTTTCAATTTCCTTAGTGTGCGTATAATACTTTAAAGAAAATGTTTAAAAAATATAAAGTACCAACAATTTAAATTATAAGCTTAAGGAAAGTGTGTGATTTTAGCGGTAAGTCGAGCAAATAAAAAGAAACGAAATAGTTTAATCGTATAGTTTACGGAGGCAAAGCCGCGAGCTGGTCGCTAGTCTCTTTATAAGTATATAAGACTGAGACTGACGTTATCTGTCGGTCAGTTAACAGATAACGCACAGCCGAAATTACTGGGCGCAAGAAGCTGATACTTGATAGGTGATGTACGTTCGTTGTGGAGTGTTGGGTAGCACAAAGAGAAATCGAAATACTAATACGAAAACAAATGAGATAGTGTATGATTGTAAACAAGATTGGTTGTGGGTTCGATTCCCATTCGTGGAAATGAATATTTAAAAAAACCTTCGGTACCTAAGACAAAGAGTATATATATATATAAATTCTTACAACAAATAATATTAAAATTTTGTTGACTTGGGATTTACATTACAACTGAATATACACGATGGGACCACCTAAGTTCGTCCCTTGATATTCCGACCACGGAAAAAGCCCCGACGCGTGGCAAGCGGCACTTTGACACTACCACGAAATAGTCATACAGTGAATAATAATTATAAGAGACGCTATCAAAAAAGCCTTTTTTGGTATATGCGTGAGAATCTACTTTGAAATTATTTTCTTTTTTGAAGCAATCGTTATGCAGTGGGTCTGTCTGGGTAAACGATATTGGTCGTGGGTTCGATCTCAACTTGAGATAATTATTATATATTTCTTTATTTTTAATTTTCTCGCCTTGGTATGATAAAGCGCGGGGTTAATTTTGCCGCTAGGCATGCAATGAACGAATTTGGGCAGAAGGATGATTCTCTATGCCTACTTTGCTATGCGATAAGAAACGTGAAGCTGATATATGATATCAAAAATGTTATTCTTAAATTTGTCATATTTCAAACCATCCCGAATCCCAAATACACGGTTCTATACTGCAGTATACTGCTTGCCACCCAACGTCGAGACATTGCGTGATGAGTAGTGGAACTCAATGTCGCCCTTTGTATTAGGTATAAAAGCGGAAAAAACTAATATTTAAAATATAATCATTCCCCCGAGGAGAAACCACACTCACAATCAATCGTGTTTAAAGTCAGGCGTCTTGCGCGAGTTCTAAAATTTAAATTAAAATCCACCCAAGTTATTCCTTATTACAATAGCTATCTATCAGTGAAATTCCCGTGAAAATCGGCCGAGTCGTTTCAGAGATTAGCCGACAGATAGACAATTAATATTACAAACAGACTCCTCCACTCCTCCAATTTTATATATTCTCCAATTTTATATATTAGTATAGAACTCTTAAATATGTCTTATTTCAAAGGATCCCCACTAAGCACTATGGGTAAGCTCTAGTCGTTGATACTAAAGCTATATTATATTCGCAATTAATAACACGGTCATTCAATTATGTTCTATATAAAAAGGTCTAAAGCTTATTTGGGTCAGGTACGTTTGGGCAGTACTCATAATTATGTGCGTGTTGACAGTACAAAAGCTTATTTGTATGGGTACCACGGTAATAGCGAATTCAGAGGAACTCCGAATAAGAATTATTTCTTAGTAATGTGATCGACGAATAGATCGACTATTAGATTTATAATAAATTTATAATTTATAAGCTGAAGATTTTAAAGATGTAGATTTTTTTGCATTTTTCATATTTACGTATTTTTTGGGACTGAGACTGAGATAAGTGACTTGGCGACGTGAGAGAAGCTCTAAGCTTAACTTTGATTAAACTTTTCAGTACAGGCCAGTTTTTAAATGTAATGTGTATAATTGTAGCCCAAAGTCGAGACATTGCGTGTTGAGTAGCGGAAATGTACGCCACGCTTAGTCTTAGTTACCAGAGCGGAAATTAAATATTTATAATCATTCCCCCGGGTGAGAATCGAACCCACAACTAATTGCATTTACAGTGAGCCGCTGTCCCACTGCACCACGACTGCGTCATATATTTTTCTTTGCTTTTGATTGTTTGTATTTCATTGGTTACGGACACATGGCCTGTTATTTTTGCTAATATAAGTCTAATATATGATAATATAAGTCATACATTACTTAAACTTTTAGATATAATAGTAAGTATTTAGAAATAAAATAGTAATTGTCTATTATATTCTAGAAGTTACGCTTTTATTTTATACCCAGGTTTCCAAATATGTGGAGCATTAGGACACCGCCATTTTGTCCGTAACCGGATCTGATATAAAAGTTTCGGATAATAACGGATATGGGCGGAGTCTAAATGAGAACAGTGAATTAAAGATTCTTTAAAAAGTAAAGTCACCTGGGATGAAAGTAAAAAAATAATAAATAATCAAACAAAAACAAATTGATAACTAAATTGGCGAAATTTACTCAAAAATCTAATATCCATAACCGAACCGAAACGGGTATAGTTTTTTTCCTATATTCGTATAATTTCGTATAAGTATTTCGATCCGAAATATTATATATATAACAACCCTAGAAAAAACGCTGCCACTGTACCGCTCGATCGTAATCTACAAACGGTCGTTATCACAATATTATGACGATATGAAATATTAGGGTCTTTGTAAGATTCCATAACCGACAGTCGTTGATGAAACTACTTCTCCTAACAAAGACGTCCGATTTGCCCCATTATCTATGCTATGTGGAATTGGAGATATTTCTGCGAAATCTTTTCTTATTTTATATTTTATTTGAAATAAGTTTTATATATTGTGATGGTTGTAGATTCGATTATTTTTAAATATTGTGGCCTGTAACTCGTTTACACGATGGTTGTAGGTTCCATTCTAACTCGGGGTAATGTATATATAATTTAATATTTTCATTTATCCGCCCCAGTGATAAGACAAAAAGCGGCATTAATTTGCTAGTAGTAATGCTACGCAAGGTCTGAAAATGGCATAAAGTGAAATGAAATATTTGTGTTCCTAGTAGATTACCTTATTATATGCGTGAAGTTAAAAAGAAAAGATTTAGATATTTTCTTTTAAGCTTTTAAAAAATTCAGAGTTTTTAACAAGTTATTTGTCAAGGAAACAAAGAAAAAATTGTGAAATATCACTTGATATATAAAAATTGGCCCAAGCGGGCATTCGACCCAAAATGCACATGCTTGGTCCTGACTGTACTATATAATGATTTTGATATTTTTTTTGGCTTTCTTTTGACAATTACTATAACTTTTATTTTTATTATTTGATTTTATGATCACACTCATAAAAAACTACTAAAATTTTATATGTTAATTGGTTTAAAAAAGTGTTGAAATTGATATTAATATAAATTAAACATTTAACCGCTTCTTTATTATATTTTAAAACAAAACTATGAACGATACAGTGCAATTTTTCTTGTAACCAACTATTTAAGCGTTACACGCCATATATTATTTTTTAGATAGAAATATATTTATTATTTTTTAACTTAATTTACAAATATAATAAATAAAATTGGTAATAAAATTCGGTAAAGCTCAATAATATTTCGCATAATCACCTCTAAAGCTTCTAGCATATATTGTTGACTATATATCGAATAGTAAAAAAAAGCCGGCAACATCCCTGTAGCGGTAATCACTTACCACCAGGTGGCCCGAACGCTCGTTTGCCTTGTCTATAGAATAAAAAAAAAATTGTATAAAAATCTCTACATGTAAATATTATTTAAAACAAAAATTACTATCTAATTCTATTCAACATTACATATTTCATCTTTAAAGTATGGTAATGTCTCCGCTCTGGTAAGATGAAGTGGAGCGTCGAGTGCCACCACTTAACACATAATGACTTGATTTCGGAAATTGGAGAATCGAGTTTCTTGACACTAGAATCTTTTTTATAATTTTATATATGTAAATGTGCTAAAATTTTTATGTGTACTATAAAATTTAAACGTAATTTTCTGTAAACTTCCGTTCTCGTGTTTTCACATATTAATAATTTTATTTTCTAAGGTGATTTGTATTTTTTTGAGTACAGCCACGTTTATTTTGAAATTAAAACTATTTTTAACCGGATTAATTGCATATAATATTGGTATTCGAAATTACCAATATTATACACAGGTCTTTAAATTATATACTTTCAATATCATATACCAGGTCACAGGTAGACCACGGACTACTGTAAAGTGTTCGAAACGTCGGGTTCTAAAATGTATTTTCGAATACCAATATTATACGCGATTAATCCGGTTAAAAATAGTTTCATTTTAAAATGTGTAATAATCGTGAAAATCAAACAACTTATTAAGCCTTAAGTTTTATTTTAAGAGTCTGAAGAAACAATTAATAAAGTATTTCTAAACTACTTTGAAATAAACTATTCTATACGAGTTTCAGTAAAAGCTTTTTACTAAGAAAGTAGCGCACTCTCTCGTCTCAATCTGTAACTAGAGTGTTCCCGTAGGAGAGGGACTGTTTGTATCGTTCCTCAAGATCATTTCTAGATGGCGCTAATATCTGAAACTGAATTTACAGACAAAATATTAAATAATTACTAGTTTTTTAAATATAGCAAAATATATTAACAACTATTTGTTAATAAAAGTGAAAATGTTAAATGTTAAATTATTATGCGCCTGTCGTCGCAAAATTAAGCCATAAAAAAACAAGAAAAGATAATAAAAAATTAAATTAATCATTAAATGATTGACATTCAGTTACAGCTTCAAAAATTTAATTTCTTTGTAACTACTGCAATAACTAGAACAATATATAATCTTTAAAAAATATTTCTGCTGAATTTTTATTTTCTAAGGTTTCTTATTTTTTACTTGGATTTTTCTTGGAAACCATTTAAATACTTTTTAAACGTCAAATTCATTCCTTTATAGATATTTTTTATGAATTTTATAGATACTTTAATACACATAAAATGTATTTTTTACAGTATAGGAAAACATTTTTTTATTAATATTTTTTTTTAGTTGATACGACAAAATGTTTTGAAACATTACCAAAAATAATTTTGTCGAGTAGAACAATGCAAAACCTCAAACATAGAATTTCGTCAACAATTTTGCTTATAAAACTAATCTTGAAATAGATTGCTAATTGACAAATGCATATGTATGAATATTGCAGGTATCTTTTGTCTTCATACACTATCCATTCCGGGATATACTAAAAAAAAATTAAACTCACACAACAAAATCAACCAAAAAAAAAAAACAAAATCCAAATTATGGCTTTATCTGAATATATATATATATTATACTACATACATCCCTTTTTCCTTTATATTATATAATTTTTTGTAGTTAAATTCATTGACATTAGGAATAACAATATATACTCCGAATTGAAGCTAAATTATGCTTAAGTTAAGCTAAGCGAATAGTTTCTATTCTACTTATTTGTACAATTACATTAACACTTATTAATTATTATATATATTATATATATCTAGAAATATCAATATATATTTTTACACATCCTTATTTATAGTTATAGCTTAAAACATAATCATAGCTTAGCTCTTTCACTTCTCCATCTTGGATTTCTTCATATACGCCCTTTAGAGCCCTCACGTATTACAATATTACAATACGTAACCTTATTCTACTACCATCGATTTCAAAGGCCATTCTAATTTTTCCACTGTCTGTTTCGAAAGCCATTCTGATTTTTCCACTGTCTATTTCAAAGACCATTTAAAATTTACCACTATCTATTTCAAAGACCATATAAAATTTTCCGCTATCTGTTTCAAAGAAAATATTCACAATTTCATTCCCCCGTCAATTTTCAGTGCATTAACACAGCGTTAAAGCTGTGAAGTTTCCAAAACAACTCGGATTATGTAAACGAATGCAAATCATAGTACCGCCAAATCATACATTAAAACTTCTACATACAGACGCACTGTTTACGCGCGCTGTTTTTATAGCTAAGTTATATTTAGATGAAGTTTCATTTGAAAGTTTGGATTTTAATTACGTTGAATATTTTGATGCTGGCTTTACGTTTTTTTCACATGGCAAGGGCTAGAGAACCTAGTGTCAAGAGACTCCGTTCCCCACTTTCTGCCTGAAATTCTGCCTGAAATATTTTGATGATACATACAACAAAGAAAAAGTGAAGTGACTAGACATAATTTTTACTTTGGCCTCAACGTTGTTTATGCTAAATAATTATATAGTTTGAGATGATAATAGTGTAAAGGTATTATATATTACTTTGATTGAAACTCAATAAGGCAAATTTTTTTAAGCAATTTTTGTTTAGGGACATAACATAAGGTAATAAAAAGCAAATATAGTACAGCTTTATGCTTTTTCGCCATTTCATTCTCTCGAGTAGGAATCGAACTAAAAACCAATAGCGTGTACAATCAGTCGCAGTCAAAACAAGTGTTACTTTCCATTTCTAATTCTCAGGCCAGTCTTTACACTTTCTTTAAAAAAACATTAATATTTATTAATAGACTATATTAAGTCCTGTAACACTGATTTGAAATATTTTGAATATTTAATTTAACCTATAAGGCAAAACACATTTGGAAAAATTCTAAATCAATCATTCCTTGCGACTACCCACTGATCTACAACTGAATTTGACAAAATTATTAGAACGGAGTGTCTTGACACTAGGTTCTCTCTCTCTGCCCTGCTTGAAATACATAAAGATAAAACAACAAACAATGCAAAATGCTAATACATGTATGTATGAGATTATGAATTTATAACAAGTATTCATTTATTGTTTTAGAGGGGATAGGCAATTCGCGTCAGCCGTCAGACTGACAGACAAGCGACGTTATTAAATACCGTTACGTACAGCTGTTATACGATTTGTGAAAGGTTAAAGTTTATTTGGATTATAACCAAAACATATTTGTTTGGGTTATAATTTGAATTTCAATTTAAAAAAATATTACGGGTTTCTGATATCTAAGCCGCAATATAGTGCTTACTGAGAAATACTTCATTTATGTTAAAAACTCTAAGTGTTTGTTGAAAAAAAAATAGGTTTATAAGATAACTAGCAACATTACGTTGCTTTATTTTAAATACTATTATTACCCCAAGTGGGATCGAACTTACTACAAATCGCATTTACAGTCAGGCGCTGTTGCACTGTGCTACGAAGGATTCAGTTAAAAAATATAATCGATATAAATTTAAAAAAAATACACAACACAAAGTATATTTTCTTCATTATATTAATAAATAGTCTAAGACTAAGTGTCTAGTGTTTAATTTTTTTTCGATTGCATGTTGAGTGGCGGAACTTAACGCCGTGTTTTGTTTTACTAGAGCATAGAAATGAAGTAATTTAAAAATAAGCATATCTCCGAGTGGGAAACATCGTGATATATATTATATAAATATAAATTAAACATATATGTTACATAAATTAAAAAAAAATACAATATAAAGTCCATAAGCTCAATTAAACAAAGATACCCAAAGTCCCAAAATAGCATCGAATGCGGTGCAGCAATGGATATGGCCCGTAGGCAATTTGTAAATTATTTCTGGCACACGCTACGCCTATTAGGACATCTTGATAGCTGCCTGTCGACTTCTTTCATCGTCTATTTAAAAGATGCTGGGATGAGATGAGGATCTAAAATATACAGTATTGAGTTAAGATGCAAATGGTTTATAAAGGATTACATGGTGGAATATATAAATGCTTCATTTAGTTAAAAAATAGTAATTTTTTTTTAGAGTATCTTTCCATTCTTCTCTTTCCGCCGGATGGAATTCAAGAAAATGGCGAAACGGCATTATGTCTTACACTTGTCTTACACTTTTTAGATATTGCTGTACTGCGCCACGATAGCCTTTTAATGTTAAAGAATTATTCATATATCTGTATAAATAAATACAATTTGAGTATATGCTAATATTAAAATAACCGCTTTTTACTAAATACATATATATGTTATACGGTATACATAACAAAATAACAAATTTTTACCATTTTTGTCTGTCTGTCCGTTTGTCGGTTTATTTTAGCTAATCTCTGTAATTGCTGGACTAACGGGACTTTTACTTGTTGATATCTTATGTAATAAGGAAATTTAATATTCTTTTATTTTAGAATTCCACACGGACAAAGTCGTGGGCACAGCTAGCATATACTATAAATATTCAAGTGTAATAATGCGTGTATAAAAAAATCAACTATTAAAAGTGTCACGCCTTCGAATCCGGGGCGTGTTGTGCTATTAATACTTCAAAACATATTCATGAACGCCCGATGCAATAACTCACCCCATGCTAGCCGATAATTCAAACTTTGTAAATTAAAATATTTCAATATACATTTTAGATGAGATCAAAAGAGAATTAAGCTTTTAATTTGTCTGCTTTATTGCACAAGTGTATCAATATCTAAAACTTTTGACCCCATTTTACTAGAATTTGGCATATTTACCTGAGAATTATTTAAAGGCTAATTATTTTTCATAATAATACGTTAGAAAAAAAAATACAGTTTTACACTTACGTTCCCGCAGAGCAATCCGTTTCGAACTTTTAATCCGAAATCGAAACATTGCGTATCGAAACTCAACACCGCGCTTACGCTTAGGTACCAGAGTGGAAAAATAAAAATATTTTAAATATAATATAATTCGCCCAACTTTGAATCGAACCCACAACCATAGAAAGTTATATTTAAATCACGAATACAATGTTTGACATACATACATCATGTTGCTAATTCAACGATCCTAGGCTAATAAGAATTATTCAGTTACGGAAGTTCATTTCGCTTATAGCTTTTACATGATATGCAAAGAGAAACTAATATTATTATACCGTTAACACTTTCTACCCAAATCCAATGCCGAGCTTTTTCCCTCTATAACGATAGAGCTAATTAAAAAAAAATTAAAAAAATTGCAGCTCTACATTTTTTCCCGCATAGCAGGGCTAGCCAGAGATAACCTATTGTCAATAAACTCCCATTCTCCTCATTCAGCCTGAATTCGAGACATTGCGTGCTTCGAGGCAATTTTTTTTTAAATATAACTAATTCACCTATATAGGAATTGAACCGATAACTAACGTCTACAACCTGAAACAACACAGCCACTATACTAGAGGTTTTAGAAATGTCTCAATAAATCCAGTTACAAGTCTGTCAAACTCTTCATAAATTACGAAATACACATATTTTCTAATAGAAATGAAAATATTATTTATTCCCTTAACAAATTATCTACAAGATTGTTAAAGCATGGTTTCCTTGATAAATCAAGCGATGATTTTAAATGGCGTTTGACTTCCGATATTTATATGCAACCAAAATACACTGTGTAAGAGTCGCCGTTGTGGCGCAGTTAGGGCGTGTCTGAATACAGTCGGCGGGACTTAAGTCTTTATATTTTCGGTTTTTCCGGCCCCAGTGGAACAGCATCTGCCTGTAAACGCGATAGGTGGTGGGTTCGATTGCCACTCGGAGTAATGATTATATTTGAAATATTTTTATTTCTTCGCTCTGGTACCTAAGAAAGAGCGCGTCGTTTAGTCACTACGTGCTAGAACTGTCCACTCGTTATACAAAACATTGCGTGTTGGGATGACCGACCGCATATATCTATAATAAAAATATAACCGATAGCTATCTGTACATGGAAGATATATGGAAATACACTATTATTGGCGGCATTTATCAATATAATATAACCCAAAACAATGATTTTAAATTTTCGTTTCTATCTGAGCGTTCGTGGACGCTAATCTCAGAAACGGCTTAACCAACTTAAATGCAGTTTAGGCTATTGGTTTTCTGCTAAACTACCCTTAACATTTAGTGTTTATTTTATTTCAACCGGTTCATAAATAAACGGCCTGCCACTCAGCGCGCAATGTCTCGATTTCGGGTGAAAAACGAAGTGTATTGACACTAAATTCTCTCTGACTACCCTGCTATGCGGGAAACAGCGTGAAGCTGCGTTTTCTTTTAGAATTATCGTAAATAATATAATGGTAAGTTAAATGGACTTTCAATTATCGTACATACACACACACACACAAAAACCTAAACGGAGAGTTTTATCACTATATAATTAGTTACTACATTATTTTTTGACATATTATATTCGAATGACATTCATACCCTTGGGTGTAATAATGATTAATTTGATGATTAACATAGGTTATTCATGCCACTGCATGATTTAGTATACACCTTTGTGTTTTAGGCAGTACAATTATATGGCTTGATATATGCACGTACTGTACTATTGTTATAAATCTATCAATATTTCTATCGATACTATATATTATATACTAGCGACCCGTTCACACCTTCGCCTGCGTAAACTTCACGACTGTAAGTTTAAATTGCAATTTTTTTCTCCCGCCCGCGTTCCTTAACTTGACTTTACAAGTTTTTTTTTTTTTAATCACATTTATAATTTACATTGTTGTAACTTTTTTATTTATATGAACCGGTTAAAATAAAATAAACACTAAATTTTAAGGGTAGTTTACCAAAACACAACAGCCTAAACTGTATTTAAATTGGTTAAGCCGTTTCTGAGATTAGGGTCCACAAACGCACAGACAAGCAGAAAATATATTTTTTTTGATTTCTATTATCCATGTACAGACAGCGATCAGTTACATTTTTATTATATGTATAGATGTGAATAGGTATTACAACACGCAACGTTTTGTATAAAAAGCGGACAGTTCTAGAAAGGAGTGATGAACGCTGTGCTCTGTTTTAGGTATTAGAGCGGAGAATTTAAAATATTTATACATATAATAAAAATGTAAGTGATCGCTGTCTGTACATGGAATATATATGATAAAAAATATTGTTAGGGGCACTTATCCATATAATAGAACTCAAAACAATGATTATTAATTTTCTTTTCTGTTTGTCTGTTTGCTTGTGCACGCTAATCTCAGAAACTCAATTTTGACTATTGTATTGTAGTAAACTTCCCTTAACATTTCGTGTTTATTTAATTTCAGTCAGGTTATGAACAAAAAATTTACAATCATTGAAATTATAAATTTAAGCAAAGTTTGTGATTAAAGTAAGAACACGAGCGGGTGAAAAAACTAAATAGTTTAGTCATGTAATTGACGCAGGTGAAGCCGCTAGCGGATCGCTAGTTATATAATCGTTCCACGGAAATCAAAATCATAACCAATCGCATTTACAATGCGGAATGAAGTGTGAAGCTGAAAGAACTGAGTGACACAGTACGGCTTGAAGACTAGGTTATTTACGCCTACCCGTCTATATGTGGGAGATGCGTAAATATACAAGAAAATGTTTAATTTCACAAAATGGGACATATATGTAGAAAGCGTATAAAAATTTTAACTTATTGATTTTGAACTTACAGGAAAAACACTTGAACGGTTTTCAAGAAACGCAAGTTGAAATCCCGCTGCGTTACAATTTTTATACGTTTTCTAAATATATGTTTACAATATCGTAAATGTTTGAATAACATTTTAAAATAATGTTAAAAATGGGACATATTTAAATAATTAATAAATACTTCTCTAATCAACAGTTTTCTGTGTTAAATTATTCAAGATAATTTAAATGTTTGAACAACTCTTTGTTTCTTATCATTCTAAATTGATTAAATATCCCAATATGAGGTTATGGTGGCGCAGTGCGACAGCGTTTGACTGTAAGGACGAATGGTTTTGGGTTCGATTCCCATTCGAATGCGTTAGATAAAGCACAGCGTGTTCCGCTACTCAGCACGCAATGTCCTGGTTTCGGGCAGAAAGTGGAATGTTTGACACTAGGTTCTCTCCGACTACAGTGCTATGCGGAAAAATTGTTAAGCTGTAAAAATAACAATCCTGGTATGCTCATATTAAATTTCGAAACTCCTAACTGCTGTAACTTTGCCATACATATCGTTCTCTACACGTTATGTAACAACTGAAAACTTTGTTGTTAGTGACGTGCCGTATATCTATCATAGCCAGGCTGACATATAAGCCCACAGCAATCGCATTCAGTGATATATATATATACTATTTCAACTTTTATCGATATTACAAATATTTTCGTAGCCCCATCTATTGTCAGTAAAGGACTCATCGCTTCGAGTTCAAAGAGCGATTGTACCAAAAACAATAAATCAAAACGAAAGCAAATAAACGAATCTCGAGCAAAACTTTCATTTCATTCTCGCTTAGCGGAGTGCACTTTGGTAAAGGTAGACCCTACTATCAATTGTCGTTATTAAACAATACTGTAGTAATTAATATAGTATCAGTTGTTTAGCTTTTATTATATTAGCTCCACCCATAGCACGAGCCATTATGGCGCAGTGGCACGGCAACTGACTGTAAACAATTGGTTGCAGTTTCGATTCCCACTCGGGGCAAGATTATAATATAACACAAATACTCTATATTTCACACTATAAGATACATAATACATTTTGTGGCAATCATACAACAAAACATAGGACTAAATGGGCTGCTTTATCATAAATAGCGATCTCTTCCAGGCAACAGGTGCTAGTTCTGAAAACTAAATTATGTTTATAATATTTTCATTAGTGATGCATTAGTCAGAGCGTGGCGTGGAGTTCTGCAAACGGGAAAAAGTTTGAAGCTGCGTGTTTAGTGACGGAACTCTATACCACGCTTTGTTTTACCAGGGCGGGGAAATTGAAATCATTGAAATAATACCATTCCTTCAAGTGAGAATCGAACTCACTACTAAAACGCAACCAAAACTAAGCCACTATAGCGATGACGCATAAGTCATATATATTAAAATATATTAATTTCTAATTTCGAATTGATTGAAATGTACAAAATTTTTAAAAGAATATTGATTTTTGCAGTTTGGAAGTTGATTTAGCTACTTTATCTCTTTCTTTTTGTCTAATTTTTGAAGCTCTATCATTCCTCGCCGAGTCAAAAGTACTGGGCGTAGAAAGTTGAAATTTGACATGTAGGTTGCTATAGGTATGGGAGCGCCATAGTCCTAGCCAGTTTTGATGGAGGTGAGATGAAGGAAAAAAAGAGTATTGTAGCACGAATATGAAAGATGGGAATGCAAATAGCATGTTGATGGTCATACTTTAAATCGACGCAAGCAAATTTGCAGGCGACAACTAGTATATTATGAACGTTTCAGAAATAACTAGATTAAACTTACGTTAATAATTTATAATGGACAACTGTTTCATTATAAAGAACAAAGCTTTAGTTTCAATGATTACATTACAATGGTAGTCGTCACAGCTGTGTTTACCACTTGCTCTGGGCAGTGTTACATTAACCTCGGTTGGATATAGCCTAAAAACTTAACAGATTTCGCCTCTTTTTATAAACTCTAGGAAGCACTTTAAACTCAAACTCAAACTCAAAACTCTATGGCACTACCCACTCGGTCTATGGAACTTTACCTACTGAACTAGGTAAAAATATTGCAAAGTTTGCGACAATTGCACTTAAAAGCCTTTTTCAACGGTTGTTTTTAAGTGAACAGGTGATATCTAAAACTTATTTGTTTAAAAAACTTTGTTGCGAGTTTTGCGAAAACAGCGAAAATAAATGTAGGAAAGCACTTTTTTTCCAACATAACAGAAGAGGCGGAGAACCTAAAATTTAATATCAGGACACTTCGTTATTCACTTTTTGTCTGAACCCATATGTGTTTTAAATAGCGTAATTCAACGCCGTGCTTGGTGCCAGAATGGGTAAATGAAAATAATTTAAATATAATAATTTCTTCCATTCCACTCTTAATGTTTCCATAAACACATATCTCTATAAACACACAGAAAGAGAGGAAGAGAAGAAAGAGAGAGAAACGGAGAAAACAAAAATACATACTAACATAAGCTTTACGTCAGCTTAAAAGCTCTTTTAGGTCCATAGTAACCGATCAAAACCCGTAAATACCGCATTGGCTATTGTTTATAAACGGTGAACGTTTTATTTTCACAGTTTTGTGAACAAACCAAATAGATCGCTAACAAAAGCATTGAGCTTCACAAAAATCGCTCTATGCGAGATCGTTACAAAACTATCAATTGAAATATATGACTGGACACAGCTACATACATATGTTACATTTTTCAAATGTTTTTTTTAAACCATTCGCAGTATTATTCTCTGATGATAAAATTGAAACTAAAGTTGAAAAAGACATATTTAGAAAACGTATAAAAATTTTAAGCCACTAAGCCATGCGTTCTATATCCAGTTACGTTGAAATTCTTATACGCTTATTACAACTTATATTTATTGTTGTTGGTTTAGCGATCAGAGCGCTTGAACGGTTTTCAAGAAGCGCGGGTTCAAATCCCGCTGCGTTCAAATTTTTATACCTTTTTTCTTAATATGTATTTTTCAATTTCCTAAGTGTGTGAATAACACTTTAAAAAATGTTAAAAAAATGAAACTAAAGTTTTTAGTGTAATTATCGTATAAAATTACCGTAACCTTTGTCATGCTATCAGATAGAGCGCGGAAATTGGGTGTAAAGTAGAGAATAGAGCGTATATATATATATCGTTTATAAAAAAACATCTTCACGCTTTTTCCCGCAAAGCACTTAGAATCTAGGTACTGGTTCTATTCTGTGTCGAGACGGTTACCGCCCGAAATCGAGACATTGCGAGTTGAGTGTTGTAATTGAATGCCGCATTTTGCCCCACCAGAGCACCAAAAAGAATATAAATCAATTTGACATTATTCAGTATATAGAATTTCCAAATTTCACATGTTCTATTATAATTACAATTTTTTTTTAATACTTAAAACCGGATGACATTCACATTTATTTATCTTAATATACTATGTATAAAACTTTGTGTTTTTAAATTATATGTTAAAAATGTTATATTATATATAGTTCTACAAAATGAATATATGCGTAGTATATTATGACTACATTTTCTTTACTTTTGGTCTCAAAGAGCCGTCAGTATGTGATAAAAAGAATCAAAAATAGACAAAAAAAAATGCAAAATATTCCAAAAGTCTATCATTGCTCCGACGTCATTATTGAAATTTGCATATGAAAGCTATAATTCATTGACATGGAAAATTTAATGTTTAAGGTAATCTAAACAAAGGGCATCGCAGCCCCAACCTCATTCGCCTTCAAACGAAACACCCTGACACGCTTCAATCTAATTAAAACAATGTTCTCTCTTTTACAGGTAAGCTTCGTTACGTGAATTAAATCCATGGGATATAGAAATAATAGGTAATGTAAAAGTATATTTTTAGATTTGGACTGCAGGTTGCCTTGAATGTATTGTCTGTTGTATTCAAATCCAATAATAATAGTATAAAATATTTATACAATAGAGAAACAACTTAACATTTGTCTGCTCTGGTGGCAAGACAAAGCGCGGCGTTGAGTTCCGCCATTCAATACTAAATGTTTCGGAGTCGGGCTGAAAGCTACAATTGTATCTATATAATGTAATCTTCTTGTTAGCAAAAAATTAAAAGATAACAACGCGTACTTCCGTCTTAAGATAACATATGATATTGGGCGTATATATTAGACACTTAAAAATATTGAATATGGAGGACAAAATTTCCACCTCTTTTTATGAAAATAAGTATATTAGGAGTCCATAGCTCGTGTGGGGAAGACCAACAGAAATCCAATATTTTTCATGATAATGCATAGGAAGTACATTAAATTAATATTATAATATTACATACACTACCATGTGTTTAAAATACACTTTTGTGTATAAAGTACACATACTCATCGCTAAGGCAACGCCTATGTTGTAACATAGGCGTTGCCCCTACAGGGCTTCTACTTGAGTGGAAATTAGTGTTACATATTTCAACATTATTTTTATCTACTCATCAAAATACAGAATATTCCAGAATTAAAAAAAACGCACGCACATTTACAGGAATTAGAATAAACATTTTAAAAATTATCAGAAATACCTAGTTTCTTGCAATACGTCGGTATTTTTTTAACTCCCATACAACACAAAGCCAGCGGCGAATTTGTAAATCAATTTACATTTCTTCGCAGTAACCATTGTGTATGAGGTACTACGAAAGCATTTTACTAAGAAACGATAAGGAGCTTCGCATCCCACCGACGTAAAGCTGGCAAAGGACGACCGTGCACTTAAAGACTTGTCTTCGTCGAAACTAGCATTTGAAGCAGAGACGAGAGCTGAAAGACGAAGTATTTAAGAACTTATTACTCGTAGGAAAGAGGTAGCGTTCGTCAAACGTTGCTAATGCAGCTGCAATTTTAAATTGGTTTTTATTTCGATAACCAGCGTTCGTTTTCGTTATGTTCAAAGCAAAATGACTCTATTGTCTATGAATTTATGATTTACTATACGAAACAGGCGTATATTTTAAAGTTAATGACGTATTAAAATCTTACACTACTTATTGGTTTGTAATAACGTTGTCCAAGTTTCTTCAACAATGCCAATTGAATTGAAATATTTATGAATCAGAAAATTGCAAAGAGTATCGTCATGGCGCAGTGGTTAGATTGGGTTAGATTCCGGGGTACGTATACGTTTAAATTGCATATTTTTAATTGATATCAATTATTTACATTGCCCTGTAAAACAAAGCGCAGAGTTTCGGGCGGAAAGTGATGGACGGTCTTACAAGAACGAAGAAATTAAAATGATTGAAATATCATCATTCGGTCGAGTGGTAATCGAACCCACAACCAATCAGACGCTGTGCCACTGCACCACGACGATCTCGAAGCGTACTTTTACTTAAGTTAGTTACATTCTTTTCTTATTTTAGGTAAAAAGATAAAATCTTATGTATTTTAGTTATTTAATATTTTTTTTTAAACACATTATCCATCGTGACTCAGTTTGAATATGTGTGCGTGCGGTGGTCGTAAATTCGTTGTGCGAAATGTGTATAATAATTTCTACATTTCAGTCTAGTTAGACAAAAAACTTCCTACCCCTTCGGAAATCATATTGAAACACAAGTTTAATCTTAAGGAAAGTCTTTAATACGTTGATGTGGCTAGAATCTACGTCTTAGTCGTATACAATAATATGGTTTTTTACAATTTTTATCTCAACACAATGCGCTTAATCCATTAGCTTCCATATCGCAATCTTTCATTAACTTAGGCTTTGTTGGCTAGTGGTTATCGGTGCTTTTATTTTGTACCTAAGCGCCTGACTCTTGGAACAATAGAAGCGACATTAGCAATGGATTCGAACCGTCTCAAGGATCGCGATTGAGGCAAAAAATTCGGTGCCTAGAGTATTTGTAATTTTCAATGGTACTCTGTAAGAGCCGAGCTTGAAATCATGTAGACATTTTCTTAATGGAGTTGAAATTCTAAAATTTAGAGGTTACAATCTATCTACTTTCTCTATCTCTATATCTATTTAATAGTGAAACTCTAATACATTTATTTAGTCTGTACATTATACTGTACTGTACATATTAGATATATTTACAAGAAAACGGCGGATTAAGGGATAAAAAACAGTAATAGCATATGAATCTATGATTTTTAAATTGTTTGTCTGTTGTGTGTCGTGTAATGTGAGTGATGTCCATTTTACGTTGACAGCCATCTATAAAAGACAAGCCAAACTATATAAGAAATAAGCAATGCCCTCTTAACAAAAAATGTTTTGTGAAATGAAATGTGAACTGTTTAATACATACATAACAATTAAAGATCTATATATATATAAAAATTTAAAGTGTTATTCGCACACTTAGAAAATTGCTGAACGGTTTTCAAGAGGGGACGGGTTCAAATCCCGCTGCGTTCAAATTTTTATACGTTTTTCTAAATATGTAATTAAATATCTGTAAAATCTGATGAAGAACCATTAAACATCCGCTATACTATCAAAAGGAGCTATCAAACGATTTTTCAGTATTGTAGACAGTTTTTGTTAACAAATAAAATTCATTGTACCTTGTCTAGAAACCAAAAAAAAAAAAGAATTTATTTCAATCAATTCTAAATAAGTTGTAAACAAACAAGTTTAAACATATTTTTCTATCCTTACAAAGGAGTGACTTAAGACTTAGTTCGCTACATAGTCTGCTATAAGTGAGTGTGAGTGAGCTACTAACAAATCCTTAATTATATTAAAAAGCTTATAAATTTTAAGTGAAGTCGTCGCGGCACTGTGGTACAGCATCTGCAAGTGGGATTTGTTGTGGGTTCGATTCCGCTAGGATAAAAGATTATATATATATATTTTTTCATTTCTCTGTTCTCGTTATTACAAGAATTACAAGATTCTGGTTATTAAAACGTTGAGTTCGCCAACACTTAACACGTAATATTTTCAATTCGGGTGGAAAGTGGAGAACGAAGTGTTTTGACACTAGGTTCTCTCCACCTACTTTATTACAAAAATCGTGAAACTTTTATTATATGTTTAAAAAATAATAATTTTCTTCTCATCAACCTAAAGCAACACTTAGATTTTGTAGTTTTATTGACACAGCTACTTCTTATTTCACTTCAAACGCGACTTATCGTAAAATTTCAAAGGAAATCCCGACGTCGCCGGCGCCGCGATTAAAGTACGGTTATTTGACTTTCCGCTCATTTCTAGATAACCTTTATTTAAGAACGACGAGTTTCTCATTTACGTAGCAAATTACTTAGAACTTAAATCGCTAGAGTGTTCTGCTTCGGATTTCACATATATACATTTGTATGAAGTATATTATATACTTTTTCACTATGAAATGAAACTATTTTTAACCGGATTAATCGCGTATTATGCCACCTCAGTCTCCTGTAAAGTACGACTGTAAAGTGTTCGAAACGTCAGGTTCTAAAATGTATTTTCGAATACTAATATTATACGCGATTAATCCGGTTAAAAATAGTTTCATTTCAAAATGTGTAATAATCGTGAAAATTAAAGAACTTATTATTTTTTACTATGGTTTGTGGTATTCAAATATTTGATGGGTATAAGAGCCTATGCCATCTTTGTACAATATACATAGAGAAACAAGTGAAATAGATATATATATCTTACGTTTTACACTTTTCATACACTTATTGTACATGTGTGTGGAGTTGTATGGACGCCAGTAATGCATTTCATTATTTTGACTTATTAAATAACTCTTGAGTTTCATATACTTATAATATAAATTTTCCAGTTGAAAATATATCGTTCGATATACGCTAAGCTAAAAATAACATAGCATGCTTTTAGAAGATCAAGGTAGCAATAACCTTTTTTTAGCTTAGAATACGAAAACACTATATTCTCTGCTCTCCGTCCACATTTTTAAAAATATATTTAGATAAAAACAGTTATCTGAGTGTGTACGTATATAGTGAGACAGCCCAACTGCATCGTATTGGTGATTATATAAAAAAATATAATCTATACATATAATAAAAATGTAACTGATTTCTGTCTGTGCTTGGAAGATATATGAGAAAAGGTCGCTGTCTGTTTGTTTGTGCAATATCAGAAACGGCTTAACTGATTTCAATGCACTTTTAATTATTGTATTGTGGTAGCGTCCCTTAACATTTTGTGTTTATTTAATTTCAATCCGTTCATAAATAAACATTTACAGCAATTTGAAATATAAACTTCAACACAGTTTATGATTTAAGTGAGAACGCGGGCGGGTGAAAGTCGCGAGCGAGTCACTAGTATTAAAAAAAATATAGCATTTAAAATTATAAATGAGACTTATTAATAGAATAGCAAGCGTTAAGTTCTCCGAGATGAATTGAGGCCGCCGTAGAGCAGTGTGAAAGCGACTAACGCGCGATGGTTGTCGGTTCGATTCCCAGTCGGAGCAATGACTACATTTAACGCTTATCGCAATGAAACGAATCGCTTTCTAAGAATATGTTTTTCGATTTCCTACGTGTGATTAACTGTTTTAAAATGTAAAAATATATTTTTATTTCTTGCTCTGGTACCTAAGACATAGCGCGGCATTGATTATTACGAAATGTCTCGATTTTTCCCGGGAAATGGAGAACTGAGTATCTTGACATTAGATTCTCTCCGACTACCCTGTTATCCGGGAAAAAGCGTGAACCTGAAGATATAACAAAACCTTATTTTTAAAAAATTATATGTAAATTAAATTCTGTTACCGTCTGTTTTTTTATTTTTTTATTAAATATTAAGTGTAAACGTTTCTGAATTGTTACAGTTATGGGTTTAAGAATACATAATGCTTAGACCCCAGTTCTATCCAGTACGATCGTTATAACGCCGCTTGGACAGATGTAAGGCGTTAAGGAAGAATGTTCCAAGCTTTAATAACACTAATATTACTTATCATAAACTTTATTGCTGTTTTTATTATACTATTATTATTTTCAGCCGCACGCTTTTTCCTACCTACCAGGGTAGTCAGAGAGAACCTAGTGTCAGAACACTCCGTTCTCCGCAAAATCGGTTATATTTTTATATATATGTATATATATAATCTCATAGTATCGACCCGTAAACAACCCGTTGCTATAGCAACGTGTAGGTATGTCATTTTATGTCAACGTGTATGTCAAACATCTGGTAGCGATGGTAATATTTAAAGTTAATAAGTTAATGTATTTCTGGTAGAATGTTTTATTTAAACACTTAGAAAATTAAAAAAACAAAAAAAAAGTTTGAATTGGTCAGACCGATTAAACGCTCTGGCGTTTGGACGGTTTCCAAGAGGCGCGAGTTCAAATCCCGCTGCGTTCAAATTTTTATACGTTTTCTAAATATGTCTTTTTCTCTTTGCCATTCCCAATAAAGGCAGAAAAATACGTAACATAAATTATAAAATTATTTTATGTATGTATGAAAAATAAATATAAAACTTAATACATTGTCACGCAGGGTGTGACTATAATCGAGACTGGTTTTGGGTTCGAATCCGTCTCAGTGGAATAAATATTATTTAATCATTTTCATTTCTTGGCTCTGGCGAACAAGATAAAGCGCAGCGTTAGGTGGAAGGCTAATTTCAAACACTAAGTTTTCTCGTGTAAAATGATAAAATGTTCATTATTTCAGTATTTCTTGAAATGTTTATCTGAATAAAAGGTTTCATATCGAAATTTATTTTATTGCTCCGCTCTGGTAATACAAAGCGCGGCATTAAGTTCTGCCACTCAACACGAAAAGTCTAAAATTCGAGCGGAAAATAGAGAACGCAGTGTCTTGACCTTACGCTCTCTGACTACACAAATAAAATAAAAAAAACTGTAACCGACAATATATAGACCGCTGAAGCCAAAAAACAGCGACAGTACTTTAGGGAGTCAACAAATGAACTGGTCAGTTGATTGATTTATAGCGCCGCGTGACGCGCCCGACACGACGCGCCGACGCGCGACTCTTAATTAATTTGCCCGCATTAACATGTTTTGTACCTCTCGTCTAGTGGAAACCGCTTGTGTAATATTTTGAAAACTTTAAATTGTTTATTATGGATATACAATTAATAATTGTAAGGTAAAAGGTAACTGCTAACTGTATACTGTAATATGTATACTGTATACTGTAATAATAAACGTTCACACTGAATTTTTTGAATCTCATTTAATTCCGCATACCAGGGCAGGCAGAGAAGTCCTAGTGTTACGACACTCCGCATTCAGCTCTTCACAAATTCAAGAAATTGAGTGATGAGTGGTGG
Source organism: Podotricha telesiphe (assembly GCA_038994665.1). Lineage (NCBI taxonomy): Eukaryota > Metazoa > Arthropoda > Insecta > Lepidoptera > Nymphalidae > Podotricha > Podotricha telesiphe. Next base: position 603,634 of record JAOYRR010000067.1, on the reverse strand, counting down.
AACTAATCGCCGCGATTAGTCTTACTAAAGTTAGAGCAGATAAATACAATGTGTTTCCAGGAGTGGGAAGCAAACTTACAACCGTCTCGTTTACAGTCAGATGCTGTCCCACTGGGCCATAGGGGCCTAAATATATCAATCGAAAGACTTCTATATATTTAAGACTTTTTTCTGAACTGTACGTCTAATAGTTGTAGCGCAACGATATAAATCAGATGGCGGTTCTGAAGACAGCTACAAAGCAGGGGCACTTCTCGTTTTAATTAAAACTTAAGATTCATTTGGGAGAGCGTTAATTTGCTTCGCCATCTCCGGCGCAGATGACGACTGCACTGTGTTAAAGAAATAATTCATATCACTGTCGTTGGTGGGAAAGTTTGGATAAGTTTACGTTTTGGATATATTTTAGGTTTATATATTTTTAAAGTGTTATTCGCACACTAATACCGCATGGCTTAGCGGTCAAAGCGCTTGTACAATTTCAAGAGGCGCGGTTTCAAATCCCGCTGCGTTCAAATTTTTATACGTTTTCTAAATCTTCATATTTTAGGTTTATTTAGTAGATTAGTTTAATCAATATATTACCAAATTGTTTAAGCAATGTATTACCTAACTAGCGACTAGCTCGCGGGTTCACCTACGTACACTACACGGCTAAGCTATTTTGTTTTATCACCTGTCCACGTTCTCACATAAGTCATAAAATTTGCTTAAATTTATAATTAAAAATTACCGTAACTTTTGTGTTTATGAACCGATTAAAATCAAATAAACACTAAATGTTCAGGTACAGTTACCACAATACAATAATTAAATTATATTTAAATGTGTTTAGCCGTTTCTGAGGTTAGTGTGCACAAACTAACAGACAAAGAAAATTTAAAATCAATGTTTTGGGTTCCCTAATAATATTTTTTTTCATATATCTTCCATGTACAGATAGCGAGCAGTTACATTTTTATTTAATGTATATATTATAATTAACCAATTTAGGTTAGGTTAGGTTAATTTACATTATGATGCCATTTTTGGATATTTGAATTAGACTATGTTTTCGTGGTTATGTGTTGGACTAAGCTATAAATTCGGGTTTTAATTTTATTCGAGGAAGTATTTATGCTTATCTAGAAAGTATTAGTATTTTGTATTACATATTTTTTGGCATAGGTATATTTTTTTGATGTAAGATTACCAAACAATATTTTCACCTAACATTCAAACTATTCAAAACAGTAACTGGACAGTGGAGAACGGAGTGACTGCTCTCTTATGGTTCCTTTTAAACTCTTTAAACTTCATTAAGTTTGTGCTAACATGATATTTTTAAAAGATGATCTTAACTAGAAATTAATTTTAACATTGGATATAGTTGTAAATATATAAATTTACTTGAAACAATCAGAGCCCGCTGAGTTTATTGCGCCGGTTCTTCTCAGGCCTCAAGCAATAACTTTAGAGAAACAGTAGTAAAATTCTTTGCCGTTCGAAGAATGAATCATGTGACATCTAATTTTTAGTACAATTATTCGACTTTGACTTTGAAAATTATTGGAATGGTTTGATATTGAATGACTTAAAGGATGTACTAAATAGATAAAAATTGAACAATGAAATATCGCAAAACTAACGTTTCTCTCCCCAAAAAAGCGGAAGATGCGTCGAGAACGGATAAAAAGAAAATAATTGAGATAATTTACCAAAATGTAACTACAGTAGCGGGTATCTACTAACATTTAGACAGTTTGTACGGACGGAAGTAGAAATTGCAGGCGTTTGTCAAAGTCCCCTCACGGAAATGGTGCATAAATAAAGTCCAGTTAAAAAAATATGCGAAGCCCCTTACTAATGTTAATGCACTGATGTTAGGTTGATCTGACTTGAAAATTCAGGGTTTCAATAAGAGAAAAAGGGAAAAGAGATATTTTTATTCATTACTTATATAGTCTGTAGAGAAAATAGCTGCTATACTTTATTTAATTTTTTCATATGATTAATGTAGATTTTTTGTGCAGCTTCACGTTTTTTTAGTTTTGTTTTTTTTTAGTTTGTTTTAGTTTTGTCCACTTTTTGTCCGAAATCGAAATATTGTGTGTTGAGTAGCGGAACTCAACGCTGCATTATGTCTTGCTAGAGACAAAAAGGAAAATAATTTAAATAGAATTAAAAACAAGATTTGTAATTAATTAACATTTTTTGTTTCTTTTAAAATTGTAATCTAATATATAAGTTATCATTTTTGCCCTGTCATAATTTCTTTTTGTGATATTTCATAACGTAACAAAGGAACACAATATATTCATCTCATATATATTTTTAAACTATATTATATCCATTTTGTAAACATTCGTCATATTGGCTTTGTACTTTTCATTTTTGAATTCAAGTAAATTAAAAAAGAAATAAAAAAATTCAAGTAGTGATGTTGTGATAATTTTTTTTAATAAACACCCATATGTATTATATTCGTGTTTATTTAAAAAAAAAGTATTCACCAAAAGTTACATTAACAAAATCTATTTCTTCATCACTTACAAGTAATTCAGTTGCAAATGGCTCATAGCATAAAAACTTTGACAATAACAAATTTTATATGGAATAATTTTGACTTACAACAAACCCGGTTTTTACTTTCTTTCCTAACGTTAGTCTTTACGACGTAAGAAAACTGCAATTGCTCTTTTGATATTTTTGGTTTCAATGGTTTAGTCGCGTGTTATTCACACGTTAACTCACGTGAAAGGCCACGATAGAGTAATGTTACCTGTAGTACGGGCAATGATCTATGGTACATTTCACAAAGTAAGCTATAAAATTGAACGTAAAAATGTCCAGTAATATCGTTCTCTTTCAAAATTGTCGATATATAAAACATTTATATCTAGACTGTATATATTAAATATTAAAAACTCCATCTGTGAATGTATTCGTTATTTAAATTGGCACTATTGTATCTATTACTTTATCAGTGTATAGAGTAGGCGCGGATCCAGCCCTTCAAAAAGGTTAAGGTTGTGGTCTCAGGCACATTAAAAACAGCCAAGCGTGAGCTAGTTTCTAAATTGTAATATACACGGAGATAATTATAATTGAGTAGCACGCACTAGGTATTTTTTTTTTTTTATTAAAGTGATACGGATTTGCAATATCTAAATGACGTTGTGTGAAACGTGACGTCACAATGGCTATCCAGTGTTGTGGGCACATGCATTGCCACTGTGCCCACAACGGTGGTTCCGCCCTTAGTATATATAGTTGATAAATCGTTTTAAATTCCACGCTCTATCCCGCATAGCAGAGTTGGCAGAGAGATCCTAGTGTCAAGACACTCCGTTTTCCGCTTTCCCCCCCTTTTGAATTCAAGATTCGGGGGGAAAGCGCTTTGTGCTACCAGAACAGAGAAATGAAAATAATTTATTTATTATCATTTTCCAAAGTGGGTATTGAACCAACAACCATCGCGCTTATATACGCTGTCCCACTGTGCTCGTATAATATTATTAAAGTTATTACACATGCATATTTGTCCTATTATATCATTAAAAATTATTTGTTAAATAATAATTTCTTTAGAAGCCTTTCATTGAAACTGTAGCTGAAAAATAATTATTTCAGTTATATTCAACAATAGCGGTCAGTAATTAATAAGAACTATATATAGGACAAAGAAAAATAAATGCTTATTTTAGTCCTAAAACAATACATAAAGCAAGTTTTGATATTTTTATATTAAAAATATGCATCACCAAATATGAGTATCTTTAGCAACTTTATACTTAACACTAATATAAATAATAATATATCAAATATTGGTGGGTGTGGTGTGGTGTGGTGTTAATTTAAGGTAGTGGTGGTTTATTTTGTTTAATTATATGGTATATATTAAATTCTAGTTGTAATCAAAAGTAGATACTTTTGATTTTTACCAAATATCAATGATTTAAAATTTTTCACCTTCATGCTTTTTCCTGCACACCGGAATAGTCAACTTCGTTCTCGGCATCAGAATTGAGACATTTCGTGTTAAGTGGCGGATCTAAACTCTCCGCTCCGCCTTATCAGAAAAATGAGAAAAATATATGTTTAAATTTTTTTTAAAGTGTTAATCACACGATTAGGAAATTGAAAAAAAAACATATTTAGTAAACGTATACAAACTTGAACGCAGCGAGATTCAAAACGGCGCCTCTAGGACAGTTTCCAAGAGGCGCGGGTTCGAAAGCAAAAAATCAATCAAGCGTTCAAAAATTTTTTTACGTTTTCTAAATATGTTTTTCAATATACTAAGAATAATATAAAATTTCTAGTGTGGGGCTCAAACTTACAGCTATTCGCAAGTTCAGTTAGATGCTGCTTCAAAGCCATACCAGACTTTCTATTTCATTCCCATAAGTCAATCTCAAACGTACAAATTAGTCTATATGACAAAAAACAAGCACGACTAGTCATTTTAATTTGAAGGCTCCTATATTTTTTACCATCCCACAACAGAACCCTAACAAATTGATTTCCTTAAATATTACAAAGTAATACAGTGTACTGTACAAGTATAAACACTGTAGCCGCATATATTAACGACTTCATAAATCATAGTAATAAAGAATAACTTTAGTTAGGTCTGGAATCTATTGCTTTTTTATTAGAAACAGACGGATATATGACGACCCTACGGCTTATTTGATGATTGTAAATGTCGAGGGAATATAAATTTTAATTGATATGTAACAGATAAACTTTTGTTTTTTTTTTGACATTTTTCAAAGTGTTATTCGCACAAGCTAAGCTAAGCTAAAAAAAACGAAAGTTTGTCTACATATTTAGAAAACATAAAAATATGAACGCAGCGGGATTTGAACCTGCGCCTCTCAACCGGTTTTCAAGTTTTTTTTAGCTTATTGGCCATTTAAATAAAAAGGTTACCCGTTGCGTAGCGTACGCATTACCTTATCAACGTGTATGTCACTTTATACAGAATATAATATGAAGAGGCTGTTTTTTTAGCTTTGCTTTGTCCGCCCAAATTCGAGGCATTGTGTTTTGAGTGGCGGTTTTTAACGCCGCGCTTTTGCTTAATTCACGGATATCTTGATTCTTGTAAATACTTAAGTGAATGTAAAGTGACAATAATTTACACAAAAAGAAGCTGATTACAAAAAAGTTGTCAATTTTATTTATTGTGCATTTTATCACAAAAAAGACCATAAAAGAACCATGTCAACGATTATTTATAAACTAGCGACTCGCTCGCGGCTTCGCCTGCGTAAGCTACACAACTAAACTATTTATTTTTTTCACCCGCCGAATTCTAACTTAAATTCATATATTATAAAAATAATTGTGATATTCGGTTAAGCCGTTTCAAAGATTAGCGTGTAAATTATATCATTGTTTTGGGTTCTCATACATTGATAAATGCCCCCAATTTATATTTTTATTCATATATCTTCCATGTACAGACAGCGACTAGTTACATTTTTATTGTATTTATAGATTGAATGTATTTGAAAACACTTGAACTCATTATATTTTTGTTAGTTTCTATAACTTCATATGTCCCATATATTAAGTTTATTGTAGCTATTTGCCCACTTTCATATTTGAATGATAATATTTAAATGGTGTTAATTTTAAGTCCAGAAAAAAGTATCTAAGATCTTTTCAATTTAAAGAAAGAGTAGCAAATTGCCGCATAAAATCGTAAAACAAGTGATTTACCGTAGAATAATTTTCATTTAACTTTATTCTACATAATGAAAAGCTCTTAATTTAAGCTGACCTATTACGTCGAAATCACCGCTATGCAGCGAAAAGTCCATCCTGATGCTATCGGGCTTTCAAAATCCTGCATCATTTGCAGTTTCAAATTCAAAAGGGTTTAAAATTCACAATAAAGCCATATTAAAGCTAGTTCTTCACTCAACATGTACGTTTGTCACTGAAAATGATCGCTTGCGAGTATCGCTAAGTATATATATGTATGTAGAGGCCACCTTATGTTCTTTTTATAATGGTCAAAACTTTGTACTCCTTTTTACGAAAAGTGTGCGGCAGGAGTATGCAATTTGGCAAAGCTAAAGTTAGTTATAGGGATGAAATTCAGAAAGTTATTATTTTTATAGTAATACTACTACTACTAATATACATTACAATATACAGTAATACATTAAGTAAAATTAGTAAAATATTATTAATATAAAATTGTGTTTCCGTTGCTAAGGGAACAAATTATTTACGCGTCCACTGTTTACTGGTTCATATGAAATTATATATTTTTTTCTTTTTATTGTTTTTTTATCGTTTTCCAAATTACTTTTTACTGTGTTTTTGTTATTTAATTATATATTAAATTGACTTTATAATTAAGGAAACTTTAATTTAACATCAGTACATATATTTTATATATAACTATTTTATATGTCATCCAGTATATATAATTCGGCTTAATCCGTTTGTAAGCAAAATTGCCTATGTAAAAAAATCTATGACTAGACTTTATGTCTTGGATACTTTATCTTTATAAGCCTCAAAAAAAAATTGCGTTGTTAGATTCACCAGCGAAATCATTGAACTAAAAATTATCCCATTGTACATTTTGGAGTACAAAGCTATGGAAAATCCACTTATTATTTATAGCCTCACTTACCAGTGGACTGCGACAGGCAGTCAGTAAAAACATAGCCTAACGAAGCCACAGGCGCATTTTGGCGGGGCATAGCTCGCGGCGTTAGCAGGAGCACTTTAAAATTTATCGAGTTTTCGTGTTTTGCCGCGTATACATACATTGGGTACATTGAATTCGTTCGTGTAATGGTGTATATTTGAATATGTATATAAACATTTTACAGATTTATTGGTGATACTATATGCGTTTTTATTTTTCTTTTGTTAATTTGTTTCGAATGGGATTTTTTTTTGTTTTTCTGGGTAAAATTTCTTAAAAATAGCTCATGAGCAAAATGATTACTAGTAATAAATTTAAACTAGTAATAATATTTTGGAACGTTATCATGTGTATATACATTTCCCCCCTATATACCCATATTGACACGCTAAGAGAGGCTCTGCGGTACCATGGGGTGCCTCTTTATCTACAGCGGCTGTTAGACTACCTCCAGGACAGAGTAGTCCTATGGAGGTCCATCCTTGGAGGGACGATATTGGGCTCGATACTGTGGAACCTGGGGTATGATTGGATCATGCGTAGCCGTCTTTTCCCCGGGATGAGTGTCATTTAATATGCGGATAACACTCTTGTCACAGCCTGGTGATCGACCTATCAGGAGGCGGCACGCTTGGCCGATGGACGATGGTCGTTCACGTCGTATTACGGTCAGCTTGCGTTGAAGCTTGTAAATGAATACCGAATATTCTCGATGTCGACGGCTTTATGTCGGCGAGTTAAGATTCTTGGCAATATATGGTGCGCCCGTGTGGGCCGATGCTCTCACCGTTCATAATAGGGCCCAATTGTAGTATCATAGACAGCAGCTACTCTCTTGGAGGATTTGCCTCGGGAGTTGCAAGCGGATGTGATCGGAGGCGAACAACCATCGAGGGAGAGTATCGTGCGGCTCGTGAGGCTTGCGGATGATCCCTGATGCGACGATGGAAGGAGGACTTAGGATTCCAGTGGAGGCGGTCCACCCTTCCTAGAGCACTGGGTCCAAACGTTCAGAAAGAAACGTTCAAACGATGTCCTCGTCAGCACCTGTATCAGACAGGTGTTGACGGGGACATGGTTGCTTCGGCAAATACCTGCAACAGATCGAAGAAGTTGCTGGCGCGCCACGAGTGTAATACGCCCTTCTATTCGGCGCATCTCACTCTGGCCGAATTGGTCCCGCTTGGGCCACAGCGTCATAAAAATAAAGTGTAGGTGAAGATAACTTAGTACAAAACCACGCCGTTTTTCACATTTAATTCAATTTCGACGCATTCGTGCTAAGTAGTTGAGTCAAGTATATAATATGTAAAATAAATTTATGTAACAAATAATTTGACGCCAACGTGATGTGGCACAGTACTTGAATGTACACTATATATAGTTGGGTGTTCGGACATTTCTATATATTCTGAAAAAAAAAGTATTTTTCGGATTACTTTATAATTCTTATATGTAGTTCTTTAGAAACTTCTAGGGTCTTGAAAATGTTTTAACCTCTCATTATGCGGTTTTTTAAAAGGCACAGGATCATATCCGGCTGCGCTCACATTGAATATAGGTAGACGGTCATTACATTTAATATAAAAATTTACGATTTTAATTAAATTTACACAAATGATTTCTTTTCTAAGATATAAAACCTAAGACAAAATATCGTCGTGGCTTTAAATTTTTTGTGATTTTCTTTCATGCAAATATTGCTTGAAGAACAAAAGATGGAAATTTTCAAGAGTTTCTGAAAGGAACAGGCATTAAACGTGTTTGAGCTCGACTTTCATAGCTTTGTATATGTATTTTTATTTTTTATTTGCATTAGAAGAACACCTTTATGGAATTGTTAAACAATATTTCATGGCGCGGTGGTACGTTCATCTTTACAGTAGTTTTATATAAAAAAATAATTACAGTTAAAGAAAATTAGCTCATTATTATATTATTTTTATTAGTCATCCAAATTTTACACATTAGTTAGAAATTCATACACATCGTTTGAAATACTCAAAATATAATTATTTTCCTACTGTTCTCTCATAACTAAATCTTATGTAAAAGTAAGCGGTTTGAAAAATATGATATTATTAGATTGTTCAGTATTTAACATACTATGTTCAAGTGATGTTCTTACAATCTGTAAATTATTAACAGATAGTTGACTCCTACAAGCGCCTGAAGATGGCATTTTCCAATGTCATCCATAAAGTCTAAAGTCGCTAGCTAAATACGACTGTCTACATCGTTAGGTAATGAAATTTGTTTGCAGCGCTAACGAGGCCGTGACGGTCAGGCGAGCTTGTGACTTGTTTGTTAATGTAGCGATGCTCGTAGATGTTGAAGCACGTGACAGGATCGAGTTTGTTTGTGGCACTTGCTCTTTGAAAATAAATTTTGGTTTCATTTTCTTGGATAGTTTTAGATGTTGATGATTTGTTATATAACTACAACTATATAACTGCATTTAATTATTGACTTATTTTCTGTAAATTGAAAAATTCATAGTTTTATTTTTTATACTTTTTTTGCAGCTTTTCACATTTTTACGCATATCTGGGTAGTCAGAAAAAACCTAGACAAGAACTAGGAACCTAGAAAAGACACTCCGATCTCCATTTCCTGTCCGAAATCGAGACGTTGCGTGTTAAGTGGCGGGACTGAATGCGGTTCTTAGTATTAAGTACTAGAGCTGAAAATGAAAATAACATAATTTTCCCCCGAGTGCAAATGGAACCTACAACTATCACGTTGACACACTGTCACACTGCGTTTCAATGGACTTTATAATTTATTATAAGTGTTTTAAATAGATACGGCAGCCAATCTCAGTGAAACTCACAGTTCACGAAAAAAATAAAAATCTAAATGTAGAGGTGGACTGTTAAAACACATAAGTAGTTATTTTTAACATTTTAAAGTGTTATTTACACATTTAGGAATTTGTAAACCTAAAAGCTGCTCAAAAGATTCGAGTTCGAATGCCGTTGCTTCCAAATTTTCATAATTTTTTTTTATTTTTTTTAAATGTTATATTACATATTTAGTTGCCCTGACATAATACTACCCAAAGCCTGCCACAATTTTTTCTTAATATATAAATACATGTCTATAGAAATAAAATTATTCTCATAAATCTACAATCAAATAATACAAATAGTCAAATAATCATTATCATTATATATGACAGAGTGAGCGAGAGATTAGCTTTTAACTTTTATTTAACTAATCACTAACACTCACAACAACAATAACAATCAACAATAAATCTCAATATATGTTGTCGACAGATTGTTGACAAAATCACCATTTTCAGACCCCGTGGTGAGTGTGTAGAAGCAGTACAGTTGAAAAATCATAGAGAAGAGATAAAGTTAGTGAGAGTGATATACTCATAGTGTTCCTCTATAGTACATTATCAATACCGTCAGTCAACTACCCACAAAATCACATGTGAAATGTCAAATTAGTCAATACAAATACTTTCTATTGATTTTTCTCTAACATTCGTTTTAAACAATTGTATTGTTATAAGTAAGCTTTAAAACTAAATAAAGTATATTATAATTTACTTATTATAACTATATTTTTATTAAATTAACAAATTAAATATAATATAATTAGAACATCGTGCGTAGCACAGTGAGACAGCGTCTGACTGAAACTCGGTGTTTGTGGGTCCGATCCCCAGTCGTGTTAATGATAAATTATTATTATTTTCATTTTACCCGTTTTGATAACGCAAAGCACGGCGTTGAGTTCCGCCACTCAACAAACAATGTCTCGAATTGATGTGCCTCGACACTTGGTTCTCTACGCCACTTCTACTATCCGCTATAAAGCGTGAAGCGTTAATTAAAGTTGAGTTCTAGAATATCTCATTTTTTAATATAAAAATTATATATTACCATATAATGGTAGTCTAAATCAGTTCATTACACAATAGGCAACTTCAATTACGAACTTATTTCAGAATCACAATCATCAAATTAAAAAGAGTTTACAAAGGCGTTATGAACAATGGGTAACAATACAATATGTACGTTTACACCCTACTAGGAAATGGAACTACCGAGTTCCTGCGCAAAGTGAATTCAAACAGATGACACAATGACAACTATTGTAGACCACCTCATTAGTAATAAAAGAAAAAACAATTAAATTGTCTATACATCTCAAAAGTTGATCTCTCATTTCTTTCTATTTCTATGCCAATATGGCTCGTTTTAATATGGTTTTAGGCTTTCTTGATGTGTAGGGGAGTACTCGAGGCGATTTGTTTATGGGAGTTGTGAGTTTAATATGGCTTCAATGGCATTGTTCTCTAAGCAAAGGTAGAATGTTTAACGTATTGTTAGTTTAAGTTTTCATTTGGAGAAGAATGTATGTACTCTGTCACGGTATAATTGGTACGAGTTTATGGGATTTTTGCTGATATAAAAATGCTTTTTCCTGTATGGCAGTTTTCTTGTTTTTGTTTTTAATATTAATGTTTTTCTGTTCAGTTATTTGATGCCTGACGTTGTATTTTGCTATCCAGTACAAGTAGCTGTAATAAGATGGAAAGAGATGACTCGATAAAAATGTATACTTGGTAATAAATTTGAACGTAACCAGTTAACCAGTAACTGATCAGGGATAGGTTTACAGTTAATTTGTTTACAGTTAATTTGTACACGGCAGAAGTAGGCGGGTAAGGTAAAGTAACGATATCTCTCTTATAATCTACTAAAAGATGTAGAATAATTTAAAATTTGGTTAGGTAGAAGGAAGAGCTTGGATAGTGATAGCACGTGTCAAATGTATTTTAAAGGGGTTAAAGGCCCCTACGCTTCGATCGCAAGTTTTCCGAGCTTCTTTTTCTGCAACGCAATGGACCCACCACACCTCAGGAAGAAATTTCTAAGAGTTATCATATATTTAACATTTTAAAGTGTTAATAAGACACTTAGGAAATTGAAAAACATATTTATAAAATGTGTAAAAATTTGACGTCCAACCGCTCTGAGCCCTAAGCCATGCATTCTAAATCCAGCTACGTCGAAATTCTTATACACTTATTACAACTTATTTTTGTTGATAGCATCTCTGTAGAGAGATTTTTACAAATATATGCTACCCAAGATTATTCTACCGTTTCATCTATCTATCTACTAATCGTTTGGCAAAAGAGAATGCTATTTATTTAATATTTTTAACCTTTTTGAAGTGTTGCTCGCACACTTAGAAAATTGAAAAATATATTTAATAAACGTATAAAAAATTGAACGCAGCAGGATTCGAACCCGCGCCTCTTGGAATTCGTCCAAGCGCTCTGATCGCTAAGCCTTATATTGTACAATGTTACAACACGTTCCTTAATTACAAATATAAATTAGCAAATTAACCCCTTATTTTATAGAATAAGCTGAGAGAATCCACATATATCCCCTCTGTGCTTAGTTGTAAATATTAACCATCCAATTTAATTTATAACGTTGGAGCGGATTTAACTCTAGAGCTACCTCACTTATACGCAGTATTGCAGGAAATGCTGTATTCGTAACAAATTCGCAGTGAAGTAAAAAACACTTCAAACAGCAGACAATAAAAGCTACTGGATCCTGATGACGACGTTTACCAGACGAATATGAACAACCCATAACGTCCGAAACTTACAAAAACAAATGTATCATGGAACTTTCATTCCTATCCAATTGTAATAAGGCCTAAATTTCTTTGAATTGAAATATGTAAATATGGGCACCTTTAAGTAGACTTAGTATACGTAAATCTGTTGACCCAAATCACGGTTCGTGTCAGATTGATTACAAGATAAGCTAAGAAGACATATATAAACATGGTTACTCAGAATTGATAACTGGATTGATTTCCTTTTAAAATTACTTTGACATATGTTAGTTATTAAGATTTATTGATAAATTTAGTTGCACAATTTAGTTGATATTTTTGTGCTCTTTGTAGCAATCGCTGCGTTATACTTAAAATGTTTAATGCTAAAGCGAGATTATTATGCAGAATCTATGATAGACAAATTTAGTGGAATTACATTTTGTTACAGTATATATTTTTATATAGATATTATTTCTTTTAATAATTCTAATAGTGTCTTTTTCTATCGCTTCTCTTTATACAAAATAAATAAAAAATATAAAAATTGGGTTATGTTTGAACTGGCATTTGTTCAGTAATATTTCCAATTGAAATCTTAAGCAACAGGCATATACAGGATAGGTAGAGTGAGCCCTTTAAGACAAATTGTTTTGCTGTTTTCGACCCTTATACAGATAACGTGCTTTGGATGATGAAATCCCACATTGTGCTTTATCTTACTAGACCAAGGAAATTAAAAAATAATATAATCATGTAAGTATATATATATGTATGAATGTATTTATATAATATATGGTTCTATAGTTTCATATTTATTTTTAGAAATCTACATATTAATTATGTATTGTAAGTTTGATTTGTCCACCACCTAACCGTTTATTATTATAACAGCTTCTTTTCGGCCTAAAGGTTGTCTGGAAGAGATGGCTACTTGGCGATAAGACCGCCTTTTGTACATTCCTTTTTTATGTATTACGTAGTTACTTATTGTTTTTAAGATCATTGATTTTCACGATTACACATTTTGAAATAAACTATTTTTAACCGGATTAATCGCGTATATTATTGGCATTAGAAAATACATTTTAGAACCCAACGTTTCGTTTCACAGGTAGACTACGTGTGACCACGGACTACTGTAAAGTGTTCGAAACGTCGGGTCTTATTATTTTTGTCAATTTGATATGGTGTGCAAATAAAGTAATAACAATATAATCGTAATCATAATAATCACTCCCCAAGTGTATCCACGAATCGAATCCACTAGTATCACGATTGCAGCTAAATACTAATCTACTCGCCACGACGGCGTCAACGAAACATTAAATACGTTTTTAAACCATAAAACATTGTTAATAATATAAATTAAATTCCATTCCCATTCATTCATAGATGACATCCGTATATACGTATTATCTTTAAAATATTATCTCCAAGTTGGATTTATCACCACTTTTAATATACCAATTGAACACATCACTTAAAATATATTTCGGGAACATTTTATATAACAGTTCAGAGTTAACTCGCTTACGTAGTACTTTGGTAAGCGATCGTAAATAAAATGGCGACGTCTAAAACGTTTTTTCCATCCAGTTGTTTAAGAACGGCCGTAAGTTCTCGTAAATCTTCATAATAGGCGTCTTATGGATGCATTTGCTTCGACCACCAGCGTTATAGCTAATTATAGATTGATGAAGTTACAGATTTTTCTTTTGTTCGTAATTATTTAAGATTGTTACTTTGCATTTGGGAATTATATGTCATATAATCAGTGTTTGAACCCGCACTTATCAGTTCGAATATACTACAGGGCCCGTTTTTTTTGTATAATATTTACGTTGCCACCGTCTGGATAGTCAAAATGCGGGGTTTATCAACTAAAATGTGAAATCAGTTCGCGGAGGTTGGAAAACTAAGTATAATAAGAAATATAAATTCTTATTAAAGCTGAAACGAATGTATTTTAAAATTGAGTCGATTCGCGTGAGATTTATATCTACGATGAACGTATTTGAAACAAAACAAGAAAACGTATTAAAAACGTATAAAAATTTGAACGCAGCAGGATTCGAACGTGCATATCTTAGAAACTGTCCAAGTGCTTTGATCGTTAATTTTCATATGTTTTTTAAAAAATGTTGTTCAATTTTCTAAGTGTGTTAATTACACTTTAATATATAAGGTATAATTTACTTACTCGTTTTTAGTTAATATATAATGTCTGATTTAATATTTTAAACATATTTCATCCAAACATATTATTATTTGATTGAAGCCATCGTGGCGCAGTGTGGCAGCGTCTGACTGAAAATGCAATCGGTTCTGGGTTCTATTCCTATCGGAGGATTCCTAATGATTAAATTTGAATTATTTTCATTTCTCTGCTCTGGTATATAAGACAAAGCGCGTCTCATACCGCAATGTCTCAATTTTCAACAGAAAGTGAAGAACGGAGTGTTTTGACACTAGGTTATCTCTGACTAGAGCTGGTATGTGGGAAAAATATATATTATTAATTTTGCATTGATTTTATATGTAGCTGAGCAAGTATTTTAAGTGCACTGCCATTGCAGTGCCATTTTAAAATTCATGCTAATTGCGGAGGGCGAAGTGACGGCCCATTGACGGTGTCACCCAGTAATGGCTTTTAAGAAATGTAATAAATTATTTCGCGCCTGCCGCCACGCGCCGCTAGGTGACAGGGGTATGAGTTTGTATGGCGCAAGTTCAAACGGTAGTATGTTTTATTTAAAATTTTATTGTGTTTACTTGCTTTGGGCATTGCTTTCGGAAACTTCCACAGATTGGCTGGAAGAAATCTCTTTTAGAAATAAGTCCACCGTTGCTAAATTAGTTTCTGTAATGTAAATTGTGTTGTTTTTTTTTTGCAATAAAGAATATATAGTAGAAATAATTACATATTTAATATTAGTTTTAGCCAATTGACACGTTTCGGTGCGGATGTAGTATTTTTTTTATAAGCTTTTTCATTATATTTATTTTACACAGCCTTTATTATTTATTTATTTATTGTTGAATAGAGAACGATACTATTTAATTTGCAGTATAAGAACAAACTAGGTCATATATAATGATGTATAATGATAGTGTAAGAGAAAATGAAGTGTAGTTTTCTCTATCAACGCAAATAAAACGAAGCCAGTAGTATTGAAAGACCAATATTTAAGGCAATTATTAAGGAGCAAAACTGTTCAAATAAGAATAATAAAAAAAAAATAGTGTATTTCTACTAATTACTTTCTTCCAGAGAACTGAATAAGTTACCTTTGAATTTATGTCAAAAAATATTTTATACATGCAGTTTAAAAACGCTCTACGTCACAACTTACACTACACTTAATGTGAGACGAGACGTGTTCTCTTATCGTTTCCAGAATCCATCTTTCACGAGGTATTTTTACAAAATACGTATTTTTTTCAAAAGCTTCTTTGTTTGCTTTAATCATTGAGATATTTACTATGACGACGGTGTAGTTATTTAGCTTATTTTTGTAGGGATTTTCTTTTTCCTTATTTATCATAGTGAAAACTTATTTCTTTTATATTTTTTGATACAAAAATATACACTGTGAATAAAAATCTGGTTCAATGTAGGCGTTAAAAGGTATTTTTAGGGTAAACAAAATATTCATTAGCTTAACCAATTTTAACCCGGTTTAGAACATGTTTTTAATAGACATTATGTCTAATTATCATTAGTGGATCCATAGGTAAGCTTTATCTAACAAATAATATATATATATATATAAAACAAATTAAACTGATCGTTGTCTGTACATGCAAGATATATAAGGATACATGAAGGAAAATATTATATATATATATATATATATATTAATAGACCCAGAAAAAGTTTGTCTGTATGTAAAGTTTACGCGGACGAAGCCGCCAGCAAGTTGCTAGTAAATATATATACATATATATATATATTTTGACTCAAGCAATTATTTCTCTACAATTTAGACCTTATCATTGCCATATACAATTACATAACAAACAATGCTAATTCCGCAAATCAAGTTAAATTATTCATATTAACACTCAGATAATCCATCGTTAGCAGTTACGTCCCGAAAAGGCATGATCACAGCATTACCATTCAAATATCGTCTCTATTTCAACGCGCATAGAAGTCATTTCAAGTCCTGGCAGGTCAATGGTGTACTCATGGGACAGCATCAATCCCCGTTAATAATTAAGAGTGTCAAGCAACATGTAGGGCAGGTAAGATAGAAGGGTGGCTAACTTTCCAACTGTCATATGTATCTGTCAGGTTATTATTGTGTGTGTTATGGCAGTTGGATGTGATTTTAACTTCTTTACATGGTATATGGCTGTTAGTGTAAAAGGCATGAGCTAGTTCATTTATATTTATGATAATGTATTTTTGGGTGTTTGTCTGTATAGTATGGTTTTGGGTTCAGTTTGACTAAAAAGAATAAAGATCTTTGCATGGGTTTGGTAAGCGTGAGAAATGATATTAATTAATTTATTTTCATTTTCTCCGCTCTTGTGGCATTATGTTCCGGCACTCAACAGGCAACCAATTGTCTTAACACTAAGTTCTGTGTGTAGTCATATCAGGGTAGTCCTTGTTATGCGGTAAAGGCGTGAAGCTGAAATAAAAGAAAGACGACATTGATGTATCTCTACATCCGTCTATCATATAAAAATGTTAAGTTATGTAGGTATAGTTAAAATATCATAATATAGGTGACGTTTTATATTTTTAATATTAGATTAATATTAATTTTCCCTTATTTTATTTATATTTTTTTTTAATTATAAAATTAGATAAGATATTATTGTTTATGAGGCCGTCGTGGCGCAGTGGTACAATGTCTGACTGCAAACGCAATTGGCTGTAGGTTCAATGCCAATTCGGAGGAATGATTATACTCACATAATAATTTATATTTCTTCGCTCTGGTAGGTAATAAAGCGGGGCGATGACTTCTGCTCAACAGGTAATGTCTCGAATTTGGGAAGTGTGAGTATTTTGGAAGTGCGGAAAGTGTAGAACGGAGTGTCGCTAGGTTCTCTTTGGCTATCCTGCTGGAAATGCGGGAAAAAGCGTGCTATAAGCTAAAGATAACGACACTTATATATATATATATATATATATATATATATGTCACACTGTCTTGTACTTTTTTTTAATGAATCGCGTTAAAGAAAATTACCCGTTATCCAATGTGGCTGACTGAAACATCCATGTTTTGAATAGTTTTTGTTTTCAAATAGAATTTGAAATCACCACTAATTAATGTATTTCTAAGTAAATCTGTCTTAGAAAAAGCGATTTCTGCTTGAGAAAATTCAACCTTTCTCAGTTAACGTACTTAGGGGCTAGGGTTCCTGAGTGATATATAGATATTTAATAGGAGGTCGGTCATTTCGTAAATAGCGGTAGGGTTTCTAGAAGGGCGATGATTTACGCAAGTTACATCGAAGGCAAGGGTCGGTGACTAATTTTTTCAAAGTGAAATCAGGCAGCTTGAACTTTGATTTGCAAAAGGATTTTATACGATAATTCTAAAGTAATGTTACTCACGGTTTCATATATTTTATTTATATTTATAACATATAGGTATGATGACAAGATGTTTCAATGATTTTCATACGGTATGCGTAGAGGTTTTTTTTCATAACACCTATACATTTTAAAGTCAAATATATTGCGATTGTCTTTGAGAAATTTAGATAAACGCTTAAGATATTTTTTTTTAAAATTAAACACTACCTTCCCTTAAATATCATATACATATATATATATACGTAAATGTGCAAAATGCACCATAATGATGGAAATGATTCTTAAACTGTATAATAACCTACTTCTCCGTACAAAGCATAATAAAAAAAAAATCCAAACAAAAAAAAACAACCACGAAGCATTCGTGCATTGTACACAGTAATGCATACAAGAAAAACGTGAATGTGTAATTTTGAAATTCGGTCAGTCTGCTCCCCTACACTGGTTGCGCTGAAAGCAACATCACATGTCAAACAGCGGCCTGCGACGTCTCCAGGAAGTGACATACAGGAAGTACAGGGAAATATTCAGAGTGCGAGGGCCAAGTTAGAGGATGCAGCGTTTGAGACACAGCAAATTCATAAAATTGGTTCATAAATTATGGATTTTTTGCTAATAGATACGTAGTATCACATATATTTTTTTATATTTTATTTTAATGTTTTATACAATATTAATTACTACTACTAATAATATATCTATCTTCTATATCTAATAATATATCTTTCTTTTTCATCTATTTTATTTAGGAAAGAAACTAGAAAGTGACAACCGTCTGTTCTACCATAACATGCTTGTAATTATTAAATACACAATATATGGTAGAACCAATATTAGTCTGAATTCTTTTAAATTAAACCCAAAACTAAAGATTCACTATAACTTATCCCAATCAAAAATTTTGTAATAAGTAACACACAGATAACTTTGTAAAGAAAAATAAGTATTTACTAGTATTTTATATTTTCCTTTCTTTCCTCCTAGCAGGGCAGGGAGACCAAACCTAGAACAAGACACTCCAACTTCTACCAGAATTCGAGACTTTGCCTGTCGAGGGGTGGAATTTAAAGTTGCGCTTTATCTTTCCGGAGACATGCATAAGACATAATATTTAAATACTATCGTTCTACCGAGTGTGAGTCTCGAACCCACTACTAATCACGTCTAATAGTCAGTCGCTACCATTACGCCATTATGGACTTCCAATTAATAACGAGATAACGAGTGTTCAATATAAGTGGTTCCGCATGTAGCTTATTGCTTTATTATGTCAACAATGATAATAAAACGCGTATATTCCTTTTACTTGCGCCATAAAATTTTGAAGTATTACGTATGCCGCCATTTTGAGATTACCCACCGACTGTGCAGGACTTAATTTATTGCACACGAAAGTGTTTGAATTATTAATGTTTTGCGTTCATTTTAAACATAGCCTAATGTGTGTGGACCTAGAAATTTTCTAAGATAATTAAATGGACTTTGTTAATTTTTGTTGTTTAATTATTTAATTATATTATAAGTGGCACATTTTATCGCAGTTGTACAGGGCATGACTGTCAAAGTGATGGTAGTGGATACGATTCGCGTTAAACAGAACGATTATAAAAAATACATATTTAGAAAACGTATAAAAATTTGAACGCAGCGGGATTTGAAAACCGTTCAAGATTGAGACGTTGGCGAGGCGTTGAGTTCCACCGCTCAATATGCAATATCTCGAATTTGGACGGAGAGATGCGGAGAATGACTTATGACTCTAGGTTCCCTGCTGTGCGGGATAAAGCTAGAAGCTAAAAAAATCACAGACTACTTGTTTTATCTATTGAATTTATTTCAATTTAACCATTAACCACCTGTTGTGTCCATGGCAAAGTCTATATATATTTAACATAACCTTCTCGTCGAGAAAGATATAATAATTAAAGAGAACCCAGTGTCAAGACTTTCCGTTCTCAACTCTCCACCAGATATTGAACGTTAACTGATATGAGATATGATACATCTTCTTCTAAGGTAACATACAAAATACTGATATATAATGGCTTATTTGTGTGCAAGTTAAAAGACATTTACATAATTTATGAAAAAAGCTAAGAAAGGATAGGTGATAGTAAATTTTAAATAACTATAGTACTATAAAGCGTCACAGTGCAACTAGGAAAATTCTTTCATAAAATATTTCGTCGCGTGGTCTAGACGCTCTTTTTCTTCACTTATTCATATCATGTAGGTATATATATTATGATGAAAAGTACTTGAGTGCTGTAATAAAATGAAATACACCGTTTTAAAGCATAAATAAGGGATGAAAACTTACTTCTAGTTGTAAAATAAATGGAAAACTTACTAGTATTAAAATATTGAAAAGCCAATCTTTGTCTGGTATGAATATAATGAATAGCCACCATATTATAATGAATAATAATATGGTGGGCTAAAGTATACAATGTCAAGGCAACATTACGAGTAATCTTCGGAAATATAGGCTTATACTCTTCTACTTGCATTATTATATAATACGGCAATCAAATTCAACTGTTGTACATAATAATAAGTTGTACTAAAACTGACACTGCATTATTTACTATCTTTTTGTAATTTTTTACCTGCCCGCGTTCTCACTCAAATCACAAACTCTGCTTCAATTTATAATTTAAATGATTGTAACTTTTTTATTTATGAACTGATCGAAATGAATTAAAAACTAAATGTTAGGGAAAGTTTCCTGAAATACAGTAGTCGAAACAACATTTTAATTAGTTAATCCGTTTTTGATATTAGCGCGCACAAGCGGACTTGCAAACAGAAAACAAAACGGGTTTTATTATATTGAGTAATGCCCCCAATTATATTTTTTCATGTATTTTCCATGTACAGACAGCGCTTAGTTACATTTTCATTGTATATATAGATGTTTATTGATTACTCGGTTATAATATTATTGTACATTTTTTCAGTGGAAACTATATTGACTTATTCATGAGGAAATCTGGCAAAGGCCAAAAATAAACAAAGACCAAAAATAAAATAAAAAAAAATTCTGTTATGTTCAAATTTGTATACGTCTTCTGAAATATGAAAACAAACAGAACCTACCTATTTAGTGACGACACACTCTGTTCTCCGCTGTCCGCTTAATTTCAAGTGATGGCATACTGGCAAAGCAACTAAATATATAACTAGTAATATAATAATAAAATTAATACCACAATTTATCCTGACCGACATCCTGAGGATATCACAGGAGATTGTTCAATAATTTCATACGTAATTTCCTAATGGATATCCCAAGAGAGCTAAGCGAAATTGTATAGCTATTTCTTATTATTTTTATTCCTTTATAATTGAAATGGGGCTTCAAGAAACCAGGTATTAAAACAGTATCAGTTAGAGTGTTTAATAAATTAAGTAAATAATTAAGACTGTTATAGTAGAGTGGAGCGTTTATAAATGTGATGGTTGGGCGTTCGATTTATATATGCTAACTAACCTAGTGTCAAGTCACTCCGTTCTCGAGACACTGCACTTTGTGTTACCAGATTAGTAAATGAAAATAATTGTAATAAGTTCTTTGATTTTCACGATTATTCCACATTTTGAAATGAAACTATTTTAACCGGATTAATCGCGTATAAGTGTGGTAGACTACCTGTGACCACGGACTACTGTAAAGTGTTCGAAACGTCGGGTTATAAAATGTATTTTCAAATACCAAAATTATACGAGACTAATTCGGTTAAAATAGTTTCATTTGAAAATAATTGTATCTTTTTATTTTACAAATATTCATACGAAAGGCAGGCATCATACTGAGCTACAGTATGTTGCCGGCCTTTCGTATGAATATTTGTATTGTATATTCTGGTGTTACACGGGGTCGTGGCCGGCGGTGATCACCATCAGGTGGCCCAAACACTCGTTTGCCTTGTGTATAGAATAAAAAAAAACCAAGAACAAAAAGACGGTGCGGCGATAGGTTCAATCATTTACGCTTCAGACAATGCAGAGTATTTTGAAAAATAGGCTTTCTATACCATAGAATGCAAAATGTGTACAGATAAACTTTACTTATCTAGATTTAACCTGGAAATTGATCTAGAAATAACAATTTGCATATATTGTGTAATGTAATAAAGAACATGCCTTGTTATTTTTACACTGTTGTGGGAAACATGATATTCTGCGGTATACTTTGAAATTCGAGACTTGTCTATTACAATGAAACACTTATGCAGACCGTAACTAATGAGTTATTAATAACCTTTTTACAAAAATTATGCAATCGGGAGCTGTATAAAATAATATAACTATGTTTTTTTTATATAAAAATCAGTTTGTATAAAGAAGGAGTGCAGAAATCATTTTTTTTTGTATAATAATGCATTTAAAATTCATTAAATTAATAAAAAAAAATGCTACCATGTGTTTTCTTACAGGTTTCTATAAAATGATAAATATGTACGTTGCTAAGATAACATATATTTTACGCGTCAACGGGGCTATATCTATACCATCTGTTGAGAAATACAACCCGTGACCACTCCTTAACATTGCGAATTGCATGAAAGTGTAAAACTAAAATAAAATAGATAGAGAAAGAAAATAGAAAATTCTCTTGTCTCAATCAAATAAGAGGCAGACGCCCGGGGGAGATCCCTTGTCAATCAAATAACACTTTCTTATATTATCTGATGTATTAGATAGTTTATTGGGCTTAAATTACATGGCTAGCCGGCGTTTGTTAAATCTATTGTGTTTATTGCCATATAAAAGATTTAAAAAAATATTGTAAAAAGTTTTTATTTACGATGATAGATTGTTTCATAGCTAACCTTAGATGCAGCTTTAGGTAGAGCTTTTATTATATATGTCGAAGATAACACAGAATAAATATTAAAAATAAATGAGTAGAGCCTCTGACCACCATTTGGTCATTGGATCTACTCCTCTTGTTTGTTGTCATAAAAATAATATAAAGCAAGGTATATGTTAATTAACAATCGGAAGCATAATTCAAACTTTTAAATTAAGCAAGTAAAACAGTTTTAAATAACTATTATTATATGAAAAGCCAATATGGATTTTACTTACAATGTTTCTTTCCCAGCGATCAGTGTCCAATAGTGTCCATCGACACAAATCACGCCTTTATAACGATATTCGCCCCTCTATGACCAAATATCAATCACACAGCTATTATTCACATAGTCACTCCTTTTCACTATTCACATTTTTAACTTAAATTATTGTACTTAATTTAAAATACTCAAATCTTATCAAATAATAATATTGTTATAATATAATATACAAATAACATAATATCCAAATCTAATAATAATATTGTTATTATTGAATTTATTTACAATTAAATCAATATTATTTTTTTATAATTCAAATATTTAATAATTGATTATTATTTTAATAATTATTAATGTAAATTATAATCACGGTGACATATACATTTATTTTTTAAAACTTTATATATTTGATCTTAATTGTTAAAAAGCTTTCTCAACTGAAACCAGTAACTGTACATACATATCTTATTTATTTTCAATAAGTATATATATATATATATATATATATAAATAATGCCAGTAACTTATTCAGCCAGAATGAGATATAGGCAGTTTACATAAAAAAAGGAAAAGCTTCAAAAGTAGAGTTCAAGAGGTTCAAAAAATCGGTATTAGTCGTACAGTTTTCAGATCTAAGTGCAAATATAAACAGGTGACATGTAAATGTCTATAGAGAGAAGGAAAAAGAAAGATTCGTTTAAGAAGTTATATATGCAATCCGTCTAGACTCTAGCCTGTAAGATAACAAAAACGCTTCCAGACCTATTTAGATTGAATCTGATCTATATGGAGGCCACAAGACGAATGATTATATTAAAATGTACACTAGGAAGCCAAAGCACGGCGGTAACTTTCAACACTCATCATTCAACGTTTCGAATTTAGACCGGATGCGGAGAACAGTGCCTTTTAAAAATATATATTTATTATTATTTTATATTATTATTTTTTAAAACAATTTCAATAAAATGTAGGCTTGTGGCGTTGTTTGTGGGTTGGGCCGTGGGTTGTTTTGTACTTGATCGAGGTACCATTCGTATGGCGATATGGACAAACGAGTCGTGTCACTAGATTTTCCGTCACTCTCTACTTAATATAAGTGTAGCACCGTTAACTAGTTTAGTAGATTTATTTTAATGTGTGATTTTTCAAAGATATATTATATTTCTTTTTAGTATAGATTTATCAACAATATTCGCTGTTGACATTATTCTAAATGAGCTTTCTGAAGAAAACTAAAAAAAAATCTCCATTAACGATTTTTAGAACTAGCTTAGCAAGTTTTAAGGGTGATCTGAATTACAGATATTTATTCAAAAATATTCTTTTATTTTTTACCAAAAGATTTCAATTATAATTAAAATATTGTGCAATACAATAGTTTAAAGTAAACTTATTTATAAACATAAGGCAATATAAAAATAATTTACCCTCCAAGAATATTACAATATGTTACTATATTAGAATAATTAAAATGTGTAGAAATGGTCTTATCATCCACACAAGCGCATATAACAATATTAGTTTCTACTCATTGACACATTAAATAGATACGAGTGACTATTTTATCTATCTAAGAAATAAGTAAAACGCCCTTATCACCCAACGAAGCCGTAGCTCTGAAACCCCCAATAATTGTAATTCCGTATCAATAATGAGAAATTGACGTACATACGGACGGGGCAAGGTTTTAGTAATTTTATTATGCTATTTATTCCGCCCAGCAAGGTCTCCGAATCCATCCAACATATCCAAGACAGGATGTGGAGAATGGAATGTCATGAGACAAGGTTCTCTCTAACTGAAAGATAACAAGTATGTAATGCGCTATATTTTAAACTAGCGAATCGCTCGCGATTTTGCCCACGTAAACTACACGGCTACCTTTTCGTTCCTATCGCCCGCCCACGTTTTCACTTAAATCACAAGCTTTGTTTAAATTTATAATTTAAATGGTTGTAACTTTTTTATTTATCAATTGATTGAAATGAAATAAAGACTAAAAGTTTACCAAAATACAGTAGTCAAAAGAGCATATTATTTGGTTAGGCCGTTTCTGATATTAGCGAGCACAAACGCACTTACAAACAGAAAAGAAAATTAAAATTCAATGTTTTGGGTTCTATTATATTATTAAATGCCCGCAATCATATTTTCTCCCTAACTGATAGATACTGAAAATACATAAATGTATATTATCGGCGTTTCTCGCATTTAAGGCAATTTGAGACATACATTTCTCTCGGCTCTCTGATAGAAAATCAAAGAATTTCTTTCAATTTTATTTCACCTACGAGATCAGCCTTTAAAAATACAAGTATAGCAATTTACATGCAAATTATTTTAATATGTCAGTAAATGTGTTTTAGATTAAGAAAGTACACAGTATCCAAAAAAACAAAATTTGTTATTAATAAATGTTAAATATCTGAGGCCATCGTGGCGTACTGGGATAACGTCTGAACGCGTTGCTTGTAGGTTCGATTCCCACTCGGACGAATGATATTTAATTTATTTTCATTTCTGTTTCTTTATTACTGAAGAGAAATCGCGTTGTTGAGTTCGGCGACTAAATACACAATGTTCCGAAACTGGGCGGAAAGTAGCGAAAGGAAATGCAATGGAAGAAGATGCAAGGAAATGCGAAAGCCTTGTCTTGACAGTAGATTTTTCTGCGGAATCTTGATAGTCCCAAAAATATTTATACTAACATTGTAAATGCGAAATTAACAAAAACAAACGAAACAATAACAAAGTAAAAGAAGTAACTCTGCTGTCTGTCTGTGACGTCATCACTCACCAAACCGCTTCGCTGATTGATGTAATTTCATATAAAATTTCATATAAAGGTATTTGACTACTACATTTTCTCACATTGTTTTTAGTTTTTCCAGGTATATCATTGTTTTAGAAAAACGTCTCAGGAAATACGAAACAGTCTTAGTTCACGCGGGCGAAGCCGCGAGCGGGTCGCTAGTATATATTTATACTTACCACATATATTTATGTTAACCATACATTTTACCATTTTATTAGCAAATACATATATAAAATAAAATAAACATGCCGTCTGTATGTCTCAAAGGAAACGTGTATAGATAATTGAGGCGTTGAAATTGACCGTTCACGGATACGGGCAGTATCGCCTGTTGATATCATTCATTAGTTTTAATTTTAAATTATTTCATGATAAATATACTGGAATAATAAGAATAATTTATTATACAATTTAATTTACCAATATTGCTAAAACTAACGGCTTATCACAGCTAATTGGAGGCCGTTCTGGCACAGCGTCTGTCCGTAAACGCGATTGGTTGTGAGTTCGAGCTCCACTAGTAGGAATCATTATATTGAAATTATTTCGACAGGCGGAAAGTGGAGAATAAAGTGTTTGGGCTACAGTTAGGCGGGAAAAGCGTTAAGCTGAAAAAAAACACCAATAATTTGATTTTTTTTTTGAAAAATAGATTGTAACTTTGTATATTTTGTTTTTATTCCATATTTATTATATTAAACAATTATTTTACATATAAATAATACTAAAATTGAAACAAATGTATAATTATATATATATGTGTATGTATATGTGTGTGCACGTGAGCTTTATCTTATACAAAAAAAAACAACAAAACAAAACCTCTAAAGTTCTAACTCTTGCTAACCTCACCACTAATTTACTTGGAAAGCACATATTTCTTCAACTTGTGTCAGATATATTTTTCAATTCTGTCAGAAACGTTTAGTCGAGTGTTTAAAAGAATTCAACTTACACACGGTGGGTTATTTATGGTATTCTGGAGAACTGCCAGTTGGCGAAACAATGGCAATTACACTGTATTTAAACTTAGATGCAAAAGTTTGTTTGCTCGATAAATGTCTAACTGAAAGAGATGATGGGTTCGATTCCTAGAAGTTTATGACTAAAATATAAATAAGAACACGGTTTTACGCTTTTTCCCATATAATACTAAGGCATATAACTTAGTGATAAGGCAAGATAACTTAGTGTCTTATAATAAGGCTATTTTTTACCATTTTGGCCGAATTCAAAATTCGATGTGAAAGTCGCGTATTGTACAAGAGCGAAAAGAGAAATATAACTATAATACAAATTAAACTTCCGACTATCGCCTTTGTAGTCAGACGATGTCCCGAAATATATATGTAAAAAAATATATGTACATTTATATTTTTTTAATTATTATTTTTACTTAAACACTACTAAAACATTTGGTCCTTACCTTTTGCTTAAAACTATTTGTTTTAGAAATGTATTTTTTTTCTAACAATTTTAATACTTAAAAACTACACTTATGAGTACCAAAGAGGGTTTAAGAGTATCTATGTAAATGCTAAGAGTGTCTAGTTTACGTAAATCAGTGGCCACCGCCTAAATGTATTATAACGTTTATTAATATATGATTTATTAATAATACCCCCCATTTTCATGCGTTTTATCAACTGGATACTAATGAGTCTAATAAGGAAATCTTTTCAATTCTAAAAGGCAATTGCATGTGCAGTTTTTTTTATTTGGGAGGTAGCCATATATTATAGATTTCATAACTTTACACTACATTAGCGTATGTACAGTGAACAGTATATAATAATACACTGAAGTATTTGTATGCCATTCCATATATGAAATATAATCCAAATAAATCAAATAACAAATTGCACACCAAGGCAATAACTCTTGCTAATAATCTAATAATTAGTTCTCTAAAAAATATTGCAGGATTTCCACAAGAAGTATAAAGTTCAAAGGCTTAAACATAAACAATTATTGAATTAGGTGTTTTGTTCACGCTAGAACACTATTAACATGTTGTCCACTGAATTAATGAAAGTCGATGCACAGTTACGGGTATAGCTAGGGTGGCCATTCGGCAAGATTTGTCCTAATTTGAATATATTTCTATGCAGCATAAAAAATTAATAGACAAAGCGTCTAGACTGTACTTAATTTGGCAAGCAAATAAATACATAAAGAAGAACTGCTAAAATTGTTTTACATTCGATGTATCAAACTATCATGATTATTTTCATATAAGTATTACTGGTGAACGAACTCACCATTTTTTTACGGTCGGCGTAATTTCAAGAAGAGTTTTTCAAGGGCAAAGGGGGATTGTATGTTTTATGCAGATATTGACATTGAAACCATAAAACGAAGACTTGAGTATTATGGAACTTAAATAACGGTTGCACTTATTCATAATATACTAAAAAATATTTCGTTTTGATTTCATTGTCATTTTATATGAAAAAACACAGATTTACATTTTCCCCGCATAGCCTGCGGCTGAGAGAACCTATTAATACAACATTCGGCCCTCTACTTTCCGTTCGAATTCAAGACATTGCATGTTAGCTGCCGGTACTTAATGCCACGCTTCGTCTTACTAGAGCAGGGAAATGATTTCAATACAATCAACGCCGCGCTTTGTCTTATACCCGAGTGGCCAAACGAAACTAATTTTAGTACAATTAATTATGCCTTGATCTTGACTA
Source organism: Podotricha telesiphe (assembly GCA_038994665.1). Taxonomy (NCBI): domain Eukaryota; kingdom Metazoa; phylum Arthropoda; class Insecta; order Lepidoptera; family Nymphalidae; genus Podotricha; species Podotricha telesiphe. The sequence continues at coordinate 575,214 of JAOYRR010000067.1, read as the reverse complement.
CTGAATGCACTTTTAATTACATATTGCTAGATTTGTACTTTAATTAAGAAACCTGACTCCCTATAAACAAACTGACCTTACTGTAAGCAAAATTGAAAAGCTAGGGACCGTTAATGTTTAAGAATAATAAATATTTCTCCAAATTAATATCAGTATTAATAATACATATCTGTAATGACCATCGTGCTATTAGCCTTATATGTATTTATAAAAATATAATATATTTGTTAAAAAAGGAAAACAATATATTGCAATTATTTGACTGTCCCGCCAGTCCCACAACGCATGGTAACAGTATTCTCGACTGCCAGTTAAACGGTTCACAGCCAATTTAGTAGTAGCTAATTCTACGACTTGTCCTCTTTGTAAGGTAACTGTATATTTATATAAAGCGTAAATAAAAGATAACAGATATAGATTAGATAGGAAACAATAGAAAAATAAATATTATTTAAAAAAAATTTGATATCTTTAGTGTACGTGATTTTTAGACATTTCTAATTAAATATTTGAAAATATCTCACAGACTCTATGCTCACAAGTAGACTATGTGCCCACAAAATATTATAAAGTACATTGCGTGGAAATAACTTAAAAGTAAAATCAAAGTATTTTATTTGCTATATCCTATAATTATTGTAAGTCCTTGTTAATTGTCTGACTGCGAACGCGACCGGTCGTGGGTTCAATTCTTACTCAGAGGAATAATTACATTTAAATTATTTTAATTTCTCCGCTCTGGTAATCGGATAAAGCGCGGCGTTGAGTTCCGCTACTTAAGCACACAATGTCTTGAATTCGGGCGTCTTGACTCTAGGTTCTCTCTGAATTCGGTCTTGACACTAGGAATTCTTCTCTCTGAATACCCTGCTATGCGGGCTAAGCCTGCCACAATCAACATGCATAAAGCTCTTTTGTCACTAACTTAGCGACGGATAAACAAGCTGAAATTTTGGATCTACGTTCGCTAAGAGAGGATAGCTCGAAATTCCTTCGGATCCAGGGCAAAGACGGATTGTACGTTTTTTTTTACATTTGAAATTCGCAGACGGCAACTAGTAACTTCATAAAATGATGCTTTGTTTATCACTTTTCCTACATTTTAGTTAGGCGATGACATAATATGCCTAGAATATAAATATTTATTAATGCATTCGAGCAACAATCTTGTCGTGATGAAGTAATGCCTGAGTAGATGCCTCTATAGGCCAAGAGCCCAACCAGTTTATAATGTCTTTACTCAAACTGTTCCCCATCTCCTTAATGTTTAATAATTGTTAATAAAGTTTTAATATGCAATCGGTCATAGTGTGGCTTTATCTCTTTTTACCGATCAGTCTCCTTCGTGTGTTCTCAATTCAACGTGACATTGGCGAACTGACTTGTGCTCTACTAGCACGTACGAAGCGCCGTAATTAGAGAACTGAACTGAACTGGGCCCAAGCGGAGTAATGATTGTGCTTAAATTATTTTCACCTTTATTATTTTCCCCGCGCTGGTACAACAAAGCGTGGCGTTGAATTCCGCCACACATTGTACAATATCCTGAAGTTGAGCGTAATATGGTAAATGGAGTGTCTTGACTATAAGTTATTCCTATGGGTGACGTTCAAAATAGAAATTATTTTAAATTCTATGGTAGTGAAGACTTACTAACTTACGAAATTGATATTTTCATTTTGCATGTTTCTTTGAACGCCGTTAAGTGGCATTTTTCATTTGTAATAGAAAGAAATAAATACTTTAGTCGAGATTCAGACCACCCATAAAAATATGGTGACATTTATTAAATCATAAATTTCACACCTCCCGCCCAATGTTTGAGATTGAGACGAAAATGTAAACATTGCTCCCTATCAAGGAATTTACGACGCTTTAAAACATCTTCGTGGAGCGATAAAGAGTTTTAAATTTAAATATGTTTTAAAAAGCAAATATTTTGTCATAGTTTATTATTTGATACTATATTCATTAATATTGTTCTGTTTTGAGTAATTTCAGATTTCCTCTATCAGCTCTATAAGCTGCTGGTGCTAGAAAAATAAGTTTCATTTTGTTTTCATAGTGAACCTAGTGTGATGACACTCTTTTCTCCACTTTTCGCCTGAATCCGACACATTGCTCAACGCTCCACTTTTTCTTGGCACCAGAACTGAGAAATGAAAATAATTTTAATATATAATTCCCCAAGTCAGAATCGCACCCATAACCATTGCGTATACTGTCACACCGAGCCACAGTGAACTGATACATTCATACTTTATGTTTCAGTATATTTTCTATATAAATATTTTCTATTTCAACTTCAATCATTGATTCGTTTTGTAATCAAAACTGTTAGTCTAATAATAACGCCCTTTTAATATATAAAGTGTGTCCTCTTTTTGTAACACCTCACTCAGTTAGACGGAAACGAATACATAGATTGTTTATGAACAGCTTCCTATAAGATAAAAGAGTGTTTGGAACGAGTCTTTGAAGCGGTAACTATCGTGTTGAATTGAAATGTTCGTGTTATAATCGATCACGTCATAATCGATTTTCAGTTATTTTTTTTGAAAGCTTTTCTTATATAGTTTAGCTGTTCATATGAGTTATCTAAGACATGTATGCTAATATTAGTTAACTAATAAGATATTAATTATTATGTAAGTTAATTTCTGGCAAGAAAATTATGAGTTGAAGAATTTATATACATAGTTTTGTATTTATATGTATATTTTTAAAAAAGTATATTTATTTATACATTATTGATATTTAAAATTCTAGTCTTATCACAAGAGCGCAGAAACGAGAATAATTTAATAGCCATCCCTCGAACGGGAATCGAACCCACAATACTCGCATATATAGTCAATTCGCCCCCACACGCAGTCACGATGCGCCACGATGGCCTCAATAACTTAAAGAAAGAAGAAAAAAATAAAATTCTCAAACTGAATTCGTTATAAATTTATAATATGTATATAAAAAGTTGGGAACGCAACATTTTGCAATGCTAGCTTTCATACTGAAATATTCATAAATATAGAATTCACGAGTTCCCTTTGAACAGTGCTTGGGATATTGAATTATGTCTGTCAATATATTAAATTTAAAATATTTCTATATTTCTTAACCGCCAAGATTTCCTTCAAAGGAGTTGTCTCATCAGTTTCCAGACTAAATATGCACTTAATGCTAGCGCTAGCTGCATACAAATGGAAAAAGTAATTTACATTTTATTTGAAAAATATTTTTTTCGTATGTAAATATTGGCACAGCGGACAAGCACCTCTAAACGCGACTGGCTGTAAATTCACTACAATCGAGGCAATGAAGTTTAAACTATTTTCATTTGTTCGCAATTAATAAGACAAAGTGCGACGTTGAGGTTTGGCACTTAACACGCGATGTCTCGATTTTGGAGTCAAAATAGGGAACGGAGTGTCTGGACACTAAGTTCTCTCCGATTACCCTGCTACTTACAGACTTTGAACTCAACAAAGTAAATCTTAAACTGACGGTCTGTATATATATCTGCAGTACAATCGATAGCTAGTCTGACAGACAACGTTTCAAATTCGAATATTATTATTAGCTTCAACTCGTCTATCACGTACAAAGAATAACGCGTTGAATAATAAAACATTCCATTGTATAGAAAAAATTGTCACAGAATACAAGTTTTGCTTCAGTTATTTATTCTTAGGATTTCTTATGTATATATGTATTTTTAACATTCGTTAAAGTGTTATTCGCACACTAAACAAAATTGAAAAAGACATATTTAGAAAACGTATAAAATTTTAAAGCAGCTAAGCCATGCGTACTATAGCTTCTCTACCTGGATGTAATGACTAGGTCAATGACTAGGTCAGCTAGTCATTGGCCTATGTCGTTACAGCATCAATGGTATATCAAACGGGATGACCAATTCGTATAAAACACGCTCCTAGTTGCGGAGGTTCACATAAAAGAGCGTATTAAGCGATAAATCGTATTGTACGGTATCGTATTAGCATGGTATTACTGTAAATATATGATGAATATCTATTAAATTATTATGAAAATACGTTTTTTAAATAAAGTTGACTAATAAATAGTCTATATTGAAATGTTTATATGTATTAAATTAGTAAACAAATAAATTATTGTTGCAGGTATTTTAACAGGCAAATTTGAGGTGATCATACATCTGTTGGTAAGACGAATATTTTGTAATATATCAATTTAAACAAGTTCCCCTCGAAATTTAATTTTCATGGACAACTTGACTTTAAATTGAAACTATTTTAACTCTATTTAACTCTACCTGTGACCAAAATTATACACGATTAATCCGGTTAAAATGGTTTCATTTCAAAATATGTAATAATCGTGAAAATCAAAGAACTTATTACTTGATTTTAGTCATACTATTTCGACTGTAACATGTTAAGGCTCGTGGTTTCCACATACTGTAGGAATTTCAGATAATCTAAAGATTCTTTATATAGTATTGGCGTACTCCTCAAAAAGCCTAGATGACAAATTTCAGCTTTCTCAACCCAGTCGTTTTGATTATGCCTTGTCTGTCAGTGACTCAATGAGTAATGGAAGAGTTATAAAGTGTAAGTAAAGATATTGGACATTTGAAAAAGACATATTTAGAAAACGTATAAAAATTTCAAGAGGGTTCAAATCCCGCTGCGTTCAAATTTTTATATATTTTCTAAATATGTCTTTTTGAATTTCCTAAGTGTGCGATCAACACATAAAAAAATGTAAAAAAAAAAATGTACATTTACTTACAATATAATCAAAATTACTTTAAAGCTATTTAAAAGCACAAAATTGTACTTACTCAATATATTTACATATTTCATTGCATGTAACTAGGGGAGGATATATTTAGTCATACTTTTTTTTATATAAACGACTTAAGTGTTCTTTTAAACGACCTTTTTAATATCAATATCCAAATATAACTTTCTAATATGTAAAGGTTAAGTCGAGGGGTGTCAGAGCGTACACCGTGTCCGACACGCTCTAACTCGCAAATGTCGTAAACTTTGATAATATTATTAAACTTAGAATATACTTTTAGAACTACAAATAATGAAATATATATATGACACAAAGGTTAGAGGTAAGAAATGTAAAAGGAGATTTTGGTTGACCTTCGAGTGCATAGTTTCGATGATACTAGAGCAAGGTTACGTGAAAAGCTCTAAACTCGTTATTGTCATACAATAATGTATGAAGTGGTTGATGACTTTGGACGAGGTGATCGAAGTATACTCGGGCTAGGAATAAAGCATAAAATTTTAAAAAACTTAATATTTATTTAGATTTATTTACTTTTCAAGTAAATATGGATATTTCATTTTAACATATTACAGTATAGCGTGAGTAAACTGTCTTTGTCTGTCTGTGTGTGTATAAATTTAAAAATGTCTTTGTGTCGTAGTGAAAAGGTGCCGACAGTCAACGAGATGGTTGTGATTTCGATCGTTACTCGTATGAATAAATATTATGCAAAATTGTTTCATTATTGCGATATGGTATATCAAACGTAAATATGCAATTTTTGCAATATTGTATATACTGCAAACTGCTTCTTACAACCTTAAACTCTCTCACATTCTCGGGTTTCTGAAGAGATCTCTTTAAGCGAAGTCATCATTTGAACACAATTTTCTTTCATTGAGGTTTTTTGTTATGTAATACGTAAATAAATTAATATAATAATTGGTTTGAAAGTGAAAAATAGAGTGTCTAAATATTAAGTTTTCTACGAAACCCAGTTATATGCGTGACAGCAATAAAAACTACACTATTTGGATACAAAATAATTAATGGAAATTCACAATATCTCCATACCACGTGTCCTGGTAACAGGGCACGTACTGTACGCGCACCAATTTTTTAACTTAATTAAAAATGCATTTATGCTACATACTATTGTATGACGTTAACAAAGACAACGTGGTTTCTACATAAAATAATATCTTTTATAAAAGACATATTTAGAAAACGTATAAAAATTTCAACGTAGCGGCAGCAGGGTTCAAATCCCGCTGCGTTCCAATTTTTATACGATTCATTTCATTTCATCAACCGGATTAATTTCCTTAGTGTGCGAATAACACTTTAAAAAATGTTAAAAAAACAACATAATACCTTTTATCTTGACATATTTTTCCGCACTTAGTTGTGGGCGGAGAGAATCTAGTGTTCAAGACGGAGTGTCTTCAATTTTGTGAGAATCGCACAAAGAATCTTGGGATGGCGTTTCACAGTTGGCGCCGATTGTTTTCGGATTCGATTCCCATTTCTATGTACAATAAAGTATAATAATTATTGTTATATTTTAGAAATGAGTATTTCCAATAAATATTGGATAATACAGACATAATTATTTCTAGAAATAGTTTGAGTTTGTATGTAAACTGTAAATAAATAACTACGTTACTAGCATTGTTTATACATACCTTTTGTACTCTCCGCGACGCCGTCGAGTCTCCAGAAAAGTAAAGAACTATATATTGTCAGAAGCATCTTGTAGTCACGAAAAGTTTGATTTAAATTATTTTATCATTTCCGTTCTGTTAGGACCAAACCTGGTGTTGAGTTCAGCTACTTTACACATAATGACACTAGATTGCCTTAGCCTATCCTGCTATGCGGGAAAAAGCGTGAAGTTGAAAAAGAATCGAAACTTTATATTTGAGGACGATGACATCAAATTAAGTTAACAAAGCTTTTTAAAAGCTGTTTAAGTACATGTTGGCTAGAGACATCATTCAACTGTTTAATCAGATGTGTTTACAATATTATTTTATAGTACCGACGCCATTCACACCACACCCTGTATAAGCAGTCGACTGTGTAATTTTATATTTATTATATGCCGTCCATTCATTGTGAACAATCAAAGTGAGATTTAATTTACTTTGTCGTGACATGACAATTGAATGGGCTTAATCTTCTTCGTTGTAATAGCTATGAACGATGTCTAAATTGGAAGCTTGCTTTGTGAATGCTTAATAACTTATTATAGTGTAAATTTATATAAAGGCTTAAGTCTGGTGATTAAAATGGCGCCATTGGACTACACTTTTCAACTCTCAAAATCGATACTAGGTAAAAATTAAAAACATAGTGTATTTACAGTGGATTGTTTCCGTCGGCCATGCATATATGCTCTCAAAAACTGTAAGCCTATAAAAAGAGTGACACTGCATTTAGTCTAACAAGAAGTATGTATTTTAAATATAATTTTTCCAAAGGAATAGCTTTGAATATCTAACATTACCTAACAATAAAATGAAGATAATACATTAATTCACGCCATCGTAGCGCAGTGGCACAGATTTACTATATACAATTATATTTTGAATTATTAAAAATTAAAAATATATTATGGAATTTGAAAGAAAGGAAAATATTTTTAAATAAAATCGTTGCACCGAGTAAGAATTGAACCCACACCAATCAATGTTTACAGTCAGATACTATCCCACTGCGCCACTATGCTTCACTCAAAATTTTTTTCACAAAAAGAACTTAAAATATGATTTGCCAATTCAAATACTTGACGCTAATCTGTAATGGGCTCGTAAAAAGCGTGGCTTGTAGACAAAGCGACATTAGCTGACGCAGAATGCTTCCAGCACATATCTAATTTAGATAAAAAGTTTAAGATAAACCAAACAAATCACTGGTTGATAAAAAAAACGACTTATAAGGCTATATAGCTTGTTCCAAAACATATTGCTGTATTAAATTTGCTATTTAGATGTCTATATTATTTCTTACTTTAAGTTATAAGAGGTAGCAAGACTTTTCTTTTTATATTAATCATGAGCCCAGTCCGTCTTGCTCCCAGTAGTTTCTGCTGTGCGTTATCTATGAGTCCCACAGTAACACCAAAAGTTTTATATATGCACTAGCGGTCCGTTTGCGGCTTTACCTGCGTAAACTATTCAACTATAATTAATTATTTCGTGTCCCTCTGTCCCCTCACGTTCATATTTAATTCAGATTTGTTTTTAAACCAAGACGGCCATTTCTGAGATTAACGTGCACGAATGCACAAACAAACAGAAAAAAAATAAAAGTCATTAGTATTTTGTAATAGTTCTAATACATTGACAAATACCCCCAATAATAATTTGTTTTATATATGCATGTACAGACAGCGAGACAGCAAGACATCTTTTGCATTTTTATTATATGTATAGATAGATATAAAGAGCTATCGCGATAATCCTTAAACATGAATCTGATATTAGTTAAGCTTTATAAAGAAGCGGGCTTAAAACTTTTTTAATAAAACACATGTAGTGCTGGTTAATGGAAAAGTTCATTCGATATTTGTTTTGTGAGATAGGAAAAGAGATACCTTACGTAAGTGATATATTATTCCGTTTTTCATTTTTGATTAGGGACGTGCTGGGTTTTGTTGGTTCACTTATCTCCCTTATATAAAAGGGTTGGAAGAGAGTATTTAGTATTAATACTTAAAATACAAAAACTCCCAGATAGTTTATACTTCTAAGGGAATGAAAACTTTTACTAAGCTTTTTATTTAACATTTTTTTTATTTTTTTTTTCTTTTCTAGGTCAAATAAACTTTTTCGTCTCGTCTAATTTTAATTTATTATATTAAAAATTTAAACTTTGCTAGTTATGTAACGTAATACTTACAACCTAACTATTTATTATTTTTAATATAAATCTCTCTCAGTATTCATCTTGGTGATCGGTTTTCTGCCCAGAGCTTCTCTTGCAGCTTTATGAAGTTTGGACGATGGGACAACGCCAGTCTGTAAACGAGATTGGTTATGGATTCATTTCATTTGCCTGCTTTGGTACCTAAGATAAAACGCAGCTTTGAATTCCGCTCCTCAACACGCAATGTCTTCGATTCAGGTACAAACGGAGAACGGAGTGTCTTGATACTAAGTTCTCTCTGACTACCCTGCTATGCGGGAAAAAGCGTGAAACTACAAAAAAAATATATTGTTGAACCCATTTGTCAGTCTCTCACTTGCGCTATACATAAATGTTAGCAAACGCCGTCCTCCGAGATCCTTCAGACAATGAAGACTACCTATTGTTATGCTCGAATAGATTTTAGACGGTGGAATTTTCTCAATTTTTCTGTCCCGTATAAAGAGACTCGTATAATCGTTGCTTTCTACACGTAATTACACATTATAACACGTAATACGCGTTATACATATAAATGTGTCTACTAGTAATAGAAGTAACAAAAACATACATGTGAAACTAAACCCGATTAAAATAAACCATACCATTTTTTTTTTACGTGAGGAAATCCTTTACGGATACCCGACCCGAGCCCGATTGGGGAGTTGGACGTGGTTATGTGTGACTCCAGACTGTCATATAGGCCGTCCGTATACCCACTAAAACCTCACGTTGCCCCCTTTCGGCCGCCACTATCAAAGGCCACGGGAACCCCAGTCTTCCGGGAACCCCGGCGGCGGGAGCCAGCATTGCACGTCGCAGAGTCAAAGGTGGTGAAAATTTACCAATGATTTTATATATGAAACACATGCTAGTGTACTGTCATGGCCAAATTTTATACTCACACAACACACAATTCAAACACAAACAGCGTTCACACCATTTTTGTATAGAGGGTTTTTAAGATAGTGTTTGATGATCGAGTTTAAAAATGTATTATCTACTAAGCTAATTTCATTTGCAAGGAAGTGATGGTATTAAAACTATATATTTTAATACCATGCATTTAGGTATAAGTAATCACTGAAAAGGGATACCCTTCAATTCTAAGATGTGAAATGGAGAATGTCATATTTTCATAATAGGTAATTAAGTAAAAATTTAATTTACTGCTGGCTTACTACTTAAGGCTGGGTAGGCAGATAGAACCTAGTGACAAGACGCTCCGTTCTCCACTTTGCACTTGAATCTGAGACATTTGTGTTGTGTGACGGAACTCAACGCCGCGCTTCGCCTTACTAAAGCGGGCAAATGAAAATACTTCAAATATAATCATTTTCTCGATTGAGAATCGAACTGATAGCCAGTTCACAGTAAGACGGCGTCTATTTTTTTTTCTATTTACCACTAGGTATTTCTCGTTGTAACAACCACCGAATTTTGAGATTTTCAAATTAGCTACTAACTTAATTTCATTATGTACTTTGCCAATTCAATGCCCTCGAAAACGAAAAGTCTCTAATATGTATTTAGAAAATTAAAAATAATACATATAAAATTGACTTTACAGAATAATTTAGCACTAAACTTGGTAACTTTAAAGAATTTCATTAGTATTTACATGGCTGCTCTGTCGGCGTACACTTCAGAATTTCAGCATGTCTTAGAACTTTTGAGACACACAACCGAGGATGCTCATTTATACCGCGGTTTCGCTTTCAAACTATATTTCCTTACAAAGTTTACAAACTTTAAATATATATTCAGTTAGTGTTAATGAAAATGAATTGATTTATTGCTTATACTTTTGCCATATGCCTTTAGCAATCTTGTCTATACGTTGGGAGTGCAAAATTGTGTTAAATACTAAGAATATTTTTTAACATTTTTTTTAAAGTGTTATTCGCACACTTTGGAAATTAAAAATATATATATTTTGTATTAAATAGTTATACACTCGTTAAGTTAAGTAGTTGAATACAGTGAAATACAGTATATTTTATTTCCAATAATCTAGGCTACAAATCTGTATGAAATTTCATACAAATCATTTAAGCCATATTTTTATTGAATAGTACAAATTCAACTCTAATCCTTTCCTATATATATCAAACTGCCCCTAAAACCTTCAATAACAAATTGTGACAGTATAAAATAAAAAAAATCCAATTTTTATGGTATACTCGTAGAGTCGAATCGCAATTGGTATGTACGAGTATGTATAAAAATAGAAAATATTTTTTAATTCATAGAACTTAATATATTCTTAGTACCTATTAAGTAATGATAATTTCACACGTTTCTAATGAAACATAGAGCTACATCAACCTACATTTAATTAGTGACTAACTAAGAAGGCACCCAATTAATTTATTTATTTATCTTACAACACTTAGTTCACCCTCATATGAAAATCGCATCAGCTGTAAGAATTGAGTCAGATATAAGAGCAGCATTAGTCTTGAGGAAATAACTCATCGGGGTCCGAAGAAAAATGTTCGAAGAGTATAATCTGGCTAAGATAATTCGCACTCGAGTGGACCGATGTCTTCGTTTAGGAACACGAGCGACGCCGCGGGGCGTTCTTATGGGGACTTAGCGGGGATCTCTTAATTTATAGCTCTGTATTCGTATGGTATAAGTCATAGGATCTAGAAAAAAATAATTTATTGAAAATATTTGAATTGTTTATTTACTTTTTATGTATTGGGATAGGTAAAGAAGAATAAAAAGAAATAAATCTTGTTATATTAGTGGTGGCTCGCTGGTTAGACATCTGTGTGTAGAGTTCCCCCAGTCTACGTAAGATATATTGAGGGTGATGGTGTCCTTTATACCAGGTTCTGCCTCTGCCTTCTCTGCCTTACCCATTATGCGGGAAAGCCAAAAACCATCACGTTCAAACTCGTCCCAAGCGTATACCCACAGCGGTATGTTACTCAGCAGTGTAATCAGAGAGAGAGAAAGCCTAGTTTTTTTTATTCTTTATATTATAATATTGAAAGTAAAAGATCGATTATGAATATTCCTTTGAATAAACTTAAATGTTTATTATATGACGTTAATTTTTAAAACAGAGAAAAGTGACTTAAAATCATCAGCAATCATCAAATATATCACATTAGTAAATCAACCACTGTTTAAAATAAAATATCAAGAAATACAAAATCTGTCACAGTTTATATTCGTTATAAAAAATGTACCTTTAATTCCATGCATTCATATTTATATAAATTTATCAACAAAAGTATTAAATCGCTTCTCTCTTATAGATTGGACAGGAGCCTGTCAAAATGTTATCTACAGACTCATAGTGGGTGAAATAATCTGATTTGTCCATTTGCCGGTCGTAGGACGGTAACAAACGGCCCAACTTCGATTAACAGGATTGCTTTTTGTACTCGCGATTATTGCTGACTTAACAGGACGAAAAAGTGCTATCTTTAAATATTGGGCGTTAATTGGACTTCTAAAGTATGTTTAAGATAGATAGATATATCAAATTCTCTATTTTACGATCTTTAAATTATTTCTCACTAAAACTCATAGTAAATATGTGTCTATCATGGCGCAGTGGGACAGCGTCTGCTTGAATTCGTAATTGGTTGTGGGTTCGATTCCAATTAGTTAGAATGATCATATTTTAACTATTTTTATTTCTACACTCTAGTGAACAAGTCAAAGCGTGACGTTGAGTTCCGCCAATGAACAGGTAATATCAAGTAAAGCGTGGAGATGCAGAAAAAAAACTGAAAAAGTTTATTTTAAAAAAATAAAATGTTGAAAATGTGTCCTATGCTAAGTGTGTCCAAGCACTATGACCACTAAGCTTAACGTTGAACTTCTTATATGCTTGTTACAACTAATGCATATAAGTTGAGTAGAGTATTACTCGCAGCTATTCACAAAAGTATAATTTTGTTGTTCAGGCTAAACTAAAAAACTATTCAGTAAGTACCTAACAAAAAAACCTATCATAGATATCACCTAACTCATAGTGTTATAATAATTAAATAATTTATATTAAAATATATATATATATATGTATATATATATATTATTTTTACGCTTTTCCGCATAGCAGTGTAGTCGTAGAGAACCTAGAGTCAAGACACTCCACTTTCCACCTGAAAATCAAGACTTTGCGACGGAACCCAACGCCACGCTGCCTCTTAGGTACCACTTACCATCAGGTGACCCTACCGCTCGTTTGCCTTGTCTATATATATTAAAAAAAAAAATTCTCCGAGTGCGTTTACAGCCACACGCAGTCCCAATTTTACCAACAAAAAAATATAAATAATCTAAAATTTTCATAAAAAGACTTTATTTTCAGTCAAAAACACTATTTCTTATTCTCATAAAGTCATTAAAGTATATGAAGCCATATTTAACGAAACGCAACACGGAGCTGCGCAACGCGACGCAAAAACTTTCGGTAATCATGAATCATTGGTGCAAATTTATGTCGGCTGGTTTTTGCCCGGGGCCGCCCGATAATCCGGGGGCAGTTACAAATGCATCGAGATTTGCGACACGACGGGTTGACGCGATAAGTGGTACTATACGTAAATATACATAGCTATAGCAATCGATATCGAATCGGAGATTCGGACTTTGAAAATTCTGGACTTAGGATGTCATAAATGGTTATTCTGATGATTATGGTGGTACAATTTGTATACAATGGTTAGAGGTTTAGTTCGTAGTTACAATGTAAAGATGTCAGGAAATATTTATATTTTTCTTTATTTTAGAACCAAGTGTCAAAACACTCCGTTCTCGACATTCCACTCGCATCCGAGAAATTGCGTGTTGAGAGGCGGAACTCAACGCTGAGCTTTATCTTGTCACCAGAGCAGAGACATGAACATAATTTAAATTTAATCATTTCCCCAAGTGAGAATCAAGCCCACCACCATCGCTTATACAGATGGACACAATGGAAGAATTAAAATGTTTTTTGTTTCGTTGATATAACTGACGAAAGGTTTGATTTCTACATCATGCAATATATAAAAAAAATTATGAATATAGAAAATACTGCTTTATAATTTTACATAATATCTCTTATTTTTTTTCTTTAAAACGCTTGAATTGCGTTTTGTATACCTACAGGCATACTTCAGTACAAACAGGCATTCATTGTCTAGAGTAGGTTATTCTTCGTAGACTGTTAATAGCCTGACAGTAATTTCTAGATGTAACCTTTCAGATCGCCCATTTTAGATGTCTACTAGTTTTTTACTTACGAAATAATTACTAATATAAAAGTATTTTCTATGTACTAAAAAGTAGCTTATTATCTTCTATATGAATTATATATATTAATACTTAAAGGAAATCTTCAAGGTATTTTCATGAAAATAATGCTGATGGAGGTATATGAAATTTGGCATAGTTAAAGGTATATTTTGTTATATTAAAGTATTAGAAGAATATTCAATTACTCATGTGTTTGTTGCTTTAACAAAAGTATATGTCCATTTGCAAAACTAACAAACACGTTTCTATGGCAACGGTTATTTAACTCTTCAACGAGACCTCTAATATATTAGAAATATATAAGTAATATACGTTATTATATATTAGTACACTAAATTATATTAGCTGTCTTTTCCATTTCTTACGAATTTCGATATAAAGCGGCCCATTAAGCCTACTCTTGGTTGCAAGTTCCAGACACTGCTTCGATCTCCTGAATCATGAAAGCAAGGTGAATCCATGAAATGCTAAGGAGAGCTTTCTCTGGGTGAACAATCAATAAACGTTGTTTTAATAATAATTAAATGTTTTTTTTAAATAAGTAGGTATTTTTTTTAAATAAAAACTTTATTAAATTTCTTAAAGAAAAATACTGTAACTAGTTCAACAACCAATTTCATTATAGCGCTTATGCAGATGTCATTTTATGGCGGAAGTACAAGAGTATATATAAACATAGCTATCTTCTAAAAAATAATAATAATAAAAAAAATTTTTGAGTTGGTACTGCTTACTTTCTTTTTGTTAAAAGAAATTAACAAAACTCCCTTTTATCTTTTTCCCGCACAGCACAGTAGTTCGAAAGAACCTAGTGTCAAGACATTCCGTTTTCCATTTTCCGACCTAAATCGACAAATAATAACTTCGTAAAATCGAGTTCGAAAAATCGAGATTCTTGGATGTGGCCATCATGATGCAGTGGGACTGCGTCTGATTCTGAACGCGACTACTTCTGGATTCGATCTCCTTTTGGAAGAATGATTATATTAAAATTACTTTAATTTTTTCGCTCTGCTACAAGAGAAAGGGCGGCGTTGAGTTGCGCCACTCGATATCAACACGCAATGTCTCTAATTCTGATGAAAACTAAAGAGCGGATGTCAAACCACTAGGTTATCTTTGTCTACATTTTTAAATATATATAAACTATAGTAGAAAACGTGGATCCGTTTCAGAATTCAGTAAATGTAGCCATACAAAGAAACCTTGAATAAAGAAACTCTTTTTCCATATTATACTACGAAAGTTCGAGTTGCAGGCAATTGATAGAAAGTATATAGTCACCAAAATACGTAGCACGTTGGAAAAGGAGGCAATTTGTAATTATTTCAGCTTCACTTAAATCGACCTTAGAATTTTATTTATAAAAGTGCCATATTTTTTATTTTGCTTCACGTCACGCTCTTTACCATGTAGCAGTGCAATCGGAGAGACAAGACACTCCGTTCTCCAGTTTAAGCGTTCACTCAAGACAACGCCACTAATTTTTTTTACAAATTTCAATTTTAAATTAATATTATAATAAAATTATTCCCCTGAGTGGCAATTGAACCCCGAACCAATCGCAATACAGCTGAGCGTCTGAACACTACACAGTCACACAACGCCTTTTTGTCTAGCAGTCGCCTCGAAGTGTCTTTACGAAACCTAGCCTGCTGTTTACAAGAAAAGCATTAAGCACTATTTTTGTATTATTTATTACTGCAACAAATTACTCTCCTATTAAGATTCAAATTGAATCGTTAAAAGCTTTCGTCTGAATAGGAATTAAATATAGATGATAAAAACAAAATAAAGATTACAAATATTTTTATATAGAAGTTATGTTTTACAAAGAATATATCAAACAGCGTCTGACTGTCAAGGTGTTATCAGAAAGAACAGCAAGTGTATGCCACTTCTGTATTTTTTACACAGTTTTTCTTTTCGAGCTTTAGATTTTTGACACGAGGCATTCGCATTGTCATTTTCCTTGTTCCACCATTTTTATTTTTATTATTTTCTTTTCCAATTTCTCGAGATTTCGTTGACACTCCGGCACGTGAGGTCGGTGATTTATACTATTCACTCGGGAATAGTGTCTGTGAACTTTGAACGTTTTTAATTTATTTGATGCAAATTTTTTATTAAAATTGCTTTTGTGTTTTTTTATTCATATATTAGATTTTTTGTACATCTATCCATCTTCTTTATTACTGTTAGACTAAATGATAATTAAACTTAATGATAGGCAGAAAGTAATGATAACTCGACCTAATGATCATTTTCTGTCCATTAAGAAACTATACATATCGAGTTGCGAAATTCAATTTAACTCTCAGTTAAAACAGATATAGTGTTTTGAAATGTCAATATTTATTACATGTATTGATTGATGATGATTTGTCTTATACTGCACTAGTAAAATGATTTTGTCAAGATATATATTATATGAGTATTTACTATCTTCATTAATCTCCCGCATTAGATAATCTAGTGTTACGGCACTCTGTTCTCCACTTTTCACACACTTTAGACATTGCCCGTCGGAAGGCGGCTTTAATTGCCACACTTTGTTGTCCGAGATACGAGAGATATTAAAGCTGCAGGCACTGTTCAATTCCAAATATAGCAGTATACATTAAAAAAATATTTTTAGAGTTTTACAATTTTCCCGTATAGCTGGGTAGTCAGAGGACTTAGTGTCAATACACTCCGTTCTCCACAATTAGCCTGAAATAGAGACATTGCGTGTTGAATGGCGAAACTCAAAGCTGCACTTTTCTTAGGTACTAGAGCGGAGAAATAAGTCGTTTTCAGTCAAATATGTCCCACTGCTCCACGGTCGCCACTATAAAATATACATATAATATTTTTTTCTTGTTTTTATTTCTTTAGTATGATAATAGACTCCGCCACTCAACACGCAATGATCTCGTCTCTATTTCAGGAGTAGAGTGGAGAACGGAGTGTTTTGACACTAGGTTCTCTGACTGTCTAGCTATATAAGTACATAATATATAAATTGAATAGGAATATTTTGTACACCATTTCAAACGATCTGTCTTTATTTTGAAACAGTCAATATCGTAATTGATTGATAGCACCTACCATAACATCTCCGCAGCTTACCAGATACATCCATTACTGGAGCGAAATATTTAAACATTTTAAAAACACTATTTAAATACAATTTTATAAAGACATTTTAGTTTTCATTCATTTCACTAAATATAAATACTTTGCATTTTATGTATATTATATTTTATATTACCTATAATTATATATATATATATATATATATATATATATATATATCTAAGTAAACATTGATAATAGTCTAGATATATATATATATATATATATAATAATAGAAGAATTCAAGCTCACAATTATCTTAATCAGTCAGGCACATCTAAACTGTGCTTATACTTATACTACCTTTTGCCAGCGACATCGTCTGCATCGTAACGGAGATGTATCTGCTAAGTTTTAGTATTTAGCAAAAATGAGGACTTTTATATTAATTTGCGGGAGCCCTTAAACCTCTGTCGCAAAACCTGTTCTTAGCGGACGTCGATTAACTATGAAATCAATAAATTTTTATGTGTCAAGTGGTTTTTAATATTTTTTAATAGCGTTTGTATGTAGAAAGATATATACTTAATGCACCTATATGCATTATCACCTAATTCAAAGCTTGAAAAATCTCCCCAATAAGCCGACTAAATCTGGGACGTACCCTAATCTGGCGATCAGAAGAGTCAATTAAACTGATCCGGGACACGCTGACGTTATAGCAACTGACAGCGGACTTTTGCTGTTTTAAGTTGCCAACGGCCATTGAATATTAAGTAGATTTCCAGTGATCGTTTGAACTTTAACAAGTTAATTTATATAAAATTTGATTTTAATGTAAGTTAAAATTTTTAAAGTAGTAGACTGAAAGAGAAGAGATGAATGTGTAAAAGCTCTATGCTCCGCCATTTACTAGTTTAAGATACACATGTTGGATCGTGAGACCAGATCGGTGAAACGAAAATTATATTAATTATAAATATTCTTTACGTAGTTCTGCCACTCAACATGGAATGTCTCGAATACAGTCGGAATGTGGCTTACGGAGAGTCTTGACAGTAAATTCTTTCTGCCTTGCAGAAACTACTGTCATTCTAAAAATAAGGGTGAAAAAAATTATACGTGTACAGTAAGATAGGCCCCAAGTATTCCATGATTGAATCTTAATTTAAGAAACTTTAACATAATATTGAAAAGAATACATTTAAGAATGGAGAGTTTTACTCGAGGGAATAGCTGTATTAAATATATTTTCATTTAGTATCTCTATTAAAACAAAGCGCAGCATGAAGATGTGCCTACCAACACGCAACGTCTTGATTTCATAGTGGAAAAAGGAGTGTTTTGCACTAATTTATTTCTGACTACTCGTGAGGACAACGGAAGTACGTCTTTAAAATCTCGCTATTCGCTGCAGAAAATCTGAATACTCTATATTCAAACAAATTAAGCCAAAGAGCAATATAAAAACCACTTTAATTGAAAATTCTGTGGTTAGAACGTTTTAGTCTTATTGGACGTCAATAGATATAAATCCACGATTCCCATGAGGAACATACTATCTTATTACAGGGGTGGCCGCGTCTTGCACTCTGTACGCACCCTACCCAAATATTACCAAAAAAAACCCTTACACCTTTAGACAAAATTCGGAGAAATTCGTACCTTATTTCATGGAAAATAAAGTAATCCAAATAATTTCGGACAATTGTGTTTAAGTTTGTAGATATAAAAATCTGTTACAAGTGTTTGAAATGACGTAGCAGTACATTATAGAGGTCACGTCCCGAGGGCCCGGATCATATTAAACGGGCCAATGGACAGGTAAATATCGTAATGAAAACAAATTTAACTTACTTTAATGCGTCATTGATATTAGGGGAAAGCAGGTGCTACTTAAATCGTCTCTTTATTTGGATACGATGGTCCCCATTTTAATATATTTAGAATTTATTTAAATGTTTTTTTTTGCAGCTTGACGCTTTTTATCCGCATTGCAGGGTACGCAAAGACATTCCGTTTTCCACTTTTCGCCCAAATTTTTCATTGTACCTGTTAAGTGGCCGCAACTCAACGCCGCTTAATTTATTTTTGATTTTGACAGTATAATTTGTATTAGCGTACTGTTTTTAAGCTAAATATACGAAAAAATAATTAATGCAATACATAGTGGAGCATTTATTGTTTAATTATATACTAGATAGATGGTTGCAGAGTCAATTCCCACATCAAATTATTTATATACGAATATTTTAAACCTTCATACACGTTTGGACGGTTTCCAAGAGGGGCGAGTTCGAATCCCGCTGAGTTAAAGATTTTATACGCTTTCTAAATTTGCTTTTCAATTTCCTAAGACACTAAACATGTCACACTTTAAAAATGTCAAAATATGAATATTTTCTTTTTCTTTAATTAAAGAAATATAATACAATACAATACAACGTAAAAGTAAAATCTTTCGGCCTGATACAGAAACATTACTTATAAGCTTGTTAGATTCTTGTATCTCAATTTCAAGAAAATAATATAAATTTGGTTCATATTAAGAGTAACAACTGCTGCCGTATGAAATTTCAAATCCACACGCTAAGATCCACGAACAGAGAAATCTAACATATCAACAAAAAGCACTATTTGTACAAATTAATGCAGGCGGAAACAACAAACGGCCTAACGCGGGTTCATATCCCGCTGCGTTCACCAGGACGCATGGCTTAGCGGTCAGAGCGCTTGAACGGTTTTCCAGAGGCGCGGGTTCAAATCCCGCTGCGTTCAAATTTTTATACGTTTTCTAAATATGTCTTTAACAAACGGCCTGTAACTCGCTCCGTGTGAAAAAACCATAAATCAGCTTTCAAAGTATTTATTTTAAAGCGAAACGTAATCCAATGATATTTTCACCTCATTAAAATAACGAGAATATGAAATAGCGTAGAAATATAAGTTCTTTGTTATGTCACTTTCTGGTTATCGCGTGTCGTTATTCCAGGACTACGGCTAATTCCATTGAATGTCGCTGTTTCATATATTACAAGCGCTACGCCGCTTTCAAACTGCTGTAGGGTGACCGTGTGGAATATTGTTTTTTAGGTTAATTTTACTAATGTAGAGAGAGTATATATAGCTTATCTTAGTTAGATTATCTCTGCCCACCCGGCAGAGATAATCTAACTCAAAACTGTCCGTTCTCGACTTTCTAATTGTATTTAAGACTTTGTGTGTTGAGTGGTGGACCTCAACGCTGCAATCTTAAGTACCTAGGTCTAGGTCTAGGTCTAGTCTAGGTCTAGGTCTTAGGTCTTCAAACATTGTTGCAATACGACACGATGGCCTCCAAATAGTTTTTTTTAAATAGTAAGGTAAGGTATGGGTGAAACTCTTAATATACAAATAATAAATAAATTCGTATATTCAAGTAATACAATTGTTCATTTTATTTCTTAAATAAATTATATAGTGTAATTTATGCACGTGCCTTTGCTTATCTCTTGTGTTTGCATAATGATCATACATAAATTGTGCCAACGTAAAAAAAATATTTGAACGAAAAATTCTATATATTTAATTAATTGATAAATATATTTAATTGATTGATTGATAAATTTGATTGATTGATCAATATATTTAATTGATTGATCAATGTATTTAATTCATTCATCAATATATTTAATTGATTGATTTTGACACTAAGCTCTAAACAAAACGTTACCCTTTCCAGCTTTTCATTAGTCATTTTTTTATATTGTTTAGTTTTAATAATTTATTATACAAATAAGTCAAAATATAGTAACTTAATACAGTAAAAAAAAAATAATCCACCAAATTATTTGGTAACCCTACAATAGTAACGCTTTAAAATATAAACTAAACCTAATTAAATACAATTAAAATAACATTTTGGAATAGTAAACAAAACGTAAATTTCCTTTTTTGAGCCTTGTTCATATTTTTAAATATTTAATAACTTGAATTTACCTAGTTTTAAAGTAGATTATTGAAATGGAGACATTACGTGTCGTGTGACGGAGTTCAACGCCGCGCTTTGTCTTAGGTACTAGAGGTCATCGTGGCGCAGTGGAACGACGTTTGACTGGCAAGACGCGACGATTGCGTGTTCGATCCAACTGGGGAAATGAATATATTTAAATTATCTTAATTTCTCAGATCGTCATAGACAATTCGAAGCGCAGAATTTTGTTTATCACAACTCTTACAGAAACAGCTCAATTAGTTTAATTACATAATTGTTTTTCTAATTAAGCTGCTTCTCTTTCCAATGGTAACGTATCAAATTTATTATAAAACGAACTTTTAAAGTAAGTGCAAAAAGCTATAAAGGCTAGCAAATGAGCCGGTGTCAAATGATCGGCAAAGGTCCCTTTAATTAATATAAAATTGTTTGTTTAAGCTATATTAACTTCCTCTGATCAATCCACCCTCTGAACTGTTAGGAAATACACAATCTGTTTTTTATATGACAGTTATTTTAAGTATTACAAGTTCAAATTAAAAACCGGATAGTTATAGGTTTGATTCTCATTGGGTGGAATGTTTATGTTAAAGAAGTTCAAGTGAATCTATCGTGGCGCATTAGGGATTGTCTAAATTATAATATAATGAGACCGTATATAATATTTAAGTATATACTATATAGAAAACTTATTATTATTTTTTCTTTTTTTTCAGCTTTAAGCTGGTAAACCAGTAATTACGGGCTTGCGCCAAGTAACTGCGTTTGGTTATGATATGGGCACGTTAGTTTCTTGTTTCTTTCTAGGTGTTAAGTATAGCTGCTTTCTGTAGAGTATATAATATGTTGAAAAAGACATATTTAGTTCGTTCAAGAACGCATGACTTAGCGGTCAGAGCGCTTGAACGGGTTTCAAGAGGCGCGGGTTCAAAACCCGCTGTGTTCAAATTTTTATACATCAATTTCCTTAGTGTGCGAATAACACTTTAAAAAAATATTCAAAAATATATATATAATATGTTGTCTTTTAGATCTATAATTTTTAAATATTGATGAATAGCTCTTGGTACGATTCCAGTAGTAGATACAATTGTTGGCACCACGTACACTTTATTTTGTTTCCAAATTCTAGTTACTTCTTCTTTAAGGATTGCGTATTTAGTTTTTTTTTTTTCGGTTATTGTTTTTTTTTAATATTAAGTGGTTTTATTTATTTTTCTTTTAGCGTTATATCCAGCCTATAAAAGTGTATTGTTTTGTCAGTGAGTATAACTCGATCATATTATCATCATAACTTATTATCATTATTAATTAAAATAAATTATCATTATAACTTAATTGACATATGAATAAAAGACGCTCTACATTCTAACAATATCATTTACAATTCAAGAACAATATACAAAAAAAAAGCTCTCATTAAATCCAAAGAAACATTTTAAAGCCGTAGTTTCGTATATTTTAGTCGATTCCGGCCTACGGCGCAGTGAGATGCAATCTATACATCCATATATATACATTCTCTGAAGTTCAGTAGTATCGCGTAGAGCGCGGCGTGAGTCGCACGTGCTTTTAGTAGTGCTTTAAGCTTATAAGGTTCGTGGAATTTTAATAAGTGGTCAAATTATGTTTAAATATATATGAGTTTATATTTATTTTGTTTATTGAAGGTATGTTGGATTTTTTGATTAGATATTGGAAAATTGAGTTTGGGACTTTTCTGTCGTTTTAAACATATGTCCTTTTTAATATAAATAAGTATTTGTTAATTAACATCTAAATAGAGAAAAATCATAAATGTGATTAAATATATTAATTTCAAGTGCAAACTTGTACTTGATACGCTTTGCCGGTGCTTTACACGTGAGTCGA
The DNA here is from genome assembly GCA_038994665.1 of Podotricha telesiphe. NCBI lineage: Eukaryota > Metazoa > Arthropoda > Insecta > Lepidoptera > Nymphalidae > Podotricha > Podotricha telesiphe. The sequence goes on along the minus strand of JAOYRR010000067.1, from coordinate 552,368 downwards.
GATTCATAAAGATAATATTTAAAGAGCTACGTTAGAAAATGTGTTTGATTTAAATATACATGTGGAGTTACTTCCAAAGGCTCTATATTTTTCATTTCACATATAAAATAGAAATACTATTTATTTTATATTATCAGTATTTTTTGGTAAATAAGACGATTTATTGAAACAAATATTCAATTTTCAAAACGAAATGAAACATGTATATAAAGGCAAATAATCTACGTCCAGACAGCACTAATCGTGAAAGTCTAAGCGATCATAAGTGTCACCTGAGTTTAGTCTACTTGTGTGAGCTTTTCGACTGAAAAGAGTGAAACATTCGTAATTTCGAGCTTCAAAGTCTTCTTTGATTAAAAATTTAAAATTAAAAGTTACTAGCTTGTTTATGTTAATTTCGTTTGAAATATTCACATTCATAATTAAATTTTCAATTTTAATTTCGAACTAAGTAATTATAGAATATATGTAAAATTTAAATATCGTTGAACCTTGTACAACTTGATATTTTTATCTGCTTTAGTAAGACAAGGCGCAGCAGTGAGTTCCACTACGTCTGGAATTCGGGCGGAAATCGGAGAACGGAATGTATTGACACTAAGTTCCATATGTCTGGGGTAGGCGTTGTGGGAAAAATGGGGGCGTGAAGCTGCACACATATTACTATATCACATTATGTGGTATACAAAAAGGGAGCTTATGAAAAGCTCCACTATCTACTTTTAGCTCATTTTATGTTCAAAATTTATATTACACAATTATTCTTAATAAATCACGGAAATAAAACAAAATTAGAAATAAATAAACCTAACATTAAAATTCATTTTGTACAGTGTATTAAATTGCAACTGCGCTACATTAGTGTCTAATTAGTAGGCAACTTCCTTATACTAATGCTTTCTTCGTGGTTTCGTAACCTTACTACGGTAGGCTTAGAAAAACTAATGTCAGGATAATATAATGTCAGCTGCACGTTTCTGTTTGCATAGCAGGGTATTCGGAGATACCCTAGTATCAAGACACTCTCAGGTATACTTGCCGGTGAGTCCCATAGTACCGTCTGTTTCTGCAAGGGTCTGCACACGGGCGGTCTGCGCAAAGGCATTTCCCAGCGTCACAAAATAAAAAAAAAATATGAAGACACTCCGTTTTCCACTTTCCGCCCGAAATCGAGACATTCCGTTTTGAGCGGCAGAATTGAACGCTGAGCGGAAAAATGAAAATATATTTAATATCCTCTAATATTCTTCCGAATGGCAGTCGAACAAACAACCAATCACATTTACAGTCAGACTGGTGAAGACATTCACTGCACCACCATGGCCTCACACGATAACGTAAATTTATAATATTATATTATATGAGCTGAGAAAAGAAAATTCTCGATCTAACGAAGCAATTTTTCACTATAACACTTTCAACGTATATCTTAGTAGTTATTTTTAAAAGTTATATTAAATATAAATAAGCTTCTTAGTGTCGTATCGCTGTGATTTAAAACGTAGCAAGCTTAATGCCTGGATACTATCATGGTAACACCAGTTAAGACGAAATATTGTGTAAAATCATATTTTTACACGTTCACACGTTTTTTTCCGTATATCAGGATACGAAAAGAGAACCTAGTGTCAAGACACTCCGTTTTTTACTTTCCATCCGGTTCCAAGACTCAACACTACGCTTTGTCTTGTCACTTAAATTAAATATGATCATTCCACCGGTTTGAAATCGAGCCCACAACCATCGCGTTTGTATACGTGCTGTCGCACTGCGCCACTATGGACTTAAAATACCATAACTACTATTAATGTTTCTATAATACACTCTGTTCTCCACTCTCCGCCTAAATATGAGTACTGAATACTGGACAAATTGTAATTTTAATTATTATAATATATATAATAAGTGTTTTTTCTTTAAATTTATTAATAATTCGTATTGATTTCAACAACTAATAATATATTGCCTTTAAATCTCTACTCACTTAAATTAGTAGATATGACATTTTGACATTAAAAAATACAAGTAAGTATATAACAAAAGGTATGTATATATTTGAAGAAACGTCGAAGTATACATCGCTTATACTGTTTCATTGCTTGGCTTTAAAAGTTTATTTCTATGTACTTACTATATTATTAAAGAATAAAAATTGAGGTCTTCATGGCGCAGTTGTATGGCGTTTGATTGATAATTGATGGTTCGATTCTCACTCAGGGAATGATCATATTTATAATACTTTCATATCTCCTCTCTGGAGCTAAATACAAAGTGCGGCGTTTAATTCCACTACTCAAACACGCAATATCTTGATTTTGGGTGGGAAGTGGAAAATGGAGAATATTGACAATAGGTTATCTTTAGCTACCCTGCAATGCGGAAGAACATTAAAAGCAGTTTTTTTTTAATATTGAGAAAAACTAATTTTGAAAGCAATTTTTACAAAACATGTCTATACAAAGGTAAAATTATCGTAACAGCCAATCAAAGAATTTGAAAGAAACCCTCGATATTCGGAAACAAAAATTCTATACACGCGATGACAGGACCTACGAACAATTCAATATGAAAATTAACTTGATAGAGTCATTAGTTCTATAGAATGCCAATAAAATGAACGGAAGATATTTAGGTTAAAGCACGCTATCGGTACAATCCATGAGGGATTACGTGAAAACATTTTCTTGGCTGCCCCCCATGTAATAACGGCTTTTGAAAAGCTTTTGAAAATCATAAAAAGTAAAAAGTTCTTAAAACTTTTTAAAATGAAACTTTTTTAACCGGTTTAAACGCGTATATATTGGTATACGAAAATACGTCTTAGAAAACCCATCGTTTCGAACATTTTACCTTACCTTTGACCACGAACTACCAAAATACACGCAGTTAATCAAATTAAAATAGTTTCGTTTTAAAATATATAATATATATATGTTTCCCGTATTTTATAAAACTGTTTTTGAGAAGTTGTTTCGATTCAGTGGGCCGTTCTTGTGCTGAATATTAATCTCACTCGAGGATATAATTGTTTTTAACACCTTCAAGATTTTCCTGCATAACGGGGTATTCAGAGAGAACTTCGTGTCAAGCAAGACACACCATTCTCCAATTTCCGCGAAAATTCGAGACATTGCTTATTGACTGGCGGAATTAAACGCCTCTCCATGTCTTGCATCAGAGCCAAGAATGAAAATATTTTATATATAATCAATCTTTCGAGTTGTGGTTTAACACACAAGCAATCGCGTTTGACGTAGTCCCACGATGTGACAATAATAAAAATATAAAAACGAGTAGATATATTAGATTCATTTAATTTTACAACTCTCATAAAACAAAAGGCAGTGTTGATATCTGCTATTTGGATTTATTTGAGAATTTGTCGTGAGTTTTTTTTTCTTGTTCTATAAACTAACCTTAATGAATCTTAGCTTCTCACACTTCTTTTATATATTAAATATATGGCGTCTAAATAAAGCCCAGTGTATTGTAGGTCTAATATAATTTTATGATTATTACGCTTTATAAAACAACGGTATCGTATCGCTTCCCTTTTTATGGATTATTTTCATTAGCGTACGTTATGGAGTGAGTAAAAGTTTTTCATGATAGAATCATCGTAAAAATTGTTCATATTTTTATACACACATAAGAATTCAGGCCATCTTGGCTCAGTGGGGCCGCGTCTGACGGTATACGCTATTGGGTACGTGTTCGATTACCACTCGGGGAATTATTATATTTAAAATATTTTAATTTCGCCGCTCTGGTACATAACACAAAGAGCGGCACTACGACACCCTACTATTCGGGCATTAGCGTGAAGCTACTAACATATGAAGTATATTGATATATTACATAAATAATAAATAGATGGAGAGGCAGGCATATTTCATATATTTTGCCAATAACTAGTTTTTATTATATATGACTACTGAGTACTTGCTTTAAACGCTGCGGTTGTGAGTTCAAATATTATTAGGAAGAATTATCATTAATTTTCCACCTCCGCTCTAAGCACGACACTGTCTTGATACGAGACTGACTGACTACTTTGCTTTGTGGGAAAAGTTGTGAATGCTTCCTTTTTTAAATAAGGCTTATAACTTTCATAGTGCTTATCATTAGTGTTTATTGTATTAATAAATAATTATTTAACACATTATTTAAAATCTGAAATTATTAAATAAGTATAGTATAAATAATAATCCTGTAAACAAAAAAAAAATCTACAAATAACAATTGATTTGAAAATAAAAAAAATAAATTTCACGCGTAAAAAAAAGGATTCGTTGTTAGAAATTTATAAATATAACACATAAAATTGTTCATTTTGTACTGCTGTTTGAAATAATTGGTCTTGTAAAAAGAAGGAAAAACGTACGCCAAAAACAATAAGAATGATTGAAGCGTAAGCCTCTACGTGGGTATTTATATTAAGATTCAAGAAAGAAATTTTAAAGAACTTAGAAAACTTGATGAATAAACAATCTCCTGGAAACTCTTTCGTTTAAGTTAAATTGCTTATGGCATTTTAGGCCATGGGCCATTGTGGCGGAGTGGTACAGCATCTGATTGTAATCGCAATTGGTCGAAGGTTCGGTTCGGTCGAAAATTCGGTGAAATGATTATATTTTTCTTATTTATTTTTTACTCTTCGCTGTAGTGCACAATATAAAACGCAGCGTCCACAAGCTAAAGACTAGAAAGATACTAGCTACTTCATATTTAAATAATTTATGTTTTTATAAAAGTACAATAATTTGAAATCATAACATAACCCTTTACAATTCAAATATACTGAATATAAAGTTAATATTATTGGCATAATTGATAATTAAAATGATGACTTTAAACCTAAATTTTCATTTTCAAGTGGAAAGAGGCTCCATGATTTTACAAAAATATTGAGTAAAGAGCATTAAAAGATATTTGGAGTCGTTGAAAATTTTGCACCAATTATTTATAGTTTAATTTAGTGAATGTAAGGAGTATTACAAGAAACAAATTATAGTGTCACAAGGGATAAATCTATTTGACCCTTCTAGTTAGGATCAGTGGTATTTGCTGACAAATAAGGAGCAACTTTGAGGCTGAGTCGAATAATTCCTGTTATAACTAATTTAGAGTAGTTAGTTTATCTTTCAAGGTTTTGACAAAATTAAAACTGTATAAAAGCAGCTTGGTTCAGCATACAGGCAGGATAGTCAAAACGAACCTATTTTCAGTGTAACACACTCTGTTCTCCATTTTTCGCCCGAATCCGAGATATTTGTTGCGTGATCACAATGCCGCGCTTGTCTTGACACCAGAGCGGATAATTGAAAATAATTTAAATGTAATTGAGTGGGAGTTAGACCCTCAACCATCACACTTCATCACGGCGGTCTTAAGGATTTTTAAGAGAGTAGATACAGACAAAGCGCGGCGTTTGCCTCGTCACCAGAGCAGAAAATAGAAAATAATTTAGATAGATTCATATTTTAAGATTGATTAATATAGTATTTTATATACTTAAACAGTAAATAAAGCACAATGAACGAAAAAGCGCTTTAAAAACAAAATATATCAAAACCCATCAGCAGATATCCAAACCCACTGTTTTCAACCAACAAATTGTATGAAAGTTTTTAATTTATTCCGTACTTAGCAAGACATGTTCCCAGTTTAATTATTACCAAGTCGCCGAGTGACGACAATAAAAGTACAAAGCGTAGCGTGCCCATAAATTTTTAACGTCTTCAACAAAACACCGTTCATTTACTTCCCTTTGAGACTATATTATGAGAGTAGTGTAATCCTGGAATGGAATCCTATCGAATAATGGACTTTGCCATTAATGAAAGCTTTAATTTACCTTTTTTTTACTATTCATTTTTAAATATTATATTTTACGTGAGAGGTCTTCTCGCTAATGTAGAGCTTATATGAAGAATATTTCTTTAAAGCTCTTGCTTATATTCTATATTAAATGATAAAGTGGTTAAGTAAACGATTGTCGGAATTACCACCACTAAGGCATTTAGTTTTACCACTAAGGCAGTTAGTTTTAGTTTTCAATTAAAAAATTATTAAAAATTTATTATTATTATTACATCTTCACGCTTTTGCTCGCATAGTAGAGTAGTCAGAGAGAACCTAGTGTCCACTTTCTCCGTTCTTTAATTTCCGCCTGTACTTGAAACATTGTGTTTTGAGTGGCAGAACTCAAAGCGCAAATGAAAATAAGAAAATGGTCCAGTTAAAAATATTAACTATGGACGGATTATTGTGTAAAATTTTGATTGCAAACACATCCAATGCGGCGTTTTGAGTAATTCGGAAATTCGTGGATACGGATAGAGCATGGCAATATTCGTGTTCGTTGGTATATATGCTACATAAATTTATTAAATTTAACATCTATGAAATCGGCGCTGAGCTCCGCCACTCAACTCGCAATGTCTCCGTTCCGGGCGAAAACTGGAGAACGGAGTGTCTAGTCACTAAGTTCTCCCGCATATGCGGTATGCAGGGATTTAAGCTCATTTTTTAAATTATTTTTTTCAAAGGTGTTTATTATTTGAATTTCTGCTAATGAAAGCCCCGTAAAAATTAGTCCAGCTGTTCGGACAGCAGATTAGCCGAAACAAACAGACAGTTAAACAGAAAAAATTATAGAAAATGTTATTTTGGTGTATGCTCCGTATATATTAGTAAAAAGCTGTTATTTTAATAATACAAACAGACACTCCAATGATTGATTGATTTATACGTATAGATTTAAATTACACATTTCCTATGATTTGAACCAATTATTAACGCAGTTCAATTAAATTCCACCTACGAGCATATCTTTGATTCGCACATATGCAAGAGTTATAAACTTAACGACTCTATCAAATACAGGGTGTATTTGCGATAACTTGTCTAATAAATCAAGCGATCGTTAACTTAATGGCACTATAGCAGCATTTAATAGGGTTGTGAAAATAATATCGCACTGTACATAATAGGTAATTATCAGGTTTAAAGGCAAGTTTGTACACATTATAATTTAAACGATAATTAAAGTATTGAAAAATATTTTTATTTATTAATAAATATTAAATGACGAATACATCTAAAACCCATAGAGGCGATGTGGAACAGTGTCTATATATGTGTATATATATATATATATATATATATATATATATATATATATATATATATATTAGTAGTGTGTTCGAATTGAAGTGACTTTAAATTTTTTCGCTCTAGTCAATAAGTAATAAGTTGCAATAGCTAATTTAGTAACTTATGTTTGAACTCATATTATCTTATTTTATCTTTTTCATTATTTAAGATAAAGATTAATATACAGTTGAATTATAATAAATTTCATTTTAACGTCCTTGTTATATTGATTTTCATTAAAGGTACGCTGCATATGCCTGTATTAGTACTAGTTCTAGAACCAGAACTGTGAATTTACTGGAAACGGAGCGTTTTAACCAGGTTCTCTCCGTTTATCCTGCTATGCGGGAAAAGATTTAAACTAAAAAAAATTCAAATAAAGTTATTAGGAAGGTACTTTAATAGCGAATTGATCTAGATTTGTTTTCTACTTAAGGTATAAATAATAATATATTCATTCCGGTCTCCACAGAAGCCAAAACAGAGACTTTGCCTAGTACTGGTTATAGTGCGATGTTAGATTTTAAATCTATATAAGACTGATATTTAGTCCTTAACCATAGACCCATGTTGTTCATATTTTCTTGAAGTACTAAATTAAGTTGAGGTCATCGTGGCGCAGTGGTCGGTTCTGGGGTCGATTCTCACTCTGATGATTATATTTAATAATAACTCGATTTCAGACTGTTAGTAGAGAACAAAGTGTCTTGAACAGATTCTTTCTGACTACCCTGGTATGTGGGAAAAAGCATATAGTTGCAAAAAAAAATTAAAATTATCTCTAAAAAGGCAAAAAATACAGAGGTAAGCTAATAGCTCGCTTATTGTTTCCCTTTATTGTGGTCTACACATACTAAAAATAAACAAAAATGGCTATACGATATGTTCAAAATTATATTAAACTAGTATCCACTAATCTTATATGCTTTAATCTTCTAGTATCCACTAATCTTATAAAATTCCAGTAACAACGTTCCTATTAAAATAATCGTTATATACATATGAATGAAGTTTATTTGTGATTGTGACAGTTGTTATTTAAAAATGAGTGTTAATTGTGACATTTGAAACCATGGCTTCATATAGTCATCAAGAAACTCAGTCGAGTCCAGCAAAGGAGTTGCCCAGGTGAGTTTTTAACTATATAAATTGAAAGCTTTTATAAGTAAGCAACCATTGTGAAGCAGTGGGACAGCATCTTACCGACTGACTCTAAATGCGATTGGTGTTGGGTTCGATTCGATTGGTGTTGGGTTGAGTTCGAGACACTCAGGGAAATGATTATATTTTAAATATTTTCCATTTATCCGCTCTAGGACCTAACAACACGCGATATCTAGATGTTGGACGGAAAGTGGAGAACGGAGTGTCTTGATACTAGGTTTTCTCTGATTACCTGGCTATACAGGATAAAGCCTAAAGCTGAAATTAAGTTTATATAGAAATAAATTATACAAATTAATGGAGATTTTCTATAATTTATCCATGGAAAATTACATTTTGTCCAAAGAGATCGGGGAATCACCCAAAGTGCAATTACATTTGGTTCTCGCCGCATGCATAAGTATTTATATATACCTTAAAATCTACAATTTTGTGCAAGTTGCTTAAGATTAAAAAAAAAAATTATTTCATTTATTTAAATGACCATTGTGGCGCAGTGGCACACTGTGTTTGACTGTAATCACGATTCGTTTTGGGTTCCGTTCCCGCTTGGTGGAGTGACGTTTAATTATTTTTATTTGTCCGCACTTTTGAATAAGACAAAGCGCTTTGAGTTTCGCCACCCAACATATAATGTTTAGAATTCGGGCGTGAAGTGAAGAACGGAGTGACAGTACGTTCTCTCCGATTACCCTGCTATACGGGAAAAGTATGAAACTAAAAAAAATTAGAAATATATTTTAATAATTTAATTTCTAACTTATTATAAAAAATATTAAACACAATTGATACTGTCCATGTCTAGTTTGATGTAATTTTGGTATAAAAGCTAATTAATTAATTAATATTTTTTCGAAATACAAAATTTGTGGCAGCTTTGTACAATTTATTCATTCGTGACTGAATTAATTCCCATGTGTATAATTTTAACTCACAATTATCGTACATCAGTGATATCAAATACACCATGTCGGCATCAATATATATAATAAAAAATAAAAGTATTTAAATATCCAGCTTAGTAATAAAGTATATAGGTATATTTAAATTCTTGTGACATATGGGGCAATGGTTATATTGTACAATATTTTCATTTGTTCACTCTATTTAAGACAAAAGGCAGCGTTGAGTTCCGCCACTCAAAGCGCAATGTTTATATGGGGAAAGTGGAGAACGATTCACGACGGCATCAATATCCATAATAAAAAATGTATATTTAAATTTCCAGCCTTGTTAATGAACTAATAGTACTAATATATTTATATTATATTTTATGAAAAAAAAATTTTTACAATCTGTTAAGTTAATAAAGGTTGACTTAAAACTAAGTCTACATAAATATGCAGGCATGTAATATATAGAAAGAAATATATATTCAAATTATTACGAAATAAAGTTTAAAATTGTATAAGCACAAAAACAAATAAGATTATAACAAAAATTTTAAATGAGTTTATAAATCAATTTTGACAGAAACAAGTCATTTCAATTATAGGTTCATAAGTTTCAAGCTCCAATGATAACGGGAAGTTCCAATGATAACGGGAAACTATTAATATTACGTTTTTATCGGCTGTCAAATTAGTTATCACTATATTGGACATATGCCAGTAGCCTGTAACTTATCTCTCGAGATAAATTAACACTGTTTTATTTATTCAGACGGCTTGAAACGATTGACGGTGACAATATACAAAAGCTTTTTTATATAGGGAATAGACCTAGTGTTGAAAAAATACTCCGTTTTCCACATTTAGATGAATTATGTGAAATTGTGTGGCGATGTGCGGAATTTAAGCCCGCGCTTTGTCTTAAGACGGCAGGGTACTGAAAATATTTTAAATATAATAATTTCCTTTTATGGGATCCGATTTATGACTAAATTTAAAACTTAATATATTATCCAATAGAAATATAACCCAGAACCGTTATCTGTAAAGTATTGAAGTTAGCTTCTCAACTGTGCCGCTATGACATCTAAGATAGCCTTCGACTCCGCTCATTGCGGCTTCCATCACCACAGCCCTATGAAACATTAAAATAAACAGCAAGTGTGTAAATATTGCGTATCGCATTCCCACCAAATAAACCATGTTTCGAGTAAATACGCGTAAAAACATTTAACAATCGTCGGTGGAAACAAAAAATGTGACTACAGCCTACAGCGGGCATACGATGTTTGGTCAATTTGAGCCCCTACTATTATTATTGGCAAGTTTATATATTTTCAGCTGGGCACATTGTCTTGTATGCACATACATATAGGGTGGGCAGAGGCAATCTAGTGTCAAGACATTCTCCATTTTCGCTTAATTTCAAGACACCACGCTTTGTGTTGCCAGGGTGGGGAAATGAAATTTAGTTTAATTTAAACAACCATGAGCAAACCAGCGAACCCACTACCATCACATTTGAAGTACATTGTGTCCCACTGTACCAGTATGGTGCGAATAATAATTATATAGGTAATACTATGTAAAATTTTTGTAATGCACTTTTGGCAATTTTTAGTAGAACTATATGGATAGAGGTTTCCAATTCCTTAGGACTAAATTGATACCAATAATAAAAGCGTCTGACTTTAATCGCGATTGGTTGTGGGTTCCATTCCTACTCGAGTGAATGATTAAACTTCAACGATTAAAAAATATTTTCATTTGTCCACTCTGGTGCAAATCTATGCAAATAAATAAAATTGGAGTGTCTGTTTGTAATATTAAAATAGCAGCTTCTTATTTAATGCGTAAACACGGTATATATACCAAAATAGCATTTTTTACCTTGTTTGTCTGTCTGTTTGTCCGTTTATTCCAGTTATCCTCTGGAACGGCTCTACTGATTTTGATGGGACTTTCACTAGCACATAGATAATGAAATAAGAGAAAACAAATTTATACGAAGGATAATCCGAACGAGGCTATTGAAATACAAAAACTACTACTGACTACTGTAAAGTGTATAAAATATCGGCTTTTCTTAAGTGTAAGTAGTGTAAGTGTCAAAATCTGTAAAATGTGGTAAACCAAATATTTTATAACGCGAAAATTAACGATCTTTATATGGAGTAACGTAGGCTATTTTTATTTTTTATAATTCCACGCAGACGAAGTCGCGAGCCCAGCTAGTTTTCAATAAAATTATATAATTATGGTCTCGTAATAAACGCATGGGCTTATTTCGAGAACACACAGTAGTAGCGGTCCATTTTTGTTCACAGTAGGATGTAAAATCAATACAATGAGTGCAACAAGCTCACAGACATTCGCTTTTGGTTCGGTTTTAAATGTTTATTTTTTTATATTTGCACCCCAAAAGAGCGTATCACCTGATACAGTGATTATTTACGAATGAGTGATCGAATCATTCCTGTTGACTTTAGCTTGGTTATAAAGAAAAATGTATTATTTTTTTTTATTTTACACATATACCTATAGAAACATCGATATGGTTCAAATAGAGAACGTAGACTCCCCGTTCTCCACTTTTCACTCATATTTACCATACATATATGAATTTTTAATACACTTAAAAAAGATAATATACCCATACCAGGCGTTAATATGTTGATAAGTCGAATTGTATATACAACATTTTTAATAAATAAGCGTTATGTTTTGTTTTATTTGTATAGTGAATAAATGATTATTTAAAAAAATCAAGCAAATATAAGCTTTAAATTGTCTTTAAATAACATAATATAAAAAAAATAAAATAAAAAACAAATTAGAAAATGGCTGCCTTAAATATATATCTATACATATATCATATTTTCGTTTTATTAACTTATTCACGTCTGGTACGGACTTGTCTTATGTCTTAAATCTAATCCATACTAATATTATAAATGTGAAAGTAAAACTGTCTGCATGTAACGTCATCACGACCAAACCACTGAACCGATTGTGATGAAATTTTATATAGAGACACTTGACAGTCTTTTGATGTACATAGCCAACTTTGTCTCTCCCATTTAGTTAGTTTTTCCAATTTTTTTGTTATTTTACGATAAGACCGCCGAAAATATGAAACAGCTAGTAACCATACAAATACAACCGTGGCTTTAACACTAGACCAATAAATCTATTTTAAATTTCAGCTCTTCCATCAATTCCCTAAGACCTATCCTCATAAATCCGCATATAGCACCTTTATTCGGGAATGGGCGATAAATTTTTATTTTAAAGTGATCACGAACATTATCCGAGTTTAATATTAGCGAGGTATTTTCACTATTATGAATTATTACTCGATTACCGCGTTGAAATATGTTCTGCCTGTATGGGAATAGGGGAGTGTATGACACTCGACTTTGTGACACTTTGTGTTTTACATACACATTGTGTTATAAGTAGTTGCAAGGATAGTTGCAAGTTGATGGAAAATTACAAATTTAATAGTATATAGTATATATAAATATGAACTAGCCACACGCTCGCTGATTCGTCTGCGTAAACTACACGACGAAACAAACTATTTAGTTATTTTTTAATATTTTTTAAAGTGTAATTCGCACACTAAGGAAATTGAAAAAGACATATTTATAAAAACGTATAAAAATTTTAACGCAGCGGGATTTGGACCCACGTCTCTTGAATACATATATATGAATATAAATGTGTATATATACACATCGAATCCGTTCAAATTTTCTTTAATTAAGTGTACTATACATACTATAGTTAGAAATCTTGATATACACATGTCGCGTCAGAGGTGCGGGTTCAAATCCCACTGTGTTAAAATTTTTATACGTTTTCTAAATATGTCTTAAACTACTTGGTTTTTTCTCCCGCCCGCTTACTCACTAAAATCATACATTTTGCTCAAGTTTATAATTTAAATAGGTGTAACTTTTTTTATATCTGTATTCATTTAAATGAAATAACTACTAACATTAAATGTTAAGGGAAGTTTACCATAGTATAAAAGTCAAAACTGCAATAAAATTGGTTAAGTCATTTCCGAGATTAGCGTGCACAGACAAACAGATAAACAGACCAACATAAAAAAAAATTAAATATAATTGTTTTGTGTCCTAATTTATATTGATAAATTCCCCCAATAATATATAGTTTCTATTTATCTTCCATGTAAAGACAGCGTTCAGTTTAATTTTTATTATATGTATAGATAGCTTATGTGAAAGTGTGACAGCGCCTGACCATATACGCGATGGTTGCGAATTCGATTTGCACTCGGGGGTATGATTATATTTTTAAATTGTTTCACTTAGGAAATTGAATAACATACATTTAGAAAAAGTATTAAAAAAATTATACGTTTATACGTACGTTTTCTTAATATAAAGATAATTATATTTAAATTATTTTCAAGTTTTCGCTTTGGCGATAAGACAAAGCACATTGTTGAGTTCCGCCACGCAACACGCAATGAGCTACGAGATTAAGGCCGAAAGTGGGAAGGACGGAGAGAGGTCGGGCAGAGTGCCTTGACACTAATTTCTCAATGACTTCTTCTCATTTGTATCACTCTTGACAGAGGGGTCGTGGTCATCATGGAGTTTTAATTCGGAGGGACAGGTATTGATCGTACATACCGTACGATGTTACGCCATCTTTCCTAGCTCGAAGTCACTTTCAATGAGCCGAAACAAAAACATATTTTCAGTAACACACCGTTGTCCACATTCTACATATTTTACAGAAGCTAAAAAACTCCAATAAGAAAATACCGTCTTGTCGCAAATGGATAGCGTCTAAATGTAGACGAGAATGATTATAAGTAAATTGTTTTCTTTTGTTTTACCCTCAACTAAGACTTGACTCCACAACCACTGAAGCAGCATTAAAAGGCTCCATTTACCAAATATTTATCAACACTCGCCACAATATATATATATATATATATATATATATATATATATATATATATATATATATATATATATTCGGGATACGAACCCGTGGTTCCTGAAAACCGTTCGAGCTTAGCGGTCAGAGCGCTTGAACAGTTTTCAAGAGGCGCGGGTACGAACCCCGCTGCGTTCAAAATTTTTATACGTTTTTTAAATATGTCTTAGTCATTAGTAGTTTATTAGTAAATTGTTTTCTTAAAAATTCTTTAACTGAGTGTTGCAGTATCGATAAAGGTATAAATATACTGATATATAATATTAAATTTAGATTTCTACACATACAATAGATACATACATTAAGATTTATACATACACATATACATAAATACATGTTGACGCCGGCAACTTCGTTTGCGTAGACTTTTTGACATACTACTTCCAAGTTGACACTTTAAACTTATAAAGACCAGAAACTATAATAACTTCCTTTAAAATGGTAATAATTTTATTGTGTCTAAAAGACTTCCATGTCAGTACTAGTGATTCCGTTCTCCGTTTTCCACCCAAATTCGAGACATTGCGTATTGACTAGCGCAACTCAACACCAGGATTTATCTTGCCTAGAGAAAGAAATTGAATACAATTTAAATATACCCATTCCGTGGAGTGGGAATCGAACCCACATATACATCCCTACTTAAAAGAACAATTTCAAACAAACATTACATGTACATTGAAATGTAATAAAAAGTTTATTAAAAGCTTCACATAGCAACAAATAAGCTCACTTTATACTGGTTGTCAGAAAACTTTGACTGCGAATACCAATTTTACGGAACCCGACCGCAGTTCCAATACTGTGCGTGGTATTTCTCCAATGTACTCTCATATACACACATTACAAATCGGAACGCTAGTAAGTCCATTTTTTGTTGATCTCCAAACAACGTTGGTATGTTATTCATTGTCTTCTGCTTGTGATAGATTACTTCGTTCTTTGTTTTGTAAGTTATGCGTATTTAGGGAGACTTTTAAACTGCCATACATATCTTAAATAGACTGTATAATAGGGATAGTATAATTTAATTATAAATATTTTTTTCTATCGTTTCGAAGCTTTTAATACTGCTATGTTAGAGACGACGCCGCCATAATACATTGACTCCAATCATTAATGCTTGTATAACAAATAGTTTCACCTTTCTCATCTGGTTGTTTTAAATGAGATATTCCTAATACTTTACTGATCAATTGTATTGTTTATTACTTTTTTATATATCTATAATAAGCTTTAACACATTACAGAAATTTCCAGTAATATTTATGTGCATTCTTACAACATTACAAATCATCAGTCCAGCGAGCAACCGCAAACTACAAACGCCGTTGTAAATTCGTGCCAGTTTATACAGGCATAGTGTATCTCGAACAGATTTTACAGCCAAAATTATTCTATGGCCATTGGTAATTACTCCTATATATAGTAGAATGGTTACTAAAATTTCAATAGCATTTTAAATCGACGACGGGCAGATAGCCAGACCGCTTGTCTTTGTGCTTATTATTTTTGATTTACTGCTGTGAATGAAAGTTTTCAACGAGTTTCATAGATTTTTCTTTTTTTCCATACACATTTTACGTAATTTAGATACGTAAAACTGTTCTTTGATACTTTTTCAGTGACGAAATATGACGCCACTTTTTTGTTTAGCCAGACGGAATTCATGAAAACATTTTTATTATAAAAGCTTACTCACAAAGAACCTTACAGTCGTTAAGATCTTAGCCACACTGGAATCGACTTTTGTTACTAGGTCCCTACCGATTTAGACGTACCAATAAATACTCTCAATGATAGATCTCATAGAAAAACAATTAAAAAGTCTAGTTATATATTATTACACTTCATAATGAAAACAAAAGGGTACCTCCGAATTTTTCAGCCGTAACAAATAAATATATCCAATTGCCATATCCGCGTACAATATTTAGTCAGACGGCAAGAATAAACAACATCGCCGATCAATAAATAGCTGGCATAAGCGAGGAAAAGGCACAGCGTGAATAAATAATGCCTATGAAGTCCAAATATCCTGAAATCCAAATTAAATAATTGGCATCCGATGATACTCGCTAACTGGCAAACAGTCTGCCGGCTAAACAGAGCGGCATTATCGAATGATTGCGATAGCCGCTCGTCTAATCGGCGTTTGTTTCAAATAAGAAGACCGATTTTCGTTTACGGCGCGTCCGGATCGCTGGGTCGAATAAGGCGTTGTAATATTTGAATTCGTATTCAGTCAGATGTTCAGGATTAGGGTTTCAGGGTTTCTTTCTTGCTGTTTATCTTATATAAGATAAATATCAAACTTTAATGATAATTTTAAGCTAAATCAAATCATATTTTTAACATTTTAAAGTATTTTTGGTTACTTAGGAAATTCAAATCCCGCTGCGTTCAAATTTGTATACGTTTATCTAAAAATGTAAATCGAATAATGGCAAAGATAGAATGGAAAATACATTAGAAAAGCTGACATGAATTTCCATTAACTTAGAAACCTTCCAGTTGAAAATTCAGTATTGTTACTTCAGAATCCGGTCTAAAAGTCAGTTCTGTTGTGAGCCAGCGAGAAACTCAACAGTTGCTCTTTTTAAATATCTTTACAATATTTTTATATAACAATTATATACCACTGCCACGTGAATATCAAATGGTATACTATTTTAATAGTAACTTTCAAGTCCATATTTAAAATTGTCACTGAATATAAAAACTTGACGTTTTGTAATATTTCTATTTCTCGATATAAAAAATATATATTAAACTTGTAGAATTAAAATACTTGTTGAAATTTCATACAAAAATATTATCACAACATTTGGACCTAAACGTAGCAAAAGTAAATCGTGTAGTATTTCAATAATTTACCATACGAGCGTATAGCTTAATGGAGCATAGTGCTTGAACGAATTCCAAGGTGTGTGGGTTCCAATCGTGGTACTGTCAACATTTTAGTACAAAAGACTCCATCCATATCCAGTAGGCATTCTGTCAATATGGCTCAATAGCTTAAGATCTTCGTCCACCATTTAAAAAGCATGAATTGAGTCGCCTCGTATTTAGGTCAGTGTCCCGCACCCGGGTCACGTCCGTACATTTGTTCCGATGTATTGCCCGATGCGCACCTGGCATCAGTTATTGCTTACGTCCAACATATTTGGGGTGCATAATATTTGTCTTGGACTTTCGTTTAGAACGAAACGTGAGTTTGATTTATCTTAAGAGATAAAGGTTTGTTTGATCTAAACGCTTCTATCGATTCCCTCCCAGCATCCCATCTGGTATTTGGAGATTTAATGTTAGAAAAGCAGGAATATTTTTAGTCACAGGTGTCGAGGCTTTGTTATTCTCGTCCATGATTTCTATAACATCCGGATGTATACAGCTTCAAAATATAACTTTAAGCTTTATTGTACTTTATTTTACTGTCTTTTGTATGTTTCTATTAGATGGGTTCGACTAGAAACCTGGTGAATTGTCTCCCTATTTTGAAAACATTTGACAATCATAATCACAATTCTTCGAGAATTAAGAATATTACTTATTAATATTCTTACTGTAATAATTATAAGCTATATTAATATTTGGCACATAAAAAGAACCTCCATAAAAAATCTGCATATATTTTTTAATTTAGCTTATTAACAAAATTAAAATATCCTCAAAATATATTAGACGGATGGGGTCAGTGTGTTAACATTCTGACGACTTCAATATTTTACATTTTCGTTTTCGCTATCAGCCCCTTCCCGGTATGATTTATATGAAGTTTAGATTGATACGAGTGTCTATGGAGTGATGAAAACATTTCGCAAATATACAAAATATATTGTTATAATATATGACGTAAGTTGTATTTTTCAATATTCTTTCCCGTTTCTTTCCCGTTGAACATTTTACAATTGGGCATATGTATACGTTTTCTTAAAAATTTTCTATTTCCTAAGTGTGCGAATAACACTTGAAATTATTGAAAATATTTAATAAATAACATTCTCCTTTGGGTAGCAGAAATTTGTATCTTTCTACAGAGATGCTAACAACAAAAATAAGTTGTAATAAGGGTATAAGAATTTCGACGTACCCGGATGTAGAACGCATAGCTTAGCGTTCCAAGAGCTTGGACGGTTTCCAAGAGGCGTGGGATTGGATCCCGAAAATGTTGTTAATTTTTATTATATGTATAGATCATTTAATTACTAACCAAGCAGAGACGGCTTTTTCATCTAGTATTAATATCAATGTACTAAGTGAGTTCCGAAATAAGAAATTCATGAATATTGGATCGACCTGAACTCCACGTTCAGTCATCAACCGGAATGTAAATTAACATTCAGCACTCGAAGCCAATAATATCTTCATCGCATCGAACGCGACTTCGTTAGGATGCAGCGCGAATCGTCCCTAACGACTTGTGGCTTTTTAAATTTACTTTCATTAAAACTTTATCACTGCTATAAGAAGTATAGTGGTGTAGTATGTCTAATCTTAGATGATTGTGGGTTTGATCTGCACGAATGGAAATTCTTAAAATCATTTTTATTTCTCTTTTATTGTACAAACACAAACAGATAGGACCAAATGCGCTAAATTCTAAAACGAAATGTTCTAATACTAGTTTATTTTTGCCTTCTATAATAACAATACAAAAACTAACAATAAAATGGAAATCAAAGGCATTGCCATTACAAAAGTCATCTTGAAATAGCGTAAATTATCGAAACAAATGACATTTTCACGCTATCTAAAACTTTTTATCTGAAGATTGTATACCAATCACCCCAGATCCAGAATAATTCGAGTGAGAAACACAGCTGCGTTCGTTCTACGAAGCGAACAGCACTTTTAAATGGAAACATACTTCTTTACGCTAATCTCGAAATGTCCCCAATACGGGGGCGATGATACGATGTATAACCAAGTAGGGTGTTTAAGGAAAAGTTCAGGGCAGAGATTTAGAGAAATTAGATATGATAAGATTCTAAAATATATATATTTTGGATATATTTGGGCGAGAGGGAATTGAATACTCAACTGGAATATATTTTATATATAATTGCTTCTGTTAATGTAATAAATTACAGGTAGATTACAACAAGTTGCTATCGGATCGATGGGGAGTTAATTTTTTTTATTTCATAGTGTTTCGAACATTCTTTCCAAATTTCAGCTCGAATGCGAATTAATGAAGTACCTTAGCCTTTTTTGTTACAAAAAAACAAATTATTTTCCATTTCAAATGAAACATAAACATTAAATGAGTAACCATTATCTGTAAAAAAAAGTCGTTTACTTTATATAATATAGATACAATTAACAAAAGTAGTATAAAAAAATAAAAAACGCGTATAAAAAAAACAGATGGTACTTTTCTATTCCATTTCCATCACATCTATGTCAAGATATAGATGACAAGGGAGGCTGAAATAATTTACATAATGTAATCAGCAGCAACCGATGACTCGAGCCACTTCGGCTGTTACAAGGCAAATCAGGGGATTTTAATTTTGTTCAAAACTCCGAATCTATAGCGATCCGTCCTTTGAGACCCTAGATTGATGGTCGCCCTGTCGGAAAATGAGAATTTTGTCGAAAAGTTTAAGACGACCTTTTATTTTTTTAAACCTTTAATACATTGTTCTTAGGGTGATAATGTTTAGGGGTTTTATTTTTTATTTTATTTGATTTTGGTTAGATTTTCATAGATAATGTAATTTAGATGTATTTTGTTCAACTGTTAGGTTAATTTTGTAATTTTTAATACATTTATTTTATTTATATGAGTATAATTTCATTTTTAAAGGAAAAACATTAAATAATTGCTTTAAGATAATAACTTTATATCCCAACCTTATCCTCGCCATCTCCAAGTACGCCAAAAAGGTGTCATACTTTACGTAAGCAAAATATATATATTTGACAAGTATTATATATTTCCTAATATGAGATAAAACCTGAAACGTTGCTTTAAGCCAAGAAACCTAAATAGACTATAAGATCTTTTTAGTTTTATTTTGAAGAGAGAACCTAGTGTCATGACACTCGGTTCTTCGTTTTCCACGTTAACGGCAATGCGTTTTGAGAGGCGGAACTCAACGCCGCGCTGTGAGTTCCGCCGTTCTTACTAATTTAAATAAAATCACTACCCTGAATGCAGATCGAACCCACAACATTCGCCAACAATAGTCAGACGCTGTTCCACTGCGCCATGATGCCTTAATGGATTTTTTAGATATTTCAATAAATATTAAGTTTTATTTCTATTTGTTGTTGTGTCTTTCGATAATAAAACCAAGATATTTTACATCAGACCCCCTTAACAGATCGCTTCCGTGGGATAAAAGAAAGTATCTCAGGTGTCCTTTCCTTGCTTTTGAATATTTCGAGCACTTTTTATATTACTAGCCTTTATATAAAGGCCACTGGATCTACGATTGTGAACGAAAATAGAATGAGTTATTAGTAAAAAACATAATTTTTAAATTATAATAACACATGTGTAGTAATATGTCATATATGCAAAAAAAATAAATTGTAGTGTCCGTGTGTAATATTAAAATAACCGCTGTCAATTCCGGCTAATCTCTGGAATCGCTTGACCGATTTTGACGGGACTTTCATTGGCAGATAGCTGATGTAATAAGGAGTAACTTAGCCTGCTTTTATTTTAGAACCCTATGCAGACAAAGTTGCGGACATAACTAGTTTTAAATATTCTTCATCTTTTACAGCGTCTCGCTTTTACCCGCTTAGCAGGGTAGGCAGAGAGACCGCTGAGTTTCATAGAAGGCTCACGTTCCTGGCCTCGGCTATTGACGGACTAGGTGGAGCCCCGTGAGGTTTTAGTGGGTATACGGACCCCACATAACCCGTCCAAGTCCTTAATTAGGAGGGCAACAGATTCCTCACGAAAAACAACGAATAGGCAGAGGGAACCTAGTATCAAGACACCCCGTTTACTTTTCACTTTACATCAGAATCCGAGATATTGCGGGTCGAGTGGCGGAACTCAACGCTGCACTTTATCTTAGCACCAGTGCGGAGAAACTTACGTGAAATTTGGCAGAAAGGTAGTTAAGTCAGGTCCGTTAAGTGTCCGCTAAGAACAGAATTCGTGTCAGGGCCAGATTGAGGAAATCAAAAGGCCCGTGCAAGTTTATATGACAAAAATTATATTTTGCTGCAATCTCAAAATTGACAGCTTTATCTCTACGACTACCCAGACGAACTAACGCACCACAACTTATTTAACAACTTATAGTTTTAAGAACTTTCAGTACATTTTATTACTGATTTTGGGATTTTCTACAAAATGCCTAACTCCTCGTTTAGCGGCCACACATAAAGATACTTATTGCTCATTTTATATCAGAATATACTTTTGTTACTAGAAACTTTTTAATGTCTCCATCTTTGTGTCTCAGTTATTAAGCCTTAAATGCGACAATGAAAGCGTTTTGGTCGAAACGTTTTGCCTGATGGAATTTTTAATTATTTTTTCTTCTTGACGACCCATTGAGATGCTGAGACGAATATTAATTTTGGAGCCTTTTTTATATATATTTATTGTGTTGTATTAAATAAGTGTTATTCACACACTTAGGAATTTAATATTATTTATGAACCGATTAAAATAGTTCTATTATATGGATAAATGCCCCTAATAATATTATTTATCACGTATCTTCCATATACAGACAGCGATAATTTATATTTTTATTATATGTTTAGATTTAGTATTTTATTACTTAGCGTTATTTTAAAAATAAAAATTTGAACCCAGCGCCTCTTGGAAACCGTTCAAGCGCACTGACCGCTAAGCCATGCGTTCTTCATCCGGCTACGTCCTAATTCTACGTATAAATCTTTTTTTTCAAATGGTATTCGTCCCACAAACAGCGTTCTCAAATTTGTTTTCCCGCCAAATTCGCCATTTTCTGTCCGAATCCGAGACATCGCGTGTTAAATATGTAGCGAAACACAACGCCACACTGTCTTGTTACTAGAGCGGAGAAATGAAAATAATTTAAATATACTCATTTCTCCGATTGGAAATCGAACCCACAATCCTCGCGTATCCTGTCACATTGCGCCACAATGGCCTTCTCAGATTTTATAAACAAGATTTACATGTTATGTTAAAATATTATGTAATAATCAACACGATTTTTAACCATTAAAAGTATAACGAGGAAAATTATAATCTATAACCAATAATTACTGAAATGTCCCCAAAATTGTACAGTTCAAAAAAGTTATGGCATGTTGTGTCAACGTAAATTACTATTCAAATGATATAACTTATTTCTTGTCCGGAATTCTGGTTAAAAGATATTTTAATAACTAGTTGCAGCCCGCAACGTTGCTTGCTTACTTTGACTATAAAATACAATTTTTCCCAATTCCGTAGAAATTTTAATAAAATGTCTCTCAGTCCTTCCATACACTCGCTAAGAACCTAAATGCCAAATTTCAACTTTCTACATCCTGTAGCTTCGGCTGTGGGTTGTCTGTCCGACAGTCAGTAACGCCAACGTTCAGTGTATATATAGATTAAGGTTTTAGATATGTGACATGAAAATTGTTTTAAGTGCGTTTTCTTTTAGTTTTTTTTGTAAACTAATATTGCATTTTTATTTATAATTGAAATACAGTGTATTTTAAATGTATTAAAAAATTTATACATCAAAAAATCAATGCTTTTTTCCCTATGGCAGTGCCAACCTAATGTCAAGACACACCGTTCTCCACTTTCCACCCGTATCCAGTCACTATGGATTAAATTAAAATATCTTTTAAAATGGGAATCGAATCCACAACGTCGGCGTATACAGTTAGACGCTTTCACACTGAGCCACGATGGCCGCAAAGATATAAGTTCTGTATAAATATTTATATAAGCACTTGCCCTACAAAGCTCCCATATGAAACAAGTAACTCAGAGAAAATATACTGCCTTGTACTGTCACTGTAATGAAATAAAATAGTGTTATGCCATATTAATTATCCCAGAACACGACATTAAGTGGGGTTCGAGGGAATACAGTGGAAAGTAGGACAGTTGTTGGATGTTTAGGAATTCAAATTAATGGGAATAAAGACTTAGTTTTATCAGATTTTAGATATTTTAAATAATTATTTTGGTTTAAATTCTATAATTTTAAAATAAATGTATAAAACGATTTTATTTTACGTAATGCCAACTGCCTAATATTATTTTTCGGAAATCGTTACTGAATAACTATTAATTATTGTTTTTGTTTCTAATCTGTACAAATTAATAAAATTGGAGTGTCTGTTTGTAATGTTAAAATAACTATTTACTAGATCCATATGAATGGATGCACAGTACATATTTGAAAACATTTTTTTTTCCATTTTTAGTCTGTCTGTATATTTGTTTGTTAGGCTGATGTAATAACGAGTAACTTATCCTACTTTTATTTTAGAATTCAACGCGGACGAAGTCCCGGGCGCAGCTGGTAGATATATTCATGTGTGATTCCAAACTAGTGTATATAATATACAGGCAAGCTATAATTCTTATATGATATGGCGTTACAGTAAAAGAAAGGAAATGCGTACGAGTGTTGTTTACTGTACGGTTATATCAATGGGTATAATGTAATTATGTAAATATAAGTTTAGTTCACGCTTTTGTCTTGAGACACTCCGTCCTCCGCTTTTCGCTTGAGTTTGAGCCGTGGCGTGTGAGTGTGTGGCTTTGTCTCACCAGAGCGGAGAAATAAAAAAATTGAAATTATGATCATTCCCCCGAGTAAGAATGGAACCTACGACCAATATCATTTTTAGTCAACCGTGTCTCGGTTCATCACAATGACCTTATATTAAAATTTTATTTTATAAGAAAATCATTAAAGATTTTTTATAATTTTTTTTTTACTTTATTCTTATATTATGAATGAACATATTGTATTGTCACCGTGCTAGGAAACGTATGTAAATTTTCATGCAAATCGTGAAATCGTTATTTGACCCGTCTCTTGACGGTCCAATTTAGAAAAATTCCTTAGGTTCCAATCAAAGAATCTTAAAAAAAAACATTTTAAAATTTCATACATATAAATACAGGTGAAGCTAATATAGACATTTCATAAATAATTGCATACAGTAAGAAAAACGAAGCTTCACGCTTGCACCGACATAGCAACAAAGAGACAATTTTTTCTCCACTTTCCGCTTTAATTTGCTCTTTATAGCTATATATATATATATATATATATATGCTTGATGCGAGTTGAGAAATGACACAAAAATCTTAAGTATAGTTTTATATATTAAGACATCCATACTAAGCAATGTTTTTATTTAAAACTAAAAATGCAACTAACATTTTGTACACATTTCGTCTATTAAGGTGTTTAAAAATATAAATTTACCAAAATGGATTGACTTCTGCCGTCCCCTTATATTTATATCTGGACGTAATGTAGCAAAACGAAAAACGAATTTAACGTTCCCTAATACAAGAAACTCGCTAATGTTGCGTACTAAAGTTTTGTCTTTCGGTGCGTCATGTCTACGGGAGGGTAGCGGAGGGATGTTTTTAGCTATATGCGTATTGTGGCACAGTGGGAGACAGTTTGACTTTATATTCGAAAATAGTGGATACAATTCCCTATAAGGATTCAATTCGATTGACTGCAAATGATTCTTTTTTTTTTAATTATTCTTATATTGTCGCTATAATAGAACAAAACGTGGTATTAATTTCGGTCACACAACAATCAGTTTTCCTAAACAAGGCGAAGAGAACGCAGTGTCTTAATAAAAATACCTCACAAAATGCCAGAAATGCATACAAAAGAATCTTCAGATCTTGTTATCAGTTGTTACACAAAGCTAACTACAAACATTTTTTCAGATTCACGTTTTTTCTCGCATAAAAGGGTAGTAGGTTATCTACCTAGTGTCAAAACACTCCGTTCTCCACGTATTCGAGAAACCTTGCCTCACCTGAGAATCGAATCCACAGCCGATAGCCTCTTAGACCAAATGTTTAATAATCGCAATTACCATACCCTCGCAACAATCGATGGATATCATGATAAATTTTACATATTTGAGTACAATTCTGCACTCCAGTGCTTTCAACACATTTAGACGAGAGCGTTCAACTTAAATCAGATACAATGCAAACAAAGCTATAAATGTGCATTTGAATTAGACTAGTATTTGCTAAACCACTATACGTTATTTACTAAGTCTAACTTGTCTGAACGAATGCCAACACAGTCTTCTTTATAATATATGTATAGATTTCAATACTAAAAAATCGCGAAAAAATTGAGGATAGCTGAATTTTAGTGTTTTATAATTGTACTTATATTTATAATATATATATCTCACTACTTATAGTCTCATATACACGAGCTTATAGTCAAACTATAATATAATATACAAATACTATATAGGTTATTTCAACTTCAATAGCCTTATATATATATATATTGCTACTATAGCTATTAAATGCATTTAGTTATAAAAAAATTATTTATAAAGGACATCTAAAAACTAATTTATTTTCAAATAAAACAATTATTTTTACCTTTTGAAAATAAACGAAGAAAAAAACACTCGCTATTAATCTCTGTAAAGCTTTATAACACGATAAGAACGACCTCTAAAAAAGTCAAGAACTTAGAAAGTTACAAATTCTTCCCATTATTCATTAGAGCTTAATATAGGCTTGGTTAATCTTGATGAAGTTACAGGATAATCGGCGTAAATCGTGCACGAAAACGCCAGTTCTTTTTTATACTAACAAAACTGCATATATAAATTACCAATTTTTATTCACCATCTTGGTAAAGTTGAACGATATCTGACTATGCAGGCGATAGTAGTGGGTTCTATGACGGAAGAATGATTATATTTATATTATTTTAATTTTTTAGGTGTAGTAAGAAAGTCGCTACGTTGGTTTTAGGAACACGTCATTTCTAGAAAATTAAACTAAAAGTGGAGAAAGGAATGTATTAACACTAGATTCTCTTTGCCTACAAAAAAAAACTTAAATCCAAAAACACTAGGGAACTAGCTATTATTATTCCACTTGAAAAAAGACATATTCAGAAAACGTATAAAAATTTGAACACAGCGGGATTTGAACCCGCGCCTCTTGAAAACCGTTCAAGCGAGTGAACGGTTTTCAAGATTTGAACAGGTCAGTGGACCTCTGGGTTCAAATCCCGCTGCGTTCAAATTTTTATACGTTTTCTAAATATGTATTTTTTCAATTTCCTAAGTGTGCGATTAAGACTTTAAAAAAATGTTAAAAAATTATTCCACTTGCTCTTGAGTCATTTTTATTACTAGCGAGCCGCTCACGGCTTCGCCTGCCTTGTCATTAAAATCACAAACTGTTTACAAATATAATAGAAATTGGTGTAACTTTTTTATTTAAGAACCGATTGAAATAAAAAAAACACTGGATGTTAAAACTGCATTTCAATTGGTTAAGCCGTTTCTAAGTTTAGCGTGCACAAACGCACAGACGAGCAGATAACAAATTTTAAAATCATTATATTGAGTTCTATTATATTGATAAATGCCCCCAATAATATTATTTCATGTATTTTTATTATATGTATAGATTGTCTGTATATATAAAACTATTGCGTTACTGATTGACTCACTGACTGACAACGCACAGCCCTAAAGAATATTCCTAGAAAGCAAGTAAATTTCTTGTACGGAAGCACTCAAATAAGTTATAAAATATATATCATGAAATTTTTAAATATTTTCTTAGTATAATTACACAAATATGACCTTATGGGTCTTTTACCGATGACCTCGCTTTAAAAAATTGAAACAAATAAAAAAAAAACGAACGAACTTTCTAGAAAAAAAATAAACACTTTGAATAATGCATTCAATGGTACAGAAAATTTCAATTCAAAACTTATGGCAAGCATTTATATTATCAGAGAAAGACGGCTACAGCCACACGCTACTTTATACACACACAAATATTATCACTAGAGTATTCAGTATGGGCAGTTGTATATAACACAGGATTTGAACCCGCAAATAAGTTGCTGTGTGGAACGATATAGTTAAATCATAAAATATGCATATTATTCATTTATGGATACTAAAAAACACTACTCCACCTTTTTTTTAATATCTTTAAATTAGGTATTTAGATGGCGGCTAAACGCTATAGGTTGTGGGTTCAATTTCCACGCAACGAATGATCTGTATTGGAATTATTTTAATTTCTCCGCATTGGTAAGAAAACGCTACTCAACTGGAGAGTCTTGTCAAAGTCAAAGTCAAATATTTTTATTTCAAGTTACATGCTTCCTTTTTTTCACGTCAAACAATTTACCACCGGTTTACCAAAGTTAATGCCTCAGACCTGAGAAGAACCGGCGCAAGAAAGTCAGCGAGACTTCTATTTATTTATTTTTTCAACACGATAATTTTTTTTATTGATTTTTTTTATATACCGTATTGAATTTACTGTCATTAATAGTCCAATATATTTCAATATATTCATAAATAAACAAGGCTGCAACCAAATTGCATGAAAGTTAGGCCGTTTATTATAAGTGTATTGTACAATCGGATTTTCCATCTGATAAGGAATATACGTATATGCGCAATTTACTGCCAGAGTTTCGCCATATGTTGTCAAAGTTGAGCTTATGGTTATTATAAAACAAGTTATTACAAATTTATATAAGTATATATTCTCCAGTCTCTATTCTCCATTTTCTGCCTACAAAGAGACGTTGCGTGTTGAATAACCAAACATACCGTCGTACACTGGCCAAAGGAAATAATTATATTCGAAATATAAAAGCTCCCCCGAGTAAGAATTGAACATGCAGCCATCGTGTTTGTCTACACAAGTCCCCGCTTTTTTACGGATTTAATAATGCAGTGTGCAATCATACCAATAGCTTGAAAATATTGTAGTCAAGAATGTAAAAAAAGTGGCACATTTTTATGAAACTTAAAATAAGTATAACTTATAAGTAAATTTCACACATTTAATTTGTCTAAATTGGCGAACAGTGAAAAGTCTAGGTTCTGTATAAAATTTGGTATGTGCAAGAGAATATTAGGATATATTTAGAAAGGAAACTATTTTTAACCGGATTAATCACGTAGACTGACAGTCTACTTGTAACCACGGACTACTGTGAAGTGTTTGAAACGTCGGGTTTCTAAAATGTATTTTCGAATACCAATAATATACGTGATTAGTCCGGTTAAAAACTTCATTTCAAAATTTCAATCATATTACTAGGACATAACAGAAAATTTTCAAAAGCGCGGCGTTGAGTTCCGCCAGTCCACACGCAATGTCTCGTATAGGAGAAGAAAGTTGGGAACTAAGCGTCTTGACATTAAGTTCTCACAGCCTACCCGGCTATGCGGAAGAGAACGTGTAGCTATATTGTACTTTTAAAGATCATTAACTGTAATACACATACACATTTTTTAGAAAACGTATAAAGAATTGAACTGAGCGGGATTCGAACCCACGCCTCTTGGAAACGAAGCGATCTCCTAGCGGTCAGCGCAGAAATGTTTTAGAAATTCCTAAGTGTGCTAATAACACTTTTAAAAATTCCAATCAAATATATAACACACATATTTCAACCATCACTCCCAAAAAATTAAAACTTGAATTCAAATTACAAATTACAAAAGGCCCTGTGGGTGAAAATCTCAATCCGTATCTGGTATTAGACCAGAATTTAAAGCAAACGAGTAAAACACCTATTTGCATCGTACGCAATGCGGCGCGAGTAGCGCAGAGTATTTGTCAAACACTGTCGCGTGCGGGCGACAAACACTCTGAAGTGAATGCAAATGTACTATCCATGAAGTACTACCCACTACTTAATGATTAAAAGTTGCCCAAGAAGTCTAGTAATAAAGAATATTTCAAAATTCTATAATAGTGTCTATTTGTAAGAACTTAATTTAAGGTTATCGCGGCACAGTGGTACGGGCTGTGGTCACCATCACGATGCTTTTGTATTCATTACTCAATCGGAGAAATGATTATATTTTAATTAGTTTCATTTCTCCAATTTGCTAAGGCAACAGTCGGCGTTGAGTTCCGCAAGTCAACACGCAATATCTCGCATTCATGGGGAAAGTGGAAATCAAAGTGTTCCGACACCAAGTCCCCTGGCTACCCTAGTTCGTTATAGAAGCTGAGGGAACCTTACCATATATCACTACCGGTTTTCTTTTTTTTTTGTCACCTTATACACATTGTACGTTGGACACAAGAGTCCATGGGTGCGTTTTTCATAAACAGACTTTCTGTAACCTTATTCATGAACCTGGTAGCCTTCATGAACATTAAAATTAGGTCTAGACATAAACCGATGCTGTTGTTGGTTATGGAACCATTATAACTTTTTGAAGTGAAAACTTTATAGGTGCGTTGAGCACTTGGGTCAACTATAATTTTATGTCAATAGTCGTATGTCGTACCATATAAAGTAACGTTGACAGATGCGAAAACCAGATTGATGTTTCGTAATGAAACTATCTCAGTACCACCAGTGACCACGGACTACTGTAAAGTATTCGCAAATAGTTCTTAAAAATGTATTTGCGAATACCAGTAATATACGCAATTTATCCATTTAGAACTAGTTTTATTTCGAAATGTGTAAAAATCGCGAAAACCAAAGATCAGATTGAATTTATATGAAATATCTATAAATAAATATCAGTTTTATTACTTAAATTCTAAGTTATAAGTTTTCATTTCTATCGACAGGCTCTACGGTTGTTTTTTTTATATGAATTACAGTTGAGATGTCTTTACAAGTAAACAGTAAGTAAGTAATTGTGTATAATTAATCCAGACATGTTTATCTTTTTTAAAAACTCTAGATATCTTTACATTTCCGCCATTTAATCCGACTAAAAACTGGGACGCTCTGAAACTGTCCTGTGTTATACGAAATTATGTAACTTATCTTTTGATCGCAAACATTTAATATTTTAAAATATTCTTAACATTGCTTAAGATATAATTAATTAAATAACTGAAGTTGCAATTAATTATATTCATATGTATTTTAAGACTATGTAATGCGGTAGCGTCCTCGAGTATTTGTCAAACAGTGTCGCGGCCGGCGACTCAACACACTGCTATAATGGGAATGCAAATGCACTACCGAGTGCTAGAGTGATAGCATCCGCGAAATTTTTCCAAGAGCCAGAAACGGTTTGTGGATCATTTAATAATCTTAATCTGTGCGATGTGTGAAAGTAGCAGTTTTCAGTAGTAGTTTTTTTTTGTTTCACCCTTTTTCCCGCATAGCGGAGCAGTTAGAGGGAGCCTAGCGTTAAGACTCTCAGCTTTTCACTGTTCGCCCGAAATCGAGACAATGTTATTGAGTTCCGAAACTCAACGCCGCGCTTTGTCTTAAATATAATCATTCCCCCGAATGAGAATCCAACCTGCAACCGCGTTGATAGGCAGACGTTGTCCCAGTGCGTCGCGATAACCTAAATTTTACCTAACTGGGAAAATAAAATTAAATAATCATAAATTTTCGTCGAATTGCAAACCTATATTTACTGCGTCGATAACTAGATTTTTTCCAACTAACTTAGAAATACATACGTGACATATATGGAGATATGTATATCCAAATACGTTTTGATATAAAAATGCCAGATTTTTAAGGATATCTTTGCGTAGTGGAGCTGAGTTTGATTGTAAACGCAAGGGCTGTGAGTTCGATCCCCATCCAGGGATGACTTTGCCTAGAAACAAAACAAATTGGCTCAACCCGCAATAGACTCGGGATAGCAAGTGGAGAACAGTGGGTTCTCGTTGCCTACAATTGAAAAAATGATGAAGCTACAGCAAAGTGCTATATAAATTATACCGTAATTTTTTTTTGATTTATTTTATTACAATACTTTAATAACATGGACCTAATTTTCGATCTTCATTTACAGTACCCATATTAACTTTTAATAAGGCTTATGAAAACTGTTTCATAGGTATATCTATAGTATAGTATATACTGACAGTATCTTAATACTGAGCTGAATAGTGTTTGATCTGACATATATATGTTTCAAGGGTTTTTACACGTATTTTGTTGGGTTTCCTTTTTTTGTACGAAATTCTCTATCTAGGACAACCATTTTCTTGGATCTTTAATACAAATATTGTGCAGATTTAGGAACTGATAAAATTTTTTTATCCAATTCGTGGTCAGTGTGTAACTGTAAACTTGATTAGTTGATTGGGTATGAGGGTTTAGAACACTAGGATAAAATTGAAAAAAGAACGAATTCATCAGGTTAGTGGTAAATCACTCCGTTTTCATTTTCAGAATCTCAATACCAAACTTTAAAGTATTTTTTTTATTGTACTGGTACACCAAACTTAATTAAAATAAAAAGAAATACATATAACTTAATATCGTAGAAAAATAATCTAATTGCTATTAAAACTTCCAAAAATTCATACATATAAAAATTATAACGTAGTAAATTAAGCTAATAAAGCTTTAATTGAGACTTTACTTTGTACATTCCATAACAACAGTAAATTTTTGGTACTATAATGAGAACATTAACGAATACAAAACTCGATACAATTTCATATAAAAATAATCATTGAAAATTTCACTCCCATGCTTTTACAATTATGCAGCTCATTTAAACGGCAATTATTATGGCAATGCCATGTTAAGGGCGCTAAATAAAATTATAATTATTACCCTTATAAATATATATTGTCGAACGTTTAACGCTATTTGGGAATTTCGATATTTTGGTATTAATGAAACGTATATTAATAAAATAATAGTAAATGACCATGCGGACAGATCGAACTGCCCATCGGAAATTATGGAGCATTTTGCAAAATATATGTGGCGATAATAAAGTAATTTTAATTATGATAGTATTTAATGGTTAAAACCATATTTGTTAATTATTATATCACCGTGGTAGCATTTGGTTATAAGCGCTATGGTTATGGGTTCGATTTCCACACGGGGACATAATTATATTTTAAATATTTTTCATTTCTTAGCTCTGGTACCTGAGACAAAGCCTGTCATAAAATGTCTCGATTGCAGGCGGAAAGTGGAGAACAGAGTGTCTTGACACAAGGTTCTCTCTGACCACCCTGCTATGTGTAAAAAAGGGCCACGATCGCCTTTACTTATGATAATGTCCAGTATGTTAATATAAAAATCTAAACAAAATTCGTATTTGCGACCTTTTCGCCAATATTGCGACTACGCTATTCAAACCATTCACTCTATAGTCGTGATTTAAAGCGTGAATTCAAAATCCTCTACCCCCGAGATTCCCCGCACTGAATCATGCCGCAACTTGTGCGACAAAAATGTCATTACGTAAATTTACATAGAAATAAAAAAAGGAGTTTCACTTTGGGAATAGACGTTTCAATACGCCCTCGTTTAAAGGGCTGGTCTAGGCAATTCTAGCTTTTTTTGAATTTAAAGAGCTTTATTTATTATATCGAATAAAGTTGCCGATAAAATTGTAAGTATTTACCATATAAATTAGACCAGATTCTCATGAACTTAAATCCCTCTTTAAATTAATATAGAATACACAAAATTGGCTTTGACTGTCGTCATCTAACACAGTCACAAAAATTACTTCAAAATTATAAAGCGAGTCCGTAACACGCAAAAAATTTTTAGTTTCCCAGATCCGTTTGATATTGTATGTATAGTACTGTAAGTAGTTACTTAATACCAAGTAAATATTAAGGAACATTTCTGTATAAAGGCTATTACGAGTGTAAAAGTTTCAATCAATTGATAATTTCAAGCAAGCTTAAATACTCGTAAGCTCAATATTGTTTAGAGATTTTAATATTTATCTAATCACTAGTAGAAGACTAATACATCCTTTTATTATAAATGCCAAATAAAGTTTATTTGTTTGTAACTATTTCAAACTTTTCAAATAAATTGTCGTTTACATATCAAACTCATAATTAAATGACCAATCAGAATTTAAATAAAATTTTAATATTGTCATCTATTATCACGAATATTGAAATGTAATTCAAGTTTAATTATTTCTTTTAAATTTTAGTCATATATGCTAGAAAAGCTGTATGTAAAAATTAGTATAATATTATAAAATACTGTTTAGAACTGACTACTATTACATATTGACCAGATTCGAACATATAAACCCACCCTTTTTATATTCAAACTAAAACCGTATCCGCATACATTTTAAATATGGCAGACCAACCCTTTGTTTACTTACATACTTCTGCAGATATTAATTTTACAGTAAGTGTCAATTACGTGTTACTTTGAAGCGAAACAATGGAGGCAAGTAAGGCTCCAAGTTTTGAAATATGACAGCCAGCTTCGGATGCTATGCAGATGCAGTGTGCTTTAGTAGTGAAACTGGATTAATATTCATATAATGTGAAAATATTGTTTAAACACGTATTCTTTTGAACATTTTCGTTATTTTTTTGTGAATCTTTTTAAAATTGCTTTTTTGGCTCAGTCTGAGCAATAAGGCTTCGTCATTCCATTACTTGTAGTTTTTATTGTAAATTTTTAAAAACTTATAATTCATTTATTAATTCAATGTTAGTGAGACTGGTCTCTTGTCTGATTAGATATTATACGGTGTTAATATCCTTGGCTTAAATATATAGATCGATGTGATTTGGCCCTGCTAAATGTGAAAAGTATTTGAAGATAAACAAAACTATTTTTGAAATTGTCTCTAAGCAAATACCTATTTATAGGCCAATGTTATTTAAAAAAGACATGGTCGAGAAAGAAAATAGGTAAAAGTCAAGAAATAACGTTTGAAATAAAATAAAACTTGAGTCACACTATAAATAATAAAAAAACACATAGCAATTCTTACTGTCAAAACATGTCAATGTGCATTGCAACTTCAATACGTAATAGAGCGTTCGAGCGAGGGTTCGGTTAATCTAAGTAGATTCAGAGCCACAATCTGACAAAGGACAGACCGCCTTACTTGTGGTGAATATACAGTGAATACTTGTCTATTTATATGTTATCAATTCGAGTAAATAATAAATTTATTAATAAAACCAATAAGAATAAAATGAAATAAAAGTCAAAAGTCAAAAATTTATATTTCTTGAATTATTTGACTAATTAATTATTAGACAAATTTTTAAATAAGTTGAATCAGTATAACATCGATTTTTAACCATTTATTCATTCATCCATTTTATAATCGAATAAATTATATTGTAGCTCATCCTTTTTTCCTTAGGCAATATATTTAAAAAAAATTTATATAAATACGTATGAATAAGTTTCTTGTATTTAGTTCGTCTGGGGTAAACTGGTCCGCTGGCGACAAAGCTTTGAATCTCTGCCCTTTGTCAGACTGAGATTACAATCTTCTTCTTATACATCTATATTATGTATCAAGAAATGCAGGGGTCGCTTGTATTGTATATTTTTACTAAAATTAAAAACATGGGTAGCTCAGTAGTATACACTCGAGCATTCACCTAATTGATTAAAGTATAAACGCCTTAGACAAATTGGTACCTACGTGATTGAATATAAAATCGAAATATCAATCCAAATCGAAAATGAAATCAAATTCTTGGCAAAAACACATTGAAAGTGCTTTTATTACTTTTTTATATTATTACAATATATCATTCTTTTCTTAATTTTCCATCTAATTCATGATAATGGAAGATACCCAGAGAGATATATATATATGCACCTTCACTCTTTTTTCCGCATGACTTCACTAGTGTCAAGAAACTCCGTTCTTTAGAATCTGCCCGAATCCGAAACATCGCGTGTTAAGTGGTAAAACTCAACGCCACGGAAAGACATGAAAATATCCCGCTGCGTACAAATTTTTATACGTTTTCTAAAAATGTATTTTTCAATTTCCTTAGTGTGGGAATAACACTTTAAAAAATGTTAAAAAAAATACATAATCAATCGTATTTAGTCAAAATATCCCAAATGTATCAAGGATAGTCAGATAAAATTATTGTTGAGAACGTACAAATACACAGTAATACTTATGGAAAACTATGAAAAGTAACTCAGCATAAGGGGAAAGAAATGAAGATGTAGATTAAAAACGCCCTTCTGCTGTTTATTTTTTCAATTTGTACTCTTTAATTTTATAATACTTTGATGTGTATATAAAATTGAAATTAATAAGAAAAGACTTCATAGTATATTTTATTAATATATATATATATATATATATATATTCATATTAAATACGAGCGACCCGCTTGCGGCTTCGCTTGCGTATACTACGAGTAAAAGTGTTTAGTTTGTTCACCCGCACGCGTTCTCGCTTAAGTCACAAACTTTGCTTAAATTTGTAATTTAAATTGTTGTAATAATTTTATTTATTTAACCAAACTTTACCAAAATACCAAAATACGTTTCTGAGATTAGCGTGCACACACACAGACAAACAAAAAATAAAATAAAAAATAATTGTCTTTGGTTCTGTTATATTGTTAAATGCCTCCAATAATATTTTATTTCATATATAGTCCATGCTATCAGTTACATTTTCATTATATGTATAGATTAAGGAGTTTAAATACTACATAATAGTATCAAGCTAACTTTCACTATTTTTGATTCTTATGAGTGACTTTGTGCTTAGTGTGTGTGAATATTGATAGATAGATTCGTCGTAGTGCACCTGGGACGTTTCTTACCGAAAGGGAAGATTATAACCTCACTCCCTCTCCTCTTCCACCTCTTACACCTCCGTTTTGTACGTATACTATAAGAACAAAACCAACAACATTTTAACTCCACGCACCAAAAGTAGGAAATTTTGTGAAAGACGAAAAATACAAGTATTTACCTCATACTTATTGAATAGAGTTTATTTACTTAAAATTTCATCACCCAAATGCGTATTCCAAAGATATAAATCACAAAAATAATTGCTTATAAACTCTTTCCGCCTCGAATTTCTTTAACTCCACAGACTTTACTGGCAACACCAGAATCCCCTCGCGGATCGAGCGTATGGTTTTTCTCATTTCCTTATCCCGCTCCTCGTACATTTATTTTTATTTCGTATTTGTATTCGTTTCCTGTACGCCATATTTTTTCGCGACGTCTCCATATCGCATCCGTCAGGTTCCGGATGCTAGGCGCCTTTGTTAAGCGTGTATCACAAGGAAGTAATTTTGTCATTTGTACTCTTAATATGTGTTGGCATTTGGCATGCTCTTGCTTGCTTGATTCTGTAACCAAAAATAAAATTATTTTTAATTTGTTTTTATCAAATTACACTGCAGCTGTGGGCCGCCAAATGTGAAATCTCTGTC
The DNA here is from genome assembly GCA_038994665.1 of Podotricha telesiphe. Lineage (NCBI taxonomy): Eukaryota > Metazoa > Arthropoda > Insecta > Lepidoptera > Nymphalidae > Podotricha > Podotricha telesiphe. The sequence continues at coordinate 515,807 of JAOYRR010000067.1, read as the reverse complement.
AGAGGCTAAAATAGTGGTAATACAATATTGTATATTTAATTTCCTTTCGAAAATTTAAAAGCAGCTAAACCTGAACATATAAACTAGTATGTTATTATGTGCCGTAAACCGTATGTAAGCTTTCACATTTTAAAAATTTACAAACCGATCATCTGAAATAGCACTATCAACATATGCTACTAATACAAAATTCCCATCTAGAAAGGAATTGAATTTAAAGTTCTACGATTTCAACTGAAATATCCAACTATTTGAATACTTTTTACCCCATAAACTGGAATTCGACCCCATAAACTGGAATCGACTTGGCCCAGCCCTTTCAGTGCGGTTATTTATATACAATCTTTACCCTCTCAACATTGAAGCGTTGACATTTATAAAATGGGACTAGTAATCTTCTACACTCGAGGGCCTTGTAAGGTCATAAAGAAGAATTTTCGTGTGTTTTACGCCTTAGTTTTAGAGTTATAACGTTCTTGAGCACGTTCTGGATGAGCTTTATGCGACACATGTTGTACGATTTACGTTTATTTTTATATAAGTCTAACTTAATATAACTATTACTGATTCAATAAGCATATTAACTTCAATAATTTTAATTTCACACGTTTACGGCGTTTTATAGAGTAACCAGAGAGAACATAGTGATAAGTCACTCCATTTTCCGCCAGTCATAACGTCCGCTACGTCCGCCATTCATGACGAGTAACGCCTTTTGTTTAGTAAACTATACTTTTACAACTTCACGCTTTTTGTTCGCAAAGCAGTCAGAGAGAAGAAAGAAGTAATAATTCGATATACAAACAAGCCCATGACACTTAAAATTACCAAAAAATACGATACAAACGTGTCGCGGTAGCGTCAATCGTAATCATCGCGATCATATTGTCCAGATATTGTGACTTTAAATGATGAGAACTTTGAAAACCAATAATTTTATTATTAATAATGTAATAAATTATTTTTATCAAACGTAAAGAAGGGAGTCTTTACAGCAGGTTCTCTCTGCCTGCCTTAAAAAAATAACAAATCATTCCCAACAAAATAAGCGTAAATTATACTTAACTAAATAAACTAAATATGAAATAAATGTTTTTGTTTGGCCAAAGTTTGAAGGGAAAGTTGGTCGCTTTGTGGCAGCTGAATAATTAGAAGTCTAATTGACTTAAACACTTAAGAAAGGAACAACTTGGGAAAGGGACGCACTTTGATGGTCAGGACCAACGTATTAGGTAACCAATTAACTAACGAAATGTTTATATTTGAAACTTTCACTAATTAAAAATGGTTTTAAATTTATTGGTGGAAATTGGAAATATTTATACAATTGTCTTGCAATAGACTATGTTAAATTAAATTTGGTTTAGGCTTGCATAAATATTAATATAAAATCATTAAAATTATATAAACTTATTTGTCGCCTCCATTGGCTGCAATACAGTCCTTTGAGGCACGCAATTTTTCTATGGGAAAATTTTTCGTTGCCTGATTGTTTTAGGGACTCTAAAATATCATGACGTGTAGAGCAAGCCTTACTGGCTAAAACTGACCATAAATCATAATCCAGTAGATTAAGATCAGGACCAGATGACGGCCAGTTTTCAGTCCGGAACTTTTGTTTCTAACTAAGATTCGGTGAATCGAGCTTTATGCCCAGCGCCGACCTTACTGAAAGAACCAGTGTTGGTTATTAAACATGGTGTTGTTAAGGAGGACAACTACTTTCTCAAGAATGGTATCTTGATACACTTGTGCTGATGTTTCTATACTTTTTACACAAAAATATGGCTGAATCACTCCTTTATAGCTAACGCCAAACCAACCAATCCCTGAAGTCGGATAATGCCGACATTTTACTTTATTAGCTTATTGGAAACTTCTTATAACTTTTACCATACTTATTGGGTCATTTTGCTTGTTAAAATATTGCTCGATTGTAAAAATGTTCTAATCCGTAAACAATATTTTTCTGACCTCCAATTTGCGTACGTAAGTAGTTGTTTTGATTTGACCCCTTCTTCTTTATATTATCAGTTAAAAAATTTACCAGTGCGCCTCTTATAGGCTGCAAGTCCTAAGTCTAAAGTTCTAGGCGCTATCTTCATCTACCGAGATAAAATCTTTTGCTTTCAGACAGGATTTATTCCAATCCTTTTCCTTACTGCTTTGATCGTCTCTTTCGTACGAACACTGGTCGTTGTGGTCGGCCAAATATTTTTCTGCCATAAACAGAGGAGGTTTCATTGTACCTGTAAAAAGTAAATACACATTTGACTAATACCAAGCGTGTGGACGATATTTAAAATTGGCACCATACCTACTTTATGTAATGCAATCACAGCGATTCGATTCTATTTATCACCCCGCTCCATTTAAATAGCACAAAATATTTTACAATATATTGGCACGAAAATAATATAAAACAATGAGCAATCGCATAAAATAGACATATTCCAAATTCAAATGATAAATATGTTTATTTTTAATTATAACAGTAATTTATTTTCGGTATAAGTATATAGGATTGCAGAATGCTATATTTTTAATAATACATAAAAAAACATTAAATTAATGAAATAAATGTAACACACATTATCATATGTCATACACGTTTGTGTGAAGTATACAACACGTTGCTAAGGCAACGCGTTGTTGACGCGTCAACGGCTACTAGTAAAAATAAAAACTCCAGTCAAGGTAAACGAAGGCGTAATACGGAATTTAAAAACTTAGTGACTATTTTCTCTTCATAAAAAGTATACAAAAACATACCTTGTCTTTTTGCACATTTCCCATGGCAACTTGAACCGGTGCTTAGCTGCAGGCTTTATACTTATAATCTTTTCCATTATCTCAGATGAATTCCTCTTTTGTTTGCGTTTATATAAAACAAAAATCGACTCTCCCTCGAAAGTTCTATGAACGATACAAAGTGTAACATACGCTTCTACTGGTAAGGGTAAGATTTAAGTGCGTTAATGTTTTAAATTATAAGCAAACGGCGATCAAAATTACAAAAATACAATTATGGAAGTAGTATTTTTTTTTAAATTCACGGTTTTCCTTGTATAGCAGGATAGTCAGAGAACCACCTGAAAAATGTCCGCCTGAAAAGAGCGGAGAAATAAATTCAAATTTAATATAATTATTCCTCCTAGTGGAAATGGAACCCGCAACCAACCGCATTGACTGTCAGACGATGGTAGACCACAATGGCCTCAAAATTGTACGATACGATATTTTGAATTACATATATATTTAAAGTATTATAATTGAAAAGATTTAAGATTACCTTGACCAGACTATTTGTTATACCAGGATAAATTACGTAAGATACAGGTTCAGTTGCTTGAGCTTTGAAGTATTTTTAGTGTCTTTGAAAGAATCATAGAAATTTCAAATACTACTATCTGGTCTTTTTATTGTAAAAAAACAAAACTACTTATTTAATTTATAGTAACTAGAAGCCCAGTTAATGTGTAAAGTAAAATACGCGTTACATTAGCAACGTATATTTCACTTAATACGAAAGTGTATGTCAAACACTTGTTTACTGTTTTTTTCTAATTTAGTGTACTTTTAATGCATTATTGTAAAAAAAATACTTAATATTCTTCTCCATATAAATGTTTACTGTACTAAATTTTATACTCCTAAGGCATACATTTGGTAAAAAAATCCTTTACATATATAGATAATAATTGCATCTTAGTCAAATATCTAAATATCAATCTACATTTATCTTATTTTTTGAGGCCATCGTGGCGCAGAGGGACAGCGTTTGATTGTAAATGCGTTTATTTGTAAACGTGATGGTCTGTAGGTTCGGTTCCACTCAAGGGATTGATTATACATTAATTATTTTTAATTTCTCCAGTTTAGTAAAACAAGGCACGATTTTGAGTTTTGCCACTCAATACGCAATCGAATTTGGGTGGAAAGTGGAGAACGGAGTGTCTTGATATAAGGTCTCCCAACCTACCCAGCTATACGGAAAAAACCGTTAAGCTAAAAAAGCTGTTCATTTAAGTAAATTTTTATGCTTTATTTCTTACATGTTAAACGTTTTCGCTATACTCTACGAAAGGGGCCCGTATCATGAATATCAACAAAAGATACAGCGTAACCAAACAACAAAGCGATCGTCTCTAATGAACAATCTTGCACACTGGCACTTCCTTCATTAGTATTGTATACATATATTGTAACTTTAAAAGAATAATGATTCCTATATAAAACTAAGTAAAATGAATAAATATCTTTGGATATCTTTCTAAATATCTTTGGATATCTTTGGATATCTTATAGAGGCCTACTGTAATCGCGGTTGCTTGTGGGTTCCATTCCCACTCGGAGAATGATTAAATTTAAGGTAGGCGCATCTGTCTCGAATTTGGGTTGAAACTGGAGTGTGGAGTTTTGACACTACTTCCTCTCTACCTCCTATGCTGGAACTGCTATAGTACAGAGCTACAACAATTTTAATTATAAATTAAACACAAAACATATATATATATATATATAATTTGCTAACACCGAACTGAACAGCGCCATTATCCTTTTTTGTCCCTTTCACGGTTCTTATCTTGAAAAGGATAAAAATATCGTGATGTTTAACTGAAAGATACCCGCAGCATTAGTAGAGTACGCCGCAATTTTTCCCATAAAATATTCATTGTATACCATTCTACGCTAGAGTACGAGGCCTCAGAGTAAGAGGATTATATAGAAATTATATCAGTACTCAGTTTTAATCGGGTTTAACTGATTAGTCGTTTATATTATATATTTTTTATATATTTTTTAACAGCAAAAATAATATCTTAAGTTTTTGTAAGATAGGCCACAAGGATATTGTAAAGAGTGATATATTTTTCCGTTTTTCGCCAACTTAGATTTTAATTATTGGCTGATTAGTTAGTGAAATCACTTTTATCTAGGTTTAACAAATTGTCAATTTCAAAATTATAATGGTGCAGCAGCGGGGCCATTTTCGGTAAAATTTCACGTTAAATGACGTAATCCAACACCGTTCTCCATCTAACTACACTTGAAAGACTTATATTAATATATAATTATATTACCGAAATGCGATAAAACCATGCCATGGATTTCGGACCGACGCATGACGCATTTTCAAATACGCCACAAAAGTACCAAATTCTTAAATTGACGTTTATACTACCTCCATTTCACTTTCAATTCTAAGTAAGACGGCTCGCCATATTTTCACCCTCATTTGTGTAATGCTTCTCTGTACTACCTTCAAATGAAGTGAATATTATTTTTTTATTTTATTTATCCCTTATTTTCTAGACCCATGAGACGTTACAGGATATCAAAAAATTATGGAAGTTTAAAGCCATTGTGGTGCAGTCGGACGGCGTCGGTCTGCAATCGCGATTGGTTGTGTGTTTGATTCTGCCTCGGGGGAATGATAATATTTTAGAATATTTTTATAATAAGATCTTTTTTATTTGCGATTACTACATATTTTGAAATGAAACTAATTTATAACCGGATTAATCGCGTATATTATTGGTATTAGAAAATACACAGGTAGACATGTGACCACGAACTACTATAGTGTTTGTAACGTCGGGTTTCTAAAATGTATTTTGTATCCATTTAAAAAATAGTTTCATTTCAAAACGAATATTTTTATTTCTCCACTCTATTGAAGACAAAAGGCATTGAGTTCTGCCACTCAACACACAATGTCTGGAATTCTGGCGGAAAGTGGCGAAGCAGATAAATAAAACATAAAGCTACACAGCTTAGGTTGAGTTCTGCTCAATACGAAACGTTTCTAGTTCGAACGGAATGTGGAGAACGGTAGTCCGTTCTCCACATTCCTGACACTAGATTTCTTCTTCTCTCCGTCTACTCAACTATTAGGAACAAAACATAGAGCTGCTCATATTTTACTCTAAATAAATTTAAGCTCTTTCATAATCAGCTTTGAAGAGTTTCGTAATCAGCTATACGTAGTTAGTATATGATTTAACCTATAATTGTTTCATGTGATAATGATAAATTAATTGCAACTTCACGCTTTTTGTTCGATATTAGTAGTAAGAAAAAAAATAGCGCCGGGACTCCGTTCTCAACCTTTCAGAAAAATTCGAGGTATTACATATTGAGTAACTGATCCAATCACCGCGTTTTAATAACAACAAAATACATAAGTACATATATTAAAGAATTTACAACTTATAAAAGCTTCAAATAAACAAAAAAATGCCATAAGTATATGAGAATTGTGGTAAAACAAAACTTTTTTCCATATTTGTGAACAATTCCATTCAAATCCCATTTAGGGTTAACCCAAATGGATCTAGACACGAAAAACTGAACCAATAGGAATGTATAACACGTATTGAAAGCTTAAACGCGATTGGACAGTTTAGGTAAAGGCCTTTTTATTTATTACCGTCATTTTCCTAAACAATGCTCGTTTTAGCAAGTCACTTGAAAGGCTGTCAAAAACTGGACAGGTCTTATCACGGTGTGATAAGGTTCTTTTTTAAATAATTCAGTCTATGAAAGTGAAGAATTCGATTTCGATTCCCTGGATGGATGCCATGTAAAGACGTTGGCCAAAACGTCGTCTAGTCAAGGATAAAAGGTGTAAAGAATTGTTTCGATTCAAACTTCGATAGCGTCCATAAGTTCCGAACAATATTAAAATTTTGTAGTAAATATTTTGCCAGCTTTACGTTTCGTACTTTAGATATGATAGACGGTTTGTTTACATGCAACTGTACGTACTAAAGAAATCACTGTGAATATGAATTCGTTTTGTAATTGTAAAATATTTTATTTATTATTTTATAATAATAAGTAACGTATATACATAATATATAAATTATTTAAAAATAATACCTATTATGAACTTATAACATACTAGCGACCAGCTCGCGGCTTCGCTCGCGTGTCTGTATTACACGTACATTGTTTGGTATTTTCTTTTTACCAGGCCATTTCCTAAAACAATGAAGCTCCTTGAACAACTAAAAAAAATGGGAGAAGAAGTAACATATGTTCGTCCCAAGATCTTCAAGTATCGCTCTATAAAATTTCATCACGATCGGCTCAGCAGTTTGGCCGTTGTATATTGAATAGACAAGTCTATACTAAGAATAAAAAGTTTTACCTATGTTATTGTTGTAATGCATCTGACTGTAAGCGCGATTGGTAGTCGCTGTTCGATTCCCACTCGGGAAGATGATTTTTTTTTATTGTGTGTCTAGCTGGTTTCCTAAAAACCGTAAAGTTGAAAAAAAAAAATTGCTAGCCTCACACATGATATAAGTAAAATACTTAGAATATCGTATTAAAATTTCAACGCGCTACTCTTGGACTACTTAAAAGTGGGGATTTAAGGAGAAGATTCGATACCTACAAGTCTGAGTTTTTATAAATTCAAATCAAATCCCGCTGCGTTCAAATTTTTATACGTTTTCTAAATATGTCTTTTTTTCAATTTCCTAAGTGTGGGAATAACACTTTAAAAAATGTTAACAAAATATATTTTATAAATTTTCTTATAACATTTTTTTTACATTAAAACCTGTTGCGTTTAAACCCACAACTATTGCATATATCAAATACTCACCAACTACACCTTAATAGGTTATTTTTTTTTGTTCCACAGTATTAAGTCGTATATATTTTATTTAACCAAATTAAATTTTAACTAGATTTAACAGAAAATACATAATTTTTAATTGCTTCACATAACCAACTTATAATTAAGACATGAATTATTGCTTCACTAGTTTCATAAAGTACCTAGATATTGTTTGGTATAAATTTTTTATATAGCAGATCTAGTGTCAAGTGAAAACTCTTTACTGAATTTTCCGCCTGAATTAGAGATGTAGCGTGCTGAGCGGCTAAGCTCAACACCGCGTTCATTTTTTTAGAAAGTTAAATTGGGCGCTGTATCTTCGAAATGACTATCAAATGGCATTAAATTAAAAACAACGAGTCAAATCACCAGGATCCTCGCAAAAAAAAACATTTGCCTAGAAAAAATAACAAGTCAGTACCTAGTCAGTCAAGTCAAGTCTAGTAACATTTCCCTTATACAAAAATGATTAAGGACTTCGAGGAAATTGATATTACTTTAATCCTTTATCGGTTATAACGACGAGTACAAATTGCACTACTCAGTAGATAGATATACAGTCGTGACGTAGTCAAGATAGAAATCTTGCAATTTCAAAGGGATGTTTATGCCCCTATGACGTTGATTTCACGGGCGGATGGACCCACTGAAAACAATCTCGGAAAGGCCGACTCTTGACATTTGATAGAATGTTCCTTGGACCATAAATAAGTTGGCGAACATTTTGTTCAATATTTATTATTTTTTGATTTCTCTATCGTAATATATATTTTATCAATTTGTGGCATCTAAACTTTATGTTAGTTATTTGTGAATTTTGCGGGCTAGCCTTACAATGGTTTGGTGAAATATAATGATTGTAATGTAGATATATGGATGAGGTCATTTGAAAAGCTTTTATTAACCAGTGTGGTGGGGGCCATGCTGGATAGTGAGAGGAACTGGCCCGCGATGGTCTCTTTCTGTGAAACAGGGTGCACGAGTCCAGCATGAATACAAATCCGCTCCGCCGCCAAAGACCAAGGGGGAGGTGAAGGCGTTATGCGGATCTCCAACTCCCCCTACCCTAGAGGAGCTACTGCAGGGGGGTCGTAGTGATCCTCCTGCAAGTCATCGAGGCTGCGGGTTCTCTAGAAGGAACCCCGGAGCACCCTAGTAGCGTCAGTGGCCCGCAATAGGTGGGCCGTCCACGGAGGCGTTGTAGTAGTATGCGCGAGCGATCCTGTGACATCTCATTGCCTCTGTTGTGGTCATTTTGTCTGCCTTGCGCATGGGGGGTCTGCGTAAAAGGCATTCTCCAGCGTAAAAAATAAAGAAATTCAAAAGCACAAAGTAAAAATTTAAAGTTCAAGTTCTCTTTTGTTTTTGGTTTATACTTCTACCACATAAATCAGGAGGCAGCATGAACCTAGTATCAAAGTGGTAGTGAATTCGGTCAAATAAACCTCAGAATAGATTGTCTTGAAATTAGGTTTGCTTACCTTTTGTTTAAAAAAACGCTTAATATAATAATAACATATGTTTTACTTTTTATTAGATAACTAAGAAAATATCCATTGCTATATAAACTATTATTTCAATTTGTAATTACAAAGTATTTCCAATAATATTCTATCTGTAAATCTATAAAAAAAGTTGTGTTGATTCACTCACAGGCTATTATCTCGTTGATCTCACGTCAATAGAGTTAGTTACGGAAGTGAACACACCCTAAGGAAGAACCACGAATGTAATATTTTAAATTTAAAAGGCACATTATTTATTTCAAAATATTATTACTATTTGTAAATAAAAACTGTATTATACACGAGCAACGCCGCAGTACGGCTACTAATAAATAAATTTGTGAAAACAAAATATTCCGACAAGCGGTTTTTGCATTCATCAGGTTTAGTCAAATATGTCCTAGCTGCACCGACATTATTAGTTTAAATCCTTACACGATATAGAGTATATGGTCAAAAATAAATACGCCATCCCGCAAATACACAATGAGGCTTATGAACAACAATTATTAATTAATTGCTTGTGGTTTTTTATTATTATACATATTATATTTGCGGTAAAGTATGTGATAAGTCAAAAAACAAGAGGCCGTTGTGGCGGAGTGCGTCTGACTGCAAGTGCGGTTGTAGGTTCAATTCTCATTCGGAGGAACGATTGTATTTTTATTTATTTTGCCGCTCGGGTAATACAAAAATTTGCGGCGTTGAGTTTTGCCACTTGATACATAATGTCTCGAAAACAGACAGTAATCGAAAAACGGAGTGTCTTGACATTAGCTTCTCTCTGGCTACCCTGCTTTGCGGGATAACGCTTAAAGTCGTATACCACTCAAATGTGGAATGGCCTACCAGCGGCAGATGTTCCCAGGTCGATTCGACATGGGTACCTTCAAAAAGCGCGTATATTTCCACTTTAAAGGCAGGCAACATCCCTGTAGCTCTTCTGGTCTTACACAGGGTTGTGGGCGGCGCTGATCACTTACCATTAAGTGACCCAAACGCTCGTTGCCTTGTCTATAGAATAAAAAATAAATTTATAAGAAAATTATTATATTATATCAAATTTCATCGGTAAATATATAATACAAATTTTCATCATAGTAAATGATTATCCTTAATTATAATGTATTCAACTTTAGTGTTACCTCTCCAGTCGATTTCTCGAAGGGCCTATCAATCGAGTGTCAATTACCAACTTTACCTAGGGTCGTAATTCGCTTGTCTACCAGAAGTCCTTCCATTTACGATATACTGTTGTTTTGTTATTTAATTTTCCCTTTTAGATGATTTGGACTTATAAGATCTTTGACTTTTGCGATTTTTACAGTTTTAATTTGAACAATTTTCACTGGACAAGTTGCGTATATTTAGGTTTTAGTATACCCGTCGTATCGAAGAGATTGATGGCGGTAGTTTGATATAATTATTATTGTATCAACTGACAGACGAATGCCACTTTAGTATTTTTGTAACAACGGACTACTGTAAAGTGTTTGAAACGTGAATTTTTCTATATTACATTTTTTTATATATATACGCGATAAATCCGATTAAAAATATGTAATTTACAAAAAAATTCTACGCTGTTCTAGTCCAAATATAAGGTGTCTAAACTTTTTCGTATTTTATCTTCTATTAATTAACAATTGTTGATATTGTAATTGTATTTAAATATAGCAACTGAAATTTCCCTGAAAGAAAAACAACCCTAGTGGCGAATAACTTAGCTTTCCTTCCAAACATCAGCCTGCCACTATTGTATTGTTTTACTAAGTAAATACATTTGAATCGGCAACGACCGCTGAATATTCACAAGTTACTAATGTTTTTTTGAGCTCAAACGATAGATTATTTACAGCTTTACGTTTTTTTCCGCATAGCATAGTCAGAGAGAACCTAGGGTCAAGACCTCTTTATTTTCTACCCAAATTCACTGTCTGAGTGGTGGAGCTTAATGTCGCGCTTCGTCTTGCCAGAGAGGAAAAATGGAAAATAATTTATATTTTCATGAATAGGATACGAACCCACTTCCAATGGCTACGATGGCCTCAATATATGGACGAGTATATGCATTTCAATGTTTTAATTTAAGCATTTATTCAGTATAATGTATTAAAACAGATTGTCAAACGAAAATAAATAAATATGTAGCTAATTGAATTCATGACAAGTGAAAATTAAAAAATAAAAACAAAAGAATTGGTAAATTTTCAGTAAAAATTTGTTACACTTATTAATTTATTGTAGCAAATCAAAATAACGGTCCCATTAGTGCCTAATCAGTGTACTGAAAATTTATTTCCACCAAAGTGAAAGCCTATGTAATAATAGAACTAATACAGTTAATAAATATAATGTTAGAGGCGCACGCCATCGGTACAGTCGACATAAGTCATTCGCGTTTTATTCAATTAACTAACAAGTAAAGCAAAATAACAATATTCATTTAGAAAATAGTTATTTTAATGTTTTTTTTGTATGTTTATGTGTGTATATGAAATTCTAGAACAGCTTCTAACTTAGCATAATACGAGTATTTATTTATGTATGATTTTTTTTGCTTCACTCTTTCTACCACATAGCTGGGTATCTCTATATCTCTCTCTCTCTCTTGAGCCTGGTGTCGAGCCTGGTGTCGAACCTGGTGTTAAGACTGACTGAATTCGAGACATTGCATTTTGATTGGAGCAACTCAACGCCGCGTTTTCCCTTTTTAACAGAGCAACGATATGGAATTAGGTTAAATATAAATAATAAATACTCTCCCGAGTGGAAATCGCAACCATAACCAATCATGATTACAGTTAGGCGTCATTACTGTTGTTGGCCGTTAAAGTTGACTATATAACACGCCTTTAAATTTGGCAGAAAGTGACAACACCTGTTAGTTCTCATTGCCCTCACTACAGATGTGTTTTTTTTGTCAGCTTCCCACACATTTTTTGGAGACACTGTGTGTTGAGCGATGGAACTCAAAACTGCATTATGTCCTCGCTATATCAAACAAAGGGGTCCAAACCTACAACCAACCACTGTTACGGACAAACGCTGCCCCACTGCGCTACAATGGTCTAAGGAGATGTGTTAACGCAAAAAAGGCATAACTTTATTAAAGAGCAAAGTAGCTTCAATAATCATCGAATACACATACCGATATGGAGTAAATCAATAGCTCCGGGACGTTATCACACACGGCGCACGAAGGGCCTTTCTGCCACCAAGTCAAGTCAAGTCAAGAGTTATCTAAACATTCCCCCATAAGAATGTTAATAGTACCAAACAATAAACTGAGTCAGTCACGCGACCGTCACACGCCACTATATGGTGTTTACCAAATGCTAGATACTTTTGTTGTGTGTCAAAGTTATTACAAATTTTCTATGTAAATTTGCTTTATTTGTATCATATTTTGTCTGTTTTTTTAGTTATATTATATAATATAACAAATAAATCAGTATCATATATAATAATGCTTATTTAACGTTTAAATAACAAAAACAGTACAGTACGTTATTAATTTAAGTAATTTGTCCTTCAAGCTAAATTGATAATTTAATTTTATTTCCATACATCTCACACAATAAGCTAAGTGTAATAGAAATTTGCTGGTTTATTGGCGAAAATCAACGCCACATTCTTTAAAGGTATTTTACAAACCTTTTTTGTATAAGCATTCGCATGAGAGGGAATCAAACCCACGACTATTGTGTGTAAAGCCTTTCGTCACATAGGCAATTAATTGTAGATGGATATGATAATTCGTAGTTATTCGAGAAAAGAAGAAAACACCTGTATCTTACCTACATCATCAATATATTAATATATAAAGGAAAAATTTGGTCCCCTTTATACGAAAATAATACTAATAAAGTATAAAGTGTATATGAAGAAAAGTGCATGGCGCCCACATTTTTTACAATAAAAATAAATATTTAAAATGTATTTATAATATTCATTATAATTGAGGCCATCGTAGCGCAGTGGGACACTCTGACTGTAAACGCGATTGGTTGTGGGTTCGATTCCCACGCCGGGTGATGATTATATTTAAAATATTTTAATTTCTCCGCTCTGGTACTTAAGACAAAACGTGGCCTTGAGTTCCGCCACTCGTCATGCAATATCTCGATTTCGAGCAAAAAGTAGAGAACGGAGTGTTTTGACACTAGATTCTCTCTGACTACCCTGCTATGCGGGTAAAAACGTGAAGGTGTTTTTTTTTATAGTAGTAAAATATGTAATGTTGTGTATGTATATTAATGTATGTATGTGAGTATTTATGATTCTATGTAAGTATGTTTCTTTTGTCTGCTAATGTGAATTTATTATATTTAAGTAAATATATAATAAAGACATATTTAGAAAACGTATAAAAATTTGAACCCGCGCCTCTTGAAAGCCGTTTCAATTTACTAAGTGTGCGAATATACGAAAAAATTAAAAAAATATATAATATATGCATTAAGTATGCACCTCTCTGCATTCTCTTTCCTTTAGTTAATCCTCTAGTTATTGGTTGCCTGGAATAGATTGCTTTTAGCAATAAGGCCGCCATTGCCGCCGCGCACATATAATTTAAGTTTAACTAGGTCATTAAGTCTAAATTGTAATTTGTTGTGCAATAAACTGTTATTTATTATTATAATTATTATTAAAATAATATTATTCAACTCCATTTTCAATCTCATATATTCATGAAGACTCCAAGTACTCCAATGAAGTACTGTAACAACGGTTTTTTGATAGCACAAGTGTTTGAGATTCGAAATGATATTGCTCCGCGGATAGTCCCCACGCCACTATTCCAATATGCTGAGAGAATTTTCAATTTACATTAAAATAAAATACAGATCGTCCTCCAGGAGTCACGTAAAAGCCGTCCATCAGTGAGGTTTTATGCCGCGGCATTGACGCGAGGCGAATTTTTGAAAAATGCAAAAAAGGACATCGCCGCTGGGGCGACCATTTATTACTGCTTCGAATTCTTGAGGGGTTGGTAGTGACAGGATGTGCTGGGTTACCGTTTTCAATGAACTTTCGTTTTTAATTCACTTGTTGTCAGTGTTGTCTGTCGTTTGCTATTTTTTATGCGATTTGTTATTTTTTTTTGTTTACAATACAATTTGGTAATAAAATATAAATATATATACAATTTGCTAATAATATATAAATATAGCGACCCACTCCCGTCTTCGACTGCGTAAACTACTTGAATAAGCTATTTCGTTTTTCATCCCGCCCGCGTTCTCGCTTAAATTTTAAGATTAAAACAGACACACAGACAAACAGAAAAGAAAATAAAAAATCATTGTCATTGGGTTCTATTCCATTGATAAATAAATGCCCTTAATAAAATTTTTTTTTCATATATCTTCCATGTACATATAGCAATCAGTTACATTTGTGTTATATGTATAGATGAATAAAATAGCATAGCATCTAGATTCTAGATCCTGCCTGATCTTTTACAGCTTGTAAATATTATTTAAACAAACCTCTTTTACTTTCACATTTTATTTGTTTACCATAAACATAATTCTAAAAGCTAAAATTGCACAGAAAGCCGAAATTAAGGTATAAAGTCTTAACACTAGAGGATAGGCAAAGAGAAGTCTATCCAAAATCCTAAACATGCGTTAAGCTAAATTACGCTATTTTCCTGCATATGCAGGGTAAACGATATGATTAGGTCTATAGAATGAAAAAAAAAGACGGAGATAATCTAGTGTCAAGACACTCCGTTCTCTAGTTTGCGCCCGAAATCGAACATTATTTATTAAGTGGTGGAACTAAACGCCACACTATTACGCTTTTCATTATTGATTCCGAATATTTTAATTTCTTACAGACCTACAAAATGTAGTGGTGGATCTCCACACCGAGAACGGAAAAGACGAGAGGAGGATCCCGTGTCGTCAGGCTTCAGTGCAGCGTTACATAGAACTCCGCCACCGCCTCCACCCGCTTTGTTGAGACGGCTGGGAGTGAAAGAACCTACTGGAGTCGGCAAGGTTAGTTACTGTTTTCTTTAAGTTAGGTATTTTAATTTTAAAAAGTTTATTGTTGCAGAAAGGTGAATTTTTTTTAAAATATATGGACATTGATTAAATTTGTACGACTTCTTTTCACATCATATTTTTTTGGATGATTTAAGGATGTGATTGATATTTGCGGTTTTTTATGATTAAAAATAAAAGCTATTTTAATATTACTGTATTGACTGTAATAAGAGGAGAATATAATTTACATACTCGAAAATCGTAATGGAATATGCTTGTTTAGAATAAAAAACTGAATTGCACTAGTTTAAGATATTTTGTTTTTAATTATTTATTTAAAGAACCTTATCCAGTTCATGACGTCATACATTTATTTATGTACTTATATCCATAATGCATACCTGCAGTATGCATATATAATAATATTTATTTAGAATTGTAGGAGATTTATTAATATTTTAATACATTTCACCGCAATAATAATTAACACTTATTGAGACTGCATATCGTAACAAAATATAATGCGAAATGGATGCGCAAAAATCGGCGGCAAAATCAAATGCAATACAAAAGTTTAATTTTTGCCTTTTCTATTCAATTAACCATCTATGAAATAACTTAACAATTTACGAGTCAACTGATTAAGTATTAAATCATTTCACATCATTATTTTAGAATTCTTTTTTGTGTATTATTTAAATCTCTCTTCCTCTCTGTTACTAACCAAAATTTATTACCATAAGAAATATATAACATGCATACATTTTAATATATAATTAAGCTATGCTCATTCAAACTGAAGTCGTTCTACCAATTTGCGAATACAAGAAAGCGTGAACCCCAACACTTGACTCAAGCGGCTCTTAGAATAAATTCGAGGCATAATTCGCGCTAATGTACCGCCGGAACGAAGTCGAGTCACGCTCGTGTCGATGTATTAGGGACGTTTGTTTAGATATGCTGAGCTATAGATGAACCATACATAGACCAATATTTTAAAATTTCAAGAAAATACTAATTTTTCTTATAATATAATTAGTGGAGAACTTAAAAGTCATAATAATAGATTTTCCTTGCTAAGTTTAGTGATGTTACTTGAATAACTGCGGGAAATGCATTGTAAATTCAATTTAAAAAGTTGGCCAGTAACTGTTAAATGTTTGTATTAAAAAAGAAAATGAAACTTACAATAAATCATATAACGATTCTAATAATAAGTTATTCGGCTTTAGACTTTTTTTTAAATATTTCAAATGAAACTATTTAAACTGAATCGGTTTTAAAATGTTGATATTCAAAATACATTTTACTCTACCTGCCACTGTCACAGTCTATTTGTGACCACGGACTACTGTAAAGTGTCCGAAACGTCGGATTATCTAAATTGTATTTTCTAGTACGCGATTAATTAATTAATTTAGGCTATCATGGCGCAGGATATCTGTCTGTAAACGCGATTGGTTGCGGGTTCCATTCTCATTCGGAGGAATTATATTAAAAATGTTTTCATTTCTCCGTTCTGGTACCTAAGCAGCGGTGAGTTCTGTCCCTCAACAAGCAATGTCTCCTTGAACCTCTTCAATGAACTTTGTTATCCCTGCTTGCAAGAAAAAAAGTGATGTTAAAAAAATAGTTAAATTCTAAAACTAAAAGTATTTTAGTATGCTAAAAAAAAATCATTGACACAAGTCTAATTTTACCTATCCTACTATCGCTGGTATATGTGTATGCGGCATCCACTAGTTTTTCACTTTGAAATATATTAAATTGTCTTCACAATTGCAAAGTGGCGTTTTGCAAATGAAAAGTTACAAACAACTCGACATTGGAAAACATTTTTGGAAAACAAAAATAAGTCGTAATAAGCGTATAAGAATATCACCGCAGCTGGATGTAGAACGCGTGGCTTAACGGTCAGTGCGTTTGGACGGTTTCCACGAGGCGCTGGTTCGAAACTCGCTGCGTTCAAATTTTAATACGTTTTTTAAAAATGTTTCAATTTCTTAGTGTGTAAATAACAATCCAAAGTATTAAAAATAACATAAAATTTCTATTTACCGTTCATAAAGTAACACTGTACGCTGACTAGAGTTAAATAATGCAGACGGATTTCAAATGAAATTATTTTACCCGAATTAATCGCACATTTTTCGCGGATTAATCCTGAAGTTGCAAGACTATGTATTGTTAAGTTTTAAAAACGTTCGGTGATCTCAAAGCTATTCTGTTATATCTAAATATACAAGATTAATCCATTTAAAATAGTTTCAATTAGAATATTTAAAAATTACGAATGCCATATTTTGGAATACAATATCATGTTTTTTTCTTAAGTTTTTGTCTATTTTATGTGAGTGATATAGAACAAACACTTATTCAAGCTTTCAGCAGTACTTTCTAAATCTCGATATATCTCAACATTTCACTGGTCAAGTATCCTTCTTGAGCTCGGAGCTTCACTAATTGGTTGCGTTTAATGAGACAACTGATGATCTAGCGCTAATGAGGGCTCTTAACGTTGGAAACTGCAAAGATATTAATCTTTTATTAGCTTCTCACTTGAAAATATCTAAAGAGATTTATGCAAAATTAAATAAAATACAGAACGGACTGTTCTTAACATTTTTGGCAATATTTTACTAAGCTTTCTCTATGTTGTAGCGCATAAAAAAATTTAGGTAACATTTTTGTAATAGCGCCTCCTGAAGTATATATACTCAGTCTTGCCATAAATATTGTTCTTACAAAGAAAAGCTAATTTTATTGTACCTAACATTCGTTACTATTACAGTGTGTTAATTTAATACATTAATATAAAACCATATAAAAGAAATAAAGCTTTGAATTGCCTGTAATACAGTCCTTTAAACGTTGAGGCACGCACTTTTTCTACGGGAATATTCTTTATTGTCAATCGTATGGATTGTTTTATCGATTCCAAAATATCACGTAAAGCAAGGCTTCCTGTCTAAAATTTTCTGTGACCTCCCTTTGCGTACAGCTTAAATACTTATTTCGATTTTACCACTCTATTCTTTTTTAAATTATCAGTTAAAAATTACCATTGCGTCTCTTATAGGCTGCAAGTCTTAAGTTATCTTTTAAAATACGCGACATGGTTCTAGGTGCTACCTTCATCTCTCAAGGTAAAATCTTTTGCCTTCGGATAGGATTTCTTCGAATTCTTTCCCTTACAGCTTTAATCGCCTATTTTACTTTTACGCAGCCGGCTAGATCATTTTCTGTCACAAACAGAGGAGGTTTCATTGTAGCTATCATTAGCCTGGTACACAAACATTTGTCATTAGACTTATTATTAGATAGCTTGGTATTAACCAAGCGTATGGAGGATTTAAAAAATTGCATTTAGCACCATACCTACTTTATGTAATGCAATCACACCAATTCGGTTCTTTTTGTCACTCCACTCTGTATATTATAGTATATTGGCGTGAAATTAACAATAATAAAACATGACTGATTCCAAATTCAAAAATTCCAATTTTTTTTTGTATTTTAATTATAACAGTATTTATGTGCTGAGTAAGTAAATACGATTGGACGGATTTCAAACGACGGAGGTTCAATCACACAAATATTATTCATTTTCCCCATTTTTCTCGAATAATATAGATAACCTAGTGTCAACACACTCCATTCTTTACGCCTTTATTTCAGCCCGAATTTCAAATGTTGCGTTCTGAGTTCTGATTGCGAACCAAAACTGATAAAATCAACAATTTAAATATATTCATTTCCCTGAGTGGGAATTGAACTTACAACTTATTCAAACAATCCAACCACATACCTATAAACCAATCTTAATTTATTATAAAAAAAAAACAATCTTAATTTACTATAAAAATAACCAATCTTAATTTATTATAAAATATAAAATCTCAGTGTGACAGTGTCTGACCATAAACGCGATTGGGTGTGGGTTCAATTCTTACTCGAAAAAAATATTATATTTCTCTCTGCCTACACTGCTTTATGAGAAAAAGCGTGGTGAAGCTGTATTTTTGTTATTTAAAAACTAATATAAAAAGCTCTAACAAGCGATATTAAAGCGCTACAAAGTTACATTTTTTTGCGTTATTTCCTCGCACCTTTCATAATGAACTTGCTAATATGATTGCTGCATATTATAAAAAATATCCCAGGCACTAATAAATATTAAGCTAGCAAAATTGTGTTGTTTATTTCCATACCTGCAATTACCGCGCAGTACAGCGCTTTAACTACTAGTTAACATGTATTTTTTTTGACGAGATTTTTTAAATAGTATATAAAAATAAAAACAAGACATAACTGGCAATTGGAATGGTTGCAGGTTCAATTTCCAGTCGGGGTAGTTATCGATGGTATTGAAATTATTCTTATTTTTCCGCTCTAGTAAGACGAAGCGCGGAATTGGGTTACGCCACTCAACATTTCGTTTCCGCAAGTCAGATTCGAACTCGTACTCAAGCTGTTAACAGTCAAGAACATTACATCTACTAGATTAAAATGATATCTCTTTTAGTTTCACACTTCGTCTAACCGAAGAATCTTAATATCGAAGTAGGGATTGAACCCAAAGCCTTCGCATTTACAGTGTTTTACAGACAGCCTTTATTAAAATTGCAATTGTTAAACATTACTACATGCATACATGACCATGATAACAATCGATGCAAATACAGGCGGCACACGAGAGCTTAAGATAACCTTTTTTATTTATACCTGGCTTAGACTATAGAAGACAGCGTTAGCGGTATTACTTGACCGTAATATGTTAATCTGTCTGAGGAAAGAATATATATGTATATTAATTAATTATGATTAATATTTAGAAAACGTATAAAAAATACGCATGACTTAGCGATTTTCAAGGGTTGCGGGTTCCAATCCCATTGTGTTCAAATTTGTATACGTTTTCTAAATATACGTTTTCCAATTTCCTAAGTGTTGTGAATAACACTTTATAAAAATGTAAAAAAATATATAATTCAATTATTTTCATTTTTGATTTGATAAAATAAGAAAATAATACAGATATGACCATTCCCCTGAATGGGAACCAAACCCACAACCATCGCGTATACAGTCTGACACTGTCACACGAATTGTTTTATTTAAAAAAAAAAGGCATGAACGTTGAAAAGTGTGAGTGATTTGACACTAGATCCTTTTCAACTACCCTGGTATGTAAAATATAAAAAAGCATTAAGCTATAGCTTAACCAATTTTGATAAAATAAGAAAATAATTTAGATAAAACCATTCCTCAGCCTTCGCATTTACCAGTGGGAGCTGTTCCACAGACAGCCTTTATTAAAATTGCAATTCTTAAAGATTACTACATACATACATGATAACGTCGATGCAAATACAGGCGGCACACGAGAGCTTAAGATAACAGAATTTGGCGATGCGGCCAATTTTAACTTATTCCCAAGTATTTTCTATTTTATTTTGCACTAAAACTTTATTTATTTTGTTGTTTTTTTTACATATATTAATATTTCATACATTTTTTTAATATATATATTTTTATTATATATTTTAATATATATTTGAAAATGTAAATTAGAATTGTGGGTGTAAGTGTAAATGTAACTTTAACCCGATAAGATAAGATAATGAAAACAAATAGATTTATACATATCAATCTATTTGTTTTTTTGTAGAAATTGTAAAAAAGTGTGTCTGTACATTGAATATATTTAAGAAAAAATTATAAAGAGATATGCAAAAAGAATCTATGATTTTTTCTTCTATTGTATAGTTTTTGACCCTGGGTAGAACGTATAATTGGTTTTGAAAAGTGACACACTTCATATAGAATAAACAATTTAAGACTAAACTATAAGAAATATGGAAAAGGCGCCATAACAAAAATTGTTAAGGGCGATGTGATTTTGACGTATAAAAATTAAAGATAATAACTGATAAAGTATCAAAATCATTTAGCAAAATTGTAAAAACGAGAAGAAGGACTGGGAGCACTGTTCTTTAACAAATAAAAATCATTGAACTTTGCCATTAAGGCCATTAAGACACAGTGGGATAGCGACAGACTGTAAATATGGCTGTGGGTTTTATTCTTGGGAATTGAACCCAAGACCGTTACGTTTACATCAACATTGGTGTTGGAATGGTCATATAGAAAAAAAATCTCCGATAAAACAAAGATGTGTTGCGAATATCGGCATTAAACACGCCATGTGTTGATCTTGGAGACAAGAAAATGACCATCCTGAAGGAAGTTTCTATTATTTTGGGCCCAAGTTTCAATATCAACAGGTGATAAATGGCAAAATTATATCATAAAGACGAAGTCCACGCTAACATAGATGCGGGCATCAATTTGTACATTAATGTATGAGGCAAAAACTACCGACGCCTTTTTACAAATACCTACAGACAGGAGTATGCATTTTGGCATATTTAAAGCTTACATGCATGCAGAAATGCAACTAGCTAATAATTATCTAATACTAATCAAAATTATATTAATCAAAATAATATTTTAGAGATATATTAAATTAATGAAATAAAGATATCACTATAAAAAAAAATATTTTATACTAATTGAACTTGTATTATACACTTCGCTAATGCAATCCGTATTTCACGCGTCAACTGGTTCTATGAGTATAAATAGAATAGATGGAAAGTTGATTGAGAAGACATACCACGTAGAATTCCTGACCGGATTGACTAAAAACAAATTCCTTAAGAAGAAATCGAATCTACCACTATCGCGTATACAAAGAAATATTTCAACTGCGCCACGATGGAAATTTAAGCTATTCTAGCTTCACACAATATCCCATAAAGCAGGGTATTCAGAGAGAACCTTGTGTCCAACCAAGACACTTCGTTCACTACTTTCCGACCGAAATCGAGACATCACATTTTAAGTGGTGGAACTCAACACCGCACCGGAATAAATTCTCAAGTGTAGGGAAATTTTATTTTAGCTATAAGTTCATATAAATTGTATTATGAACAAAACGCCTTAAGCGGCTATAAGCATCAATAAAGATAATAAAACATGGAATAAGGCGCCTTCATTTATCATTGTAATTGACCATAACAAATTCAACTGAAGTTCAACTTTAAATATAAATTCATAAAGTTCATATTACTGTAGAAAGTGTCACATGTTACTCTCATCAAAATGTCTCACAGCGTCTGAAACTGCGTCATTCAAAATATGAAAGTATTTAGTGAGACACTTATGTCTATGCCGTTCGTATACTCTTGTAGTTTTTATATGTTGGTGGAGTACCTCGTGTACTAGTAGTTAGCAAACTCTGAAAGGTAGTGGATACGATTTCGAATAGGGGCAACAGGAATTTAATACAGGTTTATTTTTTATTTTCGGTGAAAATAAAAATTGTTTGTTTTATCGCTTGATTGAAGAAATTTAGTCCGAAAAGGGATTAATGTTAAATCAGTTTTAAATTTTCCTGTCCATATAATTTAAATATAATCTTTGGACATGTAAATTCAATGTGTTTTTCCATAAATGCTTTAGTATAATGATTTTAATTAAAAAAATAAATGAAAATTCAAAAAGCTCATTTTTGAACTTTCCATCGATTTAATAAACAAAACGTATCGTGCCTCACTGTTTACGCGATGGTTGTGGATTCTATTCCCAATCAGGGGAATGGTTATATCTAAATTATTTTAATTTATCCGTTCTGGTGACAAGACAAAATGCGGCGTTGGGTTCCGTCACTCATCAGGCGGTATTACAATTTGGGACGGGAAAATGAAGAACGGAGTGTCCAGCTTATCTCTGCCTACCCACTATGCGAAAAAAATATGACTCACTCAACATTCAAAAAACTTGCACAAACAAAAGTTAATACGGTATAGTAGATTTTTACACTCATGTATCTTTAAACAATTTAAGGAACACTTAAAAGTAAGTAAAATAAAGAACTGAACGCGCCACTTCCGAGCTGTCAATTTGTATCGGCCAATGAGATCGTGGCCGGTGCCTGTGGGATTAAAGTTACTATTGATTCGACCCTTTTTTATTTATACCTGGCTTAGACTATAGAAGACAGCGTTAGCGGTTTTACTTGACCGTAATATATTAATCTGTCTGAGGAAAGAATATATATAATTAATATTTAGAAAACGTATAAAAAAAAAACATAACTTAGCGGTTAGAGCAATTGAATGGTTTTCAAGATGCGCGAGTTCCAATCCCACTGTGTTCAAATATTTATACGTTTTCCAATCTCCTAAATGTGTGAATAACACTTTTTAAAAATGTAAAAAAAATATATTATTCAATTATTTTGTTTTTTTATTTGATAAAATAAGAAAATAATTCAGATATAATCATTTCCTGAATGGGAACAAAACCCACAACCATCGCGTATACAGTCTGACACTATCACTCTAAATGTTTTATTTAAAAAAAAAAAAGTTATGTAGGTGAGTAGAAATGTTCTTTAACCTTTTTTATGTGTTAAGACAAAGCCGGTGTTGAGTTCCGTTTCGATTTCAGGCGTAAAGTGGAAATTAAAGTTGAAAAGTGTGAGTGCTTTGACACTAGATTCTTTTTAACTACCCTGGTATGTAAAATATAAAAAAGCATTAAGCTAAAGCTTCAACTATTTTTAAATTGTAACTTTCTCGCTTAGATCTCACTTGCACCAAACAAACCCAACAGCAAGTACATGATTTATACAGTAGGGTCTGCGATATTGATACAGATTAGGCCTTTTTTTACTTTGATGTGCACGTGCGTCGGGAAAACATATCAATTTGCCTTGTTTTCGCCATTTCTTTACTTGTTTTCATAGAGCTTACAATATTATAATAGAATAATATTGAAAGGAATGTGTTACATAGAGGTTGGCGTTTTATATGGAATGTAATAGATATAGCTTATGCTATTTTCGCAGTGGTTGTACATTTCGTTGCAATAGTGATGAGCTTTAATGTCACTTGAACCAATATTTATGATATTGATCTGGCTACCAAAAAATATTTATCCTCTAATTTATTTAAATTCTTCTTCAAAGCTTCTTGGTACAGAAGGCCACGAGCTGCTTCCATGGTACCCTATCATCTGCATGTCATAAAGCTGCAGTATTGGGAAGTCCTGTAACTTCTCTAACGACATCCGATAGTTGGCTAGGTCTTCTGCCGTCTACTTTGCCAACAACAGTCACCTTGTCGAAATTGTCCGATTGTCTCTGAGAAAGATATAATCTCTCTGCAAATCTTATAATATTTTATATTGTTACAAGTGAAACTAAATTCTAGGGTATTCAATAAAAATAAGTTATTCAAATAGAAAATACACTTTATCGTGCCAATGTTTGACAAAAACTAAACATTTGATCCCCCAATTTGCTGATATACTCATATGGATAAATCGTTTGGCTTAGCGGCGAGAGCACTCGTAAGGTTCAAGTCACGCTATCTTCAAATTTTTATACGTTTTCTAAAAACGACTTTTAACTTATTCATAACTTCTTCAGCTCCAGTAGCTTTAAAAATATAAACTTTAACAGTATTAAGCTGTAAACAATAGCTCTTACAGTATTAAAAAATGTAATCCGAAATAATATTTATAATAATCGAAAATTTCATATTCACTATTTTTCGACTTCATACTATATGGGCTATATCAAATAAGAAAAATATTTGGACCTCGCATTCCAAGGAACCCGGACGATATAATACTAAAGAATGAAAAAATAACTTCATTTCCCGCACTCACTTCAATCAGTTTATAAGTGACATTGCTATCTACTTATTGTCTTTTAACTTAAAATTCTAAAACAAACACTAAAATTAGATCCAGAATTAATAAAAAATATTACAATTAACCTTCAAGCCAAAATAACTAAAATTTAAACTACTCAGAAAACTATGCAAATAGAATAGATTTTTAACACATTTTTAAAAGTGTTATTCACACACTTAAGGAATTGTTAAACATATATTTAGAAAACGTATAAAAATTTGAATGCAGCGCGCCTCTTGAAAATCGCTCAACCGTTCTTGAAAAGTTTTCACAAGGCGCGGGTTCAAATACCGCTGCGTGCAAATTTTTATACGTTTTCTAAATATATGTGATAGATTTTGTTCTTTCCTTACATGTTTAGAGCCTAGTGTGTAACTTACACAACTGACATCTGGGCAATAAAAACTAAATAAAATCACCATTCTCAACTTTAGTTGTTAAACGCGATAATGAAGAAAACAACTAGTAAGCTCTAGGTAAAGTAACGTCATTACCACACTGTTTGTCTTCGTAAAGGAAACAACGCTTAAAACTACAGGCGCTATAATTCTTATTAAGTACATTAAAACTTGATAATAACAAGAACTGTAGTATATTTAAACGATCACAAGTAGAAGTTCTAGATAATGGGCAAAATGGAACGTTTAACAAAATACTGCATAGAAAAAATATATAAACGGAATTTTAGTTCTGAACAAGAATAAAATAGTAGTAGTAGTAAAATGGTAGAAAACGGTAAAGTGGAGAACGGAGTGTCTTGACACTGACACTAGGTTCTCTCCGACTACCCTGATTTTCGGGAAAACGCGTGAAGCTGGGAAAAAAGAAACTTATTTCATAGTAATTAACATCTCTGGCACATTTCAGTGTGTTCAGAAAGACATTCATGAAAACTCCATCTTTTAACATTTTCCGCTCATATTAAGACCATCATGGTGCACGGGAATAGCGTCAGTTTGTAAGCGTGGCAGTTGTGTGTTCAATTTTAACTCAGGGACATAATTGTGGTTAGTTTTTTTTATTTCCTATCTCTAGCAAAACAAAGCACAGATTAAAGGGCTTACAGTCAACATGTAGTTTTTGGATTTTGGCTTTCTCCGCTTGCTATTCCAGAAGTGTTGAACGATTGGCGGAAACTAACATCAAGATTTGCCCTTATAGAACGGTAACACAAATATAATTTAAATATATTCGTTCCCTCAATAGGGAATAGAACTTACAACAATCGTCTGTAGACGTATGACGTAGAGGCTGCACCACTGCGCCACGAAGGCGTAATAATAATTAGTTAAAATGTTACAATTTCAGCTTAAAAGGCGGAGAATATGAACGAAACAGAGCTAATAAAGCTTGTCTAAAGTTTGGCAGTAACCCGTTGTTGGGCGTTTTTATCAAATTACCCGCATTTGGCGGATAGCCAGCAGGAGTGGAACATCGCGCGCGAAATAGTCTATATTTTATTATGAACTGCCAATAAAGAAAAGTTGATCATTTTTTAAAATTTATATTTAATCAGAAAACTACTTACTTATTATTTTCATAGCTATTGTTTGCAAAATTGAAATATTGTAAGCTGGTAAATGAGTTTTTTTAGAGAAATATCTATTTATTGTTTTGAAATATCGACGTATCAGTAATTCAATAAAACATAAAAGTTAAAAATTGAGTGAGATTTGTAAATAAATTTACAAAAGACGAATAGTATAAATATTACTACTTAAAGATACTCATATTTTCTTTATTACTTTCATTTCTCGCCATAATGAATTAAATAAACAAGTGGAACTTTTGTATAATTAAAAATTTCTTAAAATCTTTTGAAGGCTAAGATAATCTTAAATTCTTGAATAATTGTACAAGTTTCATAAAACAACAGTTCAAAACATTTAGCTATGAAAAAGAACGACAGAAAAAGGAAGACAATCAGCTTCCCCAAGCTGACCGCCCTCTGGTCGATTAGGGCAGAAGGCGGCGGTCTTGTGCCGCCCTCCGGCGACCCGGTCATTTGCGGCTGATGGCGAAGTTTGAGAAGGCCTCTTCCGCCCGTTCCACCGCTTCCATCTCGAGCACCGCTGCCTCGTAGAAGGATCCGACCGCATCCCACGCCGGCCCGACCTCTCCCGGCAGGGAGAGGTCGTCTCCTATGACGCCAAGCAATACGCGGCTTAGACGCCCAGGTAGGGCACACTTCAAGCGTTTGCTGAGCCGTCTCCGAGGCAGTAGTATTTTAACACTTCTTTATAATTTCTCTAAATTAAAGTAAAACAATAGAGATCCATTAATTCACTGTTAAAGCATAAATAAAATAACATTTTTGCATTCACCTGTCCGAGTCACTCACTCAAACTAATAAAAGCTGAAAAAGAACAATCTGTTCATTCAGACTAAACGGTGCTCTCTATGACACTTTGAGTCTACAGTTTTAAATGTTTTTGTACAACTTTTTCACTTTGTAATATTTGGAATCACGTAGATAAACATCGCATTTTGTATATTAGCTATATTTCTTATAAAAATGCAAAATAAAAATATCAAATAGCAGGATCAGAGAGATTTTAGTATCCAGACAATCCATTCCCCGCTTTCGACCTAAAAACAAGGCACTACGTGTTGAGGGACATAACTCAACGCCGCACTTTATCCTACCCAGGCGAAAAACTTGGAAAATTTTAAATATAATAATTTCGGCGTGTGGAAACGAACCCATAACAATCATGTTTACAGTCACGCTGTCCCACTGAGCCACGATGGGGCCCGACCGTGTTGATATATTATTTTATCCATACACATTTAATGCGCAAAAAGCAGTTAGTGTTATTTAAGAAAACATTTATAAAAAAAACATTTTATAAATTACAGTATCTGACTGTCGACTACGTTTGGTTGCGGATTCGATCCCTACTTACTTTCTTTAACGATTTTTTCATTTGATTTAATCATTTTTTGCATTTGTTTTAGCGGCGTTGAGTTCCAGCACTTAGTAAAGTCGATTTCGAGTGGAAAAATAAGAATTTTGTGTCAGGACGTCTAGGTTCTAGGGACTGCTCGGCTCTGCTATTAGTTTTATATATATATTTAAACTAGATTATTCGTTACAAATACACTAAAAATCTTGAAACACTCCTATGAATTCAACAACTGTTGAAACTTTTGACAGCACACAGCTGTGATATAGCGTATATATACAATGTGGAACATTCAGTCCACTTCCATTCGATGTAACTGATGCATGCTATTAACTTGTATCCAACGTAAACACCGTACTGACACCCGCTCTCATACGGAGCTTTGGAAAGCTTTTAAAATCCGATATGCATTTAAAATTATGCACAATCGTGTACTTTTCTGTACTGTATTAAATATTTTATAATTTATCTAGTTTAATATTAAGAATTAACTATTTATTAAATTCATATCGTTTTACATTTATATTATATAGATATTAGGATTAAAGAGAGAGAATTTGCAAGATTATAGACTGATATACTCATGGGATAATTCACTCAAATCATTTGTTGGTTCAATATTTTTTTTAAATAACTAAGATTGTTTTATAGTAAGTTAAAAAGTAAAGCTAACGCTACTATTTTGTATTGAAAGCACAAACCAAAGCTATAGAAATAACTAATAAATAAATAAATAAAAATATATCTCTACAATAGGTATATACATATAAAGTAGTGTCAAATCACTATAAGTGTAGCAAGTGGAAATCAAATACATCTGTAAATGAATATTGAAAATAAATATTAATAAAAAAATACAAAAAAAGTAACATTACAAGAACTGAATTGCAATTCAAAAATATTTTACAAAAGCGAACGCGTGTATTCATCCAACACCAATCCAGTCGATCTAACAGATGCAACCTATTATCTGCGTCCGGGAGGAATGTACACAACGCACTGACTATTTGTCCCTGCGTTTCCCTTGTATCGAGTTTTCACAGAATGGCCTGAAAAATGTATTAATGTTTTTTTGTTAAATCATACGAGAAATTAGTGTTGAAACACTCCGTGCTCAAAAACGGTTGGTATCACTTATTATGGCATCACTAAAATGTATTACCAATTTCGTTCCTATAGATTATATGAGTCCATTGTGGAGCAGTGTCACATAGTTTAACTGTAAATACGATGGGTTGTGGGTTCGATCCCCATACGAGAGATATTAATGATATTTAAATTATTTTCATTTCTTCATTCTGGTAAGCCGCGAATTAACATTAATTAATTAATTATATATTATGCACATTGTAGATGATTTTTATAAATAAGTTATGAAAATAAAATGCTATGCACACATAAATCACTGCGAATCAATATCCAGGCCATCTAACAAATACAACCTTTATATATAAATATATATATATATAAATATATATATATAAATATATATATATAAATATATATATATAAATATATTTTTTTTTTTTTTTTTTTTTTTTTTTTTTTTTTTTTTTTTTTTTTTTTTTTTTTTTTTTTTTTTTTTTTTTTTTTTTTTTTTTTTTTTTTTTTTTTTTTTATATATATATATATATATATATATATATTTGATCCAAGCTGTTTCCCGCATTGCGGGGTAGTTCGTGTAAAAACACTCCGTTCTCCACTTTCCGACCGAATTCAAAACAGAGAAGCTGCAAGAAAAAGCTAAGCTAAATACGTAAAAAAACACATTAAATGTTCAAACTAATATAAAACACTTCCGTTACTCACTAAGTGTTCGTAAATCATAGAATAAACTATGAAAACTTGAAATGAAGCTATTTTTAAGCGGATTAATCGCGTACATTATTGGTATTTGAAATTGCATTTTAAAAACCCGAAGTTTCGAACACTTTACAGTGGTCAGTGGTCTGAACTGAAGTGGCGTTTGTCTATCATTTGACAGAATTATTATACAAACCGCCAAGGTAGCCAGCGATTCCTTTCAACGGTAACGGTTTCTAAAATGTATTTTCAAATACCAATAATATACGCGATTAATCCGTTTAAAAATATTTTTATTTTGAAAATTTGTATTAATCGCGAATATCAATGATCTTAACATTGAAATTTTCTTTGTCCACGGGTACATTAAATTAATTACGACACAGCTCTAAGTGAGTGCGTGTTCGAAGCCATTATGTTAAATAGTTATTACTTAAAATATATGTAAAGCATAATAAATTATTATATTTATTTATTAGGCAGTCTAACGTAATATACAATAGACATGTGTTTAAAAATCACAATTGTAGGTTAGCTGAGTATGATATTAATACAAATAAACACAAACTCATAATAACACCCTACACCCAAAATTAACACAATAAAAAAAATGCTTCTAACTTGAGACAGATACAAAATAAATAATATTATAATAACTAAATGATAGAAAGAACTAAACTTATATCAAAAATAAACACAAACATAGAATAATATAAAAACAAATATGACCTAATAATTTATAAATTTCATACTAAAAATAATATTGTTTTTCCATGTTTACTCACAGCTTACTAAATATATTTTTTAATTGTATAATGGAGACAAGTGAAAAATATTTGTTCATCAAGTATGTATATAATTATATATTTTTTTACATTTTTTAAAGTGTTATTCGCACACTAAGAAAATTGAAAAAGACATATTTAGAAAACGTATAAAAATTTGAACGCCGCGGGATTGAACTCGCGCCTCTTGAAAACCGTTCAAATATATACTTGTCATAAAAAAGGTAACATTAATTGTTAGAGGCCTGTAATAAGGCCAAATGATTGTAGGTTCGATCCCTTAGGAAGAATGATTGTATTTAAATTATGTTCGCCGTATTATTTTATACATTTAATATACTCTAGTACGACAAAAGGCGGCGTTTAGCTCTGCCATTCAACAGGCAATGTCTCTAATTCGGATGGATGGTGTAGAACGAAGCGTTCTACACCATCTATCTCTATCATTCCAAGTCTAGTGTTCAAACACTAGATTATTTCTGACTACCGTGCGGGAAAAAGCGTGAAACTGAAAAAAAAAACTACTAATAAAATAAGTGTACACCGGAAGTGTAGGCCAGTGCTAGAAACTTGCTACAATTTTTACTCAAAGTCACTTTCCTCTTTTCTTTCTTTTCACAAAATACAATACCTGTATACATATGGCCGGTATCATTTAACGTTGATGTTTTCTATTTCCATAATTATTTTCCATATAAATATCAACAGTTATTTACAAGTTTCTTACTGAAACACACTAAGCCGCTTCAAAATGACTTTCTCTTAGGTGTTGTAAAAAAATTTTGATTCTCTTCAATATTAAATGCTGTCTTAGCAAAATTAGTTCATATTATTGTGTAAACATTTAGTAGGTACTCGCAAACGAAGCAACGGGTAGCTACTAGTAATTAATAAGCAGTGACAGCTAAGTACAATGAATATATAAAAACGTTAATGCATTGTTAAAAATAAAGATAAAAAAGGATTACAATATCACTGACTAAAATATTAAATATGAAATAAATTCGCATCAATCTTTTAGCGTTAATATTTAAAGACTTTCAAAAATAACAATGTGTAATTTAATAAAGCGGCGCACGGTCGGGGACATGTTAATCAATTATTCGCTTGTTTTCACTCAAATTATCGCCCATTTCTTTTACCATTGGTTGTCTACTAAACTGGCGTTTATGATTTATAAAATTTTGAATTAGAATTTGTATTGCAGTTTCACACTTTTTCTCCGCATAGATACTACGTTCTCCGTTTTTTGCCCGAAATCGAGATATTGCGTGTTGAGTCACGTAACTCAACGCTGGGATTTGTCTTTTCAGAGCGCAGATGTGGAAATAAATTATTTATAGTGTCGCGTTTGCGTTTTCCTCTTTTAATTATATTTCATTGTCCATATTGTAACGATTTCCTAAAAACTCCAAGAGACCAGTTCGAGAAATTAGTACATTCCGTTCTGCACGAGTACATATATTTATATTCCATACTGCTTTACTTTTCTACCTATCGTGTATCGAGAAAATAAAAATATACTGCATACATTAAAAAGAACATATAAAACACATATTTTTTTAACATTTTTTAAAGTGTTATTCGCACACTACGGAAATTGAAAAAGAACGAAGAAGAAGAAATATTTAGAGAACGTATAAAAATTTGAACGCAGCGGGATTTGAAGCCGCGCCTCTTGAAAACCATTCAAGACTTCACAAAATATGTCTTATATAAAACACATGTTTCATACTTCTATATCTTTTATACTGCTAAATATTACTGACCAAGTCGTCGATTTTCTATCATAGTAAGTAATATAAAAAATACAGCATTTAAAAAAATAATAATTTAACAGTCCCAACCTTGTGGCCCGCGATACAGTTGAACGGTTTCACAACTCCGAGCTCCGTCCGGCCGCTGTTTTTATTGTAATTATCGCTTGATTGACTTCTCTCCAACCCCGAAAAGTCCGTTGGCATCCGCTTGAAAACCCATCAATATCAATTACTTCATTCTGTTGGTTATATATAACATTTTAACAGTTAATGAAACGCTTTTGATTTGCAATTTTAGATGTTGGAATTTTAGTTATTGTGTTCCAAATTGATATATTAACGTTATTTTCATATATATTTAAATTTTTCAATACTTTTTAGTTTTTTTCTATTGTTTTTTAGTTGTTACTTTTTACCCATTTAGTGTCGTGTGTGACGGAACTCAACACAACACTCAGAGAGAAAAATCCGTACCATTCTATAAAGGAGATTTGATTTAACACCTTGGACTTGAAACATAAGTGTAGGCTTAAAGGGGTCATATGAAATGTAAATTAACGCTCGCTTCCACTCTCCGGGCATATTAGAAAAGTGCAAATGAATTTTCTACCTGCAACAATAGAACAATGATTCAAATGATATCGCAGTTTATATCTGTTACTAGGCACGTTTATACTAGCAGATGATACGACTTGCCTATTCATAATTAAAGCCAAAGTCTTATTTGTCTCAGGACTGTAATTATATACGTTACCCTAATAAAAACTAAAACAAGGATCAATTATGTAACAATAAGCAGAAATACGAAACTAAAACAAGATATTTAATATTTTAAAGTGTTAATTAATCTCACGCTTAGAAAATTTAAAAACATATTTAGAAAACGTATAAAAAATTGAACGCAGCGGAATTCGAGGCATTCCAAGATTGATTCCAAGAGGCGCGGGTTCGAATCCCGCTGCGTTCCAATTGTTATACGTTTTCTAGAAATGTTTTTTTCAAAAATAACATGCCAAAATGCAAGCACTTTGAGTTAAAACTACCTACTTGAAATATGAATAGTTTAAAAACAAAATATACGATATTTCATACAACAATTCAACTAAGATTGAATCTAAATTAGATACTAAATCCGTCGGATATACTATTGCCGACAACAGCATTGTTTACAAAACAGAGAGCATCCGAAGACAAAGTGAACGTAAAATATCGTTTTTCGAGTAAATATTATGTATTAAAGTTTATTACACGAACTCGCAAACAACTTTAGGCGAGCCAACCTTCGCGTGTCTAGTTTGCTTGGTACAATACAGTACATAGTGACAATTTAATGGGACAATGCTAAATCTAGTTTAAAGTGTAAAAATTAAAGGATTTACGAGCGCGCCCGCCGTTTTTATACGGCCGATTAATTATGCGATAATACTCACCATTGTTGCCAACATGAACGTGAACTTGATGAATGTTTTATGAAAATATGTAATTTGCTGCTTTGTAATAAAGAATCTTGATTTAATTTGGTTTTTTTTATTTTTCAGCGTTACAAAATGTAACGTGTATCAGTGTAGTTAAAGAGAACCTGGTGTCAAAATAGTTTATACTCCAATTGCAGAGAGGTGCATAAAGTTAAACTTACATAAATATAATAAATTCACATTAGCAGACAGACAGACGAAATATACTTATATAGAATCAAAACTTACATACATACATACCCACATACATACATATTTTACTAATATAAAAAAAGAAAGCACCTTCACGCATTCCGCATATTTTTTCCGCATAGTCAGAGATAACCTAGTGTAAAAACACTCCGTTCTCTACTTTCCGCCCGAAATCAAGACATTGCATGTTGAGTCACGGAACTCAACGCCGCGCTTTGTCTTATGCGCTTTTCTTTATATATGTGATTTTATTACATAATAATCCTGGGTTCGATTCCCTCTCATGCGAATGCTTAGCCAAAAAAGGTCTTTAAAATATGAATGGCGAAACTCAATGTCACGCTTCGTCTTGGAACCAAGAAAAATAAATAACAAAACTCAAATATATTCATTTCCCGTAGTGGGTATCGAACCCATTACCATGACGTCATGGTAATGGGTTCGATACCCACACTCAGACGCTGACACACTGCGCCACGCGGGCGTCTCTTTATCTTTTGTAATATTTTTTTAAATTTTGACTTCTTAGGATTTTTTATGTACTAGGTGGCGGAACACAACACCGCAGTCCTTGGAACCAGACCGTGGTAACAAAAACATTTTTAAAACAATCATTTGTTTGTCACGTTACAGACACTAAGTTATTCAAAATTTAAAATAATATCTCTTACTACATTTTTTAATACAAATTTTAATCTATTTCCCATACAGATATTAGCAATAATAGCACATATAATGGGAGCTTAAGACATCAAATGAAGCGTCAAATGTCAATGGACAAGATCAGGCACTAATTAATTTCGAGTCTAATTGCGGCTGCAGTAAGCCCACCAACCATAACTTTGCGGACAACCAGTCAACCTATATACTAGCGACTCACTCGCGACTTCACCCGCCTAAACTATGTTCAGATAGCTGTTTCGTAATTTCGGCGTCCTTTTCGTAAAACAATTATAATCGTAGAAAAACTAAAAAAAAATAGAAAAAAGATAACCTATGTTCATCCTGAGAACCTCAAGTTTAAAAATTTCATTACAATCGGTTCAGCGGTTTGGTCATGATGACGTCACAGACAGACAGCATGAATATATTCTAAAACATTTTCTAAATTTAAACTTCATGCTTTTCCCTTTTATAGCAAGGTAGGCAAGTAGCTTTTCTCTCCCACAGACACTAAGTTCTCCACTTTTCGGTTATTTTTAAATTGTGTTTTGAAACAGGGAAGGACTGAACAGTTTAACTGAACGTTAAGATCGCTCTCTCTAGGGAAATAAAAAGTATTATTTGATATATCATCATTACCTCTTGAGGTGATCGAAACCCTAACTATCGCATGTGCACTACGCTACATTGGCGTTCAATGAAATTAAATAATTTGTATATGAAATTATAATTATTAAACAGAAGCATTTTTATCTTCTGAATAATACTCAGCGAAGGAGTAAAATACAATTTTAATTAATTCACTGCGCCATGATAGGATGGAATACTTACACTTAGTTCTCGTTTAAAAAATCCTCCGAAAAGAATGGAACCCACAATCATTACTTTTTGTTTACGTGACAATGGCGATAACATAGGTATATATTTTGATTTGATTTTTCCTGAACCAATGTATAATTCGAGTATATTAGGTTCTGGTTGTTGGATCCCATTTTTCACTTTGTCTTAACATCATTGTTTTTGACGTCTATATGTTAAGTACTCGTATATATCCTCATGTGAACTCATATCCATTGTGTATCGGCCATGTTTTAAATTTAAACAGAATATATCTTACGGAGTCCCTTATAATCGTAATATTACGTACCGTACGTTGTGGTCGTCTCTCTGCACCCAGCAGGGGAGAGGGGAAAGGATATCAGGGCGAGGCCCTCTAAGCGTTAAGATCAACGCCACCCATAAATACGGTGGGTGGGTCCCTGGGTTAGGCCTTATTGACCTGCAGATGGAGTTGGGAATCCGGAAGGTTCCGGGGGAAATGGTTGTCAGAGAAAGGAAAGCTATGTGCTGCCTGGGCGGTCCACCCAGCTGGGAGGAATGGATGAATGATTGAATGGGAGGAAAATCAAGGGAGGCCCAGCTGAGGCAACCGGCGACCGACCAGCAGCTCAGGGATCTGGAAGCAGGAGGAGAAGGTGTCGGGGTCGTAATATTAAAATATTTACTAAATGCATGTGTCAAATATACTTTTAAACAACTTGAACACCCAGTGTAACCCACTAAAGTCCTCTGAAATATAAATAATACATCTTTTTCACATCTATATAACTTTATTATCCCTTGTTTACAGCAATTCACTGTACAACGTCTAGTCCCCGAATAACATAATTTACCGACATATGAAATACTGTAAAATACTATTTTGTCTCTAGTTAAAACTCAATTTGTATTAAATTTGAATTACAAATCAAACCGGAAAGAGAATTAATTGAAGTACCAAATTATCTGTATTCTAGAAATAATTTGGTATTTCAACTGATTAATTTACAACAGCGTTGACGTTTATAAAAATATATCATATTTCC
This sequence comes from Podotricha telesiphe, assembly GCA_038994665.1. Classification (NCBI taxonomy): domain Eukaryota; kingdom Metazoa; phylum Arthropoda; class Insecta; order Lepidoptera; family Nymphalidae; genus Podotricha; species Podotricha telesiphe. Next base: position 479,450 of record JAOYRR010000067.1, on the reverse strand, counting down.
GGTTTATTTATCATTAATTTATGTTAAAAGTCGGTAAGAATACCAAAATAACATTTTTTATAATTTTTATCTGTTTATTCCGGCTTATCTCTTCTCTCTATCTCTCGAGCGGCTGGACGAACTTTGACGGGACGCCACTGGCAGATAGCTGGTGTAATATAACCTAGCACAAACCTATGATCTAAAATGATTTCAAAATTAACCCAATCCAGGTTCAAATCTGTGTCTCTTTCCAAATGCTCACAAGCACTATACAATGAGGGTAAATTGTTTCTTTATAATTAAAGCACTAATTGAACCATCAAAGTTGCGGTCCGTAAGAGAGACTAATTAATTTAGGCAGTTTGCGGCAGTAATAAGCTTATCAAGCGTACATTTGTGGACAATAGACCTTCCTCAATGGTGAATATGAAACCAATTATCGAAATTTGGGTCGTTGGTATCGTTACGGCTTACATGTTAGATTTAATGGGAGCATATTACACTGTATTATGCTATCCATAGCTACATTAAATGCGAAAGTAACTCTGTGTGTATCTTGGACATCACCACGGCCAAATTACTGAACCGATTCTGATGGAATTTTATATAGTATCTCTATATAAAATTCCTTGAGGGTCTTGGGACTAGTTTTAATTTTAGTGTTTTACGAAAAGGCCGCTGAAAATACGAAAGAGCTATAGTTTACGCCGGCATTTAGTTTTAGCCGCGATCAGGTCGCTAGTTGATATATAAAGGGGCTATTGTGGTGCAGTGGAAATGTCTGATTTTCACTCGATGGGTATGGGTTTGATTTTCATTCGCAAGAATTAAATTATATTAATTATTTCAATATTAGTCGTATATTAGAGCATAATTTATTCTTACAAATTTATACATTAATTCAAAGTGTAATAAAAAAACTAAACTCATATGTATAGTTTACTATAAGAAATGCGAATTCTAATAACGTAGGTCCACAAAAAAAAATCCAACCCAGTCATTACGCTTTCCAGCTATTTCATTTGTAACAATTTTCTAGGACATGACAAACAAATGAATAAAAAGACAATTTTAATCTCGTATAGTTTCTCTCGGGCTAGCTATTTTTTAACAAATAAGCGTCTCTCACCTTTAAAAAGAAGATAAACTAGAAAATTGTTTTAGCAAGCAAGGTAATTAGAGAGAATCTAGCGTTAAGACACTCCTTTCTCCGTTTTCTGAGTGGATCTCCACAACGCCTGCTTTCCGCCTGACGAGAGTTAGAAAATGAAAATAATTTAAATATAACAATTAGTCCGTGTGGAAATCGAACCCACGACGAATGGCTGTTACAATCAGACGTTATATCAGTTCGCGTTTGTAAATATTGTATATCAAAGGCTATACGGCTATTATAATAAAGTACTGTTTACGAATATATATTTTACCACTAATTGCATGAATGTTTGCAAGTCACGTGATATCCACGCCCTTTAAAAAGAATAAATACTGGGTTTTATGGTCCATTGAAAGAAGTGGTTTCTATTTTATTTATGAATTGTGCGTGAAATATTAAAATAAGGCAATTTAAACGCGAAAATTGGCCAAAATGATTATTAGTTGGCGTAATATAAAAAAAGTTCCAAAACATTGTCAAGAGCTTCGTAATTCTAAGCGTGAATAAATTGTATACAGTGATTTAGTTAAAAAAAAAATTTAAAGCTTTTTTATTCTGTTTAAACTACAAATAAAAAATAAACTTGTGCACTTTATTTAAAGGCGATATATTAGGTGATATCAAATATTTATAAATAGTAACATATTCCAAAAGCTAACTAAGACTCGCCTTTTTCAAATCTTCACCAGAATTCGGGACATTTCACTTTAAGTAACGTAACTCAACGCCACTCTAGTGAAAACTAGAGTGGTTAAACAAAAAAAATCGAATATAACTATTTCTTCATATAAGAATCGAACCCAAAACCATCGTTTTTACATTCAGACATTGCGTACGAAACGTAAAGATAAAGTTAGTATATTTAAAGTTTAAATACAAATTACATTCTTCTTTACATTTAGAGATAGCAAAAATGTGGTAAGCTCTAGCTTAGTATCATTAACCGCTTTAACCTTCTTAGAGAGCATTGTGAGCTCTTGCCTTTCTTGTATCATGTGCCATATTACACATGCGATACGATTTGTCGTATACATATTGTAGATTATTTAAAAAAAAAATGTCTTAAGCAATACTTAATTGTGTCTAATTTAGTTATAATTACATACAATTTGTAGTGGCTCGTGTAATTGTTTAAGACTGTTTTTTCAAACATTTTTTAACATAACTGTTAATCGCACACTTAGGAAATTGAAAAATACAATAAAACGTGTAAAATTTGATTTGAATGGTTTTCAAGAGATTTGACTTGAGCGGGTTCAAATGCCGCTGCGTTCAAATTTTTATACGTTTTCTAAATACGACTTTTTGTTTTAGACTGTTTTTGAAAGAAAATTTGTTCATCGTACTTATTTAATTAAATATTTTTCGTCAAAAATATATAGCGACTATATTAAATAGCTTGTCTATATACTTATATGCGTATATGTTCGTTCTTAATTAAATTCATAGCCTCAACATTTTTTTTATCTTATGTGTTTCTAACTATTAAAAATCAGATATTAATTTAAAATTAATATACGTATTCTATAATAAATGCACCTATAAATGACTAGTATAAATATAATTAACGAGCTGTGCCCGTCGACTTCGTCCGCGTGGAATTCTAAAATAAAAGAAGCATAAGTTACTCTTTGTTACATCAGCTGCCAATAAAAGTCCTGTCAAAATCAGTCTATCTGTTTAGAGATTAGCCAGAATAAACAAACAAACAGGCACATAGACAGACAAACATTGTAAAAAAATGTTATTTTGGTAGATGCACCGTGTATTCATACATATGCATTTAGTAAAAAACGGTTATTTTTACGTTACAAACATACATTCCAATTTTATTTTATTATATAAATTAAGGACACCTTTGGGGTCTTCTATCTAACGCGCAATATCTTTTTAAGTATACTTTTATTTGCCTAATCTATATCTATATAAGAAATACATTCCACGCTATTTTGACCTACTTTATTCCAGCCAATATATTTGCTTGAAAATTTGCACATCCGATGACAAGAAAATACTTTCATACTATGAACGTAATATGCTTCTTAGGACAGCCAGTACAATGAAAAAGCGAAAAATTTAAGCGTCCCTTTTAAGGTTTCTTCTAAAACTAACTTTCAAATATAATATATGTATACAAACATTACGATATTAATATATAAATAAATGTCTTCGGCCATTCGAGCGATATCACGTAAAGTATAAAATGTATTTGTAAGATGAAACATACGTAGTGAAACCGCTCGTTAGAAGTCAAGAGATGGCATAATGGCACAGAAAGGGTTACAATCTGTAAGCAGCTTGCTACTACAGCCAACTGTTATTTAAAATACAAAAGAATAAAAGAAATGTAGCACAAATCCAATAATAATAATTAGAGACAGGTTTTATTTTTCAACTTTATCCTGCTGGCAGGGTAGTCAGGGTGACAAGATAGTCCGTTCTCATTTTCCGCCCGAATTGGAGACATTGCGTATTGAGTAGCGGAACTCAACACCGCGGTTTGCCTTAGCAGAGCGGAAAGATGAAAAAAATATATTATTAAAATCACTCTCCCAAGTGGGGATCGAACTCACAACAGACACACCTCTACATACTTGTATATCCAAATTCTAAACACAGAAGCCATTTATGCATTTCAAAAAGGGGCACAAATAAACTAAAATTCAAAACAGACTGTTATCGATAGATTGAAATACAATTCATAACTTTATTCCTTATAAACAGAAACTTAAAATAATAAAAACAAAAGTTCTTGTGAACCACTAATATTCAGAGCGGTTTATTTTCAGCCAGCGAATACTTGCCGGTGTTATTCTCGGCTATATCATAATAAAAATAAAATCTATTGTAGCTGCCATCTGACCTAAATCCGAAAGCGCCATTTATGTAAAACGACCTCATTTATACGGTGAAAAGAATTTTTAAATTCAAACAAAACGCGAAACAAAGGTCATTGATATTTAAAAAAAATGAGTTTTTATTTTAAATAGAGGTTATTTTTGTTTTACCTGATAGTTTATTTTTTCAAACTTCACGCTTCATTCCGCATAACGGAGGAGACAAAGACAGCCTAGTTTTGATCACACAGTTCTCCACTTGTCATCCGAATCCCGAATCGAAACAAGATGTATCGAGTGGCGAAACTCAACTCCGCGCTTTGTCTTAGCAGAACAGGAGAATAAAAATAATTTAAGTATAATCATTCCTCCGAGTCGGAATCGAACGCTAAGACGCTATCCCTCTAGGCCTCTGAATAACAATTATAGGTTTCATAATTAAAAAGTATTAAATCTGTTATATTTTTGATAAATTTTAATTTATTTTATTAATCATCCAATATTCCGTATTTTGTGGAGGTATATGAAAAAATCTCGTAGCATGTGTTCCGTTCTTTTCATCCACTTATATATATATGTGGACGAATTGTAACTTGCAACTTCGTTTACGTTGACTGCATGGCCCATGTATAATATTTCTATTTCTATCTCTATAATATTTCTATTTCTATCTTTAGGGCATAAAAAGTTCCTAAACAAAGTTCAAAATTCAAGAAACTTTTATTTGTGTCGAGTGCTCCTCCCCTAAGCCCCCCATGAAATCTACAAATTTCAGCGTTGTATGCCCTGTAGTTTTCACTGTGCATAATCAGTCGTCAGTCAGTCACCCATTCAGTAATACTGTGCTAGACTGTGAACGCGACAAAACAGTCTAATACAGGCACACAGACCTATTATCAGACATTTGGCATTCAGGCAAACCTTCCTCCGAGCTACTAGTCATACTTCAGCCTAGCCTCTGTAACACATTTTTTTACTTTACTCTTACACTTGATAATGAGTGACAGAACTCAATACCACGTTTTTTTAAGCAAATCGGAAAAAAATTAAAAATTTGATAATTACTCACATTTGTTTCGGTTTTATATTTAAAAAAACCTGACGTTTTAAACACTTTACAGTAGTCCGTGTTCACAACTGACCACCTGCACGTGGCTTTTCGATTAATCCAGCTAAATTGATTTAATTAAAATTGTTTCTTTTTTTTAATTATAATACATTATACCTAGTGCAAATCCAACCCACAACCATCTCTTTGATAGACACTTCTTGACTATGCTCCTATGGCATCTAGTTGATTCCATCAGATTACCAAAAAATATTATATTTTCGAATGCAATTTTTTCTAAAGGAATGTAGAAGATAAATGACTAGCATATGTCACGCTCGCTGCAGTTGACAGAGGCGTAGATCGACTTTGCATATTCTATTTGAATATCGACTGCTACTTTTGACCTCTTTTCTGATATAATAAATAGACGATCTAAATCGTTATGCTGGTATTAAATTCTTCTTGGATTTTCCGTCTTCCTTATATTAAGTATAGCTTTAAATATAATGCTCCTGGGCGAGAATGTGTAAAGAAGTGACGAGTCACTAGGTTGTGAGGTGAATAATCCGTAAATCCGATAATGCAAAAAGAAAGCAATTCTTGCTAGATTCAAGCATTTTTTTCTTTCATATAGAATAGTAGATCGAGAATAAAAAACCTCTTAAGTTATTCTGTTTCTATGCCAGTTTTTTTTTATTTCTATATTCACGTGCTTTTTGATCTTTCTTTCTTTTATAAAAGCTGTAGTTGACAGAGGCGCGGACCGCGTGCATAAAACATACCCTGGCGAGGGTATCGATTGCGCCTAGTAATTGCCTGCCCGGCCTTATTGACAGCGAGGATGCCTTTTCTGAACGACTTTTTTCCCATTCACAAATAAGATAAGGAGCTTTTTAAACAGTAACCTTAGAATGTCATTATGGTGTGAAGGAAATGTAAAGCTTTTTAAATTATGTTTGTTTTATGTGTGACCCATGAGACAGCTCTGTTTTCAATGTTGCTCTTTAACATCAATAATTCTTGCCTCGTCGCAGCTGGGCTTTCATAAATATATTAAGACTGTTCGAATAATTTCATATTAATAAACTAAATCATTATATTTTCTATTGGAACATATAAAGTTTGGCTAGGTGTATATAGATTTTATTTCAATTTTCATTTCATTTTCATTTATTTCGTGCTTGAAGATGTAATGGCACAAAAAATAGAAGAGTAAATATTTATTTAGCTTTATATTTATTACTATGTAGTAATAATTGACAGTAATATTTATATGTCGCTTATTTTGAGGTAGAATCTTTGTTTTAAACTTGAAGCTTTCCCTTGTATGTTTAAAATATTCTATAAAAAAGTACTTTAAAATGTATAAAAAAAATTATAGTACACAAATGAGTTGATAATAATAATATAAGTAAGTAATTAATAATAGACATATTTCAGTGTTATCAAATATTGCAAAGTAGAAAAATGTATGAACTCAAAACTTATTAATTACGTGGTAAAATTTTACATCATATCCAATTAACAATCTGGTTTTTGACTGAAAAGAAGCAATGATAGATACGAAATCGTTATCTTATCTCTCTTTTTACAGTAAAAAAACTCTTTGATACAGTCTCAGTTCCTATTCTGCTGTAAATGCTGGAAAATATTGGTATTGGCACTCCACTGTTATTGATTAAAAATTACCTAAATAATAGACCAGTGCAGCCATATTGCATCTCCGCATGATGTACATCAAAAACGGTATTCCTTCAGATATTAAAAGTATAGAGATTATTGTTAAAAGTTAAGCTTTTTAAGCCGTTTCTATGCGTGTTTTAAGCGTATCTTTCACAGAAAGGCTATATATATTTTGCGATTGCTATATATATGTAAGAAAGCTATATGTACTGCACAGTGTTTTAAAGTTTTTTCTCAAGCAACTTGCAAAAACACAACAAAAGAAGAAATGTCACAGTATATGTTCCTCTGATGGAAACTAAATTTGGTAATAATCAGATTGCAAAGCATTCAAAGTAATTATATAATAGAGTAAAGACAATAATACACGTATAACCAACCAAATAACTTTATACGTTAATGTACGAAAATATTAATCGAAAAACATATTTTTAGAAGACGCATATAAGTTAAAACGCTGCGGTATTTGAACCCACACCTCTCGGAAACCGTCGAAGCTCTCTGACTGCTAAGCCATGCGTTCTACATCGGGCTACGGTGAAACTTTTATACGCTTATTACAACTATTTTTTGTTGTTAGTTATACGCTTTCTAAAAATATATTTTTCAATATTATTAACTGTGTGAATAACACTTTAAAACACTAAAATATTAATAGCCTGGCTGCCCCCACTAAATTATGACAGTACATATGCCAACACTCACACACACACACACACACACACAAACACACACACACGCACATACAAACACACATACACACACACACACACACACATACGCCTTGTCCTTATTATATTTTTTAATTGTTTATTTTTTTCATTGTATGTATTCTAATCATTTAAAGTAATTGTGTATTTTAAAGTTACTTATTTCTCCAAATGTATGAAGTATTGTGGAATAGCGGGTCCTCCTGACACAAGTATTATACTAGTAACTTACTAGGCAAATACCCTTACTTCGTATGTAAGTAAGGAAAATGTAAATTGTTTTTTTTTATTGAACCAAAAAACGTGGCGTTAGTGAAAAGCTTTATAAAGTAAAGAGGCCCATATATAATCGTGTCATCAATTCACACCGCGAGCCAAAACAGTTGTAGCACTGCAATATTTGTTCGAAATGCATTATTAGTTCCGTACAAACCAAACTCCGACCGCATTTCAACGGTCTCTAGAGAGTAGGCGAATGCGAGTATATTAAAGCCAAGCACAATAAATTTGAATAAACTATAGTTATGCCGTTTTCATGTCCGCTGGTGTATTTAAGTAACTAATAGTGTTTTGTTAATTAAATAATATTTCCTCCGTAGTTTAAATAGCAAAATCATTTATTAATTTTACATTCGAGGCCATTGGGGCGGTGCGTCTGGGCGTTTATTCTTTTTTCTCCGATCCGGTAACAAGATAAAGCGCGTCGTTGAGTTCCGCCACTCAACACACAATATTTCAATTCCCGGCGAAAAATGAACGGGTTGTTTTGTGGAATATAATTATTTCAATATAATTGTTTACCCGTTTGAAAATCAACCCTGCGATAATCGGGTTTATTTAAAACACTTCGAAACTGTGTCATTATTGTGTCTACAGCCGATTAGAAAAAAAGTATAGATAAAGAAATCTTGTTCTACCTCTTGTTGCTACCTGCTTTTTACATACTAGCTAGATAGCTACCTGCATTTTATAGATAACAACAAGAGTTCGGAACGGCTCTACCTTTATTGTATATACAAACTCTCGAGTCTCATTTAAATTTAGAATATACCCTTCCAAAAAATATTTTGTGCGTAATTTCACTATTCCTAGTGGTTTTTTTTTAAATAAAAAAAAACACTTTATACGTTGTTCATTTGCAATGAAAGTAATTAGTATATAAAATGAAATGATTTCAACACAATAGTAGTTTCAATATTATTTCCATACAGTTATAACAATAACATACATTACTAATCCAACATTAATTAATACTTTGGTATGATAACAAAAATTCTAATGCATAATATATATATAAAGAAAATAATGAGTTATTGTTGTAAGTTCGATCCCCACTCCACGGTTTTTTTACGTGTAAAAGGTTTCATATTTTTCATTTCCCTGCTATAGTCAAACCAAGCGCGGCGTTGTGTTCCGCCATTCAATACGCAATGCCTCAAATTCGGTCGGAAGGCAATGAATGGTGTGTCTTGACACTAGGTTGTTTCAGTCTACTTCGCTAATAAAAAGCTTACACAGCTTAAAGCTTACTATATGTGCTCATTATAAAAAAACTATTTCCTAATGTAAAATGATTGATAAGTATAAGGCTAACGTATACAGGAATCTTTTTAGCTGAACTCGACCTATATTTCTGAGCCTATACTGCTGCAATATTGTACGCAACGTCTATCAATATAATTCTTCAAATCCACTTCTAATATCGCTGGAATTGGCTAGCTCTGCCTGGTACTTTGACTTGTAAAAGGTCCTAGATACTCTACCAGGAACAATATTTATATAATGAGCTTAACAATATAATGCAATACAAAATCCACTTTATTGCATACTAAATTGCTTTATAGCTTAAGCGATCCCTTTCAGACATTCTATGGATTAGAGTTGTTTGAAGTAAATGTAGGCGGTGCATTGAATATATATGACATTTACATAAATTCATAATTAAATAGATGCAAAAATACTTATAAATTTAAATATTAGAGCCTTTGTAGGAAGGGAGAAGAAACCTAGTGTTAAAACAATCTGTGTGTGCAAGTGTGTGCAAGTGTCTTGTAACTTGTAACACTTGTAAGGTGTTATTTCAATATTACAAACTCGCATTTTGTTTATTTGTAAAGATTTTATTGGTCATTTCAATGAAATAACAAGTAAATATACGTGTATATGTGTGATTTAAGAAAATAATATACATAAAGAATAAGCGTTTCTAGAGAAAAAATATCTAGAAATCTGAATCGAATTGTTTTTTTTTTCGTATATACGATCCAAAGGGCTCAATAAGAAGGAATGGTTGCGCATCGGGCACTAGAACCCTATTTTTTTAAATATAATAAATATAATGTTAGATTTTAAAAACAATCCGTCTATAAAGCATATAAGTAATAGGATCTTTGGTTTTCCACATTTTGAAGTGAAACTAGTTTTAACCTTCCCAGGTGTAACTGTGACCACGGGCTACTGTAAAGTGTTCGAAACTTCTGTGTTTCTAAAATGTATTTTCTAATACCATTAATATAAGCGATTAATCTAGTTAAAAAAAATTGTTTCTTTTGAAAAAGTGTATAAATATATCCAATACAAACAACTACGATTTAGGTATTATTTTTCAAACTGATTATATTTTATAAATAAAAGAAATCATTGTATTATTGGACTCGAGATTATTTGTGTTGTCCTTTTGTGTGGCATACTATAAAGAAAATTGCCGAGCTTCATTTTACTAGTTCGCTTCGGGTTCCAGAGTTTCTAGGCCGTACAATATTGATTTCTCCATAAACTTATAGACCTGTAATAACGTATTTTTTAGAGCGTTTTGCATATTATTTTGGTTTTAAATCAGGCTAGGCAATTTATACTAGAATTCTTTCAAAGAATGTTTATGAATAGACGATGTTTAGTCATCGTCTATACATTTTTTTTTAATTATTCATGAACAAAAACTGACAATCATATAGTGTTAACTCGTTTAAAATAGATTAATGGTAATGTTCTCTTAAAGTTAATATCAATTTGTGTAGTCTATTTTTCGAAAACTTGTGTAGCGCAGTGAGGTAGCATTTGACTGTAAGCGCGATGGTAGTGGGTCCTACCAAAGTCAAAATGAAATATTTTTATTCAAATTCTTTGAACAAATTCTTTTTTTGAACGACAAAAACTTAACCAAAGATAAATATAATTTTTTCCTTTCCTTTCTTTGGCCACTGGAAGGAATATTTGATTCATTCCCGTTTCCTAATTCCTTTTCTCTTTCGTTTCACAAATTGTGGGGAAAAGTGGAGAACGGAGTGCCCTGATACTAAGTTCTCCCCACTTTGCAATGCGGTACATAGCTTGAAACTAAATAAAACAATACTTTTTGAAATGAAAATATTTTAACCGAATTAATCGCGTATAATTTTGGTATTCGAAAATACATTTTAGAACCCGGGTTGTCGGGTTTCAATTCAAAATGTGTAATAATCGTGAAAATCAAAGAACTTATTAAAACAATATTTATTATTATATATTGCATTACGATCACAACTAATGTGTGTATATGTGGGGTGTGTTCAAAAATAAGGCAAACTTAGTTTACAAAACCCACAATACATACTACTAAATGAAAGATATTTTCAAATGGGCGCTTCTAAAATGATGATATAAGTGAATTGTATACAAGAACTGAAGTGCTCTCAAAGATTTTCAATGTGATGCAATTTTTCGCTCAGAAAGTTGGTCAAGATTTAAAAAAACATCTTAACGGTAGCTATTTTCTTGTAGGGCTTTGTAAAGTGACCATTGTCCTAGGCGTTGTTAGACACAAATTATGGTACGCCAGCTCATTATTTTCTAGTGCAACTGTATACAGTTATATACAATAATATTTATATAATAATACTTATATAATAATACTTATATAATAATACTTATATAATAATACTTATATAATAATACTTATATAATAATACTTATATAATAATACTTAAATAAATATAATTAATACTTATTTACACTTAAATATAATGTTACTAGAAATTTCTTCTAAAGTAGACGGTATCGTGTCGCGGTGCGTCAATATCTGACTGCATTCCCGATTATTGTGGGTCGATTTCCACTTAAAGGAATAATTATGTTTAAACTATTATTATTTTAATTGTCTGGTATAAAGAAAGTACCATTACTCAATATATAATCTCTTGAAATTAGACAAAAAGCAAAGGACGGAGTGTTTTTTGCACAAAATTTTCTCTACATATCACAAAAATTTTGTTATTAAAATATTGATTATTTGAAAGATACATTTCTATCTATTGACATTACATCATACTAGGGTTCTAAACATGAATGCTATCCAAATGCTTTTTTTCATATTATTGTCGTTATTTTTTAAAGTCTGCTCTAATTAGCGAATGTATTCATATAGATATATATAGAATACGTTTATAAATTTCAACGAAGCGGAAGCGTAAAATATGAATCAATATGTATATATAAATAAATCAATATATATATATATATATATATATATATATACAACTTTCTTCAAATAAGTATACTATACATTGTATAGTTAGAAATCTTGTTATACACATGTCAAGTTCAGTAAGTAAAGGCACACATGCGATATAAGGTATCAAAAACTTTGCCCGTTAATAAGTTCCTTCGGCTATATATCGTGCGTTAGGAGTTTACGAGCGTATGCGACATGTGTTGTTGGCTAATTTAATAATAAAACCGTAACTTTGAGTGATAATAAATCCTATATATTACTCATGTATAGTATTTCAAATTGAACTTGAGTTGTGGGTTCGAATCCCGTTGGGGAATATGTATATTAGGTTTCCGTAAAATCGGCTTCACGCTTTTCTCATACAGCAGGTTGGACACAGATAGACTTGTGTCTCGACACTCTGGCCTCCATTTTCCGCCTAAATTTTAGAAATTGCGTATTGACTTGCGGAACTATATACTTCGGTGAGTTACATTGAGAGGCACGCTTGTCACAAGTACGGACAAATTCAAATAATTTAAATATAATCATTGTCTCGAGTGGGAATCGAACCCAATCGTTCTGGTTACGGTCCAATTATGTCACTGCTGAGTTCATACGTGTAAATTTAATCAAAGTACAAATTTTATAGCATAGCTTGGTTAAGTTGAAAATTTATTTTATAGATTTATTTTGCTTAACGCTTAACTCATATAAGAATGTAAGTAGAAAGAAAAAGATATAAGATAAAGATATAAGATACAGATATAAGATACAGATATAAAATATAGATATCAGATAAAAATATAACATACAGATATAAGATAATGATATAAGATTCTAATGTTAATTTAGTATTGCTTTTGTTGTAATTCCATTAAGTAAGTGACTGACACTATATGTGAAAGCGTTAAGTCTACACGCAATGTCTCGATTTTGGGTGGAAAGTGTATAACGGAGTGTCTTGCACTTCGTGTTCTCTGACTAGCCTGCTATACGAGAAAAAGGGTGAAGCTGCTTTAAATATCATAATTTAAAAAGTAAAAACTAATATTAATGAAAAAAATTTTACATCTTAAACTAGCATTTAGAGCAACATCAGAAATAATTATAGCACTTTCCTTAAATTTGAAACTAGTCGCCCCGTCATTTCCATTTCATTACCGTCTCAAAGGAAGTCGGCGCAAATAAACTTGAGGTACGTTTTTTGGCTGAAAGTTAAGTTTAAATTCGTAACCCTAATTTACCCAACTCCTGCTTGATACTCGGAGCACGTATTTTTCCCTTAACTCCAGTACGCACAATATACGAGCAAGTTCTTTGGAAATTATAACGAAGAAAATCGTATTTTGCGCCACTAGTTGAAATATTGTTATAAGTTTCAAAAGTTTTGTTCTTCATATGATGGTAAATCCATAATGAGTTGTGGGGCAGTTATTGAAATTGAAGCTCCTTATTATTAAATAGCTGCTAGCTTACAGCTTCATTGGACGATATTTGACATACATTTGAACTTTTCCTTCAATATTTCTTATGTACCGTTTATTTTATTACACACCGTCGTGTCGCAGTTGCGAATATATACGCGATAATAGTGGATTCGATGTTACAACAGGGAATATTTAAAATTATCTATTATTTTCGTATTATTTATATATTTCGCGCTATAATAATTCAAAAATATTTCTTGAATGAAAAGAAGATAAAGAACAGACTCGCTCAACACTAAATTCTGTATACCTTATAAAAAAAGATAATAAGATGAGAAAACCCTCTTAGGACATCTTCCTAATGTAGACTTTTACGTACATTCAGCTTCACGCTTTTACCATATAGCAGCCGTATACCATATAGGTACCGTGTAAGTAGTCAAAGAATCTACTGTCAAGACCTTTGAACATATTTCGGTATCTTTGTTACTTTCTATTTGAAATCGAGACATTGTTGATTGGCGGAACTTAACGCTGCGTTTTGTCTTAGGTACCAGAGTGGAGAAATGGAAATATAATAAATCCTTTAAGTGGGCATCGAATCCACAACCAATCGCGTTTACACTACGCAACGGTGGTCTCATACATTTCAATATATCTCTTAATGTCATTGTTTAAAATGCTAATCTTGTGGCTTACAGAGCGAGAGTTACAATTTTAAAACAAATTTTGGCATAGAATTTTAACTTATGTGAAACAAATTAATGAAAAAATCAAGGCAACCTAGTTCAAATTTGACGGAAGTCCGATCACAGGACAAATCGGAATCAAAGCAGCTTAACTAATTAATAAGTTTGCCGAAGCGTGGCGGAATTTCAGAAGTTGTTTAATTTGTGGCGTAGAAGAAGTGTTCCCAGTTCGCGTTTAGGCACGTAATAGCTCTTCCAACTTGTAACAATCGTTAAGGTAAAGCCACTAGATGCTACTGAAAACGAAAATGATTGGATTTGCTGCAATATTATTAACTTATATGAAATATGAATTGGAATGCAGCGGCTTTATCCCGTATAACATAATATCAAGACACTCTGTTCTCCAGTTTCTGCCCGAAGTCAAGACATTGGGTGTCCGAGTTGGAACTCAACGCCGCGCTTTGTCTTAGGTAACAGAGCGGAGAAATGAAATTATCTAAAATATAGCCGTTCCTCCATGTGAAAATCGAACCTATGACCAATCGCGATTACAGTCAGACCGGTCGTTTTACTTAAAAATCGCACCATACAGATATCCTGTATAAAAACAAAAAATATATATTCAAGGTTTGCTTAATAGTATTAATTAATTGTTTGCTGTAGAAAAAAGCAAACCCAACTTGTTTTTATTAAAATAAATATTTTAATTGAAAAATAGAAATATATCACAACAAAACAAAATTAAAATTCAATTCAAACATGTTTGTTTATTTTTAATTCAGTAATTAATATAAAAAAATGTTTTCTTTATAATTTAGATTATTATTGTTTGCAGAACAATTTGAAAATAGTATGTAATTGAAATAATGAAGCAGCTTCACGTTTATCCCGCATAGCACGGTAGTCAGACAGAACCTTGTTTAAGTTTCTAGACACTGCGTTGTATTTTCCGCCCGAATTTGGGACATTGCGTGTTGGGTTGCGGAACTCAACGCCACGCTTTGTCATATCACCAGAGTGATGAAATTAAAATATAATGGTGATGAATGATCAATATTTATATGAGAATATTTATATGAGAGTATTTTTATATTTATATCTGTGTTGATATTTATGTAAATTTGTATATAATATGTAAATTTTAAGTAAGTTTATCTCTCTAAGCAAACATTTTTGTGTATCATTTGTACACTTACCTAATTCTTTGTCTTCTGGTTTTTTTCTCGGTAAGGAAGAGAACACCTGTGGTGATAAGGCCGCCTATACACCAAAATTGTTATTATTTTCTATTGTTACTAATGTATTTATATTGATGTAATAAGGAGTTAAACAAATAAATAAAATAAAAATAATTATCCTCCGAGTGCGGATCGAACCTACAACCAATCGCAGTCACTCTCCCACTGCCCCACGATGGTCTCAAACAATAATTATGATTTACATTATATTTTTTATTGCATTCCATCACATGGCCCATTTCCTGCGTTTTGAGCGATAAGTAAAATCTGTTAAATACGATATTATCATCAGCTAAATAAGTCGCACCGTTCTTCACTTTTGATTCATCTACGCGCTCGGTGAAGCAAATTAAAGATGAATTTGTTACAAATTGTCGCCCAAAACTTCATTTATGCTAAGTTTTGGATCCTTGCTGTACTATATCAGTTTTCATCTATTGAAATTATTAATGTAAAATATAAAACCCGGATGGTTTTTTTACTCCCGTGGGAATTGTGGTAAATCCTCTCTCCCTGTGTCTCTTAGTAACCTACATAACTAATTTTAGCTTTCTACACGCATTAGATACAGCTGATCGCTGTTTGCCAATCACTAGTAACGAACGAGTTTTATATATTTAGATAAATTAAACAACTGACATTCGATCCTAGAACTAGTAGAGTTGAACCATGCATGCAACCAATTTCACCAAGATATCGCCTATTTCAAACTACTCAGCAAATATTTTAATTTATCTAAGATATTTTAAATAATTACATCAATAAGTATATATATATATATATATATCCTAATGAGTTCCGTTGTCTGTCTCAAGCTTACGAACTGTTTGAGGGCCATCAACGCTAATGAGGCTCTTGACTGTCCCTCGCTGATTAAATATTTTGCTTTTGCCACCTTTAATAACGGGAAATAATCTTAATTTTATTGTTTAAGATCATTACTTTAATGATCTTAAATAATGTGCCTTTTTAAACTTTTTTTTTAACATTTAAAGTTTCAAGTGTTATTCACACACTAAGAATATTAAAAAGACATATTTAGAAAACGTATAAAAATTTGAACGCAGCGGTATTTGGACACACGCCTCTTGAAAACCGTTCAAGCGCTCTGACCGCTAAGCCGTGCATTCTAAATCCAGCTACGTCAAAATTTTTATACGCTTATTATAACTTATATTTGTTGTTAGCATCTCTGTAGAGAGATTTTTACAAATTTCTGCTACCCAAAGATTATCAATTTTTTATACGTTTTCTAAAATGTCTTTTAAACTTATATTTTGGTTAGAATTGAAAATTGACTGAATTAGTATATTAGAAATTCATATCCGAGTATAATTTGCGGTGTTCAATTTCGTCATTCAACACGCAATGTCTTGATTTCGGGCGGAGACGCTTCCCGCCCGAAATCAAGTAAAGTATCTTGTAAAACATAATTTTGGAAAACGTATGAAAATGTTGAACGCAGCGGGATTCGAACCCGCGCTTCGATGGCTTTGCGGTCAGAGCGCTTGGACGATTTCTCAAAGGCGTTGGTTCGAATCCCGCTGCGTTCAAAATTTTTATACGTTTTCTAAAAATATAATTTTCGATTTCCTAAGTGTATGGTTGACACTTAAAAATTTTTAAAAGTATCTTGTAGTTAAATAGTTCTCTCTTTAACTATGATATGTGGGCAAAAGCGTCGAACAAGTTTTTTTAGTATATTTTAGACAGCTTAAAAGCGTAAAGGAGTGAATCTGATGTTTATGGATTCGAAGCACTCTAAAGAAAGTTGTGTGTATTTATTTATATACACATAAATATGAAACTACCCTATGTGGATGTGTGAACAAATAAATGCATAATACAAAAATATCAAACTAGCCTATGTACTGTAATCCAATTCAAAGTAACTTCCTAGCAAGTTGCAGCAACTTGCTAGACTTAGTGATTTAAATTTACAACTTGGTCTGTCCCCTCGCCCTTGCAATTTTAACGATCACCCACTAAGTTTGTTTAAAATCAGATTGCATACAGAAGACCGGCAGCTTTCTTTTTAAATAGTATTTTATATATTATTATTTATTTAAGTATTGGTTCTTAAGCAGCCTGAACAAAGTTAAAATTAACAAGTAAAGTAGCATTAAATTTCTATGAAACCCTTCGTAACTTACATACATTCATAATAAGTATTTCTAGCCTTTTCTCGCATAGCAGGTTAGGCAGAGAGCACCAAGAGTTAAGGCACTCGAGACGTGCACGTTACCAGAGCGGAGAAATAAAAATATTTTAAATAAATATATTCCCTCGAGTGGGCATCGAACTCGCAACAGTCACGTTTACAGCCGCTGTAGAAATGCGTCACAATGGCTAATGTATATGCATCGTATCTCTATTAATTTTTCTATTAGATATTTTTTTATTTAATATATAGGTACATATCCCGTATACGTGGCGCAGTGAAACAGCGCCTGACTGTAAACACGATTGGTCCTGGGTTCGATTTCCAATTGGGGTAGGGAAATGTTTATATTTAAAATATTTTCATTTTACCGCTCTAGTACCTAAGATATAGCACTTGAGTCCCTACACTATATACGCAATGTCTCCATGTCGGGTAGAAGAACTGGAGAGCGAAGTGTCTTAGTAAATGCGTGAAGCTAAAGCCATTATACATATGTCAATGGACGGTATTGGATTCCGTAACACGGTTCAAAATAACTGTTTACATACAAAAAGTGGACCAGGATTAATCGATAGATTTTCTCTACCTACCTTTTAAAATTGCTATGAAACTAATAATATGACCGTATATTTATATGACGGTATATTTATATGACTGTATATTTATATGACTGTATATTTATATGACTGTATATTTATATGACTGTATATTTATATGAATGTATATTTATATGACTGTATATTTATATGACTATATATTTATATGACTGTATATTTATATGTAGTGCATAGTTATTTATCTATCTATCTACATTAAAATATCGCGTTCTGCAATACACAAGTGTAGGTCGAATCTGGTCATTTCTAATGTAAAATTTTACACGACATGACCAAGCTTTATGGTAGAAATATTCTCATATATAATTACAAGATTAACCTCACTGGGACCGCGGCGTTCTACTCGGTGGAATGATTTTATATACGTTTATTTATTGATTAGGCACGCCAGGGTAACGTATAATAGACATGTGTTAACAAATCATAGTATATAGAAACAAGATTACATTGTATATTACAATTGTAGGCTAGCTCAGCATGATATTAATATAAAAAAATCAAACTCAATTCCCTACACCCAAAAATTTACACAATAAAAAAAATGCTTCTAACTTTTAAGAAAGATGCAAAATAAATAATATTGTAATAACTAAATGACACAAAGAACTAAACATATATAATATCAAAAATAAAAACAAACATATAACAATATACAAACAAATAAGAACAAATATGACCTAATAATTTATAAATTTCATACTAAAAATAATATTGTTTTTCCCTACTCACAGCACACTAAATATTATTTTAATTTACTATTAAATAATGTGTCTCCATCTTTAAATATATCAATCTTGACTGCATTTAAAATTAAGTTATAGGATCTGACAGCTCTGTTCAAAGGGGCAGTAACTCCTAAATTAGATTTAGATTTAAGTTATTTTCATTTCACTGATTTGGGAAGACTATCCGCGGCTTTGAGCTACGATAATAAACACGCAATGTCACGAAATAGAGCAGAAAGTGGAGAACGGAATGTCTGAACACGAAATAGAGCGGAAAACGGAGGACTAAATGCCGTAAGACGTAAATTTGGTTTAGCTGTCAGGACGCTTCAACGGTTTTCAAGAGGCGCGGGTTCAAATCCCGCTGCGATCAAATTTTTACACGTTTTCTAAATATGTATTTTTCAATTTCCTAAGTATGCGAATAACACTTCAAAAAATGTTAAAAAATATTGAATAAATAGCATTCTCTCTTACCAAACGATTGTTCGTAGAATAATCTTTGGGTAGCAGAAATTTGTAAAATTTTCTTTACAGAGTTGCTAACAACAAATATAAGTTGTAATAAGCGTATAAGAATTTCGACGTAGCTGCATCTTGAACGCTTGGCTTAGCGGTCAGAGCGCTTGAACGGTGTTCAAGAGGCGCCGGTTCAAATCCCGCTGCGTTCAAATTTTTATACGTTTTCCAAATATGTCACTTTCAAAAAAAAATAGCTTATTGCAATAATAATATAAAAAAATCAAGTTTATCGCTCGTAAACAAAGAGTTATAAAAAGAAAAGAATGGAATTCACTTGATGGCACCTCAGGATAATTTAGTTGGAGTGTCTTTTTATTTTTCTCTAGTTTATGAGATCGTTCGCGGCGATTCCAGCTCCTTGTACAATTTATAGCCGCCACTATCAATTGTCGCGAATTGCATAAAGCATGGTGCCTACTGTCATATTTTAATTATTATTAAAATGTTGAAATAATCCTTGGTTAATTATATATATTATATATAAGACAATGTAGAATATTTGAAATAATAAATCTTGAGGAAACTCAGAGCAGGCTAGAGAATATTGTAATAATAAAATGTGTTTAGTAATTTAATTATATATGAAGGTCATCGTGACGCAGTGGGGCAGCGTCTGACTGTAAACGCAATAGTTGTGAGTTCAATCCCTACTTGGAATTAGGATTATTTTTATAATATATATAATTATTATTTATTAATATAAATCGTATTAAATATTGAAAACAGCGCGCCTCTTGGAAACCGTCCAAGCGCTCTGACAGCTAAGCCGTGCGTTCTACATCCATCGAGAGAGAATGCTATCACCTGCGCCTCTTACAAACGGACGCGGATTCGAATCTCGCTGCGATCAATTTTTTATACGTTTTCTAAAACTGTTTTTGGGAATGATTATGTTTAAATTATAATTTCTTTGCTCTGATAAGACAAAGCGCAGCGTTAAGTTCCGCCACCCAACACACAATATCTTGATTTCAGGCAGAAAGTGTAGAACTGAATGTCTTTACACTGTTCTCTCTGCCTAAAAAAGTGTTTTAATTTTATTATAAACAGAGACAAGAGCTAAATTTCCTAGATTGAATATTAAAAGTTAGCAATATCTTATTAAACAAAGAAATAGGACTATTAAAAGTTAAATAAAAAGAAGTCGCGACCACCAACCCTATAAGCTACGCCAGTTACCCACAATACATGTGGGTATTCAAAAACTAATTTGAAACACGCGGACAAATCGAAAATTTTCAATTACAGTGGAATCTCATCCTTACGGTTTTAAGATTTTGTTTTTCAGCAGGATTTAATTCGAAGCAATTATTTGAGTAAACGGTAAATGAGTTTAACCCTTTTAGGAACTCGGCGGGCGAGTATTTTATTTTATTACTGAATTAAGTGTCCACTTTGTTTAGTACTTTAAGATTTTGTAACACCATCTATAATTAAGATGCATCTTATAATTATAACCTGGTGTTAATATTTTAACCTGACAATATGAGTGTTTGACATTTTTATTATATGGAGATATCCAGAAATAAGTGGTTTTGGACCATCGTTACTGTATATAAGAGAACTCGTGTACAAAATATTTTCATTTTTCCGATTGATGGCAAGACTAAGCGCAGCGTGGAGCTCCGCCACTCCAGAAACAATGTCTTGAGTTCAGGCGGAAAGAGGAGAACGGAGTGAGTCTTGACACTAGGTTCTCTCTGACTTATCTGCTATGTGGGAAGAAGTGCGAAAATAATAAAAGTTTTTTTAGAATGTAGTTATTCAAATCTACAGTTTCTATATATATCAAATAAATAGCTGTTTAGGAAAAAACACATAATGATATATTTTACATAAGTAGTACAAATCAAATCTAATTTAAAACAAAAATATTTCTATATTTGTTTTATAAAAAAAAATTGATAAAGGAACACACTTCATGTAGCATTTTCAGGGAAAATCAATCATAAAGTGCTTCACAACACTACTTCTATATAAGAAAGAAAGATAATATATAAAAATTTGATTACTTTCCACGTCCCAGCACTATAACAAACAAACTACTGGAAACCGTACAATCGAGATCGTCCCACCACATGTCGTTCACATCTCAGAAACAAATCAAACTTAAAATTGGTTTTCAAAGTGTAAACTAGAAATGGTTCATAATATTTTATAGCTTAGATAACGAAACATTTATATACAGAAGTGGAGTCGTAACTTGGTAACTGATGTTAAATCTGGCGCCCCCAGATAATTTTCACCTGAGACCCCCCGCGACGCTTTCACCAAAATTTATGTTGGTTGATACCATCTTCATTGTAAGAATTTGAATCTCGATATAAATTTTCAAATTAGTTAGTAGCGCTAGAAGAGTTTGTTTTGAAACTTTTTAGTATGTGATCTGTCGTCTTTTATATTAACGATCGAAGAAATGAAATTTGGCAAATTTTCGCATTTTTTTGATTAAAGAATTTACTTTGTCGTAAATTAATTGGACACTGCGCATAAACATGGCAATTTCATGCCGATGTCGTAAATTCCATTGCATATGCACATATATAATTACATGACATATTTTTTCCGCCTTAACTTAGGCCTGACCTAAATCCAAATAAAGTTTTCCAAAAAATTCTATTCATGTAAAATATAAATTTCGATTACATAGAATCGATATTGTACTCGAGTGGCTGACTGACTAACAACTTATTAGGCAATTTTTTAATTGAAAAAAAAATGATATTTTACCTCTTCCAGTATCCCGACATTGCTCAGCCTAAGAGTCTAAAGTGTCGCTTACAATATAACCGCCATAGACGATTTACATAATTCATTCGGGTATAGGCTTAGCGTATGCTTTGATTTAATGTACACCACACGTTAATTTGCCCTTTCAGCTACCTTTACATTACTAAGTGATATTAGCATCACTTTAAATATATAAAGGGCCTTAAATAAGTCGTATAAATTATTACTTAGGGTTATAAGCTTTGTGTGTTTCAAATAAGAAGCTCAAACGAAAACGGAAGTTATTTTAATTATTTTTATTTCTATATTCATGAATGTCTTGAAGTTTTGTTGTTCTAAATGATACGTAAGAAATGGGAGCCAGTCATAGAGTTTTATCATATTATAAATATAGAATTAACCTCCTAATTGGTTCCAAAACTGCAACCATTTCGTTTAATCAGGAACTTACCAAGTTCAACTTGATGTTGTCACTCTGTTTAATTGACTAAAGGTTTTATTTGACTTTTAGACCTAATTATATTTGGTAATAACTATTTGGTATTTACACTTTTTCCTCACATATCAAGATATGCATACACTCCGTTGTCAGCTTTTTACCCAAATTCAGGGCTTTTCGTGGTTGATTGGCGAAACTGAACGCCGTGCTTTTTGTTGCTAGAACGGCGAAATGTCATCTCAAATCAATACTAGCGCCGAGCTAAACTTCCCAAAAACAATTTTAAATTAACCCATAGAGGAAATACCTAAAAAGAATAAAATGTAGATAGATATACATAATTCATTTGCCACAAGTCTCCACTCTTTACGTCAAAGCTAGTGTACTTAAGTATTCTTAAATAAAGGTGCGCTTTGTTTTTTCTTAGAAAACCTTCCAGTTAGATGCGTGTCATTGTCGTAAAAGCATTTCCTTTGTGGTTCTTTGTGTAGTCTGATTTGTATACTGTGTCAAGCGTAACTTTAGATTTTATGGAACTTTGTTAGAATATATCAAATCTTGACATAGAACATAACGTGGGTATTTGTACATTTGGGATATCTTACGTATTGAGCTTATATGTGGCTTTAAAAATACTTTTGTACTTAGAGCCTATAAACGCAATTGGCTGTAGGCTTGGTCCCACTCGGTATTTTTTTTTATTGGACCGCCCCTTGTACTACAAAGCGTGGGGTTTTTCTTTTACGTAATGTCTCGAATTCAAAATGGAAACGAGTGTACGACCCATAGCTCTCTCTCTGTGGCCTACCCTGCTATAAGGAAAACCACTGAACTGGAGGCTGGAATAAAGATAAGATAGAGAGGAATATATAAAATATACTTTCTCATGTGAATCCTAATAATATATTTTAAAAATAGGTTTTGAGATTAAAAACCTCTTTATGCTATCCAATTTGATCGTACCTGTATAATAGAGCCATGACGAACAGTAATTTATGCGGGATATTTTTTTTAATTATTTGTTTAATCAAGTTTTTCTATATTTTCATGTATTTTTAATTTTCTCTATATTACCCACACACCACAAACTACTTAATTGTCTTTGAAACCTCAGTTATAATGTATAATTTAATTTTATATTCTCATATAAATTTTGTTTAATAAAAAAATCATGAAAAGATTATTTTTTTTATATATATATTGTATATAAAACAGTAATACAACTAAAATAGTATTCAAGATAAATGTGTTCTAGAAATCTTAATAAACGCCAGCTTTATAAAGTTCACAGTGAAATATTCGTGATAGCGAGGACACCTGCAAAATAGAATTAAAGATGCCAGTTCAAGCTGCAAACTCTTTCACTTAAAATATGAACGCTTCATTGTATCTACCTGTCGTCATGCGCTTATGTTGACGTGATTTACGATTTACTCAGCCACCGTGGCGCAGTGGTACAGCGTCCTGCAAATTGATAATGGCTTCGATTCCCCATACTAAGTGAAATGATATTTTTCATTTTCTCCGTAGAATAATAAGGCGGACCTTATACATAAAGATTAAGGTTATTCTTTGGTGGTATTATCTTCTAGTAAGAAATGCTGAGACAAAATTAAAAATATAATCTTTTCTTCTTATCTTTTTAGTTAGATTATATAATTACGAGAATTTTTTTAAAACAGAGATTTAAAATCACGACCACTGCTCGAAGAATAAAGTTTCTATAGTCAATTTTACCCAAAATCAGAAGTTACTAAATTTTTTGTTAGATCGCTTTTATTCTAATAGTGTGTAATATGGAACGTGTATGAAATAAATTGAACTAATTACTTGAAATTCAATATCTGTATTACAAAACGTGCTGTTTTGTGAAACATCGATACGGCAATGGTTTTGTTTTTGCTCATAAAGATTTGGGTCGCGGCGCTCTGGATTGGATTTGGACCTCATAAAATTTCATGAGTTTGCGTCGTTTTTCAGCTCTATTGAAAAACGTGAATATTTTTGTAGACAGTTTCATTTTTATCGTGAAACATATGTAAAACAAACGCTTTGTATTATAATAAATTCGCATATTATGGATGGTTAGGAGTGGCGGTGGATAAAATTTAATAATAATAATTTACTCTAGTAATAATTCACTTTGTTCTCCACTTCCTACTGATTTCAGAGGCATGGCCTATTACATGGCGTATAAAAAAAAATACTTTATAACCAGAAAGACCTTCTGTGATCACACAAAAAAGTAAGAAATATTTTAAAAGAAAAAAGCTATTATTTATTAAAACAATCTTTATTTTTGCGATCGCTGGAATGAGTCCCCTTCAAAGTTTATTACACGAATATCTCAGCTTAGCAATGTATGGTGGGTCGTTTCATTACGCCTTTAATTTTATGCATGGACGCGTGCATCGTCATAGAACGTCTTGCTCCAATTTTACACGAGAATGGAAATATTGGGGTGCAAAACCGCGGAATCTTATAAATGTACATATATATACTAATAGATTTGTGCGTCGTCACCCTATATATAATATATTTTTGTAATCGAGTACCGAAATAGCAAATAACTTATAAATAATTCTAGTATAATCACACATAATAATGTAAATATTTAAAAATACACTCTAAAATAAAAAAAATACAGAAGACCCAGTTTAGTACGTAAAATGTCTAAAATGGGCAGAAATTCAGGAACAAAGTATATTAAAAATTACATAAGTGCATTGTAATAAAGAAAATTTTTAATATAGGCTTGTTTATATATATATATATATATATATATATATATATATATATATATATATATATATACATATTCATGTCTGAAAATAACAAACAAAAAAACGGTCCAAAACGCTGGTTTATCAGCTAGCAAACTGCCGTGCGAACTTAAATCGTCCATAGATACATCAGAAGCGTGTTTGATAAAGTAATATACTCATAACTTCGAGAGTGCAAACAAATCGCGTCGTGTGGCTTTCAGTGTGACAGCGTCTGACTGTATACGTGATGGTTGTGACTTCGACCCCCACTCAGGGAATTATATTTAATTTATATGATTATATTTAAATAATAAATTATATGTTTATAAAACATATTTTTAGAAAACGTATAAAAATTTGGACTCAAACCCACGCCTCTTGGCAACTGGCCAATCGCTTTGACCGCTAAGCCATGCGTTCTACATCCGGCTACGTCGAAATTCTTATACGTTTTATACTTATATTAACTTATATTTTTATTGTTAGCATTTCTGTAGAGAGAAATTTACAAATTTCTGCTACCCAAACATTATTCAACGGACAATTTTTTTTATACGTTTTCTAACAATATGTTTTTTAATTTCCTAAGTGTGTGATTAACACTTTATAAAAAAATTAAAAATATATGATTATATTCGAATTTATTTTCATTTCCCCGATAAGACAAGACAGAGAGCGGTAAGTGGTGAACGGAGTGTCTCGACACTAGCTTCTCATTTCTATGTGGAAAAAAGCGTGACAATAAAAAAAACAATAGTTCCTCCTAATTAAACCATTGTTAGCGTTATAAATATAATATAATATAAGAGGCTATCGTGTCGTGTATTAGTGTGACAGTGCATGACGCGATGGTTCTTAGTTCATATCCATTCAAGGTAATGAAATTGAAATCTGTATAACGTGTTTTAACACTAAGTTCTCTCTAACTAACCTATTGTAAATTTGTACTAATTTTAATCTGATAATGAAACCTACAAAGCCATAAACAAACATTTTCTATTGCAATTATGAATCATTACACATTGTAATTAAAGGACAGAAGCAGGTAATTTCTATTTTGAAAATTGATTTGAACCCGCGACTCTTGAAAACCGTTCAGAGTGCCTAAACACATGTTTTTCCTTAGTGTGCGAATAACACTTTAAAACAAATTTTAAAACAAATAAAAAATGAAAAGTTCCTATTTTCTTTTTGTATCAATATAGAACCCATTTCTAACGCATATAATGAACAGCATAATCACTGAACCATTATGGAGTTTGTACAAAAAACGACCCTACCTACAAGAAATCTAATATTTTCAATCATAACACTCGTATATAATACGGTGAGATTGCAGTGAAATATAATTTTAAGCCTTGTCACGACACCGAGTGTATTGCTTTTATTCACAGAGGGTAAAAAAAAAAGCAAACCTTGACGAAGCCATTTCTCGTTATTGACAGCAAGATGTGGCTTCCCACACAGATTGACAGCTATTATTTTCGTGACAAATTGTACATAAATATATTTTATTATAAATATAATAGATACAATAGGTATAGTTCAACGTGGCGCAGTGTACAGCACTTGGCTTGAATACGTTGCGAGGATTGGGAGTTTATTCCGATAAAAATCATTAGAAAACGGATCGTGGCCTTGAACGCCGCGGGACTTGAACCCGCGCCTCTTGATAACCGAACTTATACTTACTAACCCGAACGGTTCAAGAGGGCGGATTCAAATACCGCCGCGTCTGGCCAATTTTATTTACGTTTTCTAAATATGTTTTTCAATTTAAGAAGCGTGTGAATAGCACTTTAAAAAATTGTTACAAAAGATTATATCTAATTATTTTCATTTTCGTTCTGAGCTTGAAAGCTTTGAAGCTTCTACAACATTTGAGCGGTGCTTGAGTTCCGGAATGGCTCGATCTCGACGGAAAGTGGAGAACGGAGGTTCTTTGACATTAGGTTCTGCATTAAAAGTGGGTGCAACTGGACAAAAGGGTGCAACTGAGAAAATATATGAGTGTAAATAATATAAATTTTGCGTTTTCATCGACTATAAACGCCAAATTATAACATTTAAATGATTATGATTTCCGCGCTCTCTTATAAGATAAAGCGCGGCGTTCCGTTACTCAACACGTAATGTTTCCCTCAAGATCAGACCAAAATGGAGAACATATATGATTATTATAAAATATATTTTTATAATATACAAACGTTCAGAACAAAAAGACTATTATATTCATACACTATTTTAATTTCAGAGTATATGGAGCTTATCTAAAGTTTTTTTTTACACACTTTTTATACACATTTTGGCATTATATAACAAAAAAACAGTTATTTCATATATTCCTATATAAATGTCACGCAAACGTATTATTTTTAGTTAAAAATGAATATTCGCAAATTTCGAATATGACTTGTGGCTTACGTTTGAAATGGCGGTCCCGTATCAGGCATCAACCAGTCAGCATTTCAGGATTAACCAGTCAACTAACCCTCCATTGCACTCGTCCTATAGAATTAAATTATTAGACTGCCTTTGTGATGATATTATGAGCATATTTGTTTCCAGTACATTTCCAGTCATACATTTCATTCATGTTTTCACGTTTTCAATTTAGTACTTTAGAAAGATTTTATAATGCCTTTTTTGTGCCGCTTGACGATTGTACAAAGCTATTATGTTTAATTTTTTGTAGAAAAATTACTTTTTTTAAATCTACCTTCTTGCATGTATAATGTTTTACAGTACATTTGAATGATTCATTTTTTATATATCTTTCACGATTTTTTAAATATTATGAATGTTAAATACTAGCAACCCTCTCACGGCTTCTCCTGAGTAAACTATACGACTGTAACTATTTAGATTTTTCACCAGTCTGCGTTCCCACTTAAATCACAAATTTTACTTAATTTGTAATTTATATTGTTCTAACTTTTTTATTTATGGACCTATATTTTAACCTTTATTTTAATAAACACAAAAATATAAAGTTTTTCAAAGCCATTTCAGAGATGAGTGTGCACGAACGCACAGACAAACAAACAAACATGAAAACAATTAAAATCATTATTTTGGATTTTATTTCATTGATAAACGCCCCCAATAACAATTTTTCTCATATATCTTCCATGTACAGACAATGATTAGTTACATTTTTATTATATGTATAGATGAAGTTATATCCCATATAGTACAAAAGTTGATTCAAATCAATTTGATCTCATTTATTCATCAATCAAAAAATGGATATCAAAGCTACGACCTTAAATATTTATAGAGGTATGGTCGCCGTTGGATTATTACAAAAATCAGTTTACGAAGTTTATTTTCGATATTATCTTGTATGAATTAAAACAGATTTTTGTAGTGATTTTATTAGATTACTAAATAATGATAACTATTAATTATATAACTATTAATTAAATATAATATTTATAACCCGCGCCTCTTGAAAACCGTGTTCAAGGGGCGCGAGTTCAAATATCGCTGCGTTAAAATTTTTATAAGTTTTCTAAATATGTCTTTTTCAATTTCCTTAGTGTGCGAATAACACTTTAAAAAATTATATATTAATAATTTATTTATTATAATTAACAAACTGTAAGCCTTTGAGAATAGTGTTATACGGATATTTTTGCTCAGCTGCGCGGGTAGAGCCATTCCGTTTACAACTTTACCGCCCAATTTATTGGTTTACAGATCTAGTTCCACAGCACCACGATGGCTTCAAATTGTCCATTGCAAACTTGATTGTTGTGGGTTCATTTCCCTCTTAAGGAAATAATTATATTTAAATTATTTCAACGTATTTTCGGTCGAAATAGAGAGAAACACTGAAACGTCTTGGCACTACACAGCTATACAGGAAAAAGCATAAAGCTGTTATTTAAATTTTCATACAAACATTAATTTCTTGACTTATAAAACAAAAGATAATACATTAATTAGGTCGGAATTGCGTCGTCCAGTTTTCTCTAGCCGCATAATGAATGAAACAAACAAACAAACAAATTTCTTACTTAAGAAGTTTTTTAAACATTATATTGGATACCTCGAGGAGTGAACTAAATATTGCTATTATATTAAAATAACCACAAATTAACGAAATTCAACGGCATCAGACTGTAATCGCGGTTGGTTGCGGGTTCTATTATCACTTCCACCAAATGGGTCATCAATGATCCTAATTTAATTATTTCCATTTCTCCGCTCTCCCCGTAGAACATGAGAAGGCGCTGCGTTAAGTTTCGCCAATTGTGTCCTATTTAGATCTAAATATATTTCTTAACCTATATGAGTAACACTTTAAGAATATATTAAAATAACACCACACTTCACTGTACCACAACTGCACACTAATAGCTTTGTATTCAAGACATTGCTAGTAGAGTCGCGGAACTCATCACCGTGTCGTGTGTCACCAGAGCGGAGAAAATAGTGGATATAATTCTCTCCACAAGTGAGAATCAAACCCACAACCATGTTTACATCCAGACGCACTGCGCCACGACTCATACACACAGTTCGAATTTTTGCAATTCATAGAATATAAAAATGGCTACCTTATTTTATATATATATATATATATATATATATATCTATATATATATTTTTTTTATTGTTGAAAAATAAACAAAGTACAACAAAACTAGAAGAAAAAGACATATTTAGAAAACGTATTAAAATATGAACGCAGCAGGATTTGAACCCGCGCCTCTTGAAAACCGTTCAAGAGGCGCGGGTTCAAATCCCGCTGCGTTCAATTTTTTTATTCAAGTGTACGTTTAACACTTTAAAAAAAAGTAAAAAAAAAAACAACTAGAAGAAGTTCCAGCCAAACTGTGGAAAAAAGGGTAACAGCTCCAAGGTTAACTTACTTTACCTCTATTTCAGATTTAATTGGACCAGCATTGGCTGTTCCATCATTTCAATTGGCATTTACCAATACATGACTGGCTTGTAGTTAACTGACCGACATTAAGTCATCCAGAACAATTGATGTAATAGGTTAATTTGCATAACACCTGCCTGTGCAAGATAGCGTCTATTAGTAGACCTGGGCTTTGAGTACACTCCTTATCAATCCGTAAAGGTTATTTCAAAGGTCATACATGAAGGCCTTTTGAAAGAGATATTATGAGTTTTTATTGTTGTTCACATAACAAATGAAGCAGCTTTGCTTTCATAATTTAGCTGTATGTTTTCTTATATTATTGGTTGTGAGTTCGATCCTCACTTAATATTTATATTCGAAATATTTTAATTTATCTGCTCGGGCAACTAAAACAAAGCGCGTCATTGAGTTTGCCACTGAACCCGCAAAATGTCAAGTTCCGGCGAAAAGTGGAAAACGGAGTGTCTTGACACTAGATTAGATTAAATTAGATTCTCTCTAGCTACCCGGCTATGCAAGGATAAGCGTGAATCTGAAAAAAAAATGCACATTTAACAAGTAGTAGTCTAGTACAGGATAAAAATCTGAACATCTTAATACAAAATGGCTTATTCTATTTTCCCAGTCTCTAGAAAACTTAACACCACCGGACAAAAGGCTTATATAAAACTGTGAAACAAAACATTGCCCTACGCTCTGCGTTTTTGTCTTTGATGTACCCACCGTGGGTACAGTACGCTTATAATTCAGCGGGAGCATTCACAAATTAGCGAGACGGCGTGTAATCATGTAAAACCTCCTTCATTACAGTATTGCGGCGGCAATGGCTTATCAGCCTATTAGCTGATTACTTAGAAAGTTTTGGATTGCCCGTTTTTAATATCAAAACAAAAAATGTATATATATCCATACAAATAAAAAAAAATTGTGTGTCCACTAAGTCACATGCATAATATGTATGTATGTATGTATACACGGTGCATATATCAAAATATTATTTTTTACATTTTTTGTTTGTCCGTCTGTTTGTTCTGGATAATCTCTGGAACGGCTGGACCGATTTTGACTAGATACTATACACTGGCATACACTGGCAGATAGCTGTTGTAATAAGAAGTAACTAAGACTGTTGTTTTTTAGAATACAATGCGGACGAAGTCGGGGTAGTGTATATACAAAACCATGTAAATGTAGAAGGGGGGTATAACTGGTTAGAATAATAAATTAGCGTCAGACTTTTAATCAGCGCCTTTTCCCGAGTCAACAAGACTACTAGTATATGTACATAAATTAATTCACTTAACATTTGAAATTGTTCAGTTCAACAATAAACTCTATACTAAATTAGAAAAATATATTACAAAAAATGTAGCAAAATAAAGATTTACCGTACAACGCGTTAGTCACAAAGAACCTAATATAAACACTTTCCGGTCAAAATCCGGACATTGCACGTCGAGTGGCAGAATCCTACGCCGCGTAGTCTTACCAGAGTGGGAAAATCAAATAACTTCAATCAAGATCGAACCCACAGCCAATCGCGTTTTCAGCCAAATGCAATCCCACTGCGCCATAATAGCCTTTAAAAAAAACAAAAAAAGCTCAGTATGGCAACAGATATTAACAATAAAGCTAGCGCAGTGCTACGCTACTGTAATTAGGTCAACAAGCAAAACTGAATAACTTTTGCCTTTTGCTCGAGCCAAACGTTGACACATCGTAAAATATAATATCGGAGCTGATGGAAATAATTTTTTTTATATATTATATATTGGAATATATCAAACTTTATTGTGGATGTCTGATTTTATGCATATTTTGTTAGTTTAATTTTTTGTAGTAAAATTCCTTTTTGAATCTGCCTTGTCGCAATATAAAATATGTAACCGAGTTAGAATGGTTCTTTTTTTATATATCTTTCACGACATTTTAGATATAATGAACCTCTTGCGGTTTCTCCTGCATAAACTGGACGAGTATAACTATTTCGTATTTTTTACGCCTTCAAAAAATGATACTATATAAGTAATATTTGAAACATAATTGTGTCGATTTTATGAATATTTTGTCAGTTCTATGCTTGCTTTGAAATGTATTGCTATGTGATTGATAAGGAAACATTATATTGATCCATAAGAAATGGAACATCACAAAAATGAAGAAAAAAACACTGAAAACATCTATGAAATAGTAAGATTCATTTTGACTTAGACTTATTACAGCTAGACTTAGTTACAGTTTAACCTATATTTAAAAATCATTTTCATTTTTCTAAACAAACAAGAAAATCAAAGCACAGTGTTCCGCGCCACTCAACACGTACGGCGCTTGTTGTTGACGGATAGTGGAATTAACAACAGTTGCCTATAAAACACATATATATAAAAATAGACATTACTGACTGACTGACAGAAAATGGACAGTTGCAACTACAACATTGAAGATGTGAAATTTACAACTATGAGTTTAGAACTTGATATAACATGGGCTACAACTATGAGTACATGAGAAGCAAAGAAAATCGACAATATTTTTAATTAATTTTTTTTTATTATTAACATTTTTAGATTATTATTCGCACATAGGAAATTGAAAGACATATTTAGAAAACGTATAAAAGAATTTGAACGCAGCAGGATTTGAACCCGCGTCTCTTGAAAACCGTTCAAGTTTTCAAGAGTTCGTTCAAGTGAACGGTTTTCAAGAGGCATAGTTCAAATCCCAAATAATATTAATAATATCAAATAATATTCTCCCAAGTGGATATCAAACTCACTTCGCCATTCGTGTAGCCTGCGCCATGATGGCATCTATATATATATATATATATATAACCTTAATAACATAACCCTAACTCCAACTATATATCATATATATATATAAATGAGCTAATTAATATTAGAGGCCTTTTTGACCGTAATAATAATTTTTATTTAGTTTGATTTTCGATACATTTATTTATAGTTTCATGATGATCAATAGTATTGACCGAAGACATGACTCACAATATCGACTTATAAATAACACTTTAAAAAATATTTAATAAATAGAGAGCATTTATTGGAAGCCAAAAATATTCTCTTTCCAGCGGTGGTCTTGCGCTCTCTCTCTACAGATACTAACAACAAATATGGAGTTCATACAATAGCGTATAAGAATTTCGACGTAGCCGGATGTGGGGGCACATTGCTTAGCGATCAAGAGAGCTTAACTGTTTTCAGAAGAAAGCGCAGGTTCCGATCTATCCGCTGCGTTCAAATTTTTATGCGTTTTCGCTATATGTTGTTCAATTAAACTAAGTGTGTAAAAATAACACTTTCAAAAAACAAATGTTAAAAATATCAGATCTATCTTTAAATTAAATGTCAAATAAAGTACTTAAGCTATTTATGCGGCATAAGGTTACGAAGTATCAGTGATCAAGAGTAAGCAAACTCAGCAATCGTTTTGTCGAGGTAATACATGATTGCGATCTTTAATCTCAAAATGTTTTCTTGGAATATTCTATTTGAAATAATTGAGAATCTATAACGTAGCCTTGAATGGCACAAAGTTGAAAGTTTCAGGTTAATTTGCCCCGACAGTTTGCAAGGCAGAATCTAAAATCTAAAAGTGTAAAAATTTAAAAATACCACTATAAAAAAATCTGTTAAACAATTTACTGGCAATTACATAAAATATATAGTAAATTCGTACTGTCGCTAACAGATATTAACCAAATCTCGGTCATTGAGGAAACTGTGTCTAACGAAGCTTCACAAAAATACGGCTTTGAAGTGATTAGACGCTCGTTTGCCTCTATATATGTAACAGTGAAACAACAAGTAAGGAAATTCGTATACACTACGAAGATATATACTTCGTTGTATCATATCGTTTAGCTAAACAATCTCCTTATTACGATATATTCTACTTATGAGTTTAATCATGATTTTTTTTTTTTTTAAATACATATTTGGAAAATGTATAAAAATTTTAACGCAGCGGGATATGAACCTGCCTCTTGAAACAGTTCGAGGCACTTGGTTCCAAGATCCCCTTTGCATTCCAGACCACCATGGATTCCTAGCTGCTCTTTTCAATTTCCTTAGTGTGCGAATAACACTTTCAAAAAAGGTTAAAAAAATATGAAAATTTTTACACATTAATTACTTTACATGTATCTATTTATGTAAAGAACATTTTGAAACGCTACTTTTGGTTTCAAAATTTTCACACGCGTCCGGATGCGATAACATAATATTTTAATATAATGTCCTTGCCACGATGATCGGGATATATAAAACAAATCCTCGTAGCACAGTGCAAAGAGAGAAAACCTAGTGTCAAGATATTCCGTTCTCAATTATCCGCCCGATGTTAAAGCATAACGCCGCGGTTTCTGATAAAAATAATAAAATTAAACATTCCTCCGAATGAGAATCGAACCCACAACCAATACCAACCTGTCCTCTGCGTTTTTATCATTTACCCTCATCCATCCTTCTATCCTCAGTTATTTTTATTAAAATACTTTTATTATGATTAAAATAATGACTCGTTAACAAATAGAGTGTGTGTATTTGAAAATATATTTTGTTTTAAAGTAATATATATAAAAATTGTTCTAGGTCAAAGTAATGTTACGAGTCGGCGCAACCGGCGAGGGCCCCTTCACAAGTGGTACTCAAACCTTTTCTCTGGACAAACGCAAGAAACAAGTGACTCTATGTGAGACAGTCCCGACCGCCACGGCTCCGGATGACAGAAAAGTGGGGGTGGCTGCGCCCAAGATGTTCGCATTCGATGCTATATTCTCGCAGGATGATCCTCAGGTATACAATTATATATACAATTATAATGTGTTAAATTTGTAATATTTATCTATTTTCACACTTCAGACTACGTCAGATGAAGCAGTGCGATTGTAATAATAATTAAGAATATTTGAATATTAATTTAATTTGAACCTTTTTTGTTATAAAAAGTGGGAGGTTGTTATTTGATAAATATGAATAAATATTTTTTCGACGTCATTGCGGTCATTCCAGTCGGAATTTGTGTGACAGTGCATGGCTGTAAATTCTGTTCAGAAAAATGATGTAGCTGGTATTGATAGGAAGAAATATGTTAATGCAACTGGCTTATATAAACAGATACAGTAGAAAATGAAATTATATAACAAAATGCATAAGACGAGTTTATATATATGATGCCTAAAGGAATACTAAGGGAGTACTACGAGCGGATTCACCGAATCTCCTACGGGAACTGTATAAACAAATTACTTATTACATGTATAAGTGTTCAAGTTCCTTTTTGGGACAACTTCTGAAAATATAATACAGCTTCACGCTTTTGTCCACATAGCAGGCTAGTCAGAGAGAACCTAGTGTCAAGATAGTCTGTTCTTCCGCATTGTTTATTGAAATATCATAATTTCCTTAGTGGGAATTAAACCCACAACCAGTTGTGTTTACACACTGCGCCATGAAATCCAATAGCCAACTGTTAAATACATATTTGTATAATATTTAACATACTAAGCCAAGAACAACCAATATCGTAAGTAAGCAAGAAAACTTAAGTAAACGTGAAACGTGTATAGTCATTGGATATTCTGGAGACAAGCTCGTGTTGAAAATTCTACCATCGAACGAATATAGAGAATACTTATCTAAGAGATAGGAAATTTTTATTGACATCTCATGCTGACGTTCATTTGAAATTTAAAATATATTACGTACTCAGAAAAAAGCTATCTAACTGAACATTTCTATAATGTCCGATTTTCTGAACCTGGCAGAAGTAGATTCTAAAATTTTATGTTGATTTGCCATGAAACGAAAATCCACCATAATGTTAAAATGTCTGACTGTGATTATCGTGGGTTCGATTTCCAATTGGCGAAATAATTATATTTTAAACTATTTATATGCCCTTGGTCTGATAAGACAAAGCGTGCCGTTGAGTTTAGCTAATCAAAACGCAATGCTTAAAAAAAATAAGTGGTCCAGAGATGAGTCTATTAACACCAGTTTCTCTCTACCTATCCTATTATATGCGAGAAAAAGTGTAGAGGTAAAAAATAGACAAATAATAAAATCGTGAAAAATATTTTATTGTATATTTCCTTTTCAGGTTCATTCTTTTTCACGCTTATCAGGTAGAACCTAGTAACAGT
Source organism: Podotricha telesiphe (assembly GCA_038994665.1). Taxonomy (NCBI): domain Eukaryota; kingdom Metazoa; phylum Arthropoda; class Insecta; order Lepidoptera; family Nymphalidae; genus Podotricha; species Podotricha telesiphe. The sequence goes on along the minus strand of JAOYRR010000067.1, from coordinate 443,181 downwards.
AAAGACACTCCGTTCGCCACTTTCCACCTGCATTCGAGGCATTGCGGGTTGAGTGGCAACCCCAACACTTTGCTGTGTCTTGTTCACCAGAGTGGAGAAACAAAAATAATTAAATTATGATCATAACACTCAGTGGGGATCGATCCCGCAACCAATCGCGATTCACATGCTGTCCTACTGAGCCACGAAAGCCTCAGTTTTTTTATACATATTTTTATCGTTAAGTGAGCATAACAGAATGTCACAAAATTCCATACAAAGCTTGAGAGTTATTCATACACATCACAAAATATATTATATGAGGTACGAAAATATTTTTAAACGTTTCGGTATTCAACAATTTTCTAACTTGCCTCGTTCGCTGTCGCGATGTTCCATACTCCTGATAGCACTAGCGCATTTTTCCTCGAATTTCATGTTTAAATTGTTAAAAGGCTGTGCAGCGTTCGAATATCACCAACTATGTTGTAAAATTTCACATTTTTCGAGAACATTAAAAGTTGAGAATATTTAGCAAAGTTTGTGTTCAAGAGTTTTGTTGCCCGTAGATTTGTTTTATAACATCTGCTTTACGAATATGTTTTGAGAAGCTTTCGTAAAAGATATTATGTATTTTTATTGTTTTTCTTATAGCAATTGAAGCAGCATTGTCTTCATTATTTAGCTATATGTGTTCTTATATTAATGGTGGTGGGTTCGATTTGCACTCGGGGGAATGATTATATTAATAATATTTTCATTTACCTCCTCTGGTACATAAGTCAAAGGGCGGCGTTGAGTTCCACCACTCAACACGCAATGTCTCTATTTCGGGTGGAAAATGGATAACGGAGTTCTCCCTGAATACCATGCTATGCAGAAATACATACATATATTTGTACAGTGACGCGCTCTGTCTAACTTTTAGCTAACTAACATCATACTCTTACACAGTCCACTCTAAATTTGAACTCACGACCACTAAGAACGCCTCAAAAGAATCAAAGCTCCACTTAAAATCCGTAACGATCTTAAATTGACTGTACAATGCAAGACTATTTAAACACATTACGCGTACTAAATCAGGACAATCCGACACAGTTAATACTGCATAATCGCTTCGAGCTATACGTTACGTACATTTGTTGCAGCTTAAATTATTGCTTGATAATTACATATCTGTCTATACGTTTAAAATAAATAGATTTTCACTACTTATTTACTATTTAATATTTAAACTGCCTTTCTTTCCTGCCTTTATACCTTTGATTATAGCTCTGCGTCACTCTCAAGCAAAGAATTTCAATTTATTAGAAATTTTATGGAATATACCATTAGGTTCATTTCGGTAGCGTAATCTAATATCGTACTTTTCTTAAACGAGCTGGTCATAATAATTAAATTTACTGAGAATTAAAAAAAAAATAAACAGCCTTTTTAGGTAGAATCTATTGTGTCCAAGTTTATTGAGCTTGCTATTTTGTTATATATTTTGTTATTTTACCATTAAACTGATCTTTAAAAGTGATACGTCAAAAACAAACAAGATTCAATAGATTTGTCTGAAATACAAATACTAGTTTTATATCTACATAGGCCTATTATATTTCCAGGCTTGTATCTAGGTACACTATAACTCGGCGGTCGGCTGACGGCGGCTTAGGGGCTTACACGCACCGCTAGCCCGCCAACGGACTGCCAGTGATTGTAATGAAATTTAGCTTTGAGTGAATTTCGTATATGAAAACAACAAAAAATCACCGCCTATTGTTCTTTGTGAGTACGGCGATAAGCAAATTACGGTGGGAATATCATGGACATGGCGAGCGCAAAATTTGCTTTTGGTAGCTTAGTTAGTATTTACATTTTTGTTTGTGGTAGAAATTGGAACTCTATGAAATTTATGAAATTTACGAACTCTATGAAATTTTGTTGAAACAGTTGGACAAATGGCTTTCAATTTTTTTTTGGGGGAAATACCCTATCTTTGAAGGTAGTTGAGAGAAGTAGTGATTTATCACTTCGGTGTCCAAATTCAGCCGATTTAGAGACATGGCATGATATGACCATCGGAGACAGTGTCAAACTGTATGTCTGTCGTGATTGGTCGTGAGTTCGATTTCCACTCGGTGGAATGATAATAATTTACATTTTTCCGCTCTAGTGAGCAAGGCAAAGTGTGTAGCGTAAGTTCAGCCATGAATGGCTGAACTTACGCTACACACATGTTGAATCACGCGATGTCACATTGTATGTCAGTTGTTGTTCCATTAATTTATCAACATTTATATTAAAAAAATATAATTTGACAAATTTGTAACTTTCAGTTCAGTTTTATGCTTTAACCTCATAGCAGTATAGGCAAAGAGAACCTAGTGTCTAGACACTTTGTTTTTAACTTGACATCTGAATTCGAGATATTGAGTGTTGGGTGGCGCATCTAAACGACGCGCTTTGTGTTACTAGAACAGGGAAATGATTATTTAATTATAGTTATTTCCACAAGTGGGAATCGAACCTATAACTAATCGCGTTATAGTGACATGGTGTCTTACTAAGCCACGGTCAGTATTGTTACAATCCCAACAAAATAAATTACATAATAATATTATATTAATTCACAACAATAATAATTTAAATAAAACCGTAACCCATTCAGAAATAAAACAATAGAAATACAAAATTTTGACCCGTAAAAGGGTTTTAGGGGATCGTTTGTATAATACTGATTGTTACGATAATTTGATAAACTACCCCCGGTATTAATTCTAAGCGATTCCAGCTGGGGACTAAGGGATGCTCATTAAAATGTACACTCGAAACAATCTCAATATTTTCCTACCTTATAACAAGTCCCACGTAAAATGTCCGTTGTGTATTTACACAAAATGTTATATATTTCACATTTGAAATTATTTTTTCAATTATTATTTAATTTGTATGGTTATAATTTTATGTTAAACTTATATGCTTTTATATATTCAGCTTGTTTTTACATTACTCGTAACCAACAAACAGAAAAACAATTATATATAGTAGATTACAGTTATTTATATATTAACATCATGTACAATGCACTTACGTACGAACAAAGAAAATATATATGTAAATTTTAATATAATGTCTGTCTCTCTGTAAGACTTTACTAACCGCTCGAATTTGAGACAAAGCTTCCGCTTTAGGATAACCGTTCTCCTCACCAGAGTGATCTCTGGTACTTATCTATATACATATAATAAAAATCTAACTTAATCGCTGTCTGGACATGGAAAGATATATAAGAAAAAATATTATTAGATTCAATGAAATAGAATCCACAATAATGTTTTTATTTTTATTATCTATTCGTCTGTGCGTTCGTGCACGCTAATCACAAAAATAGCTGAAGCGATTAAAATGCCGTCTTGACAACCATGACCGTCGGTTAACATCATGTGTTCAGTTTATTTCAATTGGTTCATAAATTGTTACAACAATTTAAACTATAAATTTAAGTCAAGTTTGCGATTTAAAAACTAAACAGTTATAGTAGAGTAGTTTACGCAGGCGAAATCGTGAGAGCGTCGCTAGTCGTATATTGAATTGAATAGTTGAATTGCCGTAGCAATTTAATCAAACACTGTAAAGAACGAAGCGGCTCTCTGCAGCTATTTCAATGCGTTAGATGCACGAAGATAAAATAATAGAACTTAATAAAGATATTAACCTTATATTAACCAAAGACACTTCATAATGGATGTTATAACGGGCCCTACAATGTAATCTGGGCGCTTAAGCATAAGTCCATTTAATTATCTGGCAAGCCTCGGCGTAAAGAAAACACTGGAACACGGTAGAACCCTAACTTTGCTCTTTAAGTACGAGATTTGCTTAAATTATTCAAAGCATTATGTTCAGCTTTATTACGGCAGTGTACTGCAAAACCTGATATATATACTCTAGAGCATGTATTCGTCGTGGCACATTAGAGCGTCTGACTGTAAACGCGATTGGTTGTGGGTTCGGAATTATTATATTTAAAAATATTTTCGGTACTCCGTTCTTGTGACAAGACAAAGAGCGGCCGTAAGTTCCGCTAATGAACGCGAGATGTCTCGACTTTCGGGCGTAAAGTGGAGAACGGAGTGTCTTGACACTAGGTTCTCTCTGACTAGTGTGAAGCTGAAAAAAAGAACACGTACTTAGATCGTACATATTTTTTTTATTTAAATAATTTCTATTCTTTATTTAAAGTCTATTTTACCTTAAAACAGGTAGATTACTATTATATTTAGACTATATTAGACTTATATTATTTTCCTTTTTTTCATCTTACCTTATTATAAGGCCTTCTTGGCGCAGTGTAACAACGTCTGACTGTATACGTGGTTGTGGGTACGATCCCACTCGGGGATGATTGACTTTATTTACATTATTTTTATATCTCTGCTCTGGTAACAAGACAGAGTGTGGCCTTCAGTTCCGCAAAATCTCAGATCCGACCGGAAAGTGGAAAAGAGAATGTCTTGACACAAAGTTCTGCCTGCCTAAGACGTTTTACTCGCATAGCCGGTTAAAACGTCTTACGCATTTGTCATGTATTAGGGAGGATTAGGCAAAAGACAGTGATAAATCACTTTGTTTTTTACCCAATTCATCTATATATTCATGTCTACTATACCGATTCAGGCAGGCATTTTAACTGTATAACACTGAAATGTCCGAAGTATATAATACTATATACTTGTTCGTATATAATATGTACTACTTTGTAAATGTTATCTACTCGTATATGAGTATGAACTTTATTAAATTTATTATTCATTAAAAACCTTTGTTTCAGACTGAAATCTGCTCGAGCGCTTTAACCGACGTTATTCACGCGGTCATCAACGGCACCGACGGTTGCCTCTTCTGCTTCGGACATGCAGGACTAGGTATGAAGTGTTTTAATTTAATTTAACATTTATATAAAGAATATTTATATCAAAGATCATCTTGGCGCATAACAGTCTATCATATTAGTCTATATCATAGTTGTAGATTCAATGAGGTTCAAATGGTTATATGTGTCTATGATCGTCTCGCATTGGCGCCGAAAGCAGAGAGCGGAGTGCTATGACACTATGTTCACTCTGTGACTGCTAAGCTAAAAGATATATAGATTAAAAAAAGAGAACATTAAAAAAAATTTTATATGTAATTGTGAGTAACAAAAATGTCCATTAGCGTTTAAATACGAACGATTATAGTACGAAATAAACATCTATATCAGGTTTTACTTCTGAGATTTGGACCCATGAACAAGTAAACTAGAAAATGTAATTATTCATTCAAATTCAAAATATCCTTTTACAAATGGACATTTGTAAGTAATTTTGAATTGTTGAATAAACGTAAAGCTACTACCGGCTCGGAAGGCAGTTCTGCTGAGAACAGCTGGCGAGAAACTCAACAGTTGCTCTTTTCAAATACAAAAGTTCAATTTTATCATTTAACACAGTGGTAGCTAACCTGCACTAAATTCAAATCATATTACTTCCACACATTTTTATCTTTTAAAATATTCTTCTACAGAGTAATAAGCTTTACTTATTAATAATTTAAGAACCATTTAAGTCACAGAATCCTTTACAGATTCAACAGGCTAATTGTGGTAAAGTACAATACTGTCTCCGTATAATATAGAACAAGATTTAATTTAATTAATATAACCATATATTTTAATATATTTTAGAATAATATTCAAATTATTAAAGCTTTTCTCATATATGCTTGCAAACTAATAAGTTAGTCCGAAGCTGTGTTGGTTACCTTCCGCTTGGGTTACATATTAAAGGAACTTTACGATTCTATTCACCTCGTACATCGGCGACCCAAATATTCACCTGTAAGCAGTCTAGCATCTTACACATGACTATAGCCACTTTTGTAAAAGTTAGACGCTTAAGAGATCGTCTACAAATTTGAAAAGATATTGTAATAGTGGAGTTAGACTTGAGCGCTTTTATCGTAGGTTAATTTTTACTTACAATACGTTAGTAACTTAGTTCCAATATATATATAAAACATGTTTTCATAAAGTTTGAGTCTCAACTAATAATCAGATACGCCGACAAAATCTAAAAAGAATATATATAAATATGTATTTTTAAATATATGTAAAGTGCAAAACTATATTTTTTTATGTGAAAGTAATTAATTTAAACTCTAATAATAAGGCTTTTTAGATACATTTCTTATACACCTAGATTTTAGTTATATTTTAGGGTTTTACGAGATATAACTTGTTCCAAACAAGTGTAAGTGTAGTAAGTGGAAATGCTAGTAAAAGCTGCGTTCAAATTTTTATACGTTTTCTAAATATGTATTTTTCAATTTCCTAAGTGTGCGAATAACACTTTAAAAAATTAATACCTTACTATATATATATTATAATTTTAATAGCACTTACTCAGTTTTTCTACAAAAAAATATATTCGAATAGATAAGGCATCAAAGTCAAAAAATGATTAAGCTCATCGTGGCACAGTAGACAGCGTCTGAATGAAATTGTGATTGATTGTAGGTTCGATTTGGGGGGAGGAAAAATCATAATTTAATTATTTTCATTTCCCCGCTCTAGTCAACAAAACAAAGCGTAGCGTTGAGTTACGCCAGTTAACGTGCAACTCTCAATTCATAACTCGAATTCAGAAAGCGAATCGAGAACAGAGAGTCTTGATACTTGGAATAATGTGAAGCTGTTAAATTTTATTAAGAAATAAGAAAATTGATTACAATACCGTTCAGTTCCAGCGAGTTATATATATAATATATGAATGTATTTGTAACTGTAGTACTATCCAAAGTGTAAATACAGAAACTACTGTATTTCCCCGAAACACCTTAAATATTCAATCGGTGAGCTTGAGTCGCACTGTTTATCAGACCTCAGTTGGAAATCTATATACTCGTATATACGAGCGAGAATCTCGTATAGCGAGAATTTGCATTGAAATGCAAAGACGGAAGTTGCTAATTGAAACTTTAATACATTAGATACGGAATTACGATACAACTTTTATAAACCAAGTTTCTACCATTAATCCCCTTATGGAGCAAACAGATCTTAAGTTAGGCGTAAATGAATCTTGTATATTTATATAATATTTAAATATATATATTTAACGCTGTTAAACGCGGTGCAGTTGAAAGCTGAACGAGTCTGAAGTAACTGAGTGGTCTGAAGACAAAGGTCCAGTGTTAGACTAGGGGCTGATCTGATATGGCTCACTGGAAAACTTTTTTTTTATTTTTATCCGACAGACAAACCTGCCCTAGTCTGCCTAAGACCTACTGTTTTCTATTTATATTCTGTTACCTCAATATTAAATCAAAATACTGGGTACCTTTCCTCCTCCACTCCTCCTTTTTCCAATTTTAATTTTCCCTAACCTCACCAATAAAAATATACCCAAATCATATTAGAACCGCGTCTATCATATTCAAACAATACAACATGAAAATTTAATATTAAAAATCATCACCAAATTATTAAATACTTAAATGTTCTTAATAAAGAAATTGTATTAACGATTTGAGCCATTGTAAGACTTACTCAGCGGGCGGATTAAGGTTTTAAATGCAAATTGAATAAAAGCCTCAAAGTAACACTGAGGGAAGGCGGTCGCGCCGGAAGCTAGGCTTAACGTATCATCCTGCTTATTTCGATGTCAATAGTGTAATTACAATGTCTTGGTTAGTACTGTTTAAATTATAGGTTTCTATTGAATTATATTATAATTTACATCTATGTCTATGTAATGTTATATTTTATTTATTTAGGCAACAATTTATATACATTTAGATCGTATTTTCTGGATATACCAAGAGTCGTGATAGTTGAAACTATTTTTCACTGTCTTTAGAAAACCTTTTTTTAATTATTTTTTTCTAATCACTACGAACATACTGCTACACTCTTTTATTTGGTTTTTTAAATTATAATTCTTTTTTCCTATATTTAAATAGGCTTAGAACTAAGATATAATTATCTTATACGTAAATAATTCCTAATAGAGTACAAAATATTTTAATTGCCACACGGAGAGGTGCGTTACTGTATATATTTTAAAATTAAACATTTTGTATTCTCATTTATGTAGCTATGAATATAAATTGTTAATTAATAACTAGAATAATTAAATAAAAAGACTTCCTTGGTTAACTTGTCAATCCACTGTAATTTGAATATATTTAACCTGTGCTCACAGGCAAATCGTATACAATGTTGGGGCGACCGGACTCTCTATCGTCTCTTGGAGCCGTACCATGTGCAATATCCTGGCTGTTCCGCGGTATAGCGGAGCAGCGACACAAGTGTGGCACTCGTTTTTCCGTCAGAGTCTCCGCTGTGGAACTTTGTACTAATACAAATCAAATACGAGATTTATTGGCACCTTATCATAATGGTAAGTAATTTAATTTAATGCAATAATCTTGACCCAAAAAAAAAATTGAAAAATAACTTTGATAATGTTCTTTCTATAACAGCAGGCAATATATCCTATATTAATATAATTGATTTTTTTATTAATTTTAAATATTTTGTTCTATTGATTTATAAAATTAAGATTAAAAATGTATTATTCGAAAATTCATAGTATAATGCAATAATCTTGACCGAAAAAAAATTTCAAAAAATAATTTGCCAATATTCAGAAAATTATTAATATTACAACAGACACAGAACAGTCACCGGGGGTGTACCTTCGCGACGACCCACTCTTCGGTACTCATCTACAAAATCAATCGGAACTACGCGTGCACAGTGCTGAGAAGGCAGCGTTTTATCTCGATGCGGCTTTAGCTACGCGAGGCACTAGGGAAGAAGGGAAGGACAGCCACCTTCTGTATACATTACATGTATATCAGTACAGTGTTGGTGGAAAAGGCGCTGGTGAGTGTTTCCTAATATATTTTTTATTTATATGCTCTTAAATATATAAATGATTTAAACTACCAATTAAAGGAGGTTTTATTTTTATTATTGTATGTCATAGTTGGTTTCAGTTACAATCAATTAAAATAAATTATCTTAAAAGTCAAAGCGTTTCTTAATTGTCAAGTTACAATACTCTACGTCAAAAACATTTTTTTTATTATACTAAAGCCGAAATAGCAGCAGATAACACAAGTTTCAATCTATCACTTATTTGTACTGCAATGCTGATTCTACAGCTCCAATGAAATTGAATATTCGATTATTCTCGTTCAGGCAAATGTCTAGGGCCTTCTCTGTTGAGACGGATTTAAGATAACAATTCGTTTCTTTATTTACAGTTGCCGGAGGGAGGAGCCGCTTGCACTTGATAGACTTAGGAAATTCTGAACGCGGAAAAACTAACGGTGGAATACCACTATCGGGCTTAGGAAATATACTTCTCGCAATTTTCAATGGGCAACGTCACTTGCCTTACCGAGACCATAACTTGACGCATGTATTAAAAGAATGTTTAGGCTCGTTAACGTGTCACACAGCAATGATTGTCCATGTATCTCCGAATGTCCAAAATTATTCAGATACGTTGACAACATTACAATTAGCTTCTAGAATCCATAGATTACGTAGAAGAAAAATTAAATATACTTCAAACAATAACGCTGGTTCTGGTGGAAGTTCTGGAGAAGATGCTTCTAAACCTAGTAGCAGTGAGCCTGATCCATCAAGTAGTGATTTATCTGCAGATACGGTCATTTATGTAGGACCTTCAGATGATGCAACAGATGGTGAGCACCCGCCAGTGTATATTCCTCATATGAATACAATTTTGAGCAAAACATTAAGGGGCTCAGCAGCAGATCAGAAACACAAGTCTTCTCTGTCAAAAGTAATTGAAGAAAAAAGTCCTATGCATAAATTACACCTATCGCCTAAAGCATCTCCCATGAAAAATGTAACACAGCCAAATTTTTCGCCAAAATCTTCGCCAGTACATAATATTGCATCTAAAGCTACTCCTTTGAAAAAACAAAACTCGAAACATGGAGAGGAAGGGAAAAATACAAGTGACGAACAATGGATTGATGGGCCTAGAATATCAAAATCAAAATTAGTAGAGGCTCGACATATCATAAAGGAAACACAAGTAAAGAAGAGAGAAACTTGGATAGATGGCCCAATGCAAGAACCTAAAACTCCTCTACAATTTGAATCTGTGCCGATCCCACAACCCAGTACAGTACCTCTACAAGTTGGAGCTCTTAATTCATATGGAAACGAGAGCATTGGATATGGTTATATGGATAGTCATAAGAAAAATATGATTAAGAAATGGGTAGAAAATCAAACTTCCCAAATACATAAGTCTAGACATAATTCGCCAACTCATAAAACCCAGCAACCTCACAAAGAAGGACTGAGAATAACTGAAGAAATAGATGCTGCTACTCACAGGATGGAAGTTAAAGATACGGCAAGACGGATACATGTAGAAGAGTCTACTATAAGGACTGGTTTAAAAGCTGGTTCAAAAGGAATGGCTATAGAAGAAGAAAATTTCGGTCCGCCTGACCAAAATTATATAAGAAAACCATCAAGTGTAAAATCATCAGTAAAAAATGAAATAGATGAAGACGATGACAGTGAAGAACTGGCAGAAATCCCCCCGGCTCTGCCATTAATACAACCAAGTAGTCTTAGCAGTAGAGAAGTCTCTATGGAAAATTTAGATAGCAAATATAAAGAGAGAATGAGAATGGATGACGAATTAGTTTCCAGTCATAGTCGGGATATTGATCCTCATGGAATGAGTAAAGGTCCCGCTGATGATGAAGATGAAATCCTAGAAATTTATGAAATTGAAGAACCACTAGAACCTGTTCCGATGCAGGATAGCTGCCTTCAAGTTACAGAAGAAGATATTGCACTTTGTATGGGATATGCAGAAAACCATTTTGAACAATTTGAACAAGAAGAAGGTGACGATCACCCTCTTAGAATTCTGAGCCAAGAAAACCTGACCGTAGCATCAACTTTTACAGATACTCTTTCTTTATATAGTGAAGTTGAAAGACAAATTAGGACAGAGGCATATCTTAGACAAACAATTGGATTTTATACAAACCATTTTATAGATCAACCATCGGAGATAAATCCTCACGAAAGCTTACCCTCGTCGCGGTCGCGTTTAGAAGAATTACTGGGTTTGACTGAATTGTATGGATCACGACGAGTGTTAGATGACAGCAACGCCCAGGCGTCTAGAATTGCGCCTCAATTCCAGTCTCTCTCAATGTGTAATGTCAGAGACACGGAGGATTACCATGGCGACGGATCCGTTTACAGTGAACCCGCATATCGGCCTAGTGATAAAATATGTGATAGTTGTAAGCGGTCTATGTCAAGACCGGGTAGTGCTGTAGGCGAATGCGACGCATATCACGATTTAGATGTTACACATAACGATTCGTACGGCCCTTTTGAAAGATATCGGTCTAACGATATTACAGATGCACGAATAGCTTCACTGAGGCATCCAGACGGGGCATCGGATCCTAACTTAAGAGAAGAAAATAGGTTGCCAGGCAATGGTGCACCATCTAGCACATTTCGAGACTTAAAATCTAATTTACATCTCGAGGTAACACCGCCTGTTGTAACAACAGAGCCGCGATCTGAAAAATGCGAAAAAGGAGATAAAAATGTGGCAAGGATCGTTGCTGGTTGTAAGCCAGATGGTTATGATAGTGGACATGAATCTACGCCGAGAACTGGCAAACATAGCCCTGCGGGTACATCAAGGAGGGCTGAGTCTGGTTACGATTCCGTTCCTAGAGACTCTGATGCGTCGTCTCTAGACTCTTACCCAACTAGGAGAGCCGCTGTCGCTAGAGCGCACGCAAAAAAGCACACTACAGCCAAATATAAGCAACACAGCGATCGATCCTTCTGCTCTTGGCTGAGGAATCCATTTACCTGCAAATATGCGGACACAGACCCCGAGATTAGTGACTTTTAACAATAAACGAACCCATTAAAGGTACAACATTGTACTTATACATAGTGTTAATTCTAAATATATCATTAAGCTACGTTACCGAATTTAATCTGGAGACTGCTTTTGTACTCTAGATGTACTCGTATTTACACAACAGCTTGGCACTGATCCAACGAGGTTTCTTACCACTGTATTTTTCTAAACCTTATGAAGCTTCTAGTTGCTCCGAAATATATTTTTAAAGACGTACTTAGTGAGTTTAAAACATATAATAAATGTTACGCAACGAACGTTCGACCCAGTTAGTGTTTTGCTCATTTTTTGTACTTTTATATAATATATACTTGGACTTTTAGCTTATGATATAAATAGAAACAAGATAGAGCGTCTTCCTCCGTCTTCCCTTTGAGATCTTTTGAAATCTTACTGAAGGCAATGCCGTTTCAACGATCCAAATTCTAAATACAATTTTCGAAACTATTTAGTACGTTTCAGCCAATCACTTAATAATCTTGTATGAAAAATGTAATTTAATTTTAATTTGTTATCCATATAAATAAAGAGATAAAAAGTTAACGGTTTTTAAAATTCCGGTTTTACTGTTAAATACGGTTTTTTTATTTTTTTTTGTATTTTTTACTGAACATCACATTATAACCGATTAAGTGAATGGACTGAATGTAAAATTTTATATTAATATTAAAAATTATCTAGACATAAGACTGTTGTGTCATTGGCCATGTTCTAAATAGCTTTAATATTTTATTATGACCAACTTCGAACTCGGCAAGTCCGTTTGTAAATAATTCGAATGCAATCACTAAGGCTTTATACGATGTTGGTGAATTTAGTTATCGCTTTATTGTCAATGTTTTGTTATAAACCATTTAATATTATATAAATATATATCGTAAATTCTACTATGCGTTCGTATTAGTTTAAAAATAAAATGTTCGATTTCGACTGATGCCATTTTGTTTTACTTTGATCCTCTTTAATTTTTAGCTTTACGCTTAATCCCTTAAAGTAAAGTAAGCAAAATAGAACCTAGTACCAAGATAAGTGATTTCCGGCTCAATTTGAGGCATTGTGTGTTGATTGGCGTAACTCAACGCTGCGCTTTGTCCACCAGAGCAGGAAATAAAATATAATTTAAATATTATCACTTCCCCGAGAGAGATCAAACCCACAACCATCGCGTTTACAGTCAGACGCCTGTCCCACTGCGACACGATGGTATTATGTAAATAAAGGAAAGTTAAGAGATCTCATTCCCTCTGCCTGCTTATTTTGGTTCGGGAAATGTGATTCGAAGATTAAATGGGAACTTGTTAGTAACAATAGAAAATGTGGGTCCAAATTTTTGTTAATAATAAAGATCTATTTTGACTATTATTGTCTACTATGCCTAGAAATTCACTTAGGTCGGTCGATAAGTTCAAGATCCAAAAAGATGAAGATGAAAAAAAGAACTTTACGCTTTTTCCCTCATAGCAGGATAATCGAGAAAACCTAGTGACAAAACACTGCGTTCTCCACTCTCTGCCCGAATCCAGGACATCGCGTGTTGAGTGGTAGAAGCCAACGCCACGAAAAAATAAAAAATAATTTAAATATAAATATTCCCACAAGTGAGAATCGAACCTTAAACCAATTTACTGACAATAAAAAGCCTATTCTGGATATTCTATAGAAATTTTAAAGGAACTTTTAAATACAAGTACGGCTGATTAATATTTGCTACTAATTACACAATTTTATATCGTGTACACAAGTTTCAAATCGAATGCAGTATTTTTTTTCCTTTACTTATATTAAGTGAGATTTTTAAGATTTGTCAAATTATAAAAACAAATCAATAAAAAATAATTATTAGTAATGTTAGGTTAGTGTGTGTACATCTCAAGAGTTTTAAAATCTATGTACTTGCTTCTGATAAAAACTTTAGTTATAAAGAATTTGTAAATCACTTAAATTCTAAAAGACATATTTAGAAAACGTATAAAAATTTGAACGCAGCAGGATTTGAACCCGCGCCTCTTGAAAATCGTTCAAGAAACCGTAGAAGGGGCGCGGGTTGAAATCCCGCTGCGTAAAAGTTTTTTACGTTTTCTAAACATGTCTTTTTCAATTTCCGTAGTGTGCGAATAACACTTTAAAATATGTTTAAAATAAATATATATATACACTTAAATTCTATCACAAAACATTCGGGATTCATTTTCGATATTAAGCAAATAAAATCTTAAATTTCCACATTAAACTTCTATTTATTAAAGCGATCGTGAACACTCTGCATCGAAACCCCATGAATAAATAACGTAAAACTCGCAACTCCCTCAGGGTAATTCTGAAATCTTATGGGATACTAAGTTTATCCCTGGAAAAAACTTTTAAGGGCTCGCCCTATTATCTTTCATTTCTGTAATTTAACATTCTTCTTACGCCTCGAGAAAATCATGCTATCAAACACTACGGTTACCCTCTTCAATGTGGGGTGACAACTTTGCTTGGAAATCTCCCAATAATTTGGCAAAGTGGCAGCTGCTTAGCCCATAACGATTATCGTGCGCTAAAAAGATTTTCGCTTCTATATTTTCACGTAAAGGTTGAAGGGGAACCGATGCTATTATAAAGTATATATTATTTGTATGATTACATATATAAATAATCTATTTTATTCAACAATTATAATAATTATCTGACTCGTCTACTTGTAACTAACTGAACAAACTTATATTTATATATAAATTTGTGCTTCTTCAATATCATTTGACCAAACTTTTATTATGTCCAATTGATATTTATGTATTGAAACTGAAATAGAATACTGAAATCAACACATTATAATTTGCTATTATAATACAGATAAAAACTTACATCTTAGCTAAATTTTGATTCAACGTATTCCTCAAAAGACACTCCAATATCTAAAAGACCCTAATGATTTCACATCTAATAATGCCAACTCTGTCACGACACATAATACGACAACAAGAACAAAATACAAAGAATAATGTGGTACACGCGTCCGTCGGGGAGTCGAACCTGCTACGTGACACGAAGACCAAGCGGCAGACATATCGAAATATCTTAGATACAGACCAAATGAAAAGGCACCTTATTCCGTTAAAGATAAAAGTTAGAAGAAAATTGGTTATTTTATGTGATATATTTCGTACGTGACGCGGAAGGAAAGCTGTTCGGAAATAATAAAATGTACACGTCCATATCCATGTGCCTCATAATAACCTCTTCGTAAAGCGGTACTGAAGCTCACTAATCATAGGATATGATAAGGATAAAAGATATACTATTTTTTTTTCATTTTTTAATCTGTTATTCGCACATTAAGGAAATTAAAAAATACATATTTAGAAAACGTATAAAAATTTAGACGCAGCGGGATTTGAACCCCGCGGGATATAGAACGCATGGCGGTCAGAACGCTTGGACGGTTTTCAAGAGGCTCAAATCCCGCTGCGTTCAAATTTTTATACGCTTTCTAAATATGTCATTTTCAAAAGATATACTGTTATCTTGGAATTTGTTATTTCAATTTAAAAGTAAGTATAAGTAGAGCTGTAATTGACGCGTAGAATATGCGTTGCCCTGGCAACACGTGTGTCACTTTATATAATAAATAAATAGATTAGCCTTTTTTTTGGCAACACGTGTGTCACTTTATATAATAAATAAATAGATTAGCCTTTTTTGTTACTCTATTTAATTAAAATACTTTAATTAAAAATAAGTACTTAGTTCTAAATAGTCATTTATTGTGCAGCGAAGGATAGACAAATATTGAAAGCTTTATTATATATATATATATATATGTTAGTTATGTTAGCTTTCGATATTCGCTGCACGGATCCACATTGGACCCGCTATTTCCCTGATGTCATACTCCCGTCTCTTAACCAGTCTACCTCTTTCCATTCCATTCCATTTTGTTATTATTATTATTATTATTATATATATATTCTTGTCAAGTGTGCAGAATCGATTGACTTCTGGATTAAGTATTCTATTTAATTGACCCTCAAGATAAAGGAAATTCTTAAAATAACGAAATGAATTTGTTTGAAAAAAAAAGGTTGAAACAGCGCAAATTAGAAGTTAATTTTACACTTAAAAACTTTTCATTAAAAACGGAACTCGGCGACTTCCAGTTAATTTTGTTACCATCAAAGTTAAGACCATTTTAAAGTCAATATCATTTACATTTCTCTGGTGAAACTATTTAGCGATTACATAAATAGAACTAATTAATAGCAGAAAACAAAACTCATTCTAAATTTGTAGACAAAAGTTTTAAATTGATTTTTTAGATAGTTGCTTGTTGTGGCATAGGGATGTGGATGATATTTAAAAATATCGATAATTGTCGATATTTCTTCATTGATTTACCTAATCAGAAATATAGAATTACTTATATACATATAGCTATACTTTTTCTTTTGCATGGTCATCACTCATACACTTATGTCTTATATGTTTTACTGTAAAATATATACTATTTCTAAAATACATTATCATGATGCGATTGAAACTTACCTAATTGCACACGTTGACTGCGTCCCATTAATGATAAATTATACTTTCAAAAAACATACCATTAGTTGTTACTAGTAGTTATAATTTTGGGGATTTCACCATCAAAAATGTGTAAATCAACCAGTCTATTCTACGTCGCATACAACCATATTATTAAAGCAGATTTACGCTTAAAAGAGACATATTAATAAAACAGTTTAAGCGCTCTGACCGCTAAGCCATGCGTTCTGAACGGTTTTCAAGAGTTCAATCGCGGGTTCAAATCCCGCTGTGTTCAATTTTTTATAAGTTTTCTAAATATGTCTTTTTCAATTTCCTAAGTGTGCGATTAACACTATAAAAAATGTAAAAAAAAAAGATTTAGGCAGAAAGAAACTAGTGTCAACACACTCTGTTCTCCATTTTCCGTCTGAATTGCGTGTTGCGTGTTGATTAACGGAACTCAACGCCGCCCTTTGTCTTACCAGAGAACAGAAACAAAAATAATTTAAACATGATCATTTCATTGGGTATTTAACCTGTCAAAGGCTAGACACGTTGTCGTTGGGTAGAGAAGTTGCCTCTGTGCATTCTCTACCGTATTCACCATGGGGAACTGTTTAAACTGATTCCTGCCAACAGCACAGTACGAAACAGACTGTAATACCATGCTCCCTATCTGAATACGTGGCAGTCTACCATCGTGAGGTTTTGTAGGAACTTTCTTCCAGATGCCACACAACTGTGGAATGGCCTACCAGCGGCAGTGTTTCCAGGTCGATACGACTTGGGAACATTCATAAGCCGCGTGAGTTTCCACCTTAAAGACGGGAAAGGCCTCTGTAGGTCCTCTGGCGCTCGTTTGCCTTGACTATAGTATAAAAAAAGACTCTTAATCATCCTTATTACATCGATGAAAATGTTTTCTCTACAAATTTGAATAGTGAATTTGTTTTTATTTGTGTCCAAGTAACATCCTTATCCCAATACTAAAGTAGAAAAAAAGTACAGAAATTTAAAATCAAGCGAAGGTAAAATGGCAAAAGTTAGATGCAACTACACAAAGTTTTTAAAAATACAGATCCATTAGCATTCGAAGGTAGTAGTAATATCCGGGGAGGAATATCCGGGGAGAAATATCCGGGGTTGACAATAATCGTACAGTAGTCCATGAGATACGATACCGATAAGAATACAAGGCATGGTAAATGTGTAATAGGGGGTGTATCGATAGATTTTTTGATGGAAACGTGCTCAGTTTTTTAAATGGATAAACCCTCTGAAATATTACGGTTTAAGATCGTAGATATTTTTTTTGAAATTTTATAAATAATCTTTCTACAGATGTGCGGTAAAGTAAAGCGGTTGGACGGTATGCAAGAGGCGCGGGCTCGAGATTTATGCGTTTTTTTTAAATACTTGTGACGTATTGTAACAAAATTAAATATTTTAACCGGATTAATCGCGTATAATTTTGGTATTCGAAAATACATTTTAGAACCCGACGTTTCGAAAACTTTACAGTAGTCCGTGGTCACAGGTAGACTGAGGTGGCACTTGTCTGTCATTTGATGTAATTATTATCTCAAACTACCGAACTATTTTCGAATACCAAAATTATACGCGATCAAAATTATAAGCCGGTTAAAATAGTTTCATTTCAAAATCGCTAATAATCGTGAAAATTAAATATCTTATTCTTAGTAAGAATATATAAAATATTAGTAAACAGTAGTTGAAAGTTTTTACGTGCGGCACTTGAATTTACCTTTTGGTTGTAATGAGCAGAAGCCACTGTGGCACAGTGGGACAGCGAATCACTGTAAACTGTTGATTATGGGTTCGATGATGAAATGTGGTGGGGGGGGGGCGGTGGCAGGTATTATATTTAAATTATTTTCATTTATCCGCTCTGTTATTGTTGTCGCAAGCTAAATATATACTTGATAAATATTTTCGTAAAAAATACTTCATTTATACATATAAATATGACGTGCCCTTTTTTGTGTTACAGACAATATAAAAAGCTTCATGCTTTACCATGCAAGCGGAGAAAAGTAGTGACAAGACACTACGTTCTTCGCCTTCCGCCGATTAAGAGGTTAAAAGACTTTGATGAAAAACTAACAATACGTAATATTTGCCGTGTTCATATTTTAAGTTTATTTTTTATATCACCACTCTAATGATTTATATATATAATTTAAATATATATTATATTATATAGATCTATAAAGAGTATTTTCATCAATTGTTTATAGTCATAGGAATCTCGAATATTTTTCACGCCGTCAAATTCTCGCGGTGAAAATAGAATTTGTCTCGTCAGACTTGAGCTGAATCAATCTGCATTATCCAAGTAACGACAACAGGGCAACAAAAGTTACAAGCTTTCTGCTATTTAGGAAAAATTTTTTTACCTTTTTATATAATTTTTTTTCAGCGTCACGTTTTTTCCGTATAGCAGGGTATTCAAAGAGAACCTAGTGTCCAGACACTCCGCTCATCACTTTCAGCCCGAATTCGAGACTGCAGTTGAGTGGCGGACCTCTATGCGCACTTTTTTTATATTAACCAGAGCAGAGAAATTAAAATAATAAAAATATGCCATTCCAACGAGTGCCCACATCTCAGAAGACTTATTTTATATTTTTTGAGTTGTCCGAAACAAAAACGCTAGCACCTAGTACTGGTACATTGGTATAGTAAATTCATCTAATGCTAAAGAGTTTCTTGACATTCAACAGCTGTTGTAAATGTACTAGATTTTAATTTACAAGCCCAAACTAGTACGTCAGCATGAAAATCTTATTTTGATGGCAGCTTCATGCTTATTTCCCACACAGCAGTAGTAGGTAGTACGTTTGGTAGGCACAGAAAGCTTAGTGTCAAAACACTCCTTTCTCTACTTTCCGCCCAATCCTATTATAGAATGATATTTCATGCTGAGTGGCGGAGTTTTTCACCCCGCTTTATTTTGTCACCAGAGCAGGTAAATATAGTTTAAATAAATCATCTATCTGAGTTGGAATCGACACCATTGAAATGCGTCAGGTATTATCCCACTTCGCCAAGTCTTAAAATATAATTTAAGAACATTTTTATAGCAATAGAATACTACTAATATCCCTTTAGAAAAGAATATTTTAAACGTATTGTTGGAAACCTAAAAAAAAACAAAATAACGCGATATCTAGTAACATGAGCCACATACTAAAATGTGTTGAAAGCCATCTGAAGCCGGCGCGATTTCTCAGGATTTGAAGAGCTTCAACTTTAAGGCACGCACTTTAGAATGTTTACACTGGAGATACTGGAAATTTTATTTCTGGGTACTGTGCTGAAAAATTGACACAGCATCACTCAATGTTTATTGAAAAACTTTTGTAAATAACTTTACAAATAGCAAGTTGCACGCACTTTCATAATGTCTTAGTGTTAACAGTTTATCTCAAATGGGACTTGAATCTGCTACCTTCTCGACGTTTTTATTTTTGGCTGTTATAAAATATTTATTTAAGCCAGAAGAGCTTAGTAAGGTTTTTTTTCTTCACTTATCGACTATATCAAGGTAATCTGGATATAATGACAAGCAAAACTTGGCCCAGGTTTAGGCTAGTTAGTTGACACAATTTTATTTATGAGGTTTTTTAAAATAATATTCTTCTTCTATGTAATATATCGGAACTATTTAAAAATCTTAAATATAATAAAATTGCGAAAGTTCAAGACCACACGTTTAAAGCATAATAAAACTGTCAGCTATTTATCAAGATAGATTCACAAGGCAAATTACATTTGCATTTGTCACAATCGCTAACATTTGTTGACTTATCGGTAAAATAAAAATTAAATAACTTCCAATTTTCATTGAATATACATTATTCAAGGTAACATTATCTCATCAATAAAGAGGTTAGAGGTTACATTAGGATTTTGCGTTAAATCCCTCAGTAAATAACTCGGTAAATAAAATATATTTTTAATATTTTCATTTTCTTTGAGATAAAACGCTGCGTATGCGTATTCTGTAATACAAAAAAACTGCATTAAAAAAGGACAGACTTGAAGAACGGAGTGTTGAAACACTTCATTGTCTCTACCTTCTCTTTTATATTATAGAGAAGATGCGTAAAGGTAAAAATATGCAAACAAATAAAAAAATATACAAATAAATGAAATTGGAGTATCCGTTTGTAATATTAAAATATCCGCTTTTTACTAAATGCATATGACTGTATACACAATACATGTACGAAATCACATCTTTTGAAATTTTCTCTGTTTATTCCACCTGATCTCTGGACTGGCTGGACTGATTTTGACGGGACTGTTACTGGCAGATAGCTAATGTAATAAGGAGTAACTTAGGCTACTTTTATCTTAAAATTCCACTTGGACGAAGTGCAGCTAGTTAAAAATATTCTTTATTTAAATAGACTTTTCAAAATACATTTTGAATCTTCGAATGAACATAAAGCTTCCACCACTCCGCAAGGCTGTTAAGAAGGGTGAGTTATACTTTAAACTAAAATCCAAACGACAAGCTTTTAAATTTTACAAGGCGAATTCTACGTATAGAACTTTTGTAAAGCAGTACCAGATGTCAATACCTAGCGGGTATTAGCTGTATTTTTATCACTATCTTGCAATTTATAGGGATTCCAGATTTTATAGTCTGTGATTCTATTTAAAAATATATGCTGAATTTGCTAGGCAAGATCCATTTTCAACAGGATTATATATAAATATAATGACGTTTGTTAGACTGCTGATTTTGGTTTCGTTAATTTCCGTTTCACTCTGTTTCTCACAGCTTTATTTTTATATGCCCTTTTTTCCGCTTCCTCTCCTTTTCTCTAAGTATCTTTCTCTTCATTTCTCTCTGTTTCTCTCCATTTATCCACATCTAATATTGATATATTCTAATGAATTTATTTTCTAAAGAAATTGTTTTTTTGTTATTGCAATAAATTACAATTACAAAAAAAAATATTTAAAATACAGAAATTAAGTTAGCAACGGTGGCTTTATCCCTAAAAGAGATTTCTTCCAGCCAACCTGTGCGGCGTGAGTGGGTGAAGGTAATATACATAATACATAGCGGGATTTCAGTGTGTTTATTTATTGCATAGTACTGTCGTACCGTGCAATAAACTGTGCAATAAGAATACATATATAATATAATCATTTTGATGATAAGTACTGTCTGATTTCCAAATTAAATGTTTTATCTCCGTTTCTCTCCGTTTCACTTCTCTTCTCTCGACTTTCTCTTATATCCAATAAAATTAATAAAGTTTTTAACATTTATATTATAAAGATGGAACCTCATATATGCTGTAAGACTGATTTGTTATCATTCTTTCACAGAGGAGACGACTTGATACATGTTTTAATTGTGTCTGCAGGAGTAGCCATCTGTACAACCGGTAAGTGAAAGTCTCCAGCCAGAAAAATAACCATTGCTCTCGACGATCGATACTCCGTCGCAACCTCCTAGGGTTTACGAGACAGCGCGTTCTATTTAGTACTTCTAACAGCATTTTACACGACATAGTATTTTCATCGCACACTTAGTAGTTGGTGATGCAAATAGATGAATGAAAAAGATGAGCGGTACAAATAATAGCATGACACGTGCGAGGGAGGCCAAGTGCGCGTGCGCATCCATGACCAGCGAAGGAGAGGGTACGTGAAAAACATATTTTTAGTTCAAATTTTTATACGTTTTCTAAAAGTATATTTTTCAATATCATAAGTATGTGTGATTAACACTTTAAAATTTTAAAAATATAAAAGTATAAGTGTTGCGGATTTTCCGAATTGTGTTAATTTTCTCGCGCGATTTACAAAAATAATTATGTTAAATATAAATACACAGTTTTTTTTAGGGAAAACTGATCAACCGATGGTTTTCTCTTTAAAATGGTTCCTATTTTTATAATCAATACAAATAATAAAATGTAACTGATCGCTGTCTGTACATGGAAGATATATGAAAAAATATATTATTGGGGTAATTTATTCATTTTACAGAATCTAAAATAAAGATTTTTAATTTTCTTTTCTGTTTGTATGTTTCTCTGTTTGTCGGTTTGTTTGTGCACGCTCTCTCAGCAACAGCTTTACCCTACCCTAGTCCCTAGTTTATAATATATCTGGTGTAAAAAACATCCTTCCATCCAAACGTGAAAGTTCTAATTTAGATTAAACGCCTTTTTATTTAAGTGACACTTGTATGCCAGCGCAAGGTATAGTAGTTAATGTTGTATCACTCGGCCGCCTTAACTTGGCTTATTTGCATACGCATATAAGATATATTATATTCTTATCCATACAATTGATCAAATACCAGTACAGGCTTATGGCAATGAAACGAACAAGACGTAAATTTCCCAAACAAAATGTGTGTATTTAATGCACTTCGTTATTTTTGAAACTCATCATTCGCATTTTATTAGACACCCCTTATTGTCTTCAATAAAAATTCCAGGCGATGGTCTATAAAATTTAACGTAGGCGCTGTAAAACCTTCCCTTAATAAATTTTGTTGTAAATCAGCTTTGATTTGAAATCAGATACAGCGTATACCTTTTATTAGCTATTGGCGTATAAGAAAGGCAATGTTTCAATAAAGTTAGAAATAGTTTAATAAACTAAAAATACGCGTTACAAATGCAAGGAAATTGGGTTTGTACTTTGAAAATTCTGTTGTAATTGCATCCGAACACGTGTTTGATTTTTCAAGCAAATCGGACAACCAAAAGTATGTCAAAGCCATGACGCCATAAAGTGGAATTGAACCCACAACTACCGCGTTTACAGTCACAGCGGCAGGATGACCACAAAGCTTAATAAACTTTTTTGTTAACAAAAACTGAACAGTTTTACTAATGGGGCATTGACATGTCTCTTATAGTTTAGCTGGTCCATCATGGGCCATTCTCAGATTTTCCAGATCTTTAATTGATGATGGAAAATGTCTAACACATTGAACTGTTTTTGTTACGGGGGCATTTGCTATGTTCTAATAGTTCAGCAAGACTATTATTGTATCTTGAATTTTTATTTATCAACGGCAAATACGCATAACGCTATTGAATTCTTTAACGAATCATAGATTCGTATTCTATTACTTTTTTTTTACATCCCGATAAATTGTATTTTTGAAAATATATTCAATGTACAGTAACAATTTTTTTACTGTCTTATTATAGTATAAATAATAATATAAAGCAATAATTTATATCCTAAATTGCCTAAACCTAGATTTAGTACTGGACAGCGCGGGTTATTGCGGGTCATTAAACGTACCGAACCAGGACATATCGATTGGTCCGGAGTAAAATACTACCAGAGAAATCAAACCAATGGCTTGTAGTAGTAGTTACATTAATTTTACGTAAAAAATATTCGTTTTATGTAATTGATATATTATTTTAAATATTGTGATGCAGTAAAAATTACTAATTCGTTTCAAAAAGGAATATATACGCTTAAAGTTTTGATTTGGTTCCTGTTATGAAAATATTCTATTGGCATATTATCGGGACACGCGTGCAAATTTTCAATCAAATTAAAAGCCAAGAAGAAGCCAAAATAGCCTTGTAAGATTGTCTTACAATTATAGATACTACCTTAGTATCTAAATGGTAAAAAAATAGTCATACCGATGGAAGTGAAAACTTATGACTTTAGTGTTTTTAAAATTCAATATGTTTTAATTAAAACTATCAACATCAATCTGGTTTTTACATCTATTTATTTACTAACATATTCGATATTACGCGTTCAGTGACGATTGTCCGAGTTCCAAGATTTTTATTTACCCAAAAAGTGCTCAACGCGCCTGTAGAAGATATCACTTCAAAAATACTAAGTTTAGATTTAGCTTCACGCTTTTTTCCAGGGTACCCAGATAGAAACTAGTGTCCAGAATTCGTTTTATACAATACGATAATATTTGACAAGAATTGTTTTACGTATATAATGAGGGTAGATTTTCAAGTGAAGGACCTACTTGGAGGGAGGACTAAGAGAAAATGGAGGAAAATCATTTCGTTCTATACTTTTCTCTCAAGCAGATATACTGCATTATGAGTGGCATAACCCAGTTCCATGCTAAGCTGTACTTAATTAATATTCATTTAAATATATATGAACCGGACTAATTACTTTTACAATCCACTTCAGATTTCATATACAACTGAAATTATACTTATACTGTATGAAGTTTCATTAAAGCGTTCGGATGTTTGCAGCTTAGTAGAAATATATGGGTATAGCATCTATTATATAATATCGTGGCGCAGTAGGCTAGCGTCTGACTGTTAAAGCGAGTGGTTGTTGGTTCGATTCCAACTCGTCAGAAAGATTATATTTTAGTTTTTTCGCTCTGGTACCTAAGTCAAAGCGCAGCGTTGAGTTCCGCCACTCAACACGCAATGTCTCGATTTCTAGCGGGAAGTGGAGAACGGAGTGTTTTTATACGAGGTTCTGTCACAGGAAATCGATTGAATATTAAAAAAAAAAAATTACACTTAAAACTATATCGATTGATTATAAACACGGATGTTATGGGTAGGTCAATTTTCTTATCAGGTAAGATAAGCGCGGTGTTGAGTTCCACCACTCAACACGCAATATCTCGATATCGGGAGGAAAGTTGAATGCCTTGAAACTTGGTTTTGTCCTATGCGGGTAAGAGCGAGCAGCTGTTTTAAATCATCAGTACCGATGGCAAAAAAGAAGGAACATTTTAAAGAAAATCACGTAATAACGCAAAAAATATAATATTATCCGTCAATAATAAGCTTTTCAAAATATTCGTAAAGTTTTAACAAAAATTGAGCGAACAAAAGTTTAATACTTATAAATTCTCGGATTCCAAGTCGAGTTGGGATGTCCAAAATTTCCCGATGAATAATTTATACTTGTTTCTCGTTTCGTGCCGTTACATTTCTTCTTTAACTGTATTAGAAACTTAGTTTAGCTTTTTGCTTTATTTTATAGAAAAACAGTTTTTTTTTTCTCTCTGGCATTAGATTATTACCTATCATAAAACACATTCCCTTATCCATGCATAGCCCGAAGGCAAAACAGTACTCGTTGAGTGGCACAAGTGCAGTGCAGTGCTTTGTTCAGATACCAGAGCCGAGAAATTAAATTAAACATAACCATTCCCTCACGTGGGAAACGAATCCATGACCAATTGTGCTTACACTAAATAGCTGTCCTAGTGCGCCAAGACGGCCTCTAACATATGTTTATTGTAAATAAAATATAAAAAGCCAATTTCAACATAAGCTATCCTAAAAACAATGGTTATTTCAAAATCCTTACGCGCAGAATACGAAGCAATAAAATGTATTGTCACTAGACATCTGCCTCCCCGGATTGTCTACCGTTCTGTGTAAACAGTTGCGTCTTGGTGCGAAATGTATGAAAACTTCTTTGAATTTTAAATGTAACTTGCCACTTTTAGAGGGTTTTTAAATCGAATTGGTTTGGTTTTTATATACTGTATGTATAGTTTAAGTGTTTTTGTTTACATCTGCTTTAAGAACATCAGTACAACGTGTGACTTGTAATCGCGTTGGTTGTGGGTTCGAGTCACACTATCTTTTTATTATTATTTCGATTTCTCCACGGTAATCAATTGTTTTGATTTCTCCACAGTGATCAGCAGCTTAAAGCTTTCTCTCATAAAACAGTCTAGTCAGAGAAAACCTAGCTTCAAAATACTCCGTTCTTTGCTTTTATTGATTCTACGTTGTATAAGAAACCGCTGTAGAAGAAACCGGAGAAAATATATATTAGTATAACTATTCCTTCGAAAATATAATCATTCCCTTGAATGTAAATCGGACCCAAAACCAATCGCCTTTAAATCAGATGATGTCTCACTGCGCCACTATGGGTACTCGACGATGACGGTAAGGATAAAAAAAATTGCTAATCCGGAGTTTACATTTTAACAGAGAATTTATCGTCGAATTTACACAGTTAAAAAATTACACATAATTAACATTTAATTTGATTATTTTGTTAAAAATATTTAATAAATAGCAAAGATGCTAACAACAAATATAAGTGGTAATAAGCGTATAAGAATTTCGACGTAGCCAGATGTAGAACGCATGGCTTAACGGTCAGAGCGCTTGAACGGTTGTCAAGAGGCGCAGGTTCAAATCCCGGTGCGTTCAAATTTTTATAAGTTTTCTAAATATATATTTCGTTGTTACTTTTTCAGCTCCGTATTTTTTTGCATACCAGGATGTTCAGAGCGAACCTAGTGTCAAGACACTAACGTCCTCCACTTTCTATCGCAAATGGAGATTGCGTGTCTAGTGCCGAAACTAAAATTTACTTTAACTAATATTTTAAAAAAGTATAAAACAAAATCAAAGCCAACGTCAAATAAGAAAAGTTATGAACTTTTTAAAATGTCTTTATAAAATAATTAAAAAAACCTGAAGTTAAAGCAGTACAGTATTTCCTTGGACGAACGAAATTCATAAAGATTACTTCAAAAATTTACGACACCTTTCACCAAGCTGGTGCACAGACTGGTGACATTAAGCCTACTTAACATTTTAGATTTTAAGTAAATACTAATGAAAAATATAACACAAAGATGACAAGAAAGAGAGAGAGAGAGAAAAGAGTTTAAAGTACCATCTATTTTCAATAAAAAAATTTAAGTTGTTATCTATTATTTCTACTTTTTCTAGTTTCTTTTCTTAGAGAATTCAATATTATATGCAGTAGGTGTTAAGCCAGAAGCTCCTTTAATTTATGCAATATTTCATAGCTTTTACACTAATCATATATTTACTTTTCCAATATTTCAACAATTATTCTTACAGCTAATTTACTGTATGGCTATCTTTTGTAAGTAATCCTTCCTAGACTCTAATGCTAAGAACCAAGTGGAATACCATTATTATAATTTCAAAGTTTTTCCTTAAAATGGTAATAAAATCAGGATTTCATAACAAAACAGACCAGGATATGCTGCATTTAATTAATATTCATTATATTTCCCGAAAGGAAAACGCATATACAACTCCTGGGGGCAGCGTAAAGTTGGATTTTGCCTTGTTTTAATTACACTCTGGCG
This sequence comes from Podotricha telesiphe, assembly GCA_038994665.1. NCBI lineage: Eukaryota > Metazoa > Arthropoda > Insecta > Lepidoptera > Nymphalidae > Podotricha > Podotricha telesiphe. The sequence goes on along the minus strand of JAOYRR010000067.1, from coordinate 415,581 downwards.
GCCATTGGGGCGGGCGGAGTTAAAAAGTTAATTAGCTTTAATTATAACGACAGGGAATGTTTGAATCTTGATGGAACAAAACAGAGCGTAAAACGTTTCCTTTCCGAAATTTTCATTACTAACTGACCATAAAAAATTAAATTGCGCGTCTGATAAGAAGTTGCCTCGGATCTCGGTTCCTATCTAACTACAAGAAGTAGAACGATATTTTTAAAAGTAAAATATAAGATGTTTGTTTGTAATCAGATATAAAATTATCTTACTTGAGACGTTTTTGTTTAGTTGAAAATGTGTTTAAACGCGGTGTATGCGAAATTAAATGTAACTCAATGAAATATTTGTTTTTTTTATTATATTTCATACAATATTTTCCCTACTTTCAAGTGATATTTGCATTCTTATTATAAAAAGTAAGTTTAAAATGGTAAAATATTTAATAAATTGTCTTCTGAATATAATCTTAGTAGAAATTTGTAAAAAAATTCGCCACTCAATACTCAATATTTCCAATTTGGGCGGAAAGTGGAGAATGGAGAATCTTAACAATAGGTTCTCTCTGACTCCCTGCTATGCCGGGGGAAAACGGGAAACTGAAAACCAAATCAATATATTGATTTAAATATGAGCAATGTACAACGGACAAAATGAAACCAACTAAGTAAATACGACATGTTTCTTTGCTTTTTCAATATATATAAGTAAAAATAGGAACAGTATGTGATTGGACAGCGATCTTAGTCTAATTGTCTTATAAAATCTAACAAGTAAAAGAAAAATCGCCTTTCAAATCCTGGATAACGTTCTAGTATGAACAATAAACCTACATCGTTAACCATTAGGTAAATGAAAAACGGGATTCGGAGAATGCAGGTTCGAATTTCGTTTAGTTCAAATTTTTATACGTTTTCTAAAAATATTTTTCAAAACTACATTCCCCTAGGCTTTTCTAAACAAGCACAAGACAATCGCATCTGCGGCATCAAAATCTATTGTAATGCAGTTTACCCGAAACGGCGATCTCCTTCCAAATGACTTTGGACGTGATTTGAAGACAAACCCGCCTTTATTGTTTTAATGGTCTTTTAAAACTAGCCGAGTGGAAAACTAAGGGTGAATTTACGGCACACATTTCTTTGAGAGGTATTGAGGTACAAGTTTAAAATAAATAATACAATTGCAATAGAAGCTTTATGTTTCAATTAGTTAATAAAATATATTATGTGTATAGTTAATATATATCATTATATATAGATGCATTCTATTTTTTTTTTAATAATATAAAAATCAAAATAGTATATATATATATATATAATATTATTTTAAACAGCTGCATGTTTCTTTTCGCATACTAGAGTAGTCAGAGAGAACCAAGTGTCTATTTTCGCCACTTTCCGATGAATACCACACCGCGCTATATCTTACCAGAGCGGAAATACGAAAATAATGTCAATATATAATAGTCAAGTGAGAATCGAAACACGTTTGGATGGTTTTCATACAAAAAGTGGGGAACTGAGTGATTTGTCTAGAAATTCCGTTTAAAAGAAGATGAAAATATTATCATTTTTTTTTATAACGACGGTTCTTATTGTGTAAATTATATCTACCACCGTGTTTTCAGTTTCAGCATACAAAGCATACGATATAAAATTTGTCAAACTTTTAAGATGTTTTACTCAAGATTTTACCTTAGCAAGAATCGAGTCACTCAGATAATAGAGACGGCCAAATGATTTGTACGATCGATTCTCAATTTCGGAAATTGGATTTGTAGATCGGCTGATAAGGGGATAACGGTGAGTTCGGGGGCTTTTGCCACTCATTTGCCTATCGATTTTGCTTTCTGACACCGATTTATTTACTTTATTCAAAGGGTTCAAAGGATATTTTTCTATTTTGCGATGAGATACGTGAATTTATTTTAAGATGTTAAAACAGATTTTGTTTATGTCCTTTAAAATATACTTAATCTACAATATAACTAATGCCGTCGTGGCGCAGTTCGATAGCTTTTCACATTTACATGTAAGTGGTAATGGTTCCATTCCCACTCGAAGAAATTATGATACTTAAATTGTTTTCATATCTCCGTCAGTTGATTAGAGAACCTACCGTTAGAGTATATAGGTGAAGGAAACAATATGAAAAATATATATATTATAGTAAACAAATAAAATATTGTAAATAATAATAATAATTATACATAATTAACTCCTAGCTTTCGCATAATAACTTTCTTTGATTTTCACGATTATTACACATTTTAAAATGAAACTATTTTAAACGAATTAAATGACAGACAAATGCCACCTCAGTCTGCCTGTGACCACTTACTACTGTAAAGTGTTCGAAACGTCGGGTTCTAAAATGTATTTTCGAATACCAAAATTATACGCGATCAATCCGGTTAATACAGTTTCATTGCAAAATCTTAGCTTTCGCCTTGAAAATGTGAATAAATCGTTTATGTCATAAGGTTTATAATAAAATTCCAAAAATAATTTTAAGCTTGAATAATTTAAAATCCATATAAAAAATATTATTGGGGAATGTATATCATTCTGTCCAGGAATACTTTTCTGATGCTTATTTGTGGAATTAAACGCTGTTGATTCTCACTCGGGAGGCTAATCATATTTGTAAATCATTATTGTAAAATTATATTTAAAAAGAGCGACTGTGGAGTTTCTTACCGGCTCTTCTCAGCAGAACTGCCGGAGCCGGTGTTAGCTTCCGCTAGGACTGACAATACTGGCATTTAAGATTAATTGACGATTCGAAAGTGTTTGTAATAAATAGCCTATTTGAGTATATATTCTTTATTTTCATTTTGATTTTGATTTTAATATGCAATAATTCTTATTGTGATTTGAATATTGATTTATTTATTTTCATTTTGATTTTAATATGCAATAATTCTTACTGTGATTTAAATATTGATTTATTTATTGAAAATAGAAATTAGAAACTAATATACAAAACTTTTTCTCTCGCTTCTTCTCACATAGCAGGGCAGGCACAGAGAACCTAGTGTCAATATACACCGCTCTCGACTTTCCACCCGATAAAAAATCATTGCACGACACCCATCATCTTATATACAACAAAACATTTCAAAACATTGTAAATAATATGTTTATTATCTAAAAAGCGCAATTGTATGCGATAATGAAGGGATCGCCCTCAAGCTGTGCTGAGGGCGTTCTTACCCAAATTGTCCTGTAGTCGAGACCCTAAATATATATATATATATATATATGTATGCTTCGCGTTTTTCCCTGTGTAGCAGGGTAGTCAGAGTGAACCTAGTGTCAGGACACTCCTTTCTCCACTTTCCGCCTCAATTTGAGACATTGCGTGTTAAGTGGCGGAACTCAACGCTCCGCTTTGTATTATGTACGAGAAAAGAGGAAATGAAAATATTGTAAACACAATTATTCCCCCGAGTGGGAATCGAACCCACGACCTAACACCTGCGCTAACAGGCAGACGCTGTCCCACTGAGCTCCAAAAAATATACTTTTATTTCTAGCAACAATTAATTGAATGGAAAAGCAAAAAACCCAATTAAATGTTTAAAAGTATACTAGTATACTAAAGCTGCTGCATCCATTACACACAAATAGACGAAATAAACATTTCTGTTTTAGTATTGTCTTCAATTATCTTGTATACTTAAAGGGACAACACTTAAATATATAATTTATTCCGAGCCTTTATGACAATTAAAAACGTTATTAGGTGTTCAATTATCTACCGCTGATACAAACAATACGTGAAGGGAAAACAAAAGAAGGTATGATATTTATATGATTATAAAAATCCTTAATATTACACATTAGAAACACATATTACACATAGCAACATGCGATAGAAATGTATGCATTAATAAGTTAGTCTTACACGTTCCTAAGGCAAAAATTTTACACATGAAGGAAGGATAAGTGTAACAGCGTTTTACAGCTTACTGTATATTCGGTGGTTGTGTGTTCGATTCCCACCCGGTAAAAAGATTATATTTAAATTAATTTCGATTCTCTGGTGAGGAAAGTTGAGAATAGAGTGGAGTGTTTTTGACACTAGGTTCGTAGTGCCATCCCATTTTGTGGAAAAGCGTGAAGATGTAATTTTTTTTCTTGTATGTAGCAAGACAGTAACATAGTTCCTAGCGTTAAAACACTCTGGTCTCCGTTTACCGCTTATTTTCGATATTACATTGTGCATTGACTTTCGGAACACAACACCACACTTAGTTTTACAAGAATAATTCATGTGAAATATTATGTAATATACATATATATATATATATATAAATTTTGCATTAGATTTTAACCTATAAACATTTTATTATATTCAGTGAAGCGCCTCACATCTGCGCCACGACAGCGTCAAATAAAATAAAGTACATTATTAGAAAATCACGATACGAGTTGTCCCTTGTGAGAGTTTATATCTTTTAAAATAGCTCCCGTACAACCCCTGTCAAATCGGTAAAAAAAATGGCCTTTTATTGTGTGGAGTGTCCATGAGTCTTGGTATTGACAGATATATCAAATTGAAAATTGTAATAATATATTTTTAAAGTGCAATATGTGGTCCTTGAGGAACACTAAGAGAGTTGCATTAAATTCCTATGTGAACGGAAAATAGTATGGCTAAAAGTTTTAAAGTCAAACGTTGTGGACAGCAAAAGTTATAGACGACCACTCATATTCATACAAGAAAAAAACCCTGGCCATTTTATTTTATTTATTTATTTATCTATATATATTTACTATACCTGCATACTTCTTTCGCCTCGTCCATTGACATCAACCTCTTCATACTCGCTCTCAGGGGTGTCCTCATGCTTTTAACGCGGGGGAACCCACTATCATCCATAGTATGTTCTCGAAGGTTAGCCGAGGTCTCCCCCTACCTCTCTTTCAACTCATCTTTACTTCATATATACTTTTACCATTCTTTCATCATTTATCCTCTAACCACTGCCTCAGCACGGTTAATTTCAAACTTTACTTAAATTTATAATTTAAATTGTTGTAACTTTTTCATTTATGAACCGATTTAAATTAAGTAAACACTAAATGCTAAGGAAAGTTTACCAAATACAATAGTCTAAATTACATTTAAATCAGTTGAGCCGTTACTGCGATTAGCGTGCACAAACAAAAAGACAAACAGATAAACAGACAAACAGAAAAGAAAATTAAAAATTATTGTTTTTTTTTGGGTTTTATTACATTGATAAATGCCACCAATAATATATTATTTTCATATATCTTCCATGTACAGACAGCGATCAGTTACATTTGTATATACAAATTTACTAAAGGAATATCCTATAATACTTATACACCGTACAAACGGGCGATGTCCGATCACAAAATTGCCTTATCGCCTCATCTTACCTTAGGCTTATTCCCATTTCCGTATTTCACATTTTCTATATAGAACTAATGATAGTGATTTGTGCTATCTGTGTTGTGAATTTCAGATAAATATATACATATATGTTACAAGTAAAATAATTAGTTTTTTTTAAAGTGCAAGTACAGAAAAAAGTGAGAAACGGAGTGTCTTGACACTAGCTTCATATTTTGAAGGTCAAATGATTTACCACTTATATGTAATAACTAGCGAGCTAAGCGAAAATTTTTTTAAAGCAAATACATTTCAAATGTTTTCGAAAAACCTAATAACCTTTCTACGCTCTGGTACCTATGACAAAGCGTGGCGTTGAATTCTGCCACACAATACGCAATGTCTTAATTTCGGCCGGAAAGTGAAGAACGGAGTGTCTTGACACTAGGTTCTCTCTAACTACCCTGGTGTGCAGTTAGAATCGTAAAACTATTGTTGGTTTAAATACAAAAATAAAACCTAAATCGCGTAAAAGCATTAAAAAATTCGAATGTCTTATCACGAGTAATAATTTTAAAGGTATAAAATATTGAACGCAGCGGAATTTAAACCCGCGTCTCTTAGAAACCGTGGTAGCGCTCTGACCGCTAAGCCACAAGTTCTAGCAAAACCAAGAGGGGCAAGCAGGTTCAGGCCCCGCTACGTTTATATGTGTGTAAATCAAAAATCGCTTGAAAAATCTTAAAACAACTAATAGTCTACTTCATTTATTTTACTTTAACTTAAAATACGGAGCGCATGTGTTTGAAAGCTTACGAAATATTTTTCCTGTCACAGGGATGGCCCTACGTGTGTGTTGCCAGATGTGTCCCTTACGTAATTTTATATATATTAGAACTTTGTATTGGAGGAAATCTATGATTTATGATACGGAAAGGTGAAATAAATCATTTGCGTTGTAATAATTTCAATGGCAGCTTTTGTGCAACCGTCGCATCGTTTATAGTATAAAAGAATAGAATATGTTTTGTATTTATTTGAAATTTTGTTGCCGAAATTAAGATTTTTATAATATAACTTTTGTTATTTTATTTTTTTTACAAAAAGTAATGATTTTCTAATATTATAAAATAAAAGAATAAATTTAAACTAATTTTACGTAAAATAACTTATACATATACGTTTTTTCCCGTATAGCAGCAAGTGTCAAGACACTCCATTTTCTGATTTTCTTCTATTTGTCTACGTTATTATATTTACTTGACAGAAAAACTAGTTATTTATTTGAAACACTACAAACTAGAGCGTATTTCGTTTATGAAAATAAAATCTCCTTTGTCGTTTTCTTCGTTACTGAAAGTCGTGCCCGCTCTGGTAAGGAGCTGACAAGGAGCTGACGAGCTGAGCTGACGGCTGAAAAAAAATACTACGTATATATTTTTTATATCCACCAAATTCCAAAATTTATAACAAAAAGTAAAGTTTCTTCAAGTAACTCCAAATTTAACACATTGAAGTTACTTTAATTAACCAAAATAACAGTTTCAACCCAACATCTCACATTACTCCGACTAAGTGCATTATGCGGTCGTCGAAATCTCTCTAAAGCTATTGTCTGCATGGTCGGGACGATTAAGTATCGAGTTTCGATCCTATTTGTTGAATTTCAAAGCCCACTTCCGTTTCAAGTGTACATTAGTGACAAAATATCGAATATATTGTACCTTTGAGCATCGTATCGGTGATTCGTGCACGTTTGCTATTGAAGCCACTTTACTAAATATAGACGGATAGGTAAATTTTCACATAAGAGTTGTATTAGAATTATAAAATATTTTATTAGTGTTATCTTTTTTGTGTTATCCCAAGTGAGCAAACAGACAAAAATGACTTATAAGGTGTATCTACGTTTATTTCTAATAAAATTACAAGACTGACAATTTTTTAGCACTAATATGTCGAATAAGAGGAATATCGAAATTATCGATAGAAACGAAAATATAAAATAATCTTTCCATCTATATGATGGCCACAAAATCAGCTAAAATCTAATTAATTAAACAATCCAGTATGTTTCCGATGTATTATGGTTGTATGGTGTAGTATGGTTATATGGTCCAAGTTCACTACTCAACACACAATATATCGAATTCAGGCGGAAAGTTTCTTAACAAAATTCCCTATGACTACTCTTTTAAGTAGAATAAAGCGTGAAGCTGAAAAAATATTAAGTATTTTATGTGATAGAAAGACTGGTGTCTCTCTAATACATAATATTTGGTTAATATATGGTAAAATAAAATACCATAGCATATATAGTACCATTATGTAGTAAAAACGTTTACCCAGCAAAATCTTTTTATATAGTCAAACGGAGTGTTTTATAATTGTATAATAAATATTTCTTTTAATAGATTTGAACCAATAACCATTGTGTTCGTTGACACACTAATGCTATATACATAATATTTCGTCTATCATTTAACGAAATGGAAAAAGAGAACCATCACTTCGTATTTTCAAAGGCAAGCGGAGTGGAGTTGTACTATCTGGGGTAAAAAGAAGAAGTAAAAACCATCCTTTTACTTCTTATAGCATTGTCTTTTAGGTTTAGAATATACCCCGCATTTACAAAACACAAAAAATATTCACTACGATAAAATTATAACTGACAGGAGCCGTTGGAGACAGTTCGTCCGTTCCACACTCGTATCCATGACCACCACGACCACGACCCTCAATCTTGAAGAACCGACCACAAAGAGAGAGAGAAGAGACATTGGTTGTGGGTGGACGGCGATTGGTTGTGGGTTCAATTTTGACAATCGACTCGGAGGAAAGATTTAAGATATAATTATTTTCATTTCTTCGCTCCGGTGAACAAAACGAGGCGGTGAGCTCCGCCACTCAAAACGCAATATTTCGAATTCGGTAGATGGATTCAAAAGTCAGTATAATGGTTTTAAAGTAAAGACCTTTATATAAGATATCTCAGTACTACTTTACTTCCAAACTTCGATTTTCTATTTACATAACAAAGCATTGACGCGTGCACCGTATAACGAATACCATCTAAAATTCATTGGCGCCCTCACACTCGCTACTAAAACCTAAAAATACAAATTCTAGGAAATTTAAAGTGTTTTATTTAGTACTAATTCCAAAAAGTATGGGTTCAAATACTACTCACTTATTTTTTTTAGTTTCACTCTTATTCCCGGATAGCCCAGTAAATAGAACATAATATAAAGATTCCGTTATTTAAAGCGACATTTAACGCCGCGCTTTGTTTTACCAGAACGGGGAAATAAAAAATAATCTAAACATTCTCCTGAAAAAGATCGAACCCACAACCATCGTGCTTACAGCAAGACGCTGGCCCACTGCGTCGTGCTGGTAGTAATGGTAATTACTTATATGACATAAAAAAATATTATATATTTTTTTATACTTACCTTTTTACTAGTATTTATGCTTAGTCTGGGCATAAATACTGATTTAATTAAAAGAAAATGTTGCTTTTGAATTTGGAATTTTTAATTTTTAATATAACTGTTAATTGTGTTTTCTTATTTTCTCGCCAATATATTGTAAAATATTTTGTGATTGTGTTCAGTTTTAGAGAAAAGGGCCTGCTCTAAACGCAATGATAATTGGGAGCCCCAAAAACAATCTATACAATTTGCTATTGATAGCTGGCCTCAAGGTTTAAAGGGCAGTATTGCAGTCAATGGAGACCACTTCGAATAAACCTTATATATTTGCCTTAAAGTAACATATTTTAATAGTAATAAATGCTACAAACAAAAAAAAAATTTTTCTCTGTAACAATATTTATGACAGGCTAAGTATAATATCCTATTTATAAGAACACAGAGCCCTTATAATGCGATTCAGTAGAAACACGGTATTTGATTTAGATAAGAATCCCTTTTAGATCAGCGCCCTCTTGCCTACATTGTGTTTTACGAAACACTCGATTTTATATACGCAAAAAATATTTTAAACCATTTGGCACAGTTATTATTTAATTTGATGGTACTGAGGTCTCATTTCTCGAGAAAATTTATTCACATATAGGGAAATTGTTTACAGTTGAAACTATATTGAGTTTTAAACTAAATTTACAAGTCTGCAAAGAGCGACTACTGTCTGATCCAGGAGACCGCTTACTTATAAATTTGATCACTTCACATTTTTTAATCGAACTGCAGTTTTTTTAATTTTGATGTACTTAGCATCTAATTTTAATCACACGTTCTAAATAGATTAAAATTACAAGCTTCACGCTTTCCATGAAGTGCGGGTTCGAGTCCCGGTGCGTTCAAACTTTTCTCCGTCTTAAAAAATGATTTTCAATTCATCTCTATTCACAGATGCTAAGAACAAAAATAACCTGTAATAAGCGGATGTAGAACGCATGGCTTAGACGGTTTCCAAGAAGTGCGGGTTCGGATCCCGCTGAGTTCAAATATTTATACGTTTTCTAAAAATGATTTTCCATATTTTACACATACGCCTGATCTTATAATATACATAGTCATAGTCATCACTAATCAAGATTAAGCCATAATATTCTACAAATCATATCTAAGACAATTCCAAGATAAACTTACAATGGATATAACAATATCTTCCGATTGGATGGAAATTGTAAGCCGTGTTCTTGGTATTGTATTACATACTAATAAACTTAGCTTGAACACGTAGTGTGTCAATACAACTTACAATTTTTATCGTGTAACTTTAGCAAGTTTATATTTAGAAACATATATTTAGAAAACGTATAAAAATTTGAACGCAGCGGGATTTGAACCAGCGCCTCTTGAAAACCAAGCGCTCTGACCACTAAGCCATGTGTTACTATGCTAACGCATGGCTTATCTTAATTTACAGCTTTACATTATGCTCCGCCTAACAGAGGGCGGCCAGTAGAAGGTAGTGTCAAGACACGCCGTTTTCTGCTTGCCATTCAAAGACTTATCAGAACTAGTATTTGAAAATAATTTAAATATATTAATTCTACGAGTGGAGACCTAACCCGTATCATTTGAACGTTCAGTCCGACAGTATTCCACTGCACGACAACGGTCTCAATCTTCGTAGCGATCTTTATCAATTTTAACACATTTGTATTAGTGTTTATTTTCTTTCAATCGGTTCATAAACAAAATTAAAATTGTTTAAATTTTAATTTTCAATTTGAGTAAATATGTGAATTACGTGAAGACGCGGGCGGGTGAAAAAAATAAACAGTTTAAATCGAATACTTTACGCAGGCGAAGCCGCGAGCGTGTCTCTAGTGTTGTATATGTTCCTATTAATTAGGCTTACCGATTTCCTATCTGCTAAGCTCTTGTATCTATAATGAACACCTATTAGTAAATAGAAATCGAATCTACACTTATCATTTAGACTAAGGAGAAAGAATAAGCTTTACGATGTCAAAGATATACCTTGTCAAACTTTAGAAAAAGTCATCATATTTAATAATGGACGCCATGATAGCGCAGTGTCAGCGTCAGACTGTAAACGTGATAGTTGTGTGTTCGATTCAAACTGGATGGAATGGTCATAATTTAATTATTTTCAATTCTCCGCTTTAGTACAGAACAGAAAGCGCGGCAATGAGGTCCGACATACAACACGCTGTCTGGAATTTGGACGGAAAGTGGATAAAGCGCCGAGCTGAAAAAAATAAAAAAAAAATTTTTTTTTCCTAAATCTTCCAATTTTATGCAAATAAAAGGTTAGCGATAAAATTATTTACGACGCCAGGATCTGATATCATATTTTAATATTGGGAGTTGGGACGAAGCTTATCTCTTACGGACAGTGTCAATAATGATTTCAATATTTTTAGTATTATAAAAGAGTTTATACAGCTTCATGCTTTTACTAGCATGAAGCTGTATAAACTAGAAAGAACCTAGTGTCCAAAACACTCCAATCTCCACTTTCCGCCCCAAATTTTATCTTAGGTACCAGATTGGAGAATGGAAAATATTATAAGTATAATCATTACTCGTATGGATATCGAACCCACTACCAATCGCGTTTACAGCCAGACGTTGTTTCACTGCTGCTTCTGAGCTGACCCGTTTCTTAATCTCCGATTTGTTTGAATGAGTTTCAATTTACACAAACAAGCTTGATCAAAAATCATGAAGATGATGATTATATATTAAAATTATATTCGTTTCGCCGCTCTGGTAACGAAACTAAGCTCGGCGTTGAGTTCCACCAATTAAGACGTTTTGGATTTAGCTTGAAAGGTGAGAACGGACATACTATATACTACAAGACACTTATACATAATACGGATATACTACAAGACACTAAATTTCTCCGCCTGCTATGAGACAAGAGTAACGCAGAAAACGAAAGATATTTTTGTATCCTTCTTATTTTAAAGGTTATTTTAAACACACTTACGTATGTATAGTAAATAGTCTTTTTATTTCCAATTTTGGCTTAAAATAGCATTGTTAAAAAGATAACAACTGCTAACAGGCAGAGGCACTTCTGCCTCGAGTCAAGTTTGAGTGACATTTTAATGGAGTCGAAAGAATTTATTCAGGACCTCCACTTTCCAGACACATGGCGGCTCGAATAAAGTGATCTCTGGACGAGCTAAAAAGATATAGATAATATTTGTACTGGAATTACTTTAGCTGTCAGTATCTTATTTTTTGGGTATTTAGGTCGAGAATTTTTATAATAAATATCTGGATAACAAATATTTTAATTATCTCTTTTATTTACAATTTATATTTATATAATTTAGACTTAAATTATTATTTATTAAACTTGAAGCTCAGTTATTTCAAAAATATATATTTAAAGATTCAAAAACATGAACACAAAATGTATATCAAATTCGTTACATATTATCAAATTTCACATGAAACAATTTGAAATTTACTTAACTACATTAAGCGTTCAATTATTTAGAAATATTTACAAATTTTGCAAGTAATAACCATCGGCGCCGTGGCTTAGTTGGTTAAAGCGCCTGTCTAGTAAACAGGAGATCGCGAGTTCGAATCTCGCCGGGGCCTTCCACATGTTTTTTTATTACTTAAAGAATTATTTTTTGAATGTAAAAATCTCCATTTCTTTTCTCTTTCCCAAAAAAACATAAGTTTCCACATGAAAACCGCTGATAAAGATAAACCTTAGTTTGAGAAGGGTCTATTCAAAATGTATGAGTTGCGTCCGACCGGTCCCGCTAATGGTTACTAAATGTCAGAAAAATTCGCCTCCACGCTGCGTTATATGACCTTCATATGACTTTGATGCTAGTTAGAAGATAAATTTCAGTATGGTTATTGTATGTCATATAGCGCATCGCCAGAGTCAGTCCAGCGGGGTGCAGTACGACAGTGACTGACTGGAATGACCATTGGTTGCGGATACAATTCGTGGAATGATCTTTATTAGCTTATTTTTTTTGTTCGCTTTAGTGAACACAAGACAAATCGTGTATCCGTCGAATATCCGTGGATTCAGTACATTTATTGTTAATTTCCCATCGAGGTGTTGGTGGTTCGCGTTGTGATAACACTGACTGACTGACTGACGTTGGGTCCGCCGCGGGATTCAGCGCCGCGCCTCTTGAAAACCTAGGTTTACAACAGGCGCGGGTTCAAACGCATTTTTATACGTTTTCTCAATACATGTTTTTCAATTTCCTAAGTGTGTGAATAACACTTTAATAACAAGTGTTAAAAAAATTGTATTTTAAATATAAATAACACAGGTAAGTTGCGCGCATACAATTAAATATTATCTCAATGTAGCATAATAGCATCATATCGATTTTCATCACGCTTTACTCAGTAATAAATTATTCATATATTTCAGCTTTACGCGTTTCAAGCATAGGATGGTACCGGGGACCTAGTGTCAAGGCACTCAGTTCTCCACTTTCCGCCCAAATTCGATTTAATATGTATTAAAATGCGGAGCTGAACGCCGCGCTTTTCCTTGGTTACAAGACCGGAGAGTTGAAAATAAGTTAAAAATACCTCCGAGTGGGTATCGAACCTACAACCAATCACGCTAACAGTCAGATGCTACGATAAAAACAATTGTCGTAGCTCAAATAGTCCCACATCTACAAATTGAATGTCATATTAAAATAACAATTTTATATACACTAATATATTTCGTTGAAAATTTGAATATGCTCTAAGGTAGTGTCAAGGGGCATGTTCTGCCGCCATGTTTGCAGTTAAAGTCTTCGATTGGCCGTTTAGTTGTAAAATAGTGTACTGTTAGCCACGACGGAGCGTAACAGCCTGGAGGTACCTTTATACTATAAAGTTTAATAAACCGACAGTATTGAACGCGTTTAGAAGTGTAGTACAAGAAGTAAGTACTTATAATATAATAAATATGTTTGATTAGTAAAAGACATATTTAGAAAACGTACAAAAATTGGAACGCAGCGGGATTTGAACCCGCGCCTCTTGAAAACCGTTCAAGCGCTCTGAACACTAAGCCAGTAGCGTTCTTCATCTAGCTACGTCGAAATTCTTATACGCCTATAACTTAAATTTGTTGTTTAAAAAATGTTAAAAAAATGTTTGATTAGTTTAGTAATGGCATAATTAATCATCAATAGGCTGGGAGAGCGTCAAGACACTACGTTCTCCGCTTTGCGCTCGAATTCTAGACATTGCGTGTTGAGTGGAATGATCCATAACCGTGGTTTCTCTAATAAGGCAAAGGATAAGATAATTAAAAATAATTTTAATATAATCGTTCAATCTTGTTTTCCTTTAGCTTCCTCTTGACAATCTTGATGCAGTCCATTATTGGCATACTGCTAAACAGCGACTGAACATCAAAACTGACCATGGTGTCATTGTTAGCTAACTTAAGGTATTTCAATCCGCTAACAAAACGGTATGAATCCCTGACATGAGATGTTGTGTGGTGCGTAGATGATACTAGCACAATTTTACGTACGGACAATATTTATATATTCCTAAACCACCTTAATTCTATTAATAAAAATATTCAATTTACAATAGAAATACAGGCAAATATTTCTTTAGCTTTTCTTGATGTTTTAGTTATAAAAAATCCTAATGGCACAGTAGGCCACACAGTGTATAGGAAACTCACTCACTCACACCAACAGATATCTCAATGGTGAATCCCACCACCACCCTACACAGTTATCTACCGTTGGTAAATCTTTGTTACAGAGGCCCCACCATCTCTGCGACGCTGAACACCTAGGGGACGAGCTTCGACAGGTGAAGAATGCCCTTCATCTGAACAAGCTGCTCGTTCCCGCCAGCGTCGTGGGTAAACCAACAAGCCGCTCACAGTGGAGAGACAACCAGCACTACTACCATATGTGAAGGGATTTACAGACAGGATTGATAATATCTTAAGGAAAGCTTCAGTAAAAACTATATTTAAGCCTAACAAAAAAATGAGCCAGTTCTTGAGACCAGTGAAAAGTAACATTCCTTTGCAGTGTACTGGTATATACAAACTAGATTGTAACTGTGGCTTATCTTACATTGGTCAAATAAAGAGGAGCACCGGTATAAGGGTGAAGGAACACACATCCGATGTCAAGAATAGGCGTGTATTGAAGTGAGCTGTGTGAGAGCATACAACAGATATATCCCAAGGATGGTCCACGAGGCTATTGAAATACAAAAACACCCTAATTTCAATAGAGAAGACGATTGGAAACTTTCTACCACCTGAGACCCAATACTGAAAACTTTGAAGTCTCAATCCGATCACACCAGAGATAAAGATACAGTCAGCTCATTTTGCAAGAATCCAGGGCAGTACGCGAGGCAACTAAGAAATCGTTGGCGGTAGTTTGATATAATAATTGTATCAAATGACAGACAAATGCCACCTCAGTCTACCACGTGTGACCACGGACTACTGTAAAGTGTTCGAAACGTCGGGTTCTAAAATGTATTCTCGAATATCAATATTATACGCGATTAATCCGGTTAAAAATAGTTTCTCTCATAATTAACTTTATTTTTTTAAAGAGTAATAACTTTTATATATTTAGAGATGTGTACCAGAACCTGATATTCTCTTTCTACATTTTATCAACTACCATAAACTTTGCGGCCATTTCATTAAATAGTTAAAATGTTGAAACAACTTTTACTAGGTATCTTACAGGTTATATCTAATACTTTTATAACTTCAAGAAATAAGTAAACGACGCGTTCGCTTCTTGTAGGAAACTTTAATTAAATTAAGAGGACATTTTTTATACTTATTTCTTACTAGGAAATTGTGATTACATCTAGTTCGTTTTTATTAAAAACAAACTGATATTGAATACTTTACCTCCATATATAACTTACCATTATTGAATTAGTCTTTATACCTTAATCTTAGCTGAAGCGCTGAAAAGCTGACTGAAGGCGATGGTTGTCGGTTCGGTGAGGTACACGAAGGGATTTTGATTTGCATTTTCTCGCTCTCGTAGGAAAAATCGAAACCTATACAGAATTCTACCTATATCCATACAATATCCATAAACATGTCTATAATTAAGTATTTATAAAACGTATAAAAATTTGAACGCAGCGGGATTTGAACCCGCGCCTCTTCTCTCTCTTCTGAAAACCGTTCAAGCACTCTGACCGCTAAGCCATGCGTTCTACATCCAGCTACGTTGAAATTCTTATACGCTTATTACAACTTGTATTTATTGTTAGTATCTCTGTAGAGAAGTCTTTTACAAATTTCTGCTACCCAAAGATTATTCTACGGACAATCGTTTGGCAAGAGAGAATGCAATTTATTAAATATATATATATTTTTTAAACATTTTTTATAGTTTTATTCGCACACCAAGGAAATTGAAAAAGGTATATTTAGAAAACGTGTAAAAAATTTAATTTGTCAAAATCTCTCTACACAGAGTTAGTATGAAAAGTATGAAACTTTGGTTATTAGGATACCTAAATAGAAAGAAAAATCAAAATCCAAATCAGAAACATTATAACTGTAATATAATTAATTATGTATTATAATAACATAATTTCTTTTCTCAAAACTAAATTCAAAACACATCAAGCAAATAATCATAAAAGGTTGTTCTATTCACATACCAAAATCGTGTATAAAACGGGATTTCTAAAACGCTCAGGAGTGTCCCTCACTAACAAATCTAATTTGCGCATCCATCGCCACGTCCGACTTTTAATCGGTCGATTCAAGCACCATTTGGTTTCGCACAACACTTTTTCACACTGTACATAAATGGAGAAAAAAAGAGAAAATTTTGTTACTAAATAATTAATTCGTTAGCGAGTTTGTTAGTTCAAGCTGCGAGGGTCGGAGCTGTCGAATGAATCAATGTAATTATACAGACGTCCTGTTTCCGCTAGGTGTAAAAGGGTTCGTTAAAATATTTTGATTTAAATTGTAAGTTTATTTGCATTTTTTTTTTATATTATTATTTTCAACATGTGTTTATTGGTTATCTTGAGGCCATCGTGGTGCAGTGGTACACCATTTGCCTGTAAATGCGATGGTTGTGGGTTCATTTATTTTATTTACTTATGCCTTATTGCATATAATTTAAGTAGTAGGTTTTTCTGTTTTTAACACTCCCATATTCTTCCTGGAGTGTCCCCGCGATTTTATACGGGCGACACAACTGTTAGTCAAATTAATTGTTTAAATTTTGTGTTATATGTATTTGAGATATTTATAATGACTTTCTAAAATATATTTTGACTGAGTTACATTAGATTAATGTTTAGGCTGATTTACCAGATTATCACACACACATTATTGTATGAGAGTGCAAAAGTATATATTAGAACTTAAATAAATTATTAAAAACACATACAAATAAAAAATAGTATAATGTATAGTATAGTATAAACATTTAAATATAAGTATATGTTTAGTACAGACTAAAGTTAAATAAACTATATAAGCTCCTAGTTTTCGCCTACAAAAGGTGAATAAATCTTTTACTTTACAAGATATACGTATGTATAATAAAACTCCACAAATAATTTCAGACTTGCCACTTGAAATATTTAAAATCAAGATTAAAAATGTATTATTCTGTCCAGGAATGCTATTCGGATGTTAATGTGTGGATTGAAGTAATGTTGGAGCTAACTCGGGAAGCTACTTTAATAAAACTACATTTGAACAGAGCAACTGTTGAGTTTCTCGACGGTGGTAGCTTCCGGTAAGACTGACAATACTGACATTTTATGTTAATTGACAATTCGAAAGTGCCTGTATTAGCATATTTGAATAAAGAACATTTAGATTTTTATATAAACCTGAATAAAACAAAGGTTAATATACAAAAAGTTAAATACATGTACACTGTGATGGGTTCGATTGCAAATAGAATTAATAATCATATTTAAATTATTTTCCAAGTCTAATCTTATTTAAAACTCCGAAGATGACATGAGTAACGTGAATTAGGGATATTACGGTAATAAAATATTTGGTTCTGGTTTCGAAAATTAGAAATGGCGAGAATAGATGCTATATTGGTTCAAGTTTCAGTAACCTATAATAGTTATTTTTGAGAAATATATATATATTTCAGCCATAAATTAATCCATTAATATTACTTTTATATCAAGTGACTTTGTTTTATAAAAAATATGTTAATGCCAGCTCTCATTTAGACTCCGCCCATATCCGAATCTATCTGATTTTTATTTCGCTTTCAGTTTACGTTGGCGGTTTATTTCGCTTTATGCAAGATACCTATAATATAAAGATATAATAAAAAAAATATGAGTTACCAATTTACTGTGTCGAGATATTTTAGTTACCAGCCCACATTTCATAAGAAGCTTCGGCTTTTATTAATAGTCCTATATAATGAATTTTATTTAAAATATACAGTAAAATATACCACAGAAATAAACAAGCTTCAGTAATCAAAAAGACCTATCCCAAGACATTCCATTCTCCACTTTCTGGCAGAAATCGAAACATTGTATTTCATGTGGCGAATTTCAACGCCGCGGCTTTCGTACCAGATTGGAGAGTCTCTAGATAATTTCAATATACTCAACTCAGGAGAATCACAAAAGTCCTTACGTTATATGTTGTTCTTTCAATTGACTACTTCCTACTAATCGAATAGGCAGAGTTTGTCTATTATCGTTTACGGTACAATATACAAACGTACTTCTATAGGCTATCATAACTATAGAACAGACTATAAAGACTAATTGACGTCAATGCGTCCATTATTCATTGAATCAATACGGGCTGTAAGCCAGGATTAGACGTGCTAGGACAATAAGCAAGGCCAAATCGTGAACAGTATCGACGCAATTGCAACTTGAGCTAAAGCTTCCTTCACATGTTATTTAGTTTGAACATGTTATTAAATATGGTACAATTTATTGTAAAATTAGCTTTGAATTATATTGTGATACTCGTATGCAACGTTTTAGAAATATTGGGAAGTGGCGAATGAAACCCCTTTTTTTATATGAGTTGTTCTGTAATATTTGTTTTTGATACATTTAAATATTATTTCTTTCTGTTTAGTTTTTTCACACTTTTTCCAGTGTAGTGTCCAGACACTCCGTTTTCTACTTTTGAGTCCAAACCGGAGACGTGAATTCAACATGTCGCTTTGTCAGTAGACTTATTACTCGTTTCTCCACTTCCCGCTCATTTTAGAGATATTAAATGGCTTCGTTTTGTTTATTGGAATAACAGTTTTGTTTTTCTTTTTAAAGAACACACTTTACAGTGTGTTCTTTTTGTCCTGGTTGTCCTGGTTGTCCTGACAAGAATATAACAGGCAATTTTCAAGCTAATCAGATTGCAAGAAATGGGTCAAAAACCACTACAAAATATTCATTGGTTTATAGATACAAGTATAGCTGATATAAGCGGGTTAAAATGAAAATATTTTTATCATTATATTATCTCTGATCGAATTCCAAGTTCTCAATGCCATCAATGTTTTACACGCTACGTTTTATGTTTTAACCTACAAAAAAATAATAAATGTACAAAATACATACATATATAGCGTGATCTAATACACATAAGTTATGTATATACAGATGGGCATACAAATAGAAACTTGATATAGGTACTTATACAGTAAAAAATACTTAATAAACACAAGTGCTTAGCAGCGGACTAGAGGGGTGGAACAGTCGTTAATTACAAACTCTTAACGTCAAATATCATCGAATCAACTCAATAGCTCAACCAAAAGTAGTTAATTAGACATTGATTTATTTTGTACACGAATGCTATGAATTCATTGTAATTTTATATAACACTAATTGTAGCCGATAGCTTTGTTTACAAGGGCTATACATAATAAAATTTAAGGTTTTCTTGGAACGGAAAAATCGGTATTTTTTTACAGGATTTATTACGGGCTAAATATATATATAAGCCTTAAGTTATTAAAAAAAGACATATTTAGAACTGAAAAACTTGAACGGTTATCAATAGGCGCGAGTTCAAATTCCGTTGTGTTTTTGCGAATTTTTTATACGTTTTCCGTTAATGTCTTTATCAATTTCCTAAGTGTACGAATAACACTTTAAAAAAAATAATTAAAATATTTATGTTATTATTACGAGTATTATTATTACAATGAGATTTAATAACGAATTTGTAAATACTGGCTTCCAGTTCCGTTACACCGTACCGAACCGTATATACGAGTGGCTTAGCACCGTCTATGTCACTTTCTATAAACGTGTATTTGAAACACATGATTGTGTGTAATATTTATGTTGAAAAGAAAAGAAGTGCAGAGAGCCAACATTATAAAATAACAAAGGCGTTCTGAACTTACACATATAATTTTAACTATGGCAAATTTCATATACCTCCACAGGTGTAATTTTCATTAAACTGTACTAAGTTTTTTCTTCCGTATTATACAGTCAGTCAGGTTATCAGAGAGAATCGAGTGGCAGATACTCTATCCTCCGCTCGAAATCGAGACATTGGGTATTGAATAGCGGAGAAATGAAATTTTTTTAAATGTAATCATTCCCACGAGTGGGAATCAAATCGACAACCATTGCGTTTACATTCAGACGATGCACCACGATGGCCTTTCCGACACTTACATCAAAAATTCATGAAGTCCAGTGCTAAGCTAAGCTTAATTAGACAATGCCAAAATCGTATTTAAGCTCTATTAAGATTTTCATAACAAATTAAATTATCACGCAAATACACCCTCTCGCGCGACCCCAATACATAACTGTCGAATGCTAATTGACAATTGGAAAATTCCCGATGCCTTTAAATTATTAACGTACTAGAAACTTATCTATATATTATTAATACGTGAAGCAAAAACTTTGTACCCATTTTGAGGCAAATTACGCGGACGTAGAAGTACGACATTTGGCACAGTTATAGTTTATTTGCATCTATTTTTTATTTGATTTATTTGCAGTCGAACAGAACATATTAAAGAATATATCATATAGAAATTCCAGTATAACATTGTTTATTGCAATTATAGGCTAACTTGGTATGGTATTGATACGAAAAAACCAAATTTAATCTTAGGGGGACCCTACACATTAACTAAAACAAATACAAAATGCCTTTAAGATAAAAAAAAACATAATGAATAATACTATTAATATACTATTCATAATCAAATAAATATATATATAAATCTATACAAATAAATGAAATTTGTAGTGTCTGCTTCTAATATTGAAATAACCGCTTTTAACGAAATGCATATGTATGTATATACTAAAATATATTTTTTTACAATTTGTGTCTATCTGTCCGGCTAGTCTCTGGAAAGACTGGAATGATTTTGACGGGACTTTTACTGGCAGACAGCTGATGTAACAAGGACTACTTTGTAACTTACATTACTTATCACAGGTAGATGCTAGCACAGCTAGTATCAATAATAATAACAAAACAAATAGAAACCAAATAAAAACCAACATACATGAAATTGTGGAAATTTAAATAATTCTTATATATACACGTTTTTATAAAGTGACATATACGTTGTTAAGTCAACGTGTCGTTTTCGCGTTAACGGGATCAGTTACGGGTGTAAATATTGTATACCAACTACTAAAGAGTTGTACTACTAAAGTGTTTAATTTTTTTTTTTTTAATTTACAACCTTTTTTTAGGTTTTCCAACTGGTTGAGTTCCGCCAATCAATACGCATCGTCTTGGATTCGGGCGGAAAGTGGAGAACTGAGTGTCTTGGCAATAGGTTCTCTCTGACTGACTATCTTGCTATACGAGAAAAAGCGTGAAGCTGGAAAAAAATAATAGATGTTATATACTCTTAAATTTAACTATCTCTTTAAAACGCTTAACTACTAAATAATTATTATAGGCCATCTGGGCGCAGTGGGCTAGCATCTGGTTGTAAACTCGATTGGTTGCGGGTTCGTTTCCCACTAGAGGAATGATAATATTCAAAATATTTTCGTGTCTCCCTCTCTGGTTTCCTCTCTACGATTAAACGCAGCGTTGAGTTCATCTACTCAACATGCAATGTTTCGGTATTTCTAGCGGAAAATAAAGAACGGAACGGATTCTCTAACTAGGACAGCTAAGCTCTAAACCGTGAAGCTGTGAAAGAAACTAGCTAATTAAATTAAAAGCTTTAAAAACTGACTAACAAATTGAGTATTCATATAAATTAGATTGAGACAGCGTCAATTAAAAGTGTCGTGCCAAAGCAGCCGCTAATTGACAGTCGAGAGAATGTCGCGACTACGTTTTCTGATCTTATACCTTTATATAAATTTACACATTAGCTTATTCGAAAAATGTACAAAATACTAACATATATTTGAAAAAGACATATTTAGAAAACGAATAAAAATATGATGGCAGCGGGATTTAAACCCGCGCCTCTTGAAAATTGAAAACTTTTCAAGCGCTCTGACCGCTAAGCCATGCGTTCCATGTGAACGCATGGCTTAGCTTAGGGTTAGCTTAGGTTCAAATCCCGCTGCGTTCAAATTTTTATACGTTTTCTAAATATGTCTTTTTCAATTTCCTTAGTGTGGGAATAACACTTTAAAAAATGTAAAAAAAATAATATGTGTTTTATGTTTCTCTTGAGAAAAAATTAGAACGGCATTTATATCTTGGGTTTGTCATCGACAAAAGATTTAATTTGAACAAACATATAGAAAATATATGCAATAAACTATATAAAAAAACAGCAAAACTCTATTTGGTGAAAACTAAATAACACTACAAGCTAAATTAGATTTATATAATGATTTAATAGATAGAGCTTGCTTAGCTATGATCGAACTTTCAAAACTGATCTTAACAAAATATGTATACAATATATATACAATTGAAAACTCTAAAAATGATTGTGCCAGCGCTAGTAAAACGTTTATTCTACTATGATGAGGATAACATTCTTAAGTATTGCAATGTATTTCTTAACATTTTTTAAAGTGTCTTTTTCAATTTCCTAAGTGTGCGAATAACACTTTAAAAAATGTTAAAATATATTTAATAAATAGCATTCTCTCTTGCCAAACGATTCTTCGTAGAATAATCTTTGGGTAGCAGAAGGCCTAACGAAAATCTCTCTACAAGAGATGCTAACAACAAATATAAGTTGTAATAAAGCGTATAAGAATTTCGACGTAGCTGGATGTGACGCACGGCTTCGCGGTCAGAGCGCTTGAACGGTTGTCAAGAGTCGCGAGTTCAAATCCCGCTGCGTTCAAATTTTTATACGTTTTTTCTAAATATTACAATATATACCAATACACAATAAAATTAAGCATATTTTGATAATAGAAAATTTCTGCCACTACAATAAAAACTTTAAATAACACAAAACATTCACAAAATCAATCACAAACAAATATATTAGAAACAAATAAAGCAAACAATTTTTACGGTAAAAAAGAACAACAAATTACATACTTCTAAGAATAATTAGTTAATTACCAAAAACACTTTAAGATAATATTACTCAATAAAATGTAAAATAAAAGATTTTTGAGAAAATTTGTGTATATTAAAACTCATAATTAAAAAAAAATTAAGATGAAGATTATTGAGAAAATTAGTGTATATTAAAACTGATAATTAAAAAAAAAAATTAAGGCGCTGTAATAGTATTATATATTTTCTTAAGTCTACACACAATTTCATTGCACAGAAATGAATTGATTGTCTAGAAATATCCTATCGTCGCTTTTAACTGTTCGTTCGATTTAGTCATTACAATAAAATAAAAAAAAGAATTTACTTTTATTATAAGACCTGAATATATTAAATAATTGAATTTAAATATACATGTAATTTGAATGAAACTGTCTGTTATAAGCACTTTAAACTAAGACATGTTTGTTTATTTCATTGTGTTTATTAGAAGTAAGAAGTCAAGAATTTGGCTTAAGGAGCCATAAGAAATGAAAATATGAATTTGTCTTTTTAAATGTTAATAAATAATATATATAAATAGAAAAAGTAAGTAAAATTTTTACTATATTATTCTAAATACAGGGCAATATTTCAAAAAATATACTGATTTTGAACCCGTAATATGTAAATGTGTAATTCTACACAAAGTTAATAGAAGATCGCTTTCTTTTGTTTTAAAATAGATATATATATATATATATATATATATATATAAAAATCACTGAGCCAACTGACAAAAAAACACACTAATGAAATCTAGTATTAAATGGAATCATAATAAATTTTAAAAGAAATAAGTAAATTCTTATTAGCAAGAGGATAATTTAAGTTGAGGCCTTCGTTACCCAATTTGACAGCGTCTGAAGGTGTACGCGTTGCTTGTGGGTTGCATTCCTAATCGGAAGAATCGTTATATTTAAATAATGTTTACTTCACCGCTCCGGGGACCAGATAAAACGCTCTTTATCTATTCTAAATGTATCGAATTCGGGTGGAAAGAAGAGAACGGAGTGTCTAAACACTAGAGTGTCTAAACATAAGCGTGAAGACGCAAAACATAAAGAATTTGAGCTCTTTAAAGTTTTTATAAATTACAATACTTTACACAATCCAACTTGTTCAACAGTCACGAACAAAATATTAATCTATGGCAACAAATTCAATTTTTCAAGGATACTAAAAGACCAAAACGATATATTCCAGTCTTGTTCTAAGCCGAGGGGATATTATAGTATCCGAATAAGACCTCGCCAGAATCAATACTCATGCAGTCGTAAGCTATATTTATCATCCGTCCGAGTTTAAAATAGATGATATGAAACAAAAGTTTATTCTGCGATACTCGTGTTGTATAAAAGTTTAAATTTTTAATCGTATTTCACATGCAATGAGACTTGAATGCCTAGAAATTTGAGCTTAATTCAGATTTTCTTTAAAATGGACAGAAAGGGGATGAACGAAATGTCAAAACATTACGTTAACTTTGAGTATATACCAGTAATGTACGCGAGGGTAATAGCTCTAATGTATTTTGAATTTCGAATTTGACTAAGTCAAGTTAATTTCGGCGTTATTTTAATATAAATAAGCAAAAAATATATAAAATGAATTCAATGTCACACAGCAAAACTCAAAAGCAACTCTTTAAGTTATTTCGTTGTAGCAATATTGTTATAAATTATTTGATATTTTTGTATAAAAATATTTCTATTTTGGTCAACTCATAAAATTATGATGGGTATTTAAGGACCTCTCTGAATTTTATTCAGCTTCACAGTTTTTCCCACATACATACATACATATAGTAGCCACAGAGAATGTAGTGAATTGGAATTGTGTGTTGAGTGACGGAACTCAATGCCGCGCTTTGTCTAAAATAATTTAAATACAGTTACTCTCTTGAGCGGGGATCAAACTCACAATATCTTTCACATTGGGCCACGATGGGCTTATTAATTCATTTGTGGACATTGATCCATAATTAAAAAACATACATATATAAGATATATTTTTTTAACATTTTTAAAGTGTCATTCGCACACTCAGGAAATTGAAAAAGACATAAAGACAGGTTTAGCAGTCAGAGCGCTTGAACGGTTTTCAAGAGGCGCGGGTTCAAATCCCGCTGTGTTCAAATTTTCATACGTTTTCTAAATATGTATTTTTCAATTTCCTTAGTGTACGAATAACAGTTTAAAAAATGTTAAAAAAATATATATTTAATAAATAGCATTCTCTCTTGCCAAACGATTGTTCGTAGAATAATCTTTGGGTAGCAGAAATTTGTAAAAATCTCTCTACAGAGATGCTAGCAACAAATATAAGTTGTAATAAGCGTATAAGAATTTGAACGTTGCTGGATGTAGAACGCATGGCTTAGCAGTCAGAGCGCTTGAACGTTTTTCAAGAGGCGCGGGTTCAAATCCCGCTGCGTTCAAATGTTTATACGTTTTCTAATTATGCCTTTTTCATATATAAGATATTTTCTATTTCTAATAAAACATTACATTTATCATTATCATTAAATATATCAAAATACCTTTCCAACATCATCAGTTCTATATCAAATCTAGATTAGTATGTCAGTATTATGAAACACCTCTCTATATTGTTCTACTAATTACATTTCAAGCCACTACTACGCTATTATACAAAAACATCAGATGTAGGCAATATGCGTGATTGCATTTGAGTCGCCGGTGTCACTTGACTTAGATCTCGTCCT
Organism: Podotricha telesiphe; assembly: GCA_038994665.1. Classification (NCBI taxonomy): domain Eukaryota; kingdom Metazoa; phylum Arthropoda; class Insecta; order Lepidoptera; family Nymphalidae; genus Podotricha; species Podotricha telesiphe. The sequence goes on along the minus strand of JAOYRR010000067.1, from coordinate 389,552 downwards.
AGAAAGGACGAAGGGAACTCTGTATTACGCGGTATGCAAATTATTTTCTACGGCGTGTGGGGTAGGTTTGAGCGATTTTATATTAAAATTGTTAGTTTATCTGTTCGTATTAGAGTTTAATTTACTTTTGTAAGCTTATTTGATTAGTCTTTTTTATATGTAGAAATTAGCTTCAATCGCCAAATTGTTTGTCTGTTTGTTTACGCATGGCTAAAACGTGTTAAAAATAATATTACTGTCAACCTCGTAACACGTATAGAACGACAAAAAAGTGCATTTATTATTCTTTATTTGTATAATACAATATAAAAATATACAGATTAAGACACTTTAAAGATCCTGTCGTTTATTGAACATTTCTCACATTATACTACTATTCATACATAGCTATATAGCTGCTTCTTAAGGCTGCATTTTTTTGATAATATGTTATATGTATGGGTATCTAGTTATAACAAAACGTTATATATTCGATCCGAATATGGATAATGATTATATTTCAAATAAAATCTAATTTTCATTGTTTGGTTATATAAAATGCAGTGTAGATAACGCTCAACATACAACGTTTTGAAATTAAGTGAGAAGTTGATACGTCTAAACTAAATAACACAAGTCTATTTTGTAACATTTAAAGTGTTCTTTACACAGTTAGGATATAAACGTATAAAATCTTAAAAGCGTATAATTTGTTTTTCTTAAAACCAAATTCAGAACTAACTTACGCTTACTTGGACCACACTACACAGAGCCGAGATTCGCATCGGCCGGATCACGCACTTTACGACCGCAGACGGCGATTCCTATCCCTCATAAATGTAGCGATGCGCTATTTATAATTAGTTCGAATTGCTGCGGTGAGACCGAGGCCTATGAATATGGAAACGCTTGAATCGCTTATTTTATATATTTCATTTATATGTACTGTAGGTATGTATATATACTTTTCGGCGCCATTTAGCAGAATTTGCCGGAAATATGAGACTGTAGTCTATGGTTGACATTCTCGCTATTTGAGATATGGGATAGGTGTGTATAAAATATATATATTCGATTTTATAGTTAAATGAAATGGAGCCTTATATTCGACCACATAACACGGATAGACGTTTAAGTCAAGGAGGCAACATGCGGGACTTATGAATTTAATGTTATATTGTTCAGCACACAATACTTTAATTTACATTAAATTTATTTATATATGAAGTTTGTTTTATATATAAGTGTTTTGTGAACATTCCACCAAAATCCGGACCCACAATATATTTGATTACAAATAAAACACTCTGCCACTGTGCCAACATGGAAAAAAGATCGGTCTCCGCTTAACGCAAAAGACACATAAAAACTCGTAACGACCTAAAAAATCCCACCCAAAACTAATAAACGAGAGATAAAAAATATTTTATCTTTATTTACATTCTATCAAAAAGGAAAACGAAGAGTAGAAAAATTAAAATTTAATATCAAAAGGAAGCTGCTTTTCTACAAGTGAAAAAAAACATCAAGGGGTTTATTTCGGGACGATAGAAACCAGAAAGAATATTACTCGCCCATTCAATGTATACAGTCTTAATTATACTTACTTTCCAAGTTCTTTAAGGGGGCTTGGTTATATAGTTCAGAATCAGAATGTAATTTTGTAAATAGTGGATTTTTTTTTACACCACTGTGGTATGTTTGGGTGATGGGGACGGTTGTCGATTCGAATCCATCTAGAGGGTACATAAAAAATTTATTGCTTACGTAATTTGGTTCCGTAAAAGAATCAATTATTAACAATAAGACAGGTGTTCCCTGTTCCCCCACATACCCCGCAATGAAAACAAGAATTTTTACTTTTTGGAGAAGCATATTATATTTAGTTTTAAAATTTTCTACTAACGAATAATTTTATTATGTAATTAAAATTTACTATTAACATTATAATTTACAAATTGTCACGGATTTATTAACGCCATTATGACTCAGTTGGGAGACAGAGCGTACACGATAGTTGTGAGTTCGACCCCCTTTCTACCATTTTTTGTGAAACAAAATGCAATATAAGGCTTCAAAACTAAAATTTAAACTTCTAAATCGTAGCTGCTTAGAAAGAAATGAGAGAACGGAATCGCATTTAAGCTAAGGTTATCAGCGTACCTTGCAAAATACAAGAAATGTATAGAGGTAGGTTAAACGAATATATACTTTTTATTTATAATATACTTTAAGTGAAACTATTAGCCCCGTTGACGTGAAACACGCGTTGCCTTAGCAACGTGTTTGTCACTTCACATAGACCTTTTTAACATTTTTTAAAGTGTTAATCGCACACTTAGGAAATTGAAAAAGACACCTCAACCATGAACGGTTACGGTTTTCAAGAGACGCGGGTTAAAATCCCGCTGCGTTCAAATTTTTATACGGTTTCTAAATATGTCTTTTTCATATAGACCTGTATGTCAAGCATATGGTAGTGTGTGTTACATTTATTTTATTCATTTATTCATTTAATTTACATTTATTTTATTAATTAGCAGAGGGAACAGGGCGCCAAACGCTCCAGTCCCTGCATACTTTTTTCGCATCGTCCACTGTCATAAACCTCTTCATACTTGCCCTCCGAAGGGTCCTCTTGCTTTTTAAGTGACCTTGCTCCAGTATCATCGATGTCTGTGCTTACGAAAGCCAACCGAAGCCTCCCCCTACATTTGCTTTATATATCTTTCTTCATTCATCCACTAAACGTGGCCTAACCACCGTTTTTCGTCATTCTTACTACAACATAATAGCTCACACTTGTCATTCTGTGTATCGCTTCATTGCTTTACGTATTATAGGTATATATCCTACTAAAATTATAAACGCGAAAGTTTGTGAGAATGTTTGTTACTCTTTCACGCAAAAACTACTGTATGGATTTTAATGAAACTTTACAATAATATAGCTTATACATCCGAATAACACATAGCTACAAGTTATAAAGACATTGTGTTAATTGACCAAAATATCAAGTAAGTATCTTATGTTCAAGCCATTAAAGCCAAAATAGTGAACCGTTGTAGTCAATAAATTAATATTATGGTTTATATATGCTAAATGCATATGTATGTGCTACATATACCAGAATATTATTATTTGATATTTTTGTGTCTGTCAGTCTGTTTGTTCCGGCTAATCTCTAGAACGGCTACACCGATTTTGACGGGGCTTTCACTGGCAAATGGTAATGGTAGACGTGCCCGTATATATATATATATATAGGTTCCCTTACTAATAAGTACTACTAAATTTGTAATGTAAATATTTAAATTTTCCCCAAAAGACAATACAGTCTTAATTGTACAAATATTTAATCCGATTGTACTAAGCTTCCAGCTATAAAAGCATAGTATATCGTCTATTCCCCCAAGTAATTTACGAGCGTCGCGCCTTATCTTTAATATTAAAGATTTCATTAAATCATACATTGGCCGCAATAAAACAGTTTGATACCACATTTCGACTCGGGTGACCGAGTTAATGACGTGTACGTTTTGACCCTTATATTTGAGTACTGAAGTCTAATGTACTGTTATATACATACATATATTTCTTAAGAGATAGCGTTTAATTAAAAGGATTTTTATATATAATAAGAGTGAGTTAAAATAGATGATTTTGTAGTTAAATCAAACTAAATATTTTTAATTTATAGACGCGATGGTTCTGGATTCAATTATTATTCGGGGGAATGATTATATTTCAATTTATATAATTTCTCCACTCGGGTGATAAGACAAAGTGTTTGGATTTCAACCACTTAACACGCAATGAATGTCTTGACACTTGATTTCCTCTGACTTTCCTCTGCTATTCGGGACAAGGCATGAAGGTGGAAAAAAGTATAAGGCCTCATACTTTTATCTAGCTTCAGCTTCTTACTAGGTGTAGTATTTTAGGTGACGAAATAACACGTAGCACTGTTTAAGCAAGTCGTTCAAACGCCTATATTACTATACTATACAGTATAAATATTTACTGTCACAAAACTTATAATCCAAACTAAACGTGTTATTTTAACATATATATATATATAGCCATAATCTCTCAATTTCGAAGCCATCATTACCCGATTTTCCCACACTGAGCCACGATGGCCGCTTTGTCATAAAAATTTAATAATTTAATTACAACTACAATTTATTCCGCTTTCGCTTATACACCAAAACATATACATAAAATGTGTTACAGCGTATAATGTCCGTAAAACTCGTAATTCAACATATAAAGTGCCAGCTTTATTAAGATCCAAAATATGCATAGCGTCTTTATGGGAGACGTAATCAAAATATTGCCGACAGAAACAGACGAATTGGCGGTGTGCTTCTTGGCATAGTGGCACAGCATCTTACTTTAAACACGATTGGTTGAGGGTTCGAACCCCACTCGAGGGAATGAATATATAAAAATTACTGAGCTCAACAAGCAATATTTCAAATTCAGATGAGAAGCTCCGAATTAAATGTCTTGACACTAAATTCTCTCTATATAGCGTGAAGCCGTAAAATAATTAAAGTTTTTGACAATCAAATTAGTTAACCAAACTGTCGCTAGGTAGCACTGTTCAAGTGCCATCAAGGGGTAGAATTTAAATATTAAATATTTTGTAAAAATAATAGCAGAATCAATACTGTGATTGATTTATAGGGAATATTAAGCAATATATGGGAAATTAGAGGACGGAGTGTCTTGACACTAGCTTTTTCTACATATCCCGCTTTGCGTCAAGGAGCGTAAAGTTGATGAAAAAAATCGTATCTATTGCATGTAGCGCAGTGTAGCGTTTTTCGAGCTTAGCTTTGTAGCGCAAAAACGACTATATGATTTTACTATACTATGACTGTACTCCTACTCTACCCTGCGATATCCTAGATGTATTAAGATACTAGCGACCCGCTCGCGGCTTCGCCTAAATGTCAAATTGCATTTAAACCGGTTAAGCCGTTTCTGTGATTAGCGTGCACAAACAAACAAACAGAGAAACAGAAAAGAAAATTAAAAATCATTCTTGTGTTCTATTATATATTTTTTTATATATCTTCCATATGCAGACAGCCATCAGTTACATATTTATTATATTTTTATTAGTTTATATATTAAGCTAAAAAAAATAGAGAATAAATACAATATTTCGCACAAACTTAACAGTTCTTAACTAGCCACAGTCACTTTCACCCTAAAATTCTGACCGCAGGATCCAATAAACAAATCGTGCATTTTCGCACCTTCCGTAATAAAACCCACTGTTTATTTCCTGTTTGAATTAATCGAAGGTATGGAAAATTTAAGCGTAGGTATGGTAGCCCCGGGGGCGTGTTTATAATTATTACTCGGATCCCGTCTTGGCCTAAAGAGCCCAAAGGGATAGGGGATCATACTGTATTAATTAATGTTGCCATCATTTTTGATAGAATGACGTTCCAGTTTCATTTGTTATCTGTGAAAATATTTATTTATTTTTCTATATAGATTATGACATAATTTAAATATTTGTACTTTGGATTAAAATGATATTACTTAATTTGTTTTTTAAATAAAATGATAAAAATTACAATAGTTTTACGCTTTGTAACAGAGGTTGACGGAGAGAACCTAGTGTCAAGACACTCCGTTCTCAACTCTCCGCTTGAATCCGAGACATTGCATGTTGAGTGGCGGAGCTCAACGCCGCGCTTTGTTGTCACCAGAATTTATAAATGACACACGGCAATCGCGAATACCGTCAGAGGCTATCACATTACGCCACTACTGTCTCAGAAGATTTACAATATTTAGTAAATATTAGTTGAATAATGAAATTTACTTTAACATTTATTAGCTTCACTTTGTTTCTATCTATCTATTTTCTTAAATTTAAATTTAAATTTTCATAGCTTGAAAAATATATATGAAATTTTGTTGCCGCTACGATGGGCAGCATTAAAACAGTATTTGAACATGAATGATTTCCATTTTCCAGATCTGGTGGGACAAAACGTAAGGGGTTAGTGAATAAAAAGTGTCGTAACACTAAATTCTCTCTGCGTGCCCTGCTATAAGAGAAATAACTGTGCAGCTTGACATTATTTTTTAAAGAAGTTATATCTAAGATTCTAGAAAATTTATTTAGTAGATTCCAATCCAATCAAATTCCATTTTATTGAATATATAACGAAATATTCATTTTCAATATATCCAATTTGAAATATAATACACCTATTAAATACATAAGGATTGATTTCAATATAAATTTCAATTACTGGGGAAAACGACGAAAACAGAATCTGATTAAATTCATACAAAAGGCAGTAGTCGGCTAGTAAGGTACACGCGACGATCTCTATTTTAGCTGGTTAGCATAGAGTATAAAAGTAAATTAAATGTTTATTTAGGATTTTTTTTTTAAAACCATTAGTCATTTAAAAAAGTCGTCAAAGAACCTACTTAAAAAGACACAAGTATATATTTCTATTTATAAATCTCCATATTAAGAATGTATTGTAAGTTTCATTTGTCTATCATTATTATAATAGATTATTTTCGGCCTAAAGGTTGTCTGGAACAGATAGCTACTTAGCCCTAAAACCGTCTTTTGTACATTTTTTTTAATGTGTTTCGTACCTATTGTTTTGTCAATGTAATATGGTGTACAAATAAAGTAATAAAAAAAATACGTTTAATTAGGCTTAACTACTTAAAAATTTGTCCGCCAATTGCTTAATTGTTTTAATTTTTTATAAATAATATTTATAATGTATGGAAACAATCAAGAATTTCACGCTTTTTAAGGCTAACACGGTAGACAGTCTGCACTTTCCGGTTGACATTGAGACCGACAAAACGGGCAATATTAAATGGAGTATTTTAAATATAATGATTCCTCCGAGTGAGGCTCGAACCCACATCAATCGTGTTTACGGTTAGAGGCTGTCCCATTGCGCCACGATGTTATTATATATATATATATATATATTTGTATGTTTTACTTAATTGTATTATATGTCAATTTAGTTTCTACACTTGCTGTCGAAATATAGTATTATTATATGTTGTATGGCGGAACCAACCAAGGAAAAAACAGACGACAATTCGTCTTAACAGAACGTTTTAGACAAATTGCAGGGCAACTGCCTTTGCGTGGACCCCGGATTTCAGTTTTTTTTATTACGATATGAATATTCTTATAAAGCAATTGGAGCCCACGAAAAGCCTTGTTTACTTTTTTAAACCCAGATAAACTTTTCTTTTTAACACAAGTTAGTTTCAGCCTAGACTATTTTTTTAATAGTCATTAGTTTATTATTAAAAAGCAGTCATTTTTTATAAAATATAATGGTATTTTTTTTCTGGTAAACAAAACTATGTGCAGCGTTGAAGTCCACTACTTAACACACAATATCTCTTCTTTTCTGGTAACACTAGGCTCTCGCTGACTACACTACTATACGAAATAAAAAGAAAAGCTGAAAAAACTGTTTTTTATAAAGTCTTTTTATAATAATATGGGGGGACATTTCGGCAGATAGTATAGTCTTTGCGGAAACCTCAGTCGCGCCACTCAATGTGAAGGTATTTTCCAATTACTCTCGAATCCTTCCATTTTCCCCTCGTTGAGAATTTTATTACATCCATCCTTGTCTTGTCCCATAAATTCGTGTATGAGTGAAAGAGAGGTAAATCAGGCTTCTAACCATCTTACGGTTAATTTTCATTCGCCCAAGGCTAAGTCTCGACTCCACCTTTCATACGTAAATTGAAAAGGTAGGCCCAACTATTTCATATCCTTTGGATAACAACGTTTTTGTAATTAACACATATATGCGTATGTATTTGTGTGTAATTAGTGTAAATGCCGCTAGGACTGACAATACTGACATTATATGCTAATTGACAATTCAAAAGAGCTTAATGAATAGTGTTGCCTATTTGAATAAAAAATATTTAGATTTTTGATTTTAATTATGTAATCTTAAGTTTAACGCCATCACAGCATAATTGGGAAGAGTCTAAATATAATCGTGATGAATGTGAATTCGATTCAACAATTAAAACCCAACATGCATATGTAAAAAATTTACCGAAAATGGAGAACACAGTACAACTGAAAATATGTCCATTTATAAAATACTATAAATATATAAATTCTATAAATCCCCGTTAATACGATCCCGTTTAATACGATTTATAAAATTAAATATTTGTTTATTTTGTTTAAAAAAATACAATCAAATGTATTAAAACAAAAACAAAATTACGTTGTATTTCTTTGTAGCTTCACGATTTTTCTTTGTAGCGTCAAAGATAACCTATTGTCAAGACACTTCGTCTTCTACTCCACTTTTATTGTATACAAAAAACAAAATATTAATTATTCTATAGCGCCGCATTAGAATAGTGTCTCACTGAACACAAGGTTAGTTGTTGATGAAATCGTTGATATAATGATATAGATATTTGATAGAACGATAAAATATATGAATTTTATATTCAAATTATTTCTATATCTCCTCTCTTTTAAGACAAATCATCTGTTCACATTTGGTTCCATTATACAACATGCACTGCCCCGAAATTGGGAAAAAAGCGGAATGCGGAGTGTCTTGACATTAGAAGCTAAAAACATATAAAATAATATAAATACATTAATATCATTATATTAATATGTAAACAAAAACTTAGACATATTTTTACAAGAACTATAAGGACGGATGATTCAGACGAAATTTTAAAGCTTATAACTAATACCTAAATTAATAACACATATATTATACTTTAGTATAAAGTGACATACACGTTGCTATGACAACGCGTATTTTATGCGTGAACAAGCCTATATCTATAACAATAACATAACAGCACCGGCCTTTTGGGATTTCACACTGATAGCTTCTGATGGACATTCCCTTATACAATAGTCTCTTAAGTCCACCTAAGTTTCTAAGTCATAGTTAATTGAAACGAAGGCTTAGGTATAGGCAGTGATATTAAATTTTATGACGGTCAGTTATATTTAGGGCAACAATAAAGGAGATTAATTTTTTTTACTTTACTTTACACTTTTTGAATTGAGACCTTGTGAATGATGATGATGAGTAGCGGAACTCAAAGCCACGCTTTATCTTGTCACCAGAGCGGATAAATTCAAATAATTTAAAAAATAATCATTCTCCCAATTCGCGGATTCGAGCTCACAACCATCAATATACAGTCAGATTCTGTTCACTGTGCTGTCACAGTAGTCATAATTCCATATTTAAATATATTTTCTATTGAAACTGTTAGAAGGACAACAGTTTTAGTATATAACGAGGTCGTTAAGAAGTTCTGTGGGTACTCGAAGTGAATAACACTTGGAAGCTCTAGAACGGAAGGAAAAAATAGAAGAGCTATTTGAGAAAAAATGCTTATTCGTTTAAAATAATGGGTAGGTATTTACTTTGCATATGAAAATAATTGTTATGTTCGACATTTATAGAAAAATGATAATATTCAAGGCGCAATTAAAATGTATAAGAATTTAAGCAGTAGTTGTAGGTTCAAATCAATAGAAATTACGCAAATAATTCTTTTTTTTTTATTTAAGTTTTCACAGGCACAAGTTTTCCAGTTAAATATAAAAAAAACACTTTTGTTTGGTTAGACAAAGTGGTTTGGTTAGTAGGTGCTGGGTACGGTCACCTACGAGGTTTTCCTATCAGTGTCAAGACACTTTGTTTTGCACTTACCGCTCGAATACAAGACGTTGCGTGCGAACTGGCAGAAATAAACATCGTATTTTCTCTTACCAAGATGAGGTCATTAAAATATTTATATATAATCATTGCCCCAAGCGAACATCGAATTCAAAATCATCACATTTACAGGCGGAGGTCCCACTGCGCCCGAATTAATTTTATATTTTTTTCAATTATTTTTTTTTAATTTTGAACTGTTATTATTACTTATTTATATCATCATTTATTTAACAAAACGAATGAAACAATAATTTCATAACAAATTTAATCTCGCTTCTGCAGAAAGTAATAAATTTTTAAAACAGCCAGCAGTATCTGAATTGGATCGTTAAAAATAATCCTCCGTGGGTTCTGTCTAAGACTGAAGTTAATTGAAACGGTCGGCAATGTAATGATATTAAATTTTATTGGCGGTCAGCTACGTGCTGGCTGTAGGGTGCTTAATCCTATCTTTATGAAGGTACTCCCAGTCTTCAGATTGTTTGTTGAGGAGTTTGCTAAGTTTTGGATATCTTGGTTAACTTGGCGCTAGTTAACTCGCGATTGCAATGACGATACACATGCCACTGTCATAAAATATTTGAGATGGGTTACACTGAACTATATATCTATGGCAAATGTTGACCGAATTACACAAAATCTTTTTAAAGTCGAAGTAAAAAAATTTGATTCGAAATAAGAAGATACGTTTATATATATATACGTATAAGAAGATTCATTTTTTTGAACGTCAAAAAGTTTCCAAATAACTTTTTAATTGTGGCGTTTATAATTATTCTGATGTATAAGGTATTGTAAAGTGTCATCTAGGTTCGTTCAATACTGTTTGTTTGAAAGAGTAACAAGCGTCAATCAATATTTTAGTTAACACAATTGTTCTCATTTATAATATTATTAGGATTTTTGTTTTTTCGTTTCCCCAGATTGGCTATTCAAAGTGCTTTTTAATTCAAGATGTCACTTATCACTAAATACTCTCCGCCTTCACTGCGATAACGCAGAAGACGCGTATAAACAAAAAGTGAATGTCAAACACCTATTACATCAAAAATTCTTAGAAAAATAAATAATTACTTAAAATATATAAAATATTGTACCTAATTTAATATTTTAATATTATATATCTTTTTTTTTAATACATTTAGAATGGTCCCAACCATTAATCTTAAAGATCAAATATATTTAATTTAACGCCTTAACATTTTTATTGTTGTTACTGAATAGAATAATATTCTATTTAAGAATACTATATGTATGATGTTTAAGCATTAATTTTATATTATCAAAATAGCAAATTTAGGACGAGTTCTAGAACTAATATTCTCCATATATTCATCAATTTATATAATTTTGTAGATAGCAAAATTTCTTAGAAATTGAACTTAAAGTTTGTTTTTATAAGTTAAATTTCGTAGAAATGAAATTGTTGTTATAAGTTCAATTTCGTAGAAATTGTGCTTTATACATATACTCAAAATGTTGCCAAAGACACATTTCACGCTTACATTGTCTTCAAGTAACATCTAATACTTCAAAGATAAGTTCGTAAGTCTTGTAGATGACGTGAAGCCTTACTAAGGACTCAACAAGCCTACAACGAACGCCCGAATCTAACAAAAGAGATACAGTTTATGAAAATCGTGTATATACAATTAGATTTTTTGTTTAGGCTCTACGCCTTTTCCTGTATAGCAGGGTATTCAGAGAGAACCTAGTATAATCATCCCCACTAGTAGGAATCGAACCCACAACCTACACGTTTACAGCCAGACTTCACGCGGAAAGTGAGAACGAAAGTGAAAAGTGGAAACTTTGAGTGGAAAGTGGGAAACAGAGTGTCTTAAAATTCGCTTCTCTCTGCCTCTAAACGAGACGCGCGTGGAAACTCACAGTCCAAGTACCACGATTATAACAAAGAACTTTCAACAAAATGAAATTTTAAAATGGGAAGCCCTTATATATATATATATATAGCCGTTCCAGATATATTATATAGCCCCAAGTTTGTCAATAACAATTGTAGCAATATAGACTTAAACAATGACATTTCCGTAATTCGAACTAAATATAAAAATTACAAATGACTCCTCGCCCAACCTTGTTTTAATACACTTTTCTTGATAAATATATTTATATATATATATATATATATACTTCCCTATACTATAAAAAGACACATTGCTCTGAAATTTTTGCCATTGAAAATATTTTGGTATATATACCGTGTATACATTAATATGTACTTATTAACAAGCAAACTCACAGACCACGATGATTAACAAGTTACTTTCAACAAAATTTATTATTAAACAAAAAATATATTCCACCAGCGTTTGTCTTATACGAAACTTTCACCAAATTGAAACAGCGAGACCAAGAAGAATAATGGTGAATTCAAGATAATGAATATCTCTTGGGACGAACACAAATAATCTACTTTGTTCCGCACGTGATCTCGACTCCACTAATTATAACATATAGGCTAAAGCGATGATGAGACGTGTCCTTTGCGTTGCGAAGATATATTGTAGACTTTACGAGGGTTTGTACTAACAAAATACTTAGTTGATTTCTGTTTATATATCTATGTTTGTACTTGACTGTACAATCATGGATGTAGGTTCGATTCCCGCTCCTGCCGAATGATTTTATCTTAATTATAATCATCTCTACAGCTCAGCGCTTAAAACTAGGTTTAAACGAATTAGAGAGAGTTTAACGTGTCTATATACACTCTAAAAGATGTAAAATTATTTGAAATCTACTTTATCTGTTCATTAACTCCCAGTAAAAGGTGTCCCTAGATATAATTAAGCTAACAGTTTCAAAATTTAAAAATTAGAGAAGAAATTTAAATATATATATATAAGTTCAATTAGAGTTAATTACCAGATGTAAAGTTTATGACAGTCTTTGAGTGTAGCACATCACTAATGTTGAATCTAATCTTGACACTGGAGGCCGCTTTACGTAAACCGTAAAACACAAATCGCATTAGGAAAGGGTTGGGTAGTGCGGTGTTAGTGACAGCGAATCTATATAAATAACTAAAGATTGAGAGTAGTTAAATAATAAATTATTTAACACTACTGATATTTTATTAAAAGTCATTTATCCACTTAGGAAAAGAAAATCATTTTAGGTAAGCACAACAAAAATAAAAAAAACATTGTTAGAAAAAGTATGAAAATTTGAACACAGCGGGATTCGAATCCTCGCCTCTTGGAAACCGATTAAGAGGCGCTCGAATCCTGGTACTATCAAAATTTTTTATACGTTTTCAAAATAATTTCTATATCTCAAACGTATGAGGACTTTAAACAAATTTTAAAAGCCAACTAGAATTAATTGTAACAAGCGTATATATTTTTCGAATCAGCTCGATAACAACGTATAGCTTAATAGGATAGACCGCTTGGATGGTTTCCAAGAGGTGTGAGTTCGAATTCTGCTAGTAAACATTTTGATGCGTTTGCTAATATACTTTACTAACTGACATCTAAATTTTTAAATACCATTTGCACTTTTATTACATTGTACTTATTAGGATAATAGTGCACATAAATTTTGTTGTATGGCGGACATTAACACGGTTTTTACATTTTTTACGTTTGCCAGCAAAATTATATTTCTAGCAAGAATAGATGCGAGGAGTAAGATTGTAGCGAAATAGAGAAGGAAAATTGTAAATAAAAAAAAACTACATTTTCCATTATTATCACTTTCTTGCATACAACTATATAAAAATATTGAATGGTACTCTATTATCAATATCTTAAAATCTTCAACAATTTAAAGACTGATATAGAAATATTTAAATTAAATACTGTTACGAGACAAAAATTGTAAAAAAATATATTTTTATATATGTACCGTGTATGCATACATATACATTTATTAACAAGCGATTATTTTAATATTACAAACCAAACAGATACTTTTAATTATTTGTATAGATATTAACTTTACACCGCATAGCAGGGCAGCGAGGAAGAAGAAACTGTTTAATCAAAATAGAGCATCATGGAAGTAAATTAAAGAAATTAATAAGCCAAGTGTGTATCCATTACTCATTATTTTTATATTCAGACGCTTCACTTCGCAGCACGATAGCCTCAAACTTAAACTAAAACAATTAACCGCTTAACACGCAAAATCACAAAAATTGTCGGAAAACAGAGATAGTCTCATAACACACACAGTTCAGGTAAAAAAATATTTTAAATATAGAAGCCGCCGTCACCTGCCGCTTAGATCGCACGTCCAGAGGCATCGTAAAGAGTTTACGAGGAGCCGCCGGCGTAGATTACAATCGTGCATTTATTTTATAATGTCATTATTCTTCCATTGCCCAAAGCGTTTAAACTCATTCCCTCTTAAATAGCATATGCTTATTTCAAATGTTACTTCATTTAATTAGTTAATAGGTACAAGACCTTTTATTTCATGAATTGTACAAAAACGCTAATTAACGTGTAATTGACATTAAGGTACATATTGGAAAGTGTCTTACTTTAGTAAACCTTTTATTGACAGTTTTGATGGCGGCTGGATATACGATAGGGTAACAGGACCTGCCCTGCCCTGCCCTCAACATGTCCGAACAAGAATAAATTTCAACAAATCTTACTGATAAACATTATTTATTTAATACGCAAAAGATTATTTCCTACGTATACGGTATGCCAGTTGAAGAATAAAAGAAGGATGCATGTTATAGAGATGCGATCTCTTCGTAGGATGTGCGGAGTCAGCTTAGTTAAAAGTCCGAAACGAACAGAATGGCAGGCGTAAGCGAACGTTGTACTAAGGATGAAGAAGTACGTCCTCAGGTGGTTTGGGCACGTCGAGAAGATGAGTGGTGAAAAAATGGTAAACAGAATATATGAAGCAAAAGTGAGCGGTAAAAGAGGCAGGGGGAGAACTTCGAGAATACCGTACCGATGATACTGAAGGAAGTTACTTGACAGTAAAAAGCATTAAGACCCACTGAGAGCGTGTATGAAGAGGTTGATGATTGTGGACGAGGCGTAAGAAGTATGTAGAGACCGTAGCGTTTGGCGCTCCATTCTGTCTGACCCCGGTAAAAGAGCGTAAGGCTAAAAAAAACTTATTTTCCGACGAAAGTGTATGAAATTTGACATAGATAAAATTTATATGTAGAAGAAGTGCTTATATTTTTATAAGAATATATATTTTTTGCCGCCCGATTGGGGACTAGGACGCGGTTATGTGGATCACGGGGCTCCACTTTAAGCGCTACTGGCCAAGGCCACATAGGCTACAATCTTCCGTAACACGCGACTAAAAATATGAACGCAGTGGGATTCGAAACCGCGCCTCTTGGAAACCGTCCATGCGCTCTGACCGCTAAGCCATGCGATCTACATCCAGCTGCGTCGAAATTCTTATACAATTATATTTGTTCCCCAAGGTTATTCTACGAACAATCGTTGCGCTTATTACCACTTATTTGAATACTGGCTAATGTTAAAAATGACGTACGCGTTGCCTTAGCAACGCGTATTCTACGCTACTTAACTAGTCTACTAGTATTAACTTTACTTGTCAACAGCGCAACTAGCGGAAATAAAATATTTAAACATATCCCACTCTAACTAGCACTCCACACTAATAATTTCAACTGATATTTGATACGACACTCCAGCCGAGACTTCATGATACGAGCTATAAAGTCTTTACTGCCGAATTCCAGTAAAATGTTTTAAGTGACAAAGTTGTTTTTGACTAATTAAAAATTCTCTGTTTTACTACAGTTGTACGTTATAGCAGCTGACCCAAATGGAGGTAATGGAAACTTTGCTGATTTAGAATCTTAGATGTTTTATGAAGTGTGACGATGGTCACAGGTTTTATTTCTGTACGGTATATAAGGAGCTATTGCCTAAATTATCATTTGACTATATATATATATATATATAAAATAGAGTTTTTAAAAAAAAAATTACCACTTAAAACGGTTTTGTGGCATATACAGCTTCACGCTTTTTCCCGCATAGCAGGGTATCAGGAGAGAACCAAGTGATAATACACTCCGTTCGTCTCTTTCCACCCGCAATCGAGGCATTGCGTGTTAATTAGCGAAACTCAACGCCGCGCTTTGTCTTAGACAACCAGAACGGAGAAATGAATATATTTATATATATATATATATATATATATTTATCAATCCCACCTACCACCTATCACGAGACCTTTTTCTTGGAGATTTCTTATAGCCTTACGTACTACTTATTACCTTACCTACTTATATTTTGCTCTTATTAGAGACTTGCGTGCTGTATAAAACCTAACGTCACGCTATGTCTAGATAAACTGAAAAAAAACAACAATATTTAAAATCGTATGGAATCGAACCAAGTACAGCGCGACGTTTTCCGATTCCGACTTAACACTCCTTGAAAACTTTGATCCAAATCCAATGATAATAAAATATTTCACAGCAGTTATTGCTTGATGACCTTGTCATATCAACCTATATAATGTATAGCTGTTTCGTATTTTTAATAAAAGTCCTAGAGTAAAAGAATAAGCGAAAACAAAAGTAGCCTATGTTCATCCCAAGGCCCTCGAGTATCTCTATATAAAAGTTCATCACAATCGGTTCAGTGGCTTGGCCGTGATGATGTCACAGACAGACAAATAAACAGCTCCTTTCGTATTATTATATTAGTTTACATGTTTATCATATCAATTATTTTACCTGCAAAAGTGACTAAAAATCATATTTTCATATATAGCAATACTGAATCCCACACTTAGAATGTTTCAATAAATTTCACCTCAGAACCATTTGCGTTTTCCAAGAGACATCTCACTTTCAGTAAATGTAAGAAAATAAATAAATACGGCTGTCCTAAGTACATCAACTGTAAGCGAGTCACGTAAAAGCTAGAAGCTAAAACCTACAGGGACCTTCTATCATTGCGGTCAGTATTGGTAATTTTTTCTTGTTATCGCCACTTGTATTAGAAAAGTTTAGGTTAAAAAGTTTATACGTCGACAATATATATATATATATATATTTATATTATATTTTTATATTATAAGATTAAAATTTATATATATATATTAATTTTAATCTTATAATATAAATCATTAATCCTACAAATATATCAGAAAAAGTATTTTTGTATATTTATTTTTCATCGTCAAACAATTAAACAAATGAATGTTTGCGATATAAATAAAAATAAACAGGCATACACGAAGTATAATATTAAACAATATCTTCTGTTATACATTTGCAGATAACAACTATTAAGAAATATTTCTAACACTTACTAAAAGGAAAAAATAATGTAAAGTGGATAAATGAAATTAAATGAACACACTTAAATGAAAGACCTGCTTTTGATACAGTCTGGCACAAAGGACTTATATATAATATAAGACCAATGTTACCACCAAAATTTGCCGATATTAAATTCAAATTCAAAATATCCTTTATTCAAATAGACTTTTGCATGCACTTATGAATCGTCAAAGGATATAAATCGAAGGAAAGAAAAAATATATATCAACCAATATATATCAACAGGCACAAATACCACAAGCGAATACTGCAAAGTACTTAGGTATGACTCTTGACGTTAAGCTGCGCTGGAAGGCCCATGTCAAGAAGAAAAGAGAAGAATTAGGCCAGACATCAGACATCAAAAAATGGCTACTTGGCAGATTCTTCCACTTGTCAATACAAAACTAGCTGCTTTTATATAAACAGGTCCTAATGCCCATATGGACTTATGGCATTCAGCTGTGAGGCTGTGCGAAAAAAAGTAATTTCGATATGAGTCAGCGTGTCCAGAAGTAAGCATTGTCAATGCACCTTGGTACACACGAAATGAAAATTTTTATCGGGACCGAAAATTGGGTTTGTAGATAAGACAATCAAAAAATATGCACGAACGTAGACTTCATCGCCACGTCAATGTTGAGGCTATCCAGCGCCTCGATAATAGTGAGAAGACTTAATGAGAAGACTAAACAACGAAACCATTTGAGTTAATGTAAAAATGACTAAGTCACTTCACCTTAAGAGAAACTAAAATATTGCCATTGGGCAGATATCTTAGATTAAGTTTCGATAGAAGTGTTAGGTAAACTTAAAAATACTTATTAGTCTTAATGACTAGATTGTAATTTTTTCTAAGGTTCTTGTAACATTTCTTATTATAAAAAAAACTTATACGAGTATTTAGTAAACATTTTTTAAAGTGTTATAAAGTCCCACACTAAGGAAATTGAAAAAGACATATTTAGACTTTTATTACAGCTTCATGCCTTTTCCTGCACTGTAAAAGATAACCTAGTGTCAAGACACTCCGTTCTCCACTATAAAACCTAATAAAATTTCTTACACTACTAAAACTGAAAATAAACTTGTCAATTATTCTTTAGTCATCGGTATATCGCAACTTCGCAATTCTTTTCACAAAACTAAAAATCTCGTAAATCAAGGTAAAAGAGGAAATAGCAAATTTCAGGTTGTCCGGAAGTGATGCGCAGACACCGCGTACCCTAAAACTATATTCAATTATTAATTTCTTTCACATGGACACAGTGCAGTGTGGTTTCAGAACTGACATAAAAATATTATTATATCAGTAAAAAACTTAGCTTAACACTACTTTCTCTCTGCGTACCCTACAATATGCGGTCAATATACGAGTATTGTTATGTCGAATTATGATCAATTATTTGATTAAAATGTGTTTCTATGTCCTTAACAAGTTATCAGCTTCGCCTTTTATTCCGCATAACAGTCCTGTCAACTGTACAATTGGTTGTGGTTTTGATTTGTACTCAGCCGAATGATCTTTTGATCTTTCTTTTTTGATTATTATTATTTCTCAACTCTGATGGACAAGAAAAATCGCGCAATTTTTTTAATTCGGGCAGAAAGTGGAGAATGAAGTGTCTTGACATTAGGTTAATTAGCCTGTTGCGCAGGAAAATGCGTAAAGCTTGAAAAAAATAAGTAATATCAACGTTATATCTGTTCGGTTCTTATTCTGTATCCAGAATAAATGACTGTAAAAAGTTGAACGATAAATTGCTTTTGAA
The DNA here is from genome assembly GCA_038994665.1 of Podotricha telesiphe. Taxonomy (NCBI): domain Eukaryota; kingdom Metazoa; phylum Arthropoda; class Insecta; order Lepidoptera; family Nymphalidae; genus Podotricha; species Podotricha telesiphe. Next base: position 370,728 of record JAOYRR010000067.1, on the reverse strand, counting down.
GGGAAACCGTGGCTGAGTAATGAAGGACTTTGTTTGAAAGAAAAATTCGGATGACTGAGATTCTTCGATAGTCGTTTGGCACTACTCTTTGTTCCTTGGGTACCCTTATAAAGCAATTCAAAGAATAATTGCACAAATAGAATTTTCCACTATTATGACTGTCGCCGGTCACGTAGTTTACTTTAGGTGAACGTGAAAATATTGTATTATAGTATTTGAATTTTTTCCTGTAATAATTTTAATAATAATTACCTGTAATAAATAATATTTTAATAAAATTTTATTTTTTAACATATATGAATGTTTAGGAAACAATCAAGTTTTTTATGGATTTATTAATTTCGGTAATGATTCTGATGATGATAATTAATTGTCGATAACCGTCCATAAATTATTTCTATTCTATTGTTTTTATAAATTGTTATTTTTTTTTTGAATTGGATTTTAACCATGTATCAGGTTTCAAAATATAAATATTTAAATTACAAAATTATAATTAATAACGGAATAGATATAAATCGTTTTGGTTCTCACGTTTTTTGAACATTCAATGAATAACTAGTGTTTTATTGTAATCTGTGGATACTTTCATGTATACATTGACATCTGTTATTGTTCGTGGGTTGTCAAATTTTCCATTTTTGATTAACCTGTTTTATTGTTCTTTCAGTAAAATTAAAGATTTTATTCCAAAATGAGCTGTTTCGACAATATAACTATGCCAAGTTGCGTTTGGTTTGAAAGTGGAGAAAAACGGAACATTCTAGCATCAATATTTGCCGGCTTACTGGTTAGTTACTTGATGAATCATTGCAACTTTGTTTTCGACTTACCTATTTACCATCTTCATATATTTTATTAACAAGATAATCAATATATTTTTGCATAATTACATGAATTAAAATAATCATTACATACAAAAAGAAAGCAAATTTATACGATGTATTTTAACATTGATTTTCAATTTTCTAGTTTTTTACTGGTTGGTGGTTCATCATTGATACAGCATCAGTTTATCCTGGCGAGCTGCCCAATGCAGCTCATGTATGTGGAGTGATGGCTACACTCTCTCTACTGATGGTCAACTCTGTTTCTAATGCTCAGGTAATATATTATTTCTGATAGTCTCTTTTATTAACACTTAATGCACACTTTACTCAAATTCTATATTCTACAAGAAAACCTTTAGATTTGTGGCCACTTGATTCATGCTATTTCTAAACTACTTATGAAATCAAGTGTAATACTAATTTTACTTCTATGTAAAAATGGATTAAAACATTTTCAATTTTGACAAGCATTTGATTGTAAACACAATAGCTATAGGTCTCTCCTTTGTAGGAAATTGTTCCTATATTTAAATTATTTACATTTCCCTTCTGTTGCAAAGTGCATGATTAAATTTCACCACTCAACTTACAAAGTTATGAAGTCTACGAATGCTGCTATGCAGCAAAAGTTGTTTAATATGTGTTCCAGGTGAGAGGAGAAACCTACACTGGTGGTTGTATGGGCCCTCGTGGATCTAGACTGTGGCTTTTCCTTGGCTTTGTTGTTGGGTTTGCATCTCTCATTGCAGCCTGCTGGATATTGTTTGCTAACTATGTAAATGCAGGTAATGTTTTTTATATAATAAATAATATCTTTAAATTTAATAGGCCATTGTAGTGCAATGTGACAGCATCTGACTGTGTATACTGTGTGTCTGATTCCCACTCAAGATAATGATTATATTTAATAAAATTATTTCATTTCTTCAATTCTGGTACCAGCACAAAGGGTAGCATTGAGTTCCACAATTTAGCACAATGTCTGGAAGTGCAGAAAGTGGAGAAGGAAGTCTTACCACTAGGTTTTGTAACTCTTAGATTCTCTAAGCCTATTCTGCTACACATAGGAGACATACAAACCTAAATGAATAATAATATTCATGTGAAATATCTTTTTATTTCTACTTATTTATACACAATGTTTGTGTTTAACAGGTAGCAGTAAACACACTTGGCCAGGAGTTAGCTTGTTTCTACAAAATGCTTTCATTTTTGGTGGCTCCTTGGTATTCAAATTTGGCCGCACTGAGGATGTGTGGGGTTAAATAAATACTGAGATATTATTTAATTTGTGCTACATTTTACATTTCAAAATTGGCATATTGTAAAAATATCACCTTTTAAATATATTTTTTTAATTTGTACTTAACTTCATATAAAATTCAAAATTAAAGATGTAATGAGAGATGATTAAGTCAAAAACAGTTTTTTTTACTATGATAATTTACTTGATTAATACTGGCAATAAATTCAAAAAGAAGCATTCTATGTTGCAATTTTAAGTATGTTTGTTAAAGTTATAAGTGCTTGAAATTAATGCAGTTTATCTCATATGAAGAGATTGTTAATTTGCTTTATCTATGTAAAAGCTTTTTTTTAAGTCTTATTTTATTATAGTATGCTATGTTTTGTTAAAAGTCTTGTTTTATTCTAGTTTTACTAGAAAGTTTTTTTTTATATTTATAGTAAGACTTGTGTAATTAATAAATATATATTTATATATATGTAAATTTATGCTATGTTTTGTATTTCTTGTTTTATTCTAGTTTTACTAGAATGTTTTTTTTTATATTTATAGTAAGACTTGTGTAATTAATAAATATATATTTATATATATATAAATATATATTATTATGTATTCCAAATAACTTGAAATAAATATTTATATATCACTTTAGCATTTTGGTTTATTTTTTAAATTTCCTTCGTTCCTCACCATATTTCCTTCATAAATTTTATTAAATCTTTTAACATAATATAATTGATGTATATTTAAAATTTTAAGCCCTGAATAGAAGTATATAGTTGGAATTAAAAAAAGTTGTTTTAAATTATTGTTTTAAAAGTTAATGAAACTGATATATTATTTTTCAAAACAGGTCTGTTATATCAAGATAATATGATTACAACATATTGTATGCTTAATATTAAAAACAAAAAATATTGTCTTAAATAAGTTCAGGGCACTCAGAAACATAATTTGTGTTTAACTGAAATTAAATTTATTATATATTTATAAACAATTGAAATTTAGATAGTGCTGTACACTTATGTATTACGCAATAATTATCTGTGAAAACAAATAATGCAGTTGATACTTATTGGACTATGGTAGACAGGTAACATGTTCCACTACAATTTTATAATTACTTTAAGGTGTTCAGTGTAGGCACTTCATGTCACCTATCTATACACTTGTACTGTAAGTGCTTAAGAGAAAGAGTGGCGCTACCTATCTATTCAAACTTGAATTCTGCCTATTTATTGTGTTAATGTTATTGAAACATAATTACAAAACAATTTATGAGACACTTCTTTCTATCATTAATCGTCTATACTCTAGAGGCCAATAGATAATGAATTAAATAAAAATGCTGTTCAAATGTTATAAGGCAGTATATTTACATTTTACAATAAAAGTCTTTGTTTTAGAAATAAAACATTTGTACTGTATAATGAATTTTTTTTAATAGTTTACTTTCTAAGCTGTATTCACTCATGTAAATTCGTTTTTTTTTAAAAGCGGACGTTTAATTTTTTTTTATTATATTTTCAAATTTCCGCTTGGGTAAGCGCGGTGTTAAAATCCGCCAGCATTCTCGCTAGGGAAAACCGATATATCCCAAGGATGATCCGCGAGGCTATTGAAAGACAAAAACACCCTAATTTCAATAGAGAAGACGGTTGGAAACTTTCTACCACCTGGGACACAATACTGAAAACTTTGAAGTCTCAATCCGATCACACCAGAGAACATGATACAGTCAGCTCATTTTGCAAGAATCCAGGGATATAAATCATTAATCCTACAAATATATCAGAAAAAGTATATTATTATCCTGTCCTGTCCTGTCCCACTGTGCAATTGGTTGTGGGTTTGATTTGTACTCAGTCGACTGATCAAAGTTTGATTATTTTTATTTCTCAACTCTGATGGACAAGAAAAATCGCGATATTGAGGTCCGGCACTCAATATGCAATTTCTTTCCGCATTCAGTGCCGGTTTCCTTTGTTCCTTGGGTACCCTTATAAAGCAATTCAAAGAATAATTGCACGAATAGAATTTTCCACTATTATGACAGTCGCCGGTCACGTAGTTTACTTTGGGTGAACGTGAAACTATTGTGTTATTGTGTATTTGAATATAAGTTAATAATTTATATATAAATAAAATTTTATTTTTTAACAAATATGAATGTTTAGGAAACAATCACGTTTTTTATTGATTTATTAATTTCGGTAATGAATCTGATGATGATAATTAATTGTAGATATCCGTCCATAAATTATTTCTATTCTATTCTATTTTTATAAATTGTTATTTTTGTTTTTGAATTAGATTTTTAACCATGTATTTAGTTTCAAAATATAAATATTTATACTTATTAATGGAATAGATATGTATCGTTTTGGTTCTCACGTTTTTTGAACATTCTATGAATAACTAGTGTTTTATTGTGATCTGTGGATACTTTCACCCACAAACAATAACAGATGGCAATGTATACAACATTGACATCTGTTATTGTTTGTGTGGTGTCAAATTTTCCATTTTTGATTAAATTGTTTTATTGTTCTTTCAGTAAAATTAAACATCATATTCCAAAATGAGCTGTTTCGACAATATAACGATGCCAAGTTGCGTTTGGTTTGAAAGTGGAGCAAAGCGGAACATTCTAGCATCAATATTTGCTGGCTTACTGGTTTGTTGCTTGATGAATCATTGCAAACTTAGTTTTCGACTTACCTATTTACCATCTTCATATATTTTAATAACAACATTATCAATATATTTTTGTATAATTACATGAAATAAAGTAATCATTAAATATAAAACGCCCGCAAAAAGAAAGCGAATTTATACGATGTATTTTAACATTGATTTTCAATTTTCTAGTTTTTTACTGGATGGTGGTTCATCATTGATACAGCATCAGTTTATCCTGGCGAGCTGCCCAATGCAGCTCATGTATGTGGAGCGATGGCTACACTCTCTCTACTGATGGTCAACTCTGTTTCTAATGCTGAGGTAATATACTATTTTTGATAAAGTCTTTTATTAATACTTATGGCACACTTTCTCAAATTCTACATTCTTCACGAAAACCTGTAGATGTATCTACAGGTTTTCGTGTAGAATGTAGAATTTGAGAAAGTGTGCCACTTGACTCATGCTATTACTAAACTACTTATGAAATCAAATGTAATACTTATTTTACTTCTATGTAAAGATGGATTAAAACAGTGAAACAGCATTTGATTGTAAACACAATGGCTATAGGTCTCTCCTCTGTGGGAAATTGGTCCTATATTTAAATTATTTACATTTCCCTTCTGTCGCAAAATGCAGCATTGAATTTCACCACTTAACTTATAAAGTTATGAACTCTACCAATGCTGCTATGAGGCAAAAGTTGATTAATATATATTCCAGGTGAGAGGAGTAACCTACTCTGGTGGGTGTATGGGCCCTCGTGGAGCTAGAGTGTGGCTTTTCCTAGCCTTTGTAGTTGGTTTTGCATCTCTCATTGCAGCCAGCGGTTTTTTGTTTGCTAACTATGTAAAAGCAGGTAATTTTTTTTTTATATAATAAATAATATCTTTAAATTTAATAGGCCATTGTAGTGCAATGTGACAGCATCTGACTGTGTATACTGTGTGTCTGATTCCCACTCAAGATAATGATTATATTTAATAAAATTATTTCATTTCTTCAATTCTGGTACCAGCACAAAGGGTAGCATTGCGTTCCACAATTCAGCACAATATCTGGAATTCATGCAGAAAGTGGAGAAGGAAGTGTTGACACTAGGTTTTGTAACTATTAGATTCTCGAAGCCTATTCTGCTACACATGGGAGACATACAAACCTAAAAAAATAATAATATTCATGTGAAATATCTTTTTATTTCTATAGTACAATGTTTGTGTTTAACAGGTAGCAGTAAACACACTTGGCCAGGAGTTGGCTTGTTACTACAAAATGCTTTCATTTTTGGTGGCTCCTTGGTATTGAGATTTGGCCGCACTGAGGATGTGTGGGGTTAAATAAATACTAAGATATTATTACATTAGTGGTAAGATTTAACCATTTCTTTATACTTTTATATATATATGTAACATGAGGGAAAGTTTACAATTAAAAAATTGGCATATATGTAGAATGTCACCGTTTCAATATATTTTTAAAAGTTGTACTTAACTTCATATAAAAATCAAAATTAAAAGTGTAATGAGAGATTATTAAGTCAAAAACAGTTTTTTTTACTATGATCATTTACTTGATTGCTATTGATTAATATTGGCAATAAATTCAAATATATATTTTTTTAAATTGAAATTAGGTTTGTATTCTATGTTGTAATTTTAAGTATGTTTGTTATAAGTGCTTGAAAATAATGCAGTTTATGTCATTTGAAGAGATTGTTAATTCAAAACAAATTACAAATTTACCACATTTTTAAAATTGAATATGTTTTGGATAAGATTTGCTTACTTTTGTTTCAACATTAAAATTATTGATCTGAAAATTAAATTGACAGACTTGTTTTACTAGAAAGTGTTTGTTTTTTTATATTTATAGTAAGACTTGTGTAATTAATAAATATTGGACATTCCTAACTTGAAATAAATATTTGTATATCACTTTAGCATTTTGGTTCATTTTTTTAATTTTCTTCATTTCTTACCATATTTCGTTCATAAATTTTATTATCTTTTGTAACATTTTTCTTAGTGTTATTCCACACTAAGGAAATTGAAAAAGACATATTTAGAAAACGTTTTAAAATTTGAACGCAGAGACATTTAAACCCGCGCCCCTTGGAACCGTTCAAGCGCTCTGACCGCTAAGCCATGCGTCCTACATCCAGCTACGTTGAAATTCTTATACGTTTAACTTAACTTATTTTTGTTGTTAGCATCTTCTGTAGAGAGATTTTTACAAATTTCTGCTACCCAAAGATTATTCTACGAACAATCGTTTGGCAAGAGAGAATGCTATTTATTAAATATATATTTTTGTGTGAAGTGTCCTTCAGACATTAAGGAAACTGACATTAAAACTATAGAAACTGACTGCCTATTTGTATTCAATTGAAATTTAGATAGCTCTGTACATTTATGCATTACGCAATAATTATCTGTGAAAACAAATAATGCAGTTAATACTTAATGGACTATGGTAGACAGGTAACATGATCCACAACAATTTTATAATTACTTTAAGGTGTTCAGTGTAGGCACTTCATGTCACCTATCTATACACTTGTACTGTAAGTGCTTAAGAAAAAGAGTGGCGCTACCTATCTATTCAAACTTGAATTCTGCCTATTTATTGCGTTAATGTTATTGAAACAAAATTACAAAACAATTTATGAGACACTTCGTTCTATTATTAAGCGTCTATACTCTAGAGGGCAATAGATAATGAATTAAATAAAAATGCCGTTGAAATGTTGTAAGACAGTATATTTACATTTTACAATAAACGTCTTTGTTTTATAAATAAAACATTTGTACTGTATAATGTAATTTTTTTCAATAGTTTACTTCCTAAGCTGTATTCACTCATGTAAATTCGTTTTTTTTTAAAAGCGGACGTTAAATTTTTTTTAATATAATCTGCATAGTCATATAAGTCTTAGTACTTGTAATAATTTAATTTTTAATATACATGTGTGAAATTAGCTTTGGAAATGAAAATAATTATAATAAATAGTTATTGCTTTAGTATTATATCATCATTATTAAATAAAATTATATAAATAGTGTTTATATTTTTACCTTTACAAATATGGCAGCACTTAAGTACAGATGTAAAACAGACTATATAAATAGTGAAAGCAGCAGATTTTTTATTAATAATCTGTGGTAAGAAATCAGTTTTAAGGTTTAATATATAAAATATAAATAAAAACTAATAAGTATCCCCGGCAACACAGGTTTTTCCTCCTTGCCCGTCGGGAAGGCAAATGTGATCGGGCTCACACTGGCCGTTTCTATACTGACATATGTTGCTTTGGGCTGGACAAGTTTCGGGAGCTACTGTGACTCCGTATAGGCGTCTTGATGCCGTCGCAATTGGTACTTGCCCTTTGAGTTGTGTTAAATGGTTTATGTATTCAATTTTCAACCTAAATGAATAAACATTGTGATTATTATGTTAATTGTTAATAGGACAGCGGCAGACTCGCGATGGGTTCGATCCCCATTCGAAGGAATGATTATATATTCAAATTTCCGCTCGTGTAAGCGCGGCGTTAAAATCTGCCACGCCTTCCATAATATATCGATTTTAGGTGAAAAATGGAGAACGAAGATAAAGCGTGAAGGTGATAGATATTATGTTATTTAAAGAGTATAGAATACGTAGTCTTTTAAAACCGTTTAAAAACGGGACACTGTTGTTGAATTTACCTCTTTTTGGATTCGGTTACATAGTTTTGGATCGGACTCCATTAAAGAAGAAAATTTTGAAAGTTTTTTTTATTAATTTTGACATTGTACACTGGTTTTTTGTTTGGATAAGACAATGTGCAGCTTAGGTTAGGGTTAGGTTTATTTATAATATAATAAATATATTGGTCGCCCTGATGAGCTAGTGTGACAAGAGTAGAAAATTAATGAATTTAATGGATTAACTCAGTGTAGACTTCCGTAAACAAAATATATATTTAAACTTAAAAACAATTGGAAGTAATTCGTTTAACTGATAGAACGCATATTATTTTATGGAAGGTTCATAGAAAAGAAATGCTATACTTACGTTTTCCAGTCGGTCCAATAATAATTGTCACCATTGATTGCCAAACCAAATGGATAGGAGCAGTTACTGGCAATTATTTCACTTTCCAGCGTATCTATACTGACACACTTAATATTAAAGAAACCAGCGTCTGTGAAACACAACCTGTCTCTTGACCAATCAATTGCTAAGGAATTAGGCAATTTTACTTCAGTCTTGTCTAAGAAAATACCACGTTGTGAGCCGTCCATGTTAGCCCACTCTATCTTAGGGCCATCACGATTCCAGTCTGTCCAAAATATTTTACTGAAAGTAATAATTATTTATTTGAATTGCACGAAAATTTATATAAGCATTTTTGTGGGAATTCTAGTATCTGCAAAGTGCAAATTAACATTTTTATATTTTAACTTAAATATTTCAAAATTACCGTAGTCTATAATTATTGTGAGCAAATTTAATTCAAGAGAATAATATGCTCACACAAATGTATACAAAAAAGCTATTGATGGAAAATTGTATTTTACACAAATATACCCAAATTCTAAAATGTTAAAATAGCTTAAGCATTACTCCATACATTTCTTATAATATATTTATATAATCTTACCCTTTTCCTGGATGGACAGCAATGCCACGAGGATTAAGTATACCCTCTTTACGAAATAATACTTTTCTTATTTTTGTATCTAAGTTTGCTACTTCAATTGAGAGTTTCTTTGAATCCGTCCAAAATATGTTTCTTGCTGCCCAATCCACTGATAGCCCTTCTGGTGACTGGACATCTACAAAATACAAATGACAAAAAACTCCTTTAACTGTTTCATGGATGCTCCGTGGCCAGACATTGCACAAAGATATATTAAAAATATTTTTTTTTGTTTCCCATGCAAAAAATATTAAAACAAATGTACTTACCATATGGCAAAAATGATTCAAAGTCGGAACCATCATACGAAGCTCTCTTTATAGCTCCACCGCCCACATCACCCCAATAGATTCTCCCAGTCAAACAGTCCACGTCAATTCCGACGGCTATCTGATAAATGGCACTGTTAAACGGAGTTGCGAATTCCCTTGGAGTGACCGTAAAAGGCACACGATATACTGACGCTCCATCACTTGCTACTAAGAAATTTCCAGCCTGCCTCGGATTCAGCTCACAGTTACTACCATTTCCGTTGTATCCTGTATTACATTCACATTCGTATCCGTCCCTCGTCTTCAAGCACGAAGCATGAATATCGCAAAGATATATATTCGTTTTACAGTTTAATTCGGGGTCACACCTATAACCGTCTCCTGAATATCCTTCCCGACATACGCACTGATATGTCGTTTCAGTTGGTGTACAAATTGCATCAGGATTACAGTCGTTTGCGACGTCACAGGTTTTACCTAGTGGCACACATTTTAAGATACCTTCACCTTCGAACCCATCATCACAACGACAGTAATTAACTTCTAACGTTGGGTCAAATAAGCAAGACGCGTGTTCTGCGCACACCGCTCCATTGCATAGCTGTCCATCGGGTATACAAGCGTCATTTTCGTCTTTAATAAAACCTTCGATGCACTGGCATACATATTCACCGGTTTCGGATTCAGGTCGACATTCCGCATTGTATTCACAATCTGAATTATTAGTACAACTAAAGTTAGGTCGGCATCTATAGCCATCACCGTGGTAGCCGGTATCACAAACGCAAATGAGCTCCCCAGCAGCAGTACCAACGCAATGCGCGTTGGTACCACACGAACAACTCGACCCTGATCGTTCAATGCACTCGTAAGCGTCGCCTTCATATCCCTCAGGGCAAACACAGTGGCCTATTGTTTGATCATTTGTCAAGTAGGAATCTGATAAAAATGAACAAATTGCATTTGGTGGGCAATCGGCATCAGCAGCACATGTAACTGAAAATTGTAAAAAGCATCTTTCATTAAAAATATGAATAGCAAAAGAACAAGTTTATAAATAATAAATTACAACCCAAAACTATAAAGTTGATATTGGTTTAATATATTTATAAAACGTATAAAAATGTTGACGGAGCGGTATTTAAACCTGCGTCTCTTTAAAACCGTCCAAGTGCTCTGGCCACTTAGTCATACATTCTATCCTGCTACGTCGAAATTTTTTACGCTTGTTAGAACTTTTTTGTTTTTATTCTAGAGTATTTGTTATTTTATGTATGCAAAACAGTTTAAAAATATTAAAAATAATAGTATTGGTTTGCTTGTTTATGACATATTAAGCTCGCTAAAGGGGCAGTGGGACTGTGTGTCTGTAAATGTTGTTGGTTGTCAATTCGTTCCCCACTCAGAGCAGACGTCATATTTAAATTATTTTCATTTCCTCGGTCTAGGTGCCCTCTGTGTTCAGGTTTCAGCTACTGAAATGTCTCGTTTTCGGGAGAAAAGGGGAGACCGGAATGTCGTTACACTATTTTTTCTGACTACCCTGCCGTGCGTGCAAAAACCGTGAAGCTACAAAAAATATCTAAAAATAAGTAGTCAAGTGAAAAAATAATTAATATTAACTCACTTGATGAATCACCATTTTCGTCCATTTCTGGTTCACTATCACTAAAACTGTCTATGCGACATAATTCGTTTTTGATAAGTGAATACCCTGGAGGACAAATACATCCATAGTTATCACAATGTGGCAGGACATAGGTTTCATTATAATCAGACTCGGCAGGTCGAGCTGTAGGCTCCGGCGTGTTAACAAATACCCTATCTGGATTTGTTACTTCTTCAGTTACGGTTCTGAGCGTTTGCTCAGGTTCATAGTCAGATGACGAATAAGATCCAGGTTCTGTGACCTGATCAACTTCCTGTTCTGGTGGTGGATATTGTCCTAGTTGTGAATAAGATTTTTGTACTTGATATTGATCCTGACCTTGTTCTGGAAATGATATTCGATCCTGATCTGGTGCCTGTTCTGGAAATGTTACCCGGTCTTGATCTATTCCATGCTCTGATACTTGTTCTGGTACTTGTTCGGGCGCTTGTTCAGGCGCTTGTTCTGGTACTTGTTCGGGCACTTGTTCTGATACCTGTTCATCTACCTTTTCTGGCTCTGGCCTTTGCCTCTCTCCTATTTCTCTTTGTTGTTCAATATCTTTAGTACAATACTTCCCATCACCTATATAACCTGGATTACATTCGCATTGATAACTATTATATTCTTCATAAAAACTACAATGACCGTATGGAGAGCAATTGCAAGCTTCGACAGCCCGCCAACACCTTTGACCGTCTCCAGTATAACCTGGCTTGCACAAACAAAAAGCTTCTTCAGCTGGATTATCTATACACTGTGCGTTGGGATCACAGATTTTATCCCGACAGCGTGATACATAGTTGCAACTAACTCCATTTCCTTCATAACTATCATGACACCTGCATTGGAATCCACCATCATGATTATAACAATCAGCATTTACATCACAGTTGTGAGTGGATGCTTCACATTCGTCTATATCTACACAAATATTTGATTCTCCATAGTAAATACTAGTGAAACCTGGTTGACAAACACAAGCAAATGAATCACCTCGTACAACACATGTGCTATGAGGACCACATGAATTACGTCCCTCAACACATGGATCCAGATGGTCATTAGAAATAATTTTATTGCTAGACCCATACCTAATAATATTATTCCTTGATTCGTAACCCAAGTAATTTTTGATAACTTTCAATGTTATTGGCACTGCGTCTTCTTCGGATGGAGGTGCATATTTGCAAGGGTTGAATACAAACGTTTGAGATACTGTTTGTTCATATTTTTCACCTGTTACTTTGTTTGTAAATATACGATTTGAAACGCTGTGTATTTGTCCAGGTTCTATAGCAGTGTATTGTTCATCGAATTCCGTTATCTCCAATCTCGAACCAGGTAGAACACTCGGAATAGTACCTCGTATATCTGCATCTAGGGTAAGTTGATCAAAAACGTCGTGTCCAACGAATTCTTGGCTAATTATCACCCTATCTTTAGTTTCAGGGAAATATATATCAGCTGTATGATTAAAAAAGCCACCCGTAAGTTGGTATCCATTTTTAGCTACGCCCGAAGGTTTGGCAAACAGCCATCCAATTGCTCCGCCGAGAGTATTTAAAAGCTGTAAACTACTTCCGAGAGATTGCGGTGCTTGTGACAGTGCTGTGTAGGTTCTTCCATCAGCAACTACAACGTACGCTTGGATGTCAACATCATTAAGATTTACATTATTTAAAATACCATTTAATTTGCCATGTACCCTCAAAGGTACGTCGTTTTTAATACAAGATTTTCCATTTCCATAGAAGCCCTCATTGCATTGACAACAGATTCCAGCTTGATAATCTACACATTTTGCCTGCAAATGACATACACTCGGGCCACTCTGGGCACAAGTCTTAGTTTCCTCTTCAATTTCTACTTCGTTTTCATCATACTGGTCTGGTACAGCCACTGTAGCGTTTATTGATATATTACCCACCCGGAAGATATATATTCCAGGTTCTTGAGTATTCGACCACCTTAAAGAATAAAAATATTATATAAAATTTAACTTGGATTAAACATTTAAACAAAGTATTTTGCTAAACTTACGAAACAACATTTCTTATTTGGTGACTACCAGAGCCTCTTAAAGTGAAGAGCCGTCCATCGTCCGCTATGAAACCAGCTTGAGCTTTAGCATCTGGTAGGCTCCCGGGCTGAGTTTCCTTTTGTATCCATTGGATTTCCCTCTCTGGATACAGGAATTCGACAAATGTTTCTGTACCGTTACTTATCACTGCAATTTGGAAACTGTTTTTATGGTATTGCCATTGCTTGCTCGCGTACGTCACATCTATCCACGAGGCTATGAAAACGCTTGTTGGTCTAAAATCGTAATAATCGTGGAAGTTATTCTGCACAATATCTTCAGCTTTGGTTAGAACGTGAGATTCGTTCGTTTCTCTATAGTATACCTCGCCAGATTCGGTAGTGTCGACGTTAGAATAAAATGCTGCTATCGATGGGTATGGCAGAGGGAATTCTGCGTTGAGGAAGTTTGGTATATCCGCCCTGAATGATAAAATCCCATAATTGTTGACCTGAAATATAAGAATAATAAATTTTAATACAAATATCTTAATATTTTTTATTAAGAGAACCTCTCAATAACAATAAATCTGATGATCGTTATTTTTTGTCTTGAATACTTTATTTTTAAAAATAGCTTCACCCAAGTCATTACTTCCAGCTTACACTTTTCCTTTTACTGCTTGTTATTTTAGTCTTTTACGATTTTGAAATAATTTTTAAGCCATATTTTGTATAAGAAGAAACTCCTTAGATGGTAAGTCTAATAATTTCTTAAACTAACATATTTCACAAGAAACTCCTAAGATTGTAAGTCTAAAAATTTCTTAAACTAACATATTTCACCTCATTTTCGAAGAGAACAAGAGAAAATTTATGTTATACTGTTGCATAAGCACATATTCTAAGTGTTAAGTGATAACAATGATTACTAGCGCAGTGTTAAATTTTCTATTAGAGCACATTTTTTTCCAGCTTCACACCTTTTCTTGCATAGGCCGAGAGAACCTACCCACCTTTTTCATGCATGGTTGCAGATGGGAGGCCCCGACGGATCCGGCTCGTTACATATATATATTTTTTTACTTCGAGGGTTTTCAATTGTTATAACCTTTTTTCAATTTCATTTTAATCGTCGTGGGTGTTTTACGAGGGTGGGTGTTTTATTTTTATTTCTTATAGTTAGCTAGACTAATATGGTTGTTGAGCAGTTAGTCGAATCCTTAATTTCTATAAGTCAATGGAAACGCACATCACGCCGAACAAAATTTGTTAAGGCGGTTTATCCGTATTTCTTACAGTTTAACTGGTCTATTATAATTTTACATCAGGTATTTCACTCTACCTTATCAATTATACCCTAAGTCCTGCCCTTTCATTCAAATTCGTCCAGTAACGTAGTTAGAAGATGTGCAAACAGACAGACAAAAATTAAAAACCATAGATTCGTACGTATTCGACCGTAACTACTTTTTCATTTACATATATATGTATACATATATATACATATATATTTTACTATATAGGTACATATAAACATGCATGCCTTCGTCCGCATAATTTTCGTAAAGGTATCCATAGTTTTTCCTGCACATATTACTAAAAAGATGATTAAACATAGTAAAATATGATTCTCTATTAGGTACCCGTAGAAACGTTGTGACCCCCTGATAAGCATATCGAACGCTTAGGCACCTACTAAGGTCTTGACATTTGCTTAACTTCTGATAACAACACGAAAATTTCTAAACAAAATTTACTTATTTACTACTAATGAACTTACTAACTAATAGGCCATTGTTTCATAGCGGGGCAGCGTCTGACTGTCAACGAGAAGGTTGTAGGTACGATCCGCACCAGGGGAATTATTATATTAGTATTATTTTCGTTTCAGTGGGACAATGTGTACTGTACATGCCTTGATTGGGTTTGATTGCATCTTGAAGGAATTCTTATATTCTTTACACGCAACTACACACAGCTTTTGCGCTACAAACAGCTTTTGAGACACTGAATTAAGCGCTCGCGCAAGCTTTTTGTATCCGAAAATTTGAAGAGAGATGTCTCCATTTATACGCGCGCCGTAGTCGCGGACAGTAGTTAGTGTGAAATATAATAAATTATATAATTTTCATTATATTTTGTATGTCATTTAATATAAATTACACCATTTGTATCAATTACATCTCATTATATGTTGTCCTTCATATTCAAAATCTAATATTCACCCCATCGTAGT
Source organism: Podotricha telesiphe (assembly GCA_038994665.1). Classification (NCBI taxonomy): domain Eukaryota; kingdom Metazoa; phylum Arthropoda; class Insecta; order Lepidoptera; family Nymphalidae; genus Podotricha; species Podotricha telesiphe. The sequence goes on along the minus strand of JAOYRR010000067.1, from coordinate 355,102 downwards.
GCCGTCGCCGTATACGTACGTATGTCTTAAATAGTATAGGTTTGAATACCAGTATAATTGATATTTAATGTATGTTATTTTTCGTTTTAGTTACACATAGAAGCGCCGATTTTGAATATTAAAAGTATTGCCAAATTAACAAAAAATATCACTGCTTGTTTACCAACTTTATAAAAGTAAACTTAAAAATTTTTGCCAGTAATAGCAATTAATTTAAATTTCACGAATCTTCGTATAGAGTGCAATTTTGCCATTTTGATAAGAGTGCAGCGGAACACGTGGGCGCAGGATACTCGGGCAACGACTTTTTATTAGTCCTTTCCTAAATTATCGATATTAGTTCCAACTAATGTAGGACGAACTAAATATTATAATAATTGTTTAATGAAATTTGTTTAATTTAATTTCAGTCTTTGTTAATTTAAAAAAAGAAGCACGGTCACGGTCAGTTATCTATCCCGTGCATTAGACATCTATTGTATTTTTATAAAGTAAAATAAAAAAAAATTACTGAAATTATAATTAATACCTTGTAATTTTTGACGTTGGTTTCTGTCTGATCATCATTTCCACAAGTAAAAGACTATTTAAATTGGATTTATTTTTACAATTAAGTCTCTACATTCAAAACTTACGCCACCTATGTTATGACAATGAAAAAAAAATTAATAAAAAAAAATTGTAAATCAATCACCACGCATTTTACGTCACATGATCGAGTCAGTCTGAATTTCCTACTGAACAATGCTGCAAACATTACGCACGAAACTGTGAATTTCTCTAATATAATAAACGTTTTCTTTTCATCATCTACGAAAAGGTGGTCGATAACTTTGCAAGCATTTACTGGATTTAAAAACAAAAGCCACGCGATGGCCTAGCAGAATCGACGTAGTTAAACCATTACGGTATCACTACGGTTTTCGTAGATATTTAATGTATTGCTGGAAAAGTCTGGTGATTCGTCGGAATGGTATTATATAAACATCTCACAAGCAATTTCGCTTGTCTTGCACATTCAAAAATATGGATTTAATTGCTTGGTAGTAATTTGGATCGATATTTTCAACGAAATTATTCTTATTTGATAAAAATGATGCAGTGCTCTTGGATAAATTTATTAAATAAGTTGATTGATAAGCTTCCAAAGTGGCTCACGAACTCGATGTAGGAACCAATTTCTCACTAATAAATACAATTTGCCCAAGAAGAAAACCAACAAACACTTCAATATGAACTCGAACAAAATCCAATATAGAGTTCAGTAGATGAGTTGAAGACATTTACCGATGTATTTGGCTTTCAGGGTTCATTTATTTAATTAAGTACTCCAAAGAAGATGCAATAAAACATTATCAATATTGAAATCTGAAGCATTCAGGTGTTGCAAGTAGTGAATCAGACATTGGCAATATTGTTTGCATTAAAGTTGCATTTTGCAGTAAACCAGTCTAATAATCTACAAACCCTATTAAATATATATATATACCAAACACTTTATTTTAAATTTAAAATTAACAATGCTGCAGCAAAGGCTAAATAATTTAGCTATAGTTAATTTCAACATTAAATTTTGAAACTGCTTGTATATAATAAGTTCTTTGATTTTCACGATTATTACACATATTAGAACCCATTAAACCACCCATTACAATACATATTAGAACCCGATGTTTCGAACACTTTACAGTAGTCCGTGGTCACAGGTAGACTGTATGTATTTTCAAATACCAAAATTATACGCGATTAATCCGATTAAAATAGTTTCATTTCAAAATGCTTGTATATAAGAAAGTTGAGAGAAGTATTCAAGTATTATACATACATATTTTACACTGGATTTAACAAAAATCACTAAGAACTTAATCAAAAGAAATTTTGTTACTTGTAAGGTGGTATAATCGATACTATACGCGGGCAATCAAACAGCTAGCGGCGGGTATATTGGTTGATCAAAGACTTTCCTGAACTTACTGTCTATCTTAGTCCAGGAAGTGTTTAAAACTAAACATATACCTATGTAAAACATAAATTTCCCGTTGCCGTTTATTGTGCTTTTTAGGTGCTTTCCTACACTAGCTGTAAAGGGACTTACATACCGCCAACAGCGACGCTAATGCTACGCCCAGTGGCAAAGCTGGCGACACACTTGCATAGATTCTCGGGAAGCCCATAAGTTGGTAGTTTCGCTAAAATTTGTACACTTATATATGTTTTTATTTTTCATTTGCAGTTGTTGAAGTGGAATTCAACACTGCACTTTATCATATCAGAGCAGAGAAATGAAAATAGTTTAAATGTAATCATACCTCCGAATGAGCCACGAACCCACTTACCAATTGCATTTGCAGTCAGTCCCACTGCGTTACTATAGCCTCGAGTCTTTGTACCAGTTAGATTAATTATATATATACAGACATTTCCAATAACAATAAATTATTAATTAATAAATCACCTCCATTACAAATGGACATGCCTAATTTGTTTATTTGATCTAACACACTATCGATTGTGTTACAATTTCGGACATTGTTCTAATTCATTAAACACGAGCACGTGTAAAAGACGGAAGTACAGATTAACATATAGTGATTTAAATTTGTAACTTTTGACCTTCTAACTACCATAATACATTAATGTATAGAAATAAATAGAATAGACTATATGTGGACTTTGCAAACGTTTCATTTGTTTCATACAATATTTTTAAGATCTTTTAAAGTGCTATTTAACACTAACGAAATTGAAAAACATTTTTAGAAAACGTATATAAATTTCTAATTTTTATACGTTTTCTAAAAATATATATATATTTTTAGTTAGTCTAGGTTTCCATAGAACGAATAAAAGAAATTGTATTGGAGGCTGTCGTGGTGCAGTGGAAGAGTGTGATTATTGTGGGTTCAGTCTTCAGTCGGGAAATGATTATTATTGAACTATTCGATATCTAAACGCCCAGACACTAGATTGGCATTGTCTAGTTTGCTATGCAGAAAAAATCGTTAAGCAGACAGTGAAATTTTTTTTTGATTAGATTAAGTCAAGTGGTTTCAATCAACATGCCTATATCACTTATATATATATATATATATATATATATATATATATATATATGTTCACAAAGTCATTCTCTTTACCCGACTCTGCAAAGTTCCTGGATCTATGTGTCTATATCTATTAACATTGATAAGCTGTTTTTAAAACCTAGTGTCAAGACAACGGAACGCTGCGCTTCGTCTTGTTCACCAGAGCAGTTCCTCCAAGTGGGAATGGAACCCACGACTAATCGCGTTTACAATCAGACTCTAGCCCTGGATGGCTATTTAATACAAACTAAAAACATTCCCTACCAAGTTTTAGTGAATTTGCATAGAAATTAATTAATTCAATTTTTAAAGTCACCTCATTATTATATTATCCACATTTTTCCAAGTACCTATTATTAGCTTGCAATGAAAAAGTGAATACATTTGGCACACGACGCGCGACGCTTTACGTCAGTAAAATGCATATAAACAAGAGTACGCTCATTATTTCGGCATTTCCATTTTTTTTGTATTCTCGATGCCACTTTATCAAACTATTTCTGAGTAGCAGTGGGACGTAAAAATGTGTATCAATGTTGATACACATACATAAAAATACCGTTGGTTATATATTTTGTTAACTTTTTTAAAGTGTTGTTCCCACACTAAGGAAATTGAAAAAGACATATTTAGAAAACGTATAATTTTTTTATAAAAATTTGAAATTGCCAGCTGTGTTCAAATTTTTATACGTTTTCTAAATATGTCTTTACCGTTGGTTATTTGTTTAAATGAAATGAGGGCACGCTTCACGCTTTTTCTCACATGCTGAGTGAGAGATAACTTAATGTCAAGACACTCCGTTCTCCACTTTCCGCCCGAATTCGAAATATTGCGCGTTAAGTAGGGAATCTCAACGCCGTGCTTTATCCTCATAAAAATTAAATCGCCGTATAAACATTTTAACGTAGCGGGTTTCGAACCCGCACCTCTTGAAAACCGTTCAAACGCTCTGACCGCTACACCATGGGTTCTACATCCAGCTGCGTCGAAATTCTTATACGCTTATTACAACTTATTTTTGTTTTTAACATTTCAAAAGGCGCAGATTTGGATCCTGCTGCGTTAAAATTTATATACGCTTTCTAAAAATAGGTTTTTCAATTACCTAAGTGTGTGATAAACACTTTAACACTTTTCCTTGATAAAAACATTTCTTGTTTTATTTATTTATTATTTAATATAGGTACAGTCAATTACGTATTAATAGATTTAAATAGTCAGCTTATACAAATACTAGTTGTTAACTCGAAATTCGTTCACGTAGACTATATGCCATACTATTTTCATTCATTTTACACACCCCGAAGGAATTTACAAGTCAAATTTAAGCTTTTTTGTCTTGTTTTTCAGCCATTTAGTGAGTAACGGAAAAATTATATATAAATATATATTTTGATGCTATACCAATATACTTCTCTTACGTCTATCAATCCCACTAGCTTCTAGGTCTATCACGAAGCTTTGTCACCTCTGTTATATCTTATAGTACTCATATATACGGGAGCTACGTGAACTTACGGACTTATTAAAAAGAATTTACTTACAAATATAGTTTCATAAATTTCACCAAAGTACAGAATGGGCACGTTCAGTTGGATTTCCGGCGACGATATGGAAGGTCCTCTGGGCAGCCTTTGGTCCACACCATGTCCGTGTGGGTAGAACTGGTCGCGCGTTATCGCGCTTACACCCGCGACGCACAGCAACAGGACGCCCGGCCACATCGCTAACTAGCTTTAAACTGATGCTTTGTATAGCTTTTGTTTGCAGCGTAAACGTTTTATGTAACGTTTTTAATTTTTCTTATTTAAATTTTCAGGGTTTTTGCGTATTTTTTTTATGATTTCGAATAATTGACCTAATAGGCTTTCTAAGATAGTATTAAGGCTTAATTGCTAAGCTAAACACTGTTTAAGAAAATTTTATGTTTTTTTATTTACTCAACCAATAGTTCAAAGATTCTTTTAATGTGATATAAAGGATTTTTAAATTGTAATTCTCCTATACTGCATATAATTTATAAATTAAAAACAAAAACAGAATATATTAATTTTATTACAATATATATTATAAAGTTAAATTTCTAATATTAGAATTTTTCAAGTGCTGTGTCGCGTATATTGTGTATTGAGGCCGTCAGTTAATATAAAACAAGTACAACCAAATTAAGATTTGTGCACAATTTATTTATTTGCCTAATAATAACTTGACATAGATTTGGACTTTTTTTCATAGCCAATCGTTTCTTTCCCTCCATAAACTCTATATCTCTACTCTACTCTATTTACAGCATTGGGTTCGTTAGTCAGAGAGAACCTAGTGTCTGAGAACTTTCCGCCCGAACTTGGGACATTGCGAGTAGAGTGGCGGCTATCGTGGCGCAGTGGGATAGCGTTTGACAGAAAACGTGATTGCTTTTGGGTTCTTGCTACCGATATATTTAAATAAATTTCATTTCTCCTCCCTGGTACCTCGAACAAAGCGTGGCATTGATTTCTGCTAATCAAACGCAATGTCTCGATTTCGGTCGGTAAGTGGAGAATGATGTGTCTTGACTCCTATGCTCTCTCTGTGTAACCTGCTATGCGAAAAGAGCTTGAAAGTTCCATTATATTATTAGAATAGATAATTTGAACCTTTTTGGTATTCTATTGTTAGCCTATGCGTATGAAATATTGCGTTTTGGATGGGAGAACTTGTTAAAAAGAACTTATTTAAAAAAAAAAGCATCCTTTATGACCTAATTAATCTATAAAATTACATATGGCTGTAAAACATTCGAAAATAAATTACTGTAATCTAAGAACAAGGAACATTACAACATTTCACATAAACAAAATATAGGTTAATCACCGTCGGTTAGTTTTACTGTTTGAACACTTAAGTGAGGCTGATGAAAAGGAAGCTTTAAACTCAAAAATGTTATTTTAATCTTATTATTTTGAAAATAGGAAACGTTTTTTAGATTATTTTTAAATTGAATTTATTTATATATTATTGTTATTATCAAATATCACTGTTAGAAAGAGCCTAATATTCAAATCGTCACTTTCATATTAAAAAAATTTTCAAAGTGTTGGCGGTACTCAACACTGCAAAGGGGTAGTGCAATTATGTATATATAATATAAAAATTCAAACCAATATCTATTGTATCCACACAGCGACTTCAACTGCACTACGACGGCGAATGTTTCACAATAAGAGACGAGACATTGAGTGTTAAGTCTCGGAACTCTTTGGTACCAAAGCGGAAATATGAATATATTCTAAATATCACCATTTTTTCCAGTGGGAATCGAACCCACAAGCACACACGTTTACAGTCAGAGCTTGTCAACGACATTTTTCTTTGAATTCGCCTAATATTACTTATTATTGAAGACAAATAGGCTTATGTAAATAAATGTAATATAACCGCGAAGTATAAAATCTTATCAATGAAAGATAAGCGTCGTTAGGTTGGTCATTACTCTAACTTTTGACCTCGACTAAGAATTTCGATTGTAATAAGTTCAGTTAAAATTGTCATTTTTAAATACAATATTTAAAATGTTTTATTTGTATGTTTTCCATAATGAAATAATAGTTATTAGTTTATTACAAATAGATAGCTTTAAATTGTATGCGGAAAGTAACAAGTCAAAGTTGATTCCGTTCTCAACAAAGATAGAAAAGTTTTAAATGGTAAAACTCGACATCAAAAGAGGAAAACGCATTCATGTTTTTTTTTCAGCCGCATCCAGGGCATTCTGTGTAGGGCATTGTGTCTAGTACCGTAACTGAACGCCGCACTTTCCTTTTCTCTTATATTTTATGAAGTCGTCGTGGCGCAGTGGATCTGTGCCTGGCTGTAAATGTGATTACTATGGGTTCAACTCGAATGCCTCGCTGTGCCATTCCTCCTTGGATCTAAGCTTAATCCTGCCTGACATATTATATGCGGAAAAGGCAAAAAGCTATCTACATCCATACAAATAAATACATATGAAGTGTCTGTGTGTAGTATTAAAATAACCGCTATTTACTAAATATCATAATATGTATACACGGAACATATACCAAAATAATATCTTTTGTTATTTAAGTATATGTAGTGATTTATAATTTTTGTCTGTCTGTCTGTTTGTTCCGGCTAATCTCTGGAGCGTCTGGACCAATTTTAAGGGGACTTTCACTGGCTAATGTAATACGGAGCAATTTAGGCTATCTTTATATTAGAATTCCACACGGACGAAGTCATGGGCACAGCTAAGTAATAAATATAAACATTTCAAGTTGTATGCAACAAAATATTGATTCACTTAAATTGTCATTTAGTTAAATTTACTCATAATACTCTAATCAGCGATAGCAACTCATTACCCATTATAATATAATGACACATTTGATACTATATTAAAGTTTATTTTATTAAGACGTTTATTTACCCGTCCTAATTCTCGTTTAGCTATCGAAACGTAGATTATTGAAAAACATATTTAGAAAACGTATTATAATTTTTAACGCAGCGGGATTCGAACCCGCGCCTCTTGGAAAGGGCATTCAAGAGGTTTTAAGAGGCCCAGGTTCGAATCCCAATGCGCTCTAAATTTTTACACGTTTCCAAAATATGTTTTACAAACTCCTAAGTGTGTGTAACACTTTAAATGTAAAAAAATAGATTATTGATTTTTCCTTAATTCACAATCGTGAAGGATAATATGAAATTTGGTATAGTTAAAGCTTATATAAGCCATATGGTACCAGAAGTGTTTTAAGACAATAAGTAATAGAAATACATTAAATTAATAAAATAAATATCACTCAGACTCATTTTTGTTTAACTTACAAATTTGTATAAAGTGGCAGTCCCGTTGCCAAGGCAACGCATATTTTACGCGTCAAAACGCCACTAGCCGTTATTAATATAAATATTAAATAATAACACACACACGTTACCGAATTTAGATTTTTGCATGATATGAAAGTTTTAAAGGCCCCCTTAGTGTAGGCTACACTTGGCTCGCAAAACCCAGCTCTGCTCTGAGCTCCTCTGTCTGACACGCAATGGAACCTAATATATGGTCATATTCAAAAAATATCACAATTGAAAAATGGTTGTAAAAAACTAATTAGATATCATTTATTATTAACAAAACAACGTTCAATTAAACAAGAGTTGTCTTTGAATAAGCCACATCTTACCGTTTACTCAATAATTGTAGACATTTGTTTATTAATTATGAAAAATCGAACACGCAATTACAATAAAAAAAAAATTACGCTAAATTTCATGATAAAATATTTCGAAAGTATATTAGTTCTAACATTTTTTTTTATTGTAAGCTAAAATAAAAAAAAAATACTTAAATGTCCATTGACTTAAGTGATAATTTTTCATGCGAATATATCTTTCCAAATTTTTGGGTCGGCAACCTTTCGCCTATGCATGCCAGCTTGGCATCATGCCCTGAGATAAAACTTTCAATTCTACATTATTCCTACAATACGTTTACAAATATCTATTTTTATTTACATTAAATTTAGATTGAAGTGTTTTTCGCCCAAATACGAGATTGCATGGTGATTGAGGAAGGCCAACACAGCGGGGAACCAGAATTGATTTACATATAATCAAGTCCTTGAATGGTGATAGAATCCAGAACTATCGCGTTTCCATTGGAACGTCTGATCCACTACGACAAAATAGTCTCTAGTCTATTTATATGGTACAAACAAATAATTTAAAATTTCACTTTATTAGTGTATTTTCTTGTACATACGCAACAGTAAAATAGCCAGGTTATTTTTGAAATGAAACTATATTAACCGGATTAATCGCGTATAATTTTGGTATTCGAAAATACACGATACTGACCACGGATTTTGAGATAATAATTGTATCAAATGACAGACAAGGGCCACCTCAGTCTTCCTGTGACCACGGACTACTGTAAAGTGTTCGAAACGTCGGGTTCTAAAAATGTATTTTCGAATACCAAAATTATACGCGATTAATCCGGTTAAAATAGTTTCATTTCATAATGCTTAATAATCGCGAAAATCAAAGAACTTATTAGCCAGGTTATATTTAAATTGGTATTTACGGTGAAGTTAAAGTCTGAAACATAAAATGTATGGTACAATGGTTCAATTAGTATACTCCTTGGTATTTTATAGGTTTCCAATATCCTTGGGGTTGGTGGAGACTAGACAGGTTCTAATATTGGGATAATCCTTTTATCACTTTTATAGCAGTTTATAGACGCTGTAATAATTAGAAAATAATTTATATGAAAGGATATAATTTATTAAGCATTCAAAAATTTCCAATAGCAAATTAAGTAGCCGTGAAAGTGGAAGGATGTATTACGAAGTACTCTATGGCAAGTTAGCGTCAAATGGTTATAGATAAAAATATATTTTATATCTTTTTATCTTTTATATGTTTATATTTATATTTTTATTCATATACTTTATTCATACACTTATTCCCCATATATCAGGGTAGACAAAGAGAATCTAATGCCAAGGACGCGGGAAAAAGTGCAAAAGCGGGGAAATAAAAATTGTTAAAATATACAAATCTTCAATCTTCAAATGGGGGTCGAACTTGTAATCATCGCCTTTACAATCAGACGCTGCGCCACGATGGCCTCTATTGAAATACTTTAGTACTAAATAATAAGGATCAATTAGTGTTTTTCAACGTTTATTTTAAACAATAGTCTAATAATTATAAGAAAATGCTCAGTACTCGAGGAAAATATTTAAATTATTTACATTTCATCATAACCAACGTTATGATAAGGCGAAGTGAGATTCAGGCGTAAAACGGAGAATGTAGTGTCTTGACACTAGGTTGTGTATGTAGAAAATCTATCTATGCGGGAAAAAGTGTAAAACTGTAAAACAAAATAAACGTCTAAGAAATATATTTTTAGAAAACGATAAAAAATTTAATGCAGCGTGATTCGAACCCGCGCCTCTGGAAAACCGTCCACGGCTAACGTCTAAGCCTCACTTTGAGCATATAAAGTAATTCTATTATAATTATTATGTAACAATTATTCTAATAATATATTGTACTTATTCATTACATACATACAAATGAACTTATTGAGTAATATATATAAAAAAAAAACGTTCTTTAAAGAAATTGAATCTGAAGTTAATATAAGGCTTGAAAATTCGTGATGTTTTTATAATTACATATACTTTGTAGGTAATTTGGAAATTAATTATAACAAATACTATTTTGCAATGAGCTTATATGACGTAAATATCATTGGGCGTTCGATAAACCACCAATATAAATAGAATAGTAGGTTAGTCGAGGCATCAATACCTAAGTGTGACCTAAAAGTACCTACTAAATAGATATGGACGCTAAAATTGTATTCGTATTTTGTTTACATTTGCTGTGTTTAAAGGTTTGTCTGTTTATTTATTATTAATCTGTTCGAACCTCTCGTGTGAAAGATTTTGTTTAATTTCTTATGATTTCCCTGCTCTGGGAACGATTTTTTTCACATAGCGAAGTATTCAGAGAGAACCTAGTGTCTAGACATTCCGTTCTCCGATTTCTGCCCGAATTAGATACATTGAGTTCATCAGAGTTCAACAGAATGGAGAAATGAAAATAATTAAATTATGATAATTCCACCGATTGGGAATGGAACCAGATGCCGTACCACTGCACCACGAAGGCCTCTAAATAAATTTTGTCTATACTAATTTACCAAATTAGATTTAGCTTTGTGACATAATCATTATGACGTAATCATATAAATAAACTATTTTTTTTGTTCTACAGAATACCTTCGCTCAATGTATCAATAATGCGATGTTGCCAGAATTCGCCAACACAATTGCAATGCCAACCGCCATGCCAGGACAGTTCACAGGCCAACTTGCCATGCAAATGCCGTTCTTGCCAGCACCGAGTTTCTCCATATTCGCCGATGGCTTAGTTATAGATGGACTTGTATCTGTAACTGGTTCAATGCCATTCCTTGGCACGGTCACACTAGGCGGTACTTTGCCAGCCAATGGCCAAGGTAGTGTTTTGTATAACTGCGGTAGTGGCCAGATTGGCATATTTAATGAAATGCCAGTAGGACCACAAGGTGAAATTCCAGCTGTCAGGGCGATGCCAGCAGCTTATAATCCAGTTTTTGTTATATAATTATTGTATTACTTTGTTTTTCTTTTGTAATTGTGGTTGAATAAATGTGTATTTTTGATTATATATGTATTTTCTTTCCTTTCTGGTTTATGATTTTTATTTCTTACGATTACTATTCTAAGTTACACAAGTCGAAGTCGCGGCATTGAGCGTCGCCAATCAACATGCAATATCTCGATTTCGGACGGAAAGTGGAGAATCAAACACAAGACAAACACACAATGTCTTGACACTAGGTTCTCTCTAACTGTCCTGATATGCAGGAAAAGGCGTGAAGCTGTAGTTATTACAACAAGTCATACGTTTTTATTATCTTCACCACACAAAAACTGCATATGTCCGAATCCGATGACAAGATGCTAATGTTGAGGCCAGAATTACCAGGACATATCTTAATCGTATTATTTTTAGGTGTTTTAGAGTATTATGTGAATATCAATGATTTTAATATAATAATTAATTTATTATTTTATTTCAGCTATATAATTTATAATTTTTTTCGTATAGCATGTTAGTCAGAGAGAACCTAGTGTTAAGACACCCTGTTCTTCCCTTACCGCCAGAATTCCAGATATCGCACATTCAGTGGCGAAACTCAAGGACGCGCTTTTCCTTACCAGAGCAGGGCAATGAAAATAATTCAAATACAATAATTCCACCGAATGGGAATCGAACGCTAACTTTATACGTGTAAAAAAACAAACACTTCATTCCATAAGATTTCTGTAGGTTTCGTTCACCAGAGCGGAGAAATCGATACTAAATGATGACCACTCCACCGAATGGGAATCGAACCCACTACCAATCGCGTTTCAAATCGCGTCAAAAATCATTTCATAACAGTTATTATGAAAATACGGTAATATCACACATAAAAATTGTGCCACTAGTAGTATTTAACTATAGCGTGAATATATCACGTACAGTGTAGACTGTAGAAGCAAGTATTAAGTAATGGCGATAAAGATTCATACGCTATTACCAAAACATATTATTTGTACAATAAAGTTGAGTATAAAGAGAAGTCTTTTTTTCTTTTCACGCATCTCCCGGATATAGTAGGGTGGTAAAAGAGTTATTTATTTATTTTATCAAGATTAATAACGATTGTTACCAGAAATATTGTCTTAAAACTAGTACAACTAATGTAATATCACTTAAAAGGTAAACGTCACATGCAAAAGACAATGAATGAATGAAAAGGCAAATATTTAAAAAAATATATTTATAAAGTGTTTGTCACACACATAGGAAATTGAAAATATATATTTAGAAAACGTATAATTATTTTAAAGCAGCGGTATTTGAAACCGTGCCTTTAACGAAAACATTTCTACATCAAATTCTTTCAAATTTTTATACGTTTTCTAAATATATGAAAAGGCAAGGTTAATACAACAATTGCACAATACAATATAACTTTACAATATTAACAAAATCATAGTTAACCTATTGTCCTTTTACTTGTCATTAATTGGAAAATGGAAACTACTAACACTTATAGGAATGTTTGATCCCGGCATTGATTTCCATGGAGGTGGTACAGAGTCCAATTGGCTCGTGGCATCTTGATACAAGACCAACTTCTACAAGAAAATAAGCTCAATATAGTGTCAAGTCACTAGTTCTAAGCTTTCGTTCGCAACACAACACTCTGCTTTGTGTAAACGGAGAATTTACTAAAGCGATAATTTTTTCTTTGATTTTCACGCTTTTTCACGCATAGCACGTCAGCGAGAACCTAGCCTCAAGCGTTCGAGAGCCATTAATTCCATAGCTAATTGTTGCCATATTAACGTTTATAAACAGGACTACAATTAATTAGAAATACATTTTATAAAAATAAATAAAACATACTACTGTATGTATATTTTCACTTTTATATTAAGTGACAGACACGTTACTAAGGCAACGCGTATTTTACCCTTCAACTAAACCACTGGTGCATGTATTAAAATTTAAAGAAGAGCAAAAATAAAACATTAAGCAAATATTAGAAAATTAGTTTTTATTGTTATGTTAACAAAAATCAACGAACAGATTACAATTTGTGACATTATATGTATCATCTAAATATAAAATCTCAATCACAAAAATACAATGAGTATATAATTTAAATACTATAATGTATACTTGTCTATATATTCTAAAAGGCTAACTTTATAGGATGTAAAAAAAAACAAACACTTCGGTCCATAAGATTTCTATAGGTTTGAACCTCCTTTCCACCGCCGCGTTTCGTCTCGCTCACCAGAACGGAGAAATCAATACTAAATTATGATCACTCCACCAATTGGGAATCGAACCCGCAACCAATCGCGATCCAACTGCGCCACGACGTCTTCACTTATATGTTGCATTAAAATAAACACCCTATATACAAATACATATACGATCTATCCTCTTTGTCCTGTTTCTCTTGGTTATATATATTGAAAATGAGTTAGCAATTTAGAAAATATATCCAGTACACATATACTATACTATACTATTACAGTTTTAGGCGTAACAGTAGCCTTCGTTTTGGTAACACCATTCCGGCTCAATGGACTCGGACTTGACTCCGTGACGGACGAGGCGCTCTCTGTAAAAAAATAATTTATAAAAATAATAATTTATAAATGAAAGAAAATTACGTAATCATTATAATAGAATATATTATCTAACAATCATTTGTTTATTTTGTGTATTAGTTAAAAAACAATTTTACGCAGCGCTTTGTTCTTGTTCACCAGAGAGGAGAAATGAAAATAATTTAAATATCAGTCACTGCACTGAGTGGGAATCGAACACACGCTACACTTGCATATATTTATTATAATATTGTTAAAATATTTAGTAATGGCTATTTAGTTATATATTTATTTTATATAATAGTTTTTCGAAAACGAATAAAAAATTGTATAAGGACGGTTACCAAGAGGCGCGGGTTCAAATCCCGCTGCGTTCCAATTTTTATACGTTTTCTAAATATGTCTTTTTCAAATTACTTAGTGTGCGAATAACACTTTAAAAAATGTTAAAAATATTTTTTTAAAACTAATTTTGAAAAGGTATATTTATGCAATGATCCCGTATAAAGTAAAAACTTCTAGACGTCTCAGGATATTAAAACACTGGTTGACTCCACGTTTACTTCGCTACATTAAAATAAATATAATAGACAAGCATTAAATAATGAAATACTAAAATTAATGTACAAAAGCTGTAGAAATTTATGCATATCCATTTTTAAAAAATGTAAAAGAAATTACGATAAAAATCCAATGGACAGCGCAAATAAAGACAACAAAAAACTATGGCAGGCTATTAAATGTATAATTTATAGAAACAATTTATATGACTATCCAATAGAACTCCTGACATAATCTTTATCAGGATTCATTAGATATTGTATATAATTATTTTACAAACATTGCTCAAAACTTTTCATAATAATAAATAACTAAAAAAGAAGTTAAATTAGCAAAAGAAGATACTGTTTTTCGTTCTAGAAGATACTGTTATAACAGAAGTTGACAGTCTCATTGAATATTCAAAAACTGCTTGCACAACTGGCTACGATGGCATCAGTAGCTCATGTCTCAAAGAACATAGTATGTCACCCGTCGCTCCCTGAACACAACTGTTTAACTTATATTAGCAAAATGAAATATTTCTTTAATCACTTTAAAAAACTGTTATTCTAAAAATACACAAAAACGGAGTCAAGAACTACGTAAATCAATATAAGTATGGCCCAATGGCTTTACACTGCGTACCTAACGTTAAGCATGCGGTACTCGGCGTCCTGCCACGAGGTGTCGGGCTCCGCCCACAGGCGCTCCGCCAGAGCGGCCGCCCGCGGCCACAGCCGCCCCTCCACTGACGACGCGTCCGCCTGCTCCGTCCACAGCGCAGCTTCTCCGCCTGTCCATTTTTTTTTTATTATTTTAGTTTATCAACGAAATATGATCATAGCACATAAGGCCTATATATTTTTTGTTTTCTTTTTATTTTACTGCAGATCACCACATCATTCTGTTTATATAATAAAATAAATTATTATTTTAATTGATAAAATTTATCTTTTTAATAAAAATATATATATTTTTTTAACAGTCAATAACTTAATAATACCTAATATCTGCTTATAGTGCTCCTGGGCCATTATCCTTGGACTGTTTTCGTACACTTTCTGCCAACCAATGTACGGTGAACACCAATTGTTGCCTGAAAAAATAAACAAGCGATATTTTTTTTGTATTTAAATAGCCCATAGGTAATACGACAAGACATATATGAGAGTAAAACATTTATTTAAATGCGATTTTGGAAAAGGATTTTGTCCACCGTGTCCACCGTGGTACAATGGGACATTGTCTGACTGTAAACGCAATTGGTTGTGGGTTCGATTCCAACTCGGATAAATAAATACATTCACATTATTTTCATTTCTATGCTCTGGTACGAATTGCGGCCATCCAGCATGCAAAGACTTGAATTCCGGTGGAAAGTAGACCACGGAGTGCCTTGACACTAGGTTCTCTCTGACTTTCCTTGCTATATGCGGTAGATGTTAGAAAAAAAAGAAGTTACCTGATCCAACCCAGGCACCGAACCCGCAATCAAAGTAAAGGGCGTCATAGTTGGACATGATGAGTTGGTAGCCCTTCTCTAACAGACCCTTGATCTGAGGATCAGCTCCCGTCGTCCATACCTACAATGTTATATATATATTTATTATCACATTCTTACTTAAATCACAAACTTGGCTTAAATTTATAATTTAAATGTTGGAATTTTTTTGTTTAGGAACCGATTGAAATGAAATAAACACCTAATGCCGATAAATCCTAATTTCAAGTACGTTCTCCACTTTTCGGCCGAAATACAGACAAGAGGAAGAGAGAGATTGAGTAGGGGAACTCAACATCGCGCTTTGTCTTGTAATCATTTCCCCGAGTGGGAATCGAACCCACAACCATAGTGTATGCCATCACACTACGAGTACACCAGGATGGCACTCATGAATATTTAAATATATGGTTTTTAACATACAAATATATTTTTGACGTTACTAAACTATCGTGTTACGTACAAAATTGAATATAACAGGGTTAGAATCTCCGCCTCTCGGAATATCCGTTCTAAACTTTAAGCGTATATATCTTTGTCGAATTCGAAATTCCAATACGTTTGCTACAACATTTGCTATTAGTATTTAAATTTAAGTAACGCAATTTCCTTTAATATAATATAATTTAACATTTTTATATTTAACTACTGGGTTGCCGTAGGTTCAGATGCCATCATGGCACAGTGGCGCAGCGTATGAGTGTAGTCGCGATGGTCGTAAGTTCGATCTACGCTTGCGCCTGTCGTGAGGGCAGAAGTGTAAAACTGTACTTACTTGGATAATATAATCGTCTTTGTTAAGGAATTGCTCGACGTGATTGAATTCAGTGAGAGTACTCGTCCAGAGTATTAGAGGCACGCGTTTGCCGAAAGCCTGTGAAAAATATTTTACATTCATATTTTAAATATATATTCTACCACATGAGCCTATTATGCTTGGAACAAATTTACATAAATTCAAAAGAAGACTTCATTATAAATGAAGTTATTTTAAACGGATTAGTTTTGTATATTTTAGTATGAGAAAATATATTTTAGAAATCTGACGTTCTGGGTCTGAGAACCTATACACAATTCCACAACCTATGTCAGATTTGCCATTGCTGAAATTTAAAGTCACTATGAAAACAATATTAATAAACAAAGCTCATCACTCTGTAGAAAAATAAAAATGTATGGAAGTAATATGATTTCCAGTTTGGTGCAGGTTAGCTGCCACTGTATGAAATGATAAAATTGACACTTTTGTATCTCGCTAGGTCTTTTTAGCAGACTCGCGTTTAATAGACGACCCAAAAGTGCTCGCAAAAGTCTATTTTAGAATAAAGGATATATTTAATTTGAATTTGTATTAATCAAAAGTAGTTAAATGTATATTCGAATACCAGAATATATGCGAGAAATTAGTTTAAAATAGTGTCAATTATAATGTACATATAAAAGTTTGCGTCCGTACCTTGTAAGCGCGCGCCTGAGCTTCGTTCTGGAAGTGGTCCCACAGCTTCAGGTAGGAGGCGCGGTCGAGCCCCCAGCCGCGCTGCGCCATGAACTGCTGTATCTGCTGCGAGGAGTTCCAGCAGCGCTCGCTCACTTCGTCCCCGCCCATGTGGAACACGTCGGCGGTGGTGAACAGTTCTACCATTTAGAAGAGAAAATGCGTTTTGTTACTTTATTTATTGGAAGATATAATAACAAATGTAACCGATCTAACCTGTTTGTACATTGAAGATATATGAAAGAAAATATTATTAGGACCATTTATATAATTCAATACCAATATAATCCAAAATAATGATTTGATTTTCTTTTCTGTTTGTCTATGAGAAACGATTTAAATGCAGCTTTGACCGTATATATTTTAGTAAACTTCCCTTAACAGTTAATGTTTGTTTCATTTCTATCGCATTTACATTCTTACATAGTTCCACTGGGCCACGATGGCCTCAAACGAATACGAATTGAACAACAAACCAGCCATGTCCTTGTAAATGTCTTCAAGCACGTCGTATAGCTCCGACTTGGTGGGGTCGAGTTGCCCGCACGGAGGCTCCACACAGTACGCGCCCCACGGCTCTGCCTGTGGTCGAAATGCGAGTTGAAATGAATCCCTTGAGGTCGGAGGAGAACTTGCGGAGAACGTCGGTAGTCCCGCGCGGTACCTTGAAGCAGACCGTGAGCCCGGAGTCCTGCCAGCCCTCGCCCACGTGCGCGGGCGCGTCGAACTCGGGGATGGCGCGCACGCCGCGCTCCAGCGCGAACTGCACCACCTCGCGGACGGCGGCGGGCGAGTACACCTGCAGGGTGCACTTTGCGTACAAGGGGCCCTTCGACTGATTATGTAGACGCAAGGACATCGCCAAGGGAGGCGGCAAACAATAGCTTACTAATACTAATACATACAACACGACACGTTTAAAACCTTAATATGCTTTAACTAATTTATCATCCATCATATTGACGTAAATCTGTGAAATTACTTAATCAAGTATTAATAAATAAACTTTACAGAAACAAATAAAAACCTTTTGAGTATGTAACCTTAATTTCTTAAATAGAATACGTCCATCTAGTCTTGTCTAATAATTATTATATACGTTTGATGCGGATATTTTTTGTATCATACTTTAACCCGCATAGCAATGTAGGCAGAAAGAACCTAGTGTCAAAACACTCCGTTCTCCACTTTACACCCAAATTCGATACATTGAGTGGCCAACTCAACGCCACGCCGCGCATTGTCCTACAAATTGCAGTGAAATTAAAAAATATAATAAAATTGCTGAGTGAGAATCGAACCCACAATAATCGCGTTTGCAGTCGGACCCCAGCATTGGGACGGTATGGCCTATTTTACTTACCTTACTAGGACTATAGGCGCCATACTTAGACAGCTCCGGGCGTCTCGAAGAAATGAGCGGGAAGCTTTGACTGTCCGTGATGTGCCAGTGGAAGGCGTTTAGCTTCACCAACGCCATCGCCTCTGAAATTATTTATATTATTGAAATTTTCAATTTAGGAGAAAAATAAAGATTGTTTTGAAATATACAAAATGAAGTTTGTGTTTAAAAATCAAAATAAAAAACTGTTTGAAACCTTTTATTACCTTACAAATTCTTTCTTTCTTAAAATTTTTTTTCATCCTCACACTTTTTCCCGCATAGCAGGGTGTCAGAGAGAACCTAGTGGCAAGACACTCCGTTCTCCACTTTCGGCCCGAATCCGAGATATTGCGTGTTGCTTAACTCAACGACGATCTTAGCACCAGAGAGGAGAAAAGAAAATAATTAAAAAAGTCATTCCCCCTAGTGGGAATGGAACCTACAACCATAGCGTATACAATCGGACGCTGTTACAACGCGACACATTCTCACTAGAGATATTACAATAAATTATAGTATACTTAGTTATAGTCTACAAGTAGATTTTTCTCTATATTAAAACATATAGCTATATAATAAGAATTATATTTTTCGTCCAACTCACCAATGGTAGCTTTAATGGTGTCGACATCGATGTAGTTCCTTGCAGTGTCCAAAAGGATACCTCTATACGGGTATACTGGCTTATCGTCAATTGAAGCATCGCGTGCGATCTAAAAAAATATTATTATTATGCATATAATGCTAGTTAAAGAGGGCCTAGTGTCGAAACACTCTGTTTTCCTCTAATAGTCAAATTTTGAGACCCACTGCGCCTTGATGGATTCATTACTACATACCTAGTACAAAATAAGATATTTATAAAAAAAAAAATGATATATGTAAATTTAAATGAAATACTTTGTTGACAAAAAGAAAACTTGGATGTAATTTACATAATGAGTGGCAGGTTTTTGACAAAGGTGTTCGGTATCTCAATAACCCCGGATCTGTATCGGAGTTTGGAAAATAACTTTTATTAGTATCGATGGTCGATATTTTTTATTCTTTTTATTAATTATTTTAGAATTTTGAAGAAATCTTTTTGTTTTTGTTTTTCCTATTTAGAAATTTTCGGAAATCGCAGTATTTTGACACTAAGTTATCTCTATCTGCAATCCCTGCAATGCTGGATTTATAAAGTGTCTATAAATTTAACCAACAGCAAGTAAATGCTAACAAGAAAAATAACTTGTAACAAATGAATTAGAGTTTTGATGTAGCTCGATAAATATCAAGTAGCTAAACACTAGACATTTGGTCCAACAGGTGCCGATTCAAATCCTAATGCATTAAAAAAGTTTGTTAGCCATTTTTATTTTAACTTATTGTAATCGTACCCACTAGATTATATTTCCACTGAGCATATGTTTTATATGTGATAAAAACCTATACTGAGTGAGAAGAGCTATCCTATATAGGCTATATCGTGACGAGTTGCAATGCTGTAAAATGTATTACAAACTAACAAATTGTACTATGACCGTTCGAGAATAATAAAACTATTCCATTATTCTCGAACGGTCAAAGAACAAATTAAATAGAACAAGTTAAAAATGTAAACAAACAACACATAAATATAATGTCAGGATTCATTTGTAGATGTAATTTATTTTATTCAAAATAATTAAGAAATCGATTAGTAACGTATTTAGATAAATTGAACATCATATTATGATATACTCTTTGGTATATTTTCCATATTAATAATAAATATTTTTCAGCTTCACGCTCTTTGCCGAATAGCAGACTAGGCAGAGGGGACCTAGTCATATGACATTCCGGTCTCCACTTTCCGTGCAAATTCGAGTCTTTGATTGGTTTGTCTTCATAGTGGCTAAATGTATATAATTAGAATATCCCCCCGAGTTGGCATCGACCTCACAACTAATCGCGTTTGCAATCCACGACAGCTTTAATTTATATTTGGATTGATATTTTGAAAATTCTGACAGAAAATATTATATTAACACCGGATCTGGACACGCGTGCAAATTTTCAAACATAGCGTATGACAGGAAGTAGTTCAAAATACAATTCATTGCAAGATAATAAGTTCTTTGATTTAAATGAAACTATTTTAACCGAATACGCGATTACGTATAATTTTGGTATTCGAAAATACATTTTTTAGAACCCGATTCCGAATCCCGAATTCAAACAATTTGTATCAAATGACAGACCAGTGCCACCTCTACCAAGTCTCTAAAATAGTTTCATTTCATTGCAAAATTTTCGTAAATAGAATCAAAGAATCCGACATATGTCTGCAATTGTGGCACAATGGTGCCTTTATTAGAATAATACAAAAAGAGTCTAGAACGATTAATTAATTTATTTTCTTGCTCGAAATAAGAAGACGTACCCACCCATATTATACGTTGTTATGCAAATATTCCATGTCAATGATCGCGACCGGTTTTTATGATGTTAAAGGACGCGTATTTACTCTCGTCGATACATGTATGAATAGTATATATAACTTCACTTGTATATGGATGCTTGAATATATTTCTGTAGGTTCGGTGGGGACTTTTTAAACATTGCAATTTCTTTCGATATTATTTAGAACTGTGTGCTAAATTGATCTCGTATATGACGTTGAATATGAAAAATAGTTGGAAAATACTTGTTAATTTGATTATTTGTGTTCGTAAACATACAAAGTTTATTTATACATTATAAGGTTCTTAAAAAATATTTTATATGTATATAGAGTTGCTCGTTTAATAAAAAAACTTTCTGAAAGTAGAAAAATGCTAAAACATTCAACACAAACTCCTTTTTTCCTTTTAATATCATATGGACTGATGTTTTTAAATTTGACATTTTGTCACGTTTAGAGGTTGAGCAATAAAAAAAATACGTTATAAGTAATCAATATATATATATATAACTTTTCATTTGTTTAGTGACTGACTGACTGAAGACTGTACGAAGCCACTGTACAAGGAAACCTGAAGTTAACAATAACAGAGGATTTCCGGAAATTCCTATGGGAATGGGAATACTAGTAGATTAAATAGTTCCATAAAAACTCTTACTCACCAATAAATGTTGTCTAATATCATCGAACACAATAAGCTGAGATAAAGTTTCCAGTCCATTTCGTATGCCAAAGAAGTTCTCAGCTAATATAGTGGCGTTGATGCGCTCGTTAGACTCGGGGGACACACGCACTTTATAACTTTCGTCTAAATCCAGAGAAAATTCTAGAAACGAAAAATTTTTTTTTTTATATTGACTTTAAACATTATACAAAATTTATTGATATATATATAGGCGGAGAACGGAGTGTTTTACACTGAATTTCGGACATTAATTTAACAATGTGTTTTTGTTCGTTGTTACTTTCATCTCAGACTGAAAGCTCTCATTTAGTTTCCGCCCATATTAAAAATTATCCGAAACTTCTATGTCGAATTCGGCTACAGATACAGTTAGTTTTTTTATTATTTATTCTTACAATTTTAATAGAATAAAAATAGTAAATAATATTAGAAGACCAAACAATACGCAATGTCTGCATTGCTATACAAGAATAAGCATGCAGCTAGCCTTTTTTATTAATAATATCAAAAACAATCTTCTAGGACTAATGTCACTTGTAACTTTCGAACCTGAATCAATATTTCGTTGACTATTGAAAGAATTGATATCAGAGTTTCTAATTTATCGGCTGTTTTAGATA
Source organism: Podotricha telesiphe (assembly GCA_038994665.1). Lineage (NCBI taxonomy): Eukaryota > Metazoa > Arthropoda > Insecta > Lepidoptera > Nymphalidae > Podotricha > Podotricha telesiphe. Next base: position 332,618 of record JAOYRR010000067.1, on the reverse strand, counting down.
ACAATAGGTTATTAAACATGGCTGTGATTGTGATATAAGTAATGAGTTTTAATTATTTGAAAAGACGATATGATAACCAACAACAAACATACCCGTTTGGAAACTTGAAATTTAGCATGTTCGTTGGGGAATGTAAAAGGATTTCCTAAAATTCCCACAGCATGTTATAAATAGAGCTTTCCGTTGTTCAGACGAAATTACGGATAGTAGAAATATTATAATATGGATATCATAAAATCCCCTTAAATGAAATTGCATGCAACGATTAGTTGATAATAGATATGCTATGACCGGCTATATAACGGCTATATAACCGTACATTATACAAAACCCGTATTCACACAAATGACAAACATATATATATATGTAGGAGGACCAAGCATATCTATTATCTGCTAATTCTTGTATATATATATAGATGCATATGATTTTAACCGCATATATAAATATTGTAAATAAATTTATTTTTAGAATTTCCGCTTTTTTAGAATTAAAGCTAACTCACTATATTATGTTAAAAAATCTGAATACGGAACAAATTCTCACGTTTTGTTTAGGTACAATTTATATAAAAGATGTTGACCATAGATGTTTTTATAATTATTAATTATTGTACCGATAAATAATGACGACGATGGTTGCAGGTTCAATTGTCACTGGAAGAACTCCTTTTGTTTTAATATATTATATATAGAATTAAAGTGTATGAAAGAATGAAACAATAAGTCAATGTAAATGAATTCAATAATATATCCATACAAAGAATATTGAAAGTAATTTTACTACGGTATTCATAAACGAGTTCGTTACGAGTCGTAGAGAAAGTCAATAAGTTTGCGAAATAAAGGTCACGTGTACAAAGAACCTTACTAGAATTGTAATGTAAATTAATTAGTCTACTGTAATAATATATACCTATTGAATAACAGTATTAGTTAGTGTTATATATCATAAATATACGCACTTTTTTTTCTTATATAAGCTGCGAGCAGCTTCATAAGTCCATTTTTTTAGGTATAAACTGAACACCATTTTTGTTTACCAAATGAAAATAATCTATATGTCGAAGTCATATTGTAAAATTGTCGATTTTGTGAAATCGCTGACCATATCACGAAATGACCAACTAAATTTGACCATATCGTTGATTCGCCAATTGTCAATCGTTAACGATTTCCTCGTCAACGTTTGGTCATTTCGTAAAATAAGGTGTCTTCATAATAATATATTTAATATAAATCCGGATATGTGTGTAATGTGTACTCATTTTACGTAATGGTGATGTTTTTAACATATAACATTTTCAAAACTCTAGAGAATCAGTTACATAAATATCCTATAAAAATCTTAAACTTGATTTTTTATTTATACCGTGTGAAATAGTTATAAGCGATCAAAGTAGAATAGGGAAATTGAAAAAAGACATATTTAGAAAACGAATAAAAATTTGAACGCAGCGGGATTTGAACCCGCGCCTCTTGAAAACCGTTCAAGGAAGTAATATGATTTGAGTTTGGTGCAGGTAAGCTACCACTGTATTAAATGATAAAATTGTAACTTTTGTATTTTAAAATGGCAACTATCGAGTTTCTCGCCGGCTCTTCTCAGCAAAACTGCCTTCCGAGCCGGTGGTAGTATGTTCCTTCGACGATTCGAAAGTAGCAAGAGTTTAGCATACAGTTTTATATAAAGTGGCATGCATGTTGCTAAGGCAGCAGGTTATTACACATCAACGGGTACACTAGTTTAAATAAAAACATGACTAAGTGTCGAACCCACTACCATCGCGTGCTTAGTTAAGTAATTCCCAACTATGCCGTAATGCCATCTTTAAGATGTTTAAGTTTAATAAGTAATCAAAATTAAACGACGTGCAATTTACAGGCGTTACGGCCTTTCATAGTCATTAAAGAAAGCATTTGTCCTATAAACAGAGAGGGCGGACAGAGAGAACCTAGCGTTATTAGCTAAGTTAGTTACCACAAATATTCTTAATATTGAACTTGAATCACATTTTCACATTTATGTTTTTGATGGGACAAATAAAAGAGCTGATAAAACCGTTTTAAAAAGTGAAAGCTTGTCAAAGGCTTGACAAAGTTATTTGGAATAGGCATAACTCATATAACAGATTCTTATTCGATTTATTAATATGAGAAAATTATTTTTAACAATTTTTTAAAGTGTTTCTAATTTCTAATTTTCTAATTTTAAATATTTATTAAGTGTCTCAGATAGAATTTTTTATTTTATACCTTTTCTAAAAAACGTATTTTGTTGTAACAAGCGTATAAGGATAAATATAGATGAGCGCTTGGACGATACCCAAGTGGCGCGGATTCGAGTCCTTTTTGTTTCTAAAAATATTAAACTTTCTCCTAGATTTCAATTCCTAAGGTCATCCAGACAGTCTTGAGCAGATATAAACTATTGACAAGTATTTTTATGTAAACAAGTACATATACACGTATTTCTTTTGAATTTATAGAAAAGATACAATCTCGAAGAAGAATAATATTGGTCACGATTCGCTGTCGGTCAGTTTAATACAATGGCTTATTTGTTGCAACTAACAAGTCACGCTATATTAGAGAAACAATATGTTTCTAATAAAGTAGTTAATTATTATAATTTATTTATGTATATGTAAAATGAAGATAAATTTAAAAAAGTCAATTATGTCAAAAAAAAACCCATTTACTGCTTTCCCATTGGGCTCTAAAACCGAAAATACGGAGTTCTAGTATTTTCCAGTCTCGTTGGAAATTTGAAAAATCCAAACACTAAGAGAGTGCTACCCTACCCCTTAGACACCACCATGCTAAATGCTTGTTCAATTTCAGGTTATTACTTGACAGCGACACCAGGTGGATGAGGCAACAAAGTATTCGATCCCAACGAAAGTGCAAGGACTGTGTGGCTGCTTAGGAGGAAGTCGCCGGTCACGCGGGCGCCACCTGCGGGATTCGAACCTCGACTTGCGACCGTCGAGCGGACGGGGAAGACGCTCGGCAACGGAAGAGTTCTATATATACCTATAGGTAACTACGATATTTTCCCTTACCTCTAACGTCTGGGTTTCCATTAACAAGGTACACGTAAACGGCTTTCCCCGTGAACTTGGGCGATAATCCTTTTGGCACGGCTTTAGATATTAAGTTTTTGAATCTCTGTAAGTATAAAATAAATATTCAGCATTTCTTTCCATTCTTATGCATTTTCTTTATTAAGTAAGAATAACAGAGAGATCGTGGGACGTAGATGCTTTCTCCACTTTCCACCGCTTAAAAAGTTTGTTCGTGTTTTAAAAAGGGTGGATAAAGCTTAAAGCTTTAGAAAATTAATGGTAACATATAAACCTTTATAAAAATAATGGATGAGTTTGATGAATTTAGATTACTTATTTTTAGGGCTTTTTTTAGGGCTTTTTTAGTCGGTTGTTTGCGGTTGATTGGAGGAAAGGAGCCGTTCATAGACAAAATAAATAAAATAATTCCAATATATAAACTACCAATGGTCGAATTAAAATAGTTTTATATTAAAATAAATGGTATTTTCTTAACAGTTTTTTTAGCTCCACTCTTTTCCCGCATAGCAGGGTAGTCAGAGAGAACCTAGTGCCAAGACACTCCGTTCTCGACTTTTCGCCCGAGTTTATGACATTGCCTGTTGAGTGACAGAACTCAACACCGCACTTTATCTTGTAACAAGAAAGGAGAAATGAAAATAATTTTAATATCATTACCCCAGGGGTGAATCGAACGCGCTCTATATTTTACGCAAATACACATTTATCATAAAATAGAATTAAAAAAACAGTACATATTTATTTAAAAAAAGTAAAATAAAATAACAACTTACCCGACCAGCTGCATTCATTAAGTCATCTGACCTTCCTCGTTTCTTGATCTGTATTTCTATATTGTTTATATTTATTTTGGACAAAAACCGGCCTAAGTCCGTAGCGCCTGTTGGTTTTGGCCATAGGACACCTATAGGGCAAATATATGATTGGCAAATGATATAAAATGATATCTACAACCATCATCACTTAACTTCTAGTACGCATTTGAAGGTGACATTATTTAGTTTTTTTTTTTTTCATTTGGTTACGTAAAGACGTACGTACGCACGGACAGTTGAGTTGAGCGTTAATGTGTATATTAAAAGCCTCTAAAGCTCCTCCCTCTGTAACACTTGTACAGCAAACCTTCATGAATGCTAAGGAGTTTGATCTTATATATATATAAAAGGTAAACAATGGGCCATCATTGCGCAGGGGCAGTGTATGAATTTACACAAGATTGTTGTGACTCAAGGAAATCATTATATTATAATAAAAATGATGTCCTCGATCTGTTAAGACTAAACGTGGCGTTTTTAGTTCCGTTCTGCTCAACACGCATAGTCTCTGTCTCTCTGTCGCTCTGAATAGCCATGAGCCAGACTGTAATTATAGCGTCTTTCTTTATTTTTTATTTTCCTTATTGTTAATTAAATTGTCAATAATATGTGCATTCATACGCTTATAATTTGTACATAGTATAAATAACGCTTATCTCTTGTGATTCAAATTATTTTTTAAAAAAATCTTTAGCTTATGAATAAGTCATTACAGTATAAAGCCGCCAATGCTATACATTGGTACTCGTAACAAGGTTAAAGTAGCGGCAAGTACGAACGAGTATGTATAGAAAATAGTTTCATTTCTCAGGGCTTCTTATTTATTGTTAAACTATTACTTTTGCATTAGTGTTTTTCTCTACAAATATAAAAAATTGTATGTTATAGATATTTTGTACTGTAATGTACTGATAAATTACTTCTTCCAGTGTCGAGACACTCCGCTTAATTGGAGACACTGCGTGTTTAGAGGCGGAATTCACTGCCGTTGTGTTTCCCGAGCGAGGAAACCGTGTAGCATTTCCTATTTGGAAACTCCATGATTAAGTGGGTTTGATTCCCTATCAGGGGAATGGTACAAACATATAGATTGTATCTCAACCGACAGAAAATCGCCAAACCCACGGGTGGTCCATTTAACTCCCATGTATTATTATTTGCAATAAGATCCTATATTATAAGAACCTTATAGAAATTACAATGAATTTATTAACACTAATATACATTTTTTAACTTCTGCACAATGTTTATTGGCAGCTGTAACTTGTCCGTGTGACTTTATGACCCGCATGTGTGTTTAGTGATTTTGAATAGGTAATGGCTCTTGATCGAGATACACGTGTACAAATAATTTTAATTTCTCTCCTCTTGTATGAGAACCTGAATGTCTAAAACCTTAGCAGAGAGTGCATAGCGGTGGGTCGTAACACTCACCGTAAGCTGATTACAGAACATCTTTGCATGCTTCAAGTGACAGAGCTGGTTCCGAGTCTCTTCAGGGTTATGTTTTAGTTTCACACATTTACTATCTTCGCACTGCCATCGCCATACTGGATGGTCTTCCGCTGTACTGACACTATTAAAAAAGTATGCGTACAGTATTAGAAGATTCCATAAAAAACAAATTCCCTCCATCTGTCCGGTTATATTACGCGAGAGGGCATATATTACTAAATTTCCTTTCTATTCACGCCGCCAAATCGATAAATGTATGAAAATTTAATACCGTAATGACTAACTATCAATTGCGTATCGTCTGTGGACCAATCAATAATATGTATCTATATATATAGTTATGCCGAGTAAAGTGCATTATCAGTGAAATCGATATAAGCACTTTGTGATAATATCAATACCATACGTTATAAAACAAACAAATGATTAATCTTTTTTTTAAGACACAAATTGTCTGCAGGGAAGTAGTTAGAACGAAACCAGTGTTAAGACTCTCCAATCGCCACTTGCTAAACAATTCCCGTAACATTACGTGGATAGGGCTGTCCAATGCTGCGTTTTATATTTGCTTACTGTGAAAATGATTTAAACATAATAATTTCTCCAAGTTGAGATTGAATCCACAACTATCGTGTTAAAAGTCAGATCTTGTGTCACAGCGCCAATATGGGTCTAATGTTTGAGTTAACTTTCAGAGCTTAATTTAACTTGCTTTTTTCTTTAGTATTGTTAATTATTATTAATTCTATAACGGACTACTTTTTGCCATCATGGCGCAGTGGGACTGTATCTGACTCTAAACGAAATTGGTCACGGGTTCGATTTTCACTTGATAAAAAAATCATCATTTAATTATTTTCATTCCTCTGAACAAGACAAAGCAGCGTTGAGTTCCGCCACAAAATACTGAAAAGTGGGGAACTGAGAGTTGTGACACTAGGATCTCTCTGACTACCCTGGTATATAGGAAAAAGCGTGAGGCTAAAAAAAACAGATAATATATAAATTCTAGGTCAAAAGTGAAAACTTATAACTTAGTATTTTTATGTAATAATTTGAAATTTAATATGTTTAAATTAAAACTATCAACATCAATGTGGTTTTTACATCTACTGCCATAAAATTATATACTACTTAAGATTCTGGGCATTAAATTATATTTGACATTAGGCGTTCGGTTACAATTGAGGTGACGCTCTACGCGTCTAAAGAAGATTAGACTTTAAAAATTGCATTTTTGACCAAGATTAATTTTAAATCAATATATTTATATTATAAAGTTAGTTAAAATTATATTGAATTGAATCAAAAAAACACGAGATAATTGTAAATTAAAAAAAAACTCAACTAAGAAGACTATGTAATGCATAAATATATGAAAATATAAAAATAAAATAACCATGACAAAGGCGATTTTATGTATGAGATATTTCACGTAAAGTGCTTTATCAGTAAAACCGATTGTTATAATAAAAACTGTAAAATAAAAAACATATTTAGAATTTTTTTTATACGTTTACTAAATATATATTTTTCAATTTCCTAAGTGTGGGATTAACTCTTTAAAATGTTAAAAAATAAGTGTAAAATACTTAAAAGAAAAACCAAAAAATTCACGCTTTAAAGGTGTTTTGGTCCTTAAGGCAAGGATATCAGGTTCATGTTATGAAAATGTTATATATTTTTTTAATCCGGTTCCGAATACGTGTGCAAATTTTCAAGCAAATCGAATGGCAATAAACGGGTCAAAATGGCGTTGCAAGTTATTTTTACATTGATTGAATGAACCTGTAAACTGAAACCTGTATAAGTAAGGTACGGTAAGTCTGGTAAGTATATGTAAGGTGAAAAATTGTATGTTACAAAGATATATATTTACAGAAAAATATTCTACTTAAACCGACTTTTAAATGTAAGAGAAATTAAATACAGCGATCGAAAACTATGTTATTCGTAAAATAACTTAATAAGTAATTAGATATGATTCGTTACAGTGTTTTTTAATCGTCATCGGCGTCGGTAGTAAGCGGATTAAAATAGATTTCGCACTCGACATACATTCTAATTAAGTTATAATAATACTAAGTTGCCATTTTATTATATATTATAGTTTAACAAGTTTTAGCCCGTAACTTCGTTTGCATGGGGAATTTGAAATATAAAATCTCTTATTTTTTCCAAATCTCGCAGGATTCTGGAAAATCCTCTCTCAGTGCTCCCCTACACTCCCCAAGGACCCCAAGTGATAAATTTCAGCTTTTTACATCTAGTAGTTTCAGCTGCGCGTTGTCTGTTAGTCACTTAGTAGCGTAAGAGTTTTAAATTTGTAAACTAAACTAACACTATTAACGAGGTTTTAATGGTGATGTTTCAGGAATCTTCCATTGTATATTATAAGCCTAATTACAAGGTGTATTTTTAACAATTTTTAAAGTGTTATTCACACACTTAGGAAATTGTAATATCTCGCTTTGACTAAGCCACGCGTTCTACATCCGGATACGTCGAAATACTTAAACGCTTCCAAAATTGCAATTTATTTTTGTTTTTAGCATATTTGTAGATATTTTGACAAATTTTGTTCGAATCGCTTGGCAAGAAAGAATGCTATTTATTTATTATCATATATCATTTCATAAAATAATTAAGGTGCCGATTTGAAGGTTTATTCAATCGCGTTTACAGTCATACGCTGTCCCACGATGGCCTCGTATATCGTAGACAATTAAATATTTTTTGCCTATTCAAGCTCTTGACTTACGGACTTGCACACGAAACAATATCGAACAATAATATTTTAATTATCAGTACAATTACATTAATTATTTAAAGAAAAAAGAATTTAATTTTGAAAATAATTAAATGAAACTTTCAGCTATATTGAGTAATTTAACAAACATCCTGTTATATCTTACTTTATGTTTATCTTTATCGGTCGGCAAGATGACATCGCGATAAACATCTCATATGTTTTAACCTGAATAAAGTACTCGCAAAATTGGACGGATTATATCTCATTCTCATTGGGAGATGAAAAATTAAAAGAATTTTTTTTTAATTCAAATTATAATGGCTACTGAATTAATTTATAAAAATGTACGTAAAACGTAACGCAATTATCAACATTTAACACTGGAATGCAAAAAGATAAAATTTGTATTTCCTTTTTTATTAAAAGCCTCGAGATTTCGAGATTTGAGGTAGTGGGTTCGATTCTTAATAGGGGGCGCTTATATTTAAAATTAATTTCATCAATAAATACACTCATATTAATTGCGCCGTTAGGTGGCGCCACCCAACCCATACTCATACTTTTGAAAAGTATTGGAGAATAAGGTAATATTAACACTAGGTTTTTTTCTCTGTACCTGGCTAAGTGTGAAAGCGCATTCAGGATTAGCAGACTTGGCATAGAAGATATATGTATGTAATACATGAACAACTACTTACCATTGAAGTATAATGAATAGACATATTGCATTAGAATATAGTTTTTGTAACCACATTTTACTAAATTATCTGAAACAAAAGAAAATACAAATTATAAACAAAATGTGAATCAATTCAATAGTATACCACATACATCTCCGCCTATTGCAAATTTGTGGAATTTGTTAATTTGCATGAAACTTAGAAGTTCTGAGTCAAACTTTTAAAAGTGTTAAACGAGTTAAATTTTTAAGTTTTTAAATAACGTATTTTAACACAAATACCGAATATAACCTTTTTGTTTTTAGTATTCTATTACACAAATGCCGAATATAACTTTTTTTTCAATTCATTCATTTTACTCAGAATCAAAATGTTGATTAGAAAATTTCTTAACATAGTAGCAAAAAATTCGGTGTTTTAAGGTTTATAAAATCTCTACGAAAATCCATGTTTTCGGTCATTCTATAGTACCTATATCCTCTTACCATATGTTTCTGGATATGAATCTACTATCATAATAAAATTATTATATTATATGCAGCTATTCTTACCACAAGGTGAAAGTGAAAAATAGTAAAAGAATAAAATGAGAGAATGTGAAAAATATAATGAGTGAAAGCTAAAAAAAAATATACAATTAGTGCAATTTTTGTCCTGATACAGTTAAAAATATTACCGGCCCTAAAGCCCACCATATATTAGTCACATAAAAATTAATTAATTTTGGAGTGTCCCAAGAACGAAGGTTAACCTGTGCCATTTATATATAAGTAACAATTATCCTTGTCCGTCTTTGAACGAGGATAAAAAATATTATCGAGGATATATTTTTTGTATCATTTACCAATAAAATATATCCTTACATTTTTTTTATTATATTATTATTGCGTGAACTTCAAAACCCTTGATACTATTACCATTTCTAAACTATAAAGTTAAAAGAAACGCCCCGTATTTCTCATTTTCCAACTCCAACTACCTACTTTTAATATTTTTTTACTCTAATATAGAGATAAAGTACGGCATTAATTCTTACCATATAGCATGCCATTTGTTTAGATATACGACAAATGCTTCTGACGGTTATTCATGCCTAAATGCCCAATTTGTAAAATAAAAAAAAATCTAGACTAATATAAAGTCTATAAAATGGGTGCACATTACAATCTATCTCGAAAATAAAACCGTATCAATGACCGATATTTAATCATGTGCTTATCTCGTATTATGTACGGAGGTACTTGAAAAAACATCAATATTTTCGAATTATAGCTAATGAAAATCAACGACAAAGATGTCTAGACAGTTCATATCAATTTTTCCTTTTAATATTTTTGTTTATAGTTTATACGTAATTAAATTAACACACTGTATATAATAGTACAGGCGAATTCAAGATTATTACCAAGCAGTAAATAGCTATCAATAACAAAGGGAATATAATGATTTAAAAAAATTTGCTATCAACATATTAGATACATATTTGATATACATACATACATACATACTACTTTACTAAAATAAAAAAAAATACTTGTTTTTATATAATTTGTTATGGTGTAGTTAAATACCTAGCCTAATCTCTCTATAATATTAATTAAAATCTAAACCTTAGGTACTTGAGCCCTCATAGCGTTGAAAGCAAAGCTTTTTGATAATCCCATAAAACACTCATTAAATTACAGATAGTGTGTACTTATATATTAATATAAGTACACACTATTTGTAATTTAATGAGTGTATATATATATATTCTGTATAGGTACTATGTACTTATATAATTTATGACACTTCTGGAGCGCTCACCCCCCTCCGTTGTTATTTAAATTATAAAAATAGTTTCGTCTTTAATATGTTACATCCTAATAATCTGAATGACACATAGATAAGCGAATATATAAATATACAAATCACAAAATAACAATATTTATTAACGTATTGAATTAAAGTATAGTAAAAAGCTAGCCAAATATAAAAAAGTTTAGTGACTCATAAACAAATGTCACCAAATATTGTATTTAAAACTTATTGAGATGTAACGACAAATCAAAAACAACTTTATTATTATTTAGATAGGATTCATTTTTGTGGTATTAATAAAATATAAATTCAATGCGAAACGTGTTTGAACGTACCTTTCAATCCAGCGTCCACTCAATATCGCGAATGCCGGCACAGTGACATACGAACTTGTTTAAATATAGAAATATTTTCCCGCCTAATTTACTTTGAGAGATGTAGAACCAGTTATTTTTTTAAATTTATTATTATGTTAATAAGGATATTAATGTATATAGCCTTTTGCATAATACTGCTTTAATTCGTAACAAAATAAAAATATTACTATGTAGATTCGCTAAATAAAAAGCAACTTAAATATGGCGAAGAATAAAGCGGTTAAATGCATTAAAAAATAAAAAAAAAGTTTAACTTAAAATTAGGCAGTATATATACCGAAATATAAGGGTAATTTTCATTTCTATAAACTACTAACCACTAAGAAAGAAGTTATAAATTTATCTAGCAATTTAAATAGTAACTCACTTAATCTCCCTCATATACGAGTTTAACGTGTTATAATACAGCTATAGAATATTTTACATACATTTCAAACATATACAAATAATTTATTATTTAATATTGAAATATTCAAAACGTTATACTTTTTTTTAGCTTCACGTTTTTTCTCGCGTAGTGGGATAGTCATAGAGTGTCTAGTGCCAAAACACTCCATTCCCGTCTTTTCGCCCGAATTTGTAACTAATGGTAAAATTTAGCGTCAGCTGCCTTATTCACCAGAGCATATTTCTCATAAAAATAATTATGATCATTCCTCCGTGTGGTAATCAAACCTACAACCAATCGCGATAAAAGTCAGACGCTGTCCCACCGCGCCATGATGGTCACAATACTAAACGTATGTAAGTATAAGAATTAGCATGCGTTACTTTATCTTTAATAAAAAAAAATAAGACTCTTTTAAAACAAAAAACAAATGCTCAGGTTTTAAAATATTAAAGCTATGCTGCTAGGCTTCACCTTTAATTAACTTAACACATTTATTTTATCATGCTTCATTGACATTGTTGTCTACTTATAACTTTTTATTTTGTTTCTAAGTATTTCAATTAAAGCAAAACTAAAACAACAAATATAAATGAAAATAATGTGAAATCGGTAAAGGTTACGAAAATTAATTAATTATTGTTACACATAGTAGCGTATACTATCTCAGATAATATTATGTATATTGGTAGGTATGTATGTAATAAGTTGGCATGTAAACGCTTAGAGGCTGTGGATATAAGTAAGACTAATTCCATTTAATAGTATTAATTATTACAAATTATCGTGGAATTATATAATATAAGTAAGCAGACTAAAAAATTTCAAAATTAATAACCGGTCCCTGTATGTTAGATAATAAGATACCAAGTTATCGTGTTCATATTATAAAATTTAAAAAAAATAAAATATTTTATATAATAATTTCCAATGTTAACATATTATACCTTAAACTATTTTCCTGTACCTACAAATACATATTTTGGTTGGTTGTGCATTTAAAATTTACAATTACACATCTCCGTTACGGTAAATTGTAATTTGTAATCTAACTCGATTTAGTTAGTAATAAATAAAAATTTGACATTTTCAATTCAATAAAATGTTATCATAATAAATAAACAGCTTTTAATATATTGTAACTGCTTTTAGGTCCATTCCAGCATTAATAAAGCTTTACACATAATAAGTAATTTTAATTGCAATATATTCAATAGTTTAGCAACAATAATATAGATCGTTGAACGGAAAGGCCATCGAATAATCTGTCAAATACGTTGACACTGACAGTAACACTTTAAACTCTTCTTTTGACTTAAACAACAATTTCGATAACGATGAAAACATTACATTATACTTAGAATATTACTTACTTTGAATACTTTTATCAAATAGTTATATAAATTCACTAGTAAAATGGATCCAGCACTATTGCGAGAACGCGAGGCGTTCAGAAAAAAGGCACTTGCTACACCAAGGTATGTTACATTACTTGTTTGCAATCTAACTGCTACACACACTATCCCCTTCACCTCCCTTACAAAGCCTAATAACTTTCTCTTTCCCACTTGCAATTACAATAATGAGCTGAACTGAAATACATACAAATCTATTAACGAAATTTTACATACGTTTTAGTTATTACAACTTATTTCATATACTTAGTTACTGCTGAATAAATAAATAAATACCATACGCATTTATATCAAATTATTATACAGTTATAATCAATAAGGTTCTCAACAATTAAATCATACAGTTTGATGGTAAATTACATTATAGTTTTTGACCTCTGATGCATAAATGATTATCTACAATTAAATGCACTTGAAGCAAGTATAAAGTACATACTTAATAATTTAAAATATAATAAATTACTAATATTATATAGTCATTTTTGTGCACCTTTTTTACAGTGTTGAAAAAAAGAAAAGAGATGAATCACAACTTAAAGATGACAAAAAAAAATCAAAATCTTCATCTAGCTCATCTTCATCCAATGCTGCTCCTAAACTTGAAGGATCCAAGTAAGTTTAGTCTTTAATTTTCTATTTTATATAAGGTAGTTTAAAAGACACCTTTGTTTAGTTGATTATTCCTCACTTGGGGGCCAATTAAATATAAGCTCTTTCCATTCTCCAGGTCTATTAATCCAAAGTGATAGAGGCTTCCCAGATCAAGATAAAAAAAAGGATAAAATATAATTTTAATATATAATTCCTGTTTGATATATATAAAATTAAGTATACTATAATAAAACAGCTTCTAATATAAATTTAAATTTGATTTCTAGTTATAAAACAATGGGTGGCAGTTCTTCCTACCGTTTTGGAGTTCTTGCCCGCATTGTTAGACACATGAGATCCAGACATCAAGATGGTGATGATCATCCACTGACATTAGATGAAATCCTAGATGAAACAAATCAGCTAGATGTTGGCAATAAAATTAAACAGGTTACTGATATTTACACATTTACTAATATGATTTAAGACTTAAATGAAATTAAACACGATTGATGGGTTGGGGTTTGATTTCCACTCAGAAGTACATAAGACACAATGTAGCATTGAGTTCCACCAACTCAATGTGCAGTCTCGGATTTGTGTGGAAAGTAAAGAATGAAGTGTCTTGACACTAGGTTCTCCCTACTTACCATATAAAATATAGTTAAGGATATGTTTATCATTATATTTATTTTTATTTACAGTGGTTACAAACCGAAGCTTTACAAAACAATCCCAAAATTGAGTGCACAATGGATGGAAAATATATATTTAAACCTGTATATAAAATTAAGGATAAAAAATCTTTATTAAGGTATTTTATATTATAAATAGTGACTGACTTCGGTTTTGGCCAGGTTTGACCTAAAATCTCTCTCTGTAATTACGGATAAGAATATACTACTAACTGCATTTGTCTTCAGTGGAGACTATAGTGTTCAAAGTGTGAGTCCCTTGGGCAAAGTAACGAAAAGTGGTGAAAGTTTGTATTACTTAGTACTTCCAATTCTTAATACCTCTTTATGGAATTTGAAAGAGTTGCATTGAATGGTCCAAAGTACTTTAATGGTCCAGTTTTCTTAGTGTGGATGTAGCTCACTCTTTATTTTGGCTACAGTTTGGATGAAGCAAATTATTTGTCTAAGCTATTATGAAACAATTATGGAATGTTATCAAGACAAGAAACTACCAGAGATATATAATGGGAATATGGCACAATTGACATGTGTTGAGCGGGTCATCTATTGTGTTTGGTTGATTTTATGTTGTTAATGATAACTAATTGCATAGATACAATTAAGTAGCTAAGATCATCAAGTAACAACTGGCTTTGCGATACAGTTTGTATTGGTACTATACTGAGGGAATTATCACACAACTGTTCTTGGTAGTGTTAATAGCTCAAACACGTGAAAAAAGGAAAATTTACAGATACCTCAAACAATATTTCAATAGGCTATTGTTTAACTGGAGAGGAGTGGCCAAAAATCGAATTCAGAACATAAAGTTTTTGAGCTCCTTTCTAGTAAGTAGGCAGGAAATGCTTTGTTACTTTAATGCTCCATAAAACAGCCCATATCTTGAGGACATTTGTCACACTGAAGCCCTAAAAATCTGATCATGCCATTAAGAGCCATTTTTTTAGTTTTAAATGTATTTTTTTTATTTATATTATTCATTTCTTTTAACATGAAGCTTTATCCCTGAGGGGGGTAAATAATAATTAATTAAAATAAATATATTATTCGTATATTTGAAAACTTAATAATTATTTAGGATAATTAAAATAGTATAAGCACAATTTGAATTATTCATATGTTTTTCTTTGTAGTTTTACTTTACCTTGTACTAGGCTAATTTTCACCAAAGTTAAGTTAAGTAAGTATTTATAACAGTAAACTTAAAATGTTCATTATGTTGAATAATTTTTTCATTGCAAATAGTTCCCTAAATGAAATAATAATTGTTTTAATTACTTGCTCCAATGCCAAAAAATATACTAGATTCGGTTTCGATTTCGGCTGAAAACCTTGGTTCAGCCGGACACTATTGCTTTTTTTAATACTAGAATCACATGTTTTATATTTTTTGTTAGCTATTACAACTTTATGTAACATATTATTTGTACTACACTTTCAATGTCTCAAATTCAAATTGATATTAGAGAGTTTAACACTAGGTTCTCTCTGATTATCCTGGGTATAAAATTGGCGATACACTTACAAGATTTAATAGTTTAAGTTAATTTAATTCTCTATTTCCATTAATTCTTATTACAAATTGTATTTCAGATTATTAAAACAACATGACTTGAAAGGCCTTGGAGGAATATTTTTAGAAGATGTTCAAGAGTCCTTGCCTCATTGTGAGAGAGCGTTAAAAAATTTAGCACTAGAAATATTATACATAACTCGGCCTACTGATAAAAAGAAGATATTATTTTATAATGATAAGACTGCCACGATGGATGTAAGTAATATCCAAATAAGTGATGGGTCCCTTAAAATATTTTAATTGTATTAAGCTTTTATAGTAGTATTTATATATAGGCAGAGACAACCAAGTGTCAACGCACTCAGTACTCCACTTTTTGCTCTAATTCAACACATTGTGTATTGAATGACGGAACTCAACGCCGCGCTTTGTCTTGTGACTAGAGCGGAGAAATTATATAAATTTAAATATAATCATTCCCCTGAGTGCGAATCAAACCCAAACCAACTCATATACAGTCCTATGTCATGTAGATGACTACATGGAAATTTAAAATAAACCTTTGTTTTTTTATTTCAAGCAAATTTATTATTTTTAATTGCAGGTAGATGAAGAATTTGTCAAGTTATGGAGAGCAACTGCAGTAGATGCCATGGACGATGCTAAAATCGAAGAATATTTGGAAAAACAAGGTATCAAATCTATGCAAGATCATGGACCAAGGAAACCTATAGTGCCGAAGAGAAAGAAGGTATCTCAGAAAAGAAGACAATTTAAGAAACCAAGAGATAACGAGCATTTGGCAGATGTACTAGAGACATACGAAGATAATACATTGACACAAAAAGGAATTACTATTAAGTAAAATAAATATAATGTATAGAATATATTTGTGTATATTATTTCAATAGATATCATTGTTCAGCTTCACTTATTGTCTAGAAAGGTAGGGAGAGAGAACAGTAGTAGTCTATTATAATATATATTGCGATCTGCACTTTTCGTCTAATTTGAAAATATTGTGAGTTGTGAGTGTAGGGAATCAAAGTATACTCATTTTAAGTGAGGATCGGTACGATCTCTTGCCGTGTATGTATCTCCGGCTGGAGATTGTCCGACTGGCTACAATGTCCCTCTAATTAACATTCACATCTCACATAGTTATGGAAATTGAAGATTTTCCTTTTTTCAGTAGTGAAAACATAATTTACTTCAAGAGAATCATTTTTTAGATATTGACAAAAAATTTAGTCTTCAAAACAACGTATAGAAATTTGGTCAGAGCGCTTGGACGGTTTCCAAGAGGCGTGGTTTGAATCCCGCTGCGTTCATTTTTTTATAGGTTTTGTCTATAAAATGCTTTTCAGTTCCCTAAGCGTGTGAATAACACTTAAAAATGAACAAAATATTTACTTCAAAAGTTTTAAAAAATGTTCTTTTTTTATATTATACTTTTTATATTCATTATAACGTTTTAATCTTTATCTATTTCTAAGGCACACAATTACTGGCAAGTGGCAACCCTCATCAAATGTCAACCAATGTTTTCGTTTAAGTTACAATTGATAATTTTTTAAAACGAATTATTTTAAATATAAATTTAGAGAGATTGTAGATCAATACTTCATTTATTATGTTAGATACACAATTTTCTTTATCATGGGAGCAACACATGCATAACATAAGTTTCGGTTTAAGTAAATTTCAAAAAGTAAATATGCATAGTTATGATTTTTAAACGAATTTATATTTATAGGATAAAAATTTACTACCTTTACAATATATTTTGGTTTCAGGGTGGCGAATTCGTTGATTTGACTTTAGCTGCTGATGGCTATTTCGTGAAGGCACATCAAATGATTCTTTCATTAGTTAGTCCCTATATAAAGGACATTATTACATCTTTAAAATGTTCCCATCCCGTTATTTTTTTAAATGTGAGCTATTCCTCTAACTACTGGCTTTGCATACCGTTAAAACCAAGATTTTAAAATTATAAGCATTTAATATTTTATAGTTTTTTACAGAACATGTCATATGAAACATTATGTTCCATTCTAGACTATGTCTACAAAGGAGAAGTTCAAGTTTCTAAACAACAATTAGAAGATTTAATACGAGCCGGCAAAGTGTTGCAAATTAAAGGGTTACAAGAAATGGTTATTTCTTTTATTTTTGGAAATATAATTGACAAATATAAAAGTTGTCTAGATAATTACTTATAATGGAATATATTTTAATATTATAGAGTCCACACATAGTGGCTTCAAGTTCCTCAGTCAGTCAAACTGTGATAACTTCTAATATAACAGACAATGAATGTGAAAACAAAACTGACCTGTCACAACTGAAAGAAGAGTCACAAGAACAGTAAAAAACCTTTTTGTTATTTAAAAACAAAATGTACTAAATCAAATAAATATTATTTAATAGATTTTAATCATACTTTACAGTTTATTAACAATTGACAATGAACATACTAATAAGGAATTTGATCAAGATATTGTAATGGAAGATGACAAATATACTAAAATAGAAGTGGAATTAGATGAAAATTGTGAGAATGCAGAATTTCAAACAGCAGATGTGTCTGATACAAATAAAAACAGTTTTATTGATGAACCAGGAGTCAGCGGTGAGACTTGTTTGTTAATTATATAAGTATATATTGTAGTAATAATTTATAACTTAACTTGTAAAATGACAAATGTTTACTTTTATTTTAAGACAGACAGCCTCTGATTGTAAACATGATTGGTTGTGAGTTTGATTTCGAATTGGGGGAATTATCTTACTCTGGTAAAAAGACAGAGTGTAGTGTTGATTTCTACCACTGAACATGCAATAATCTTGATTTAGGTTGGAAAGTGGATAATAGAGTGTTTTGAACTAGGTTTTCTCTGACGGACTGCTTTGTGCTATATGGAAAAAATAACTGCTATAAAATTATTATATTTAAACACTATTTCTTTTCACAATCAGAAAGTTTTGGGTTACTTGGAAATTACTTACAGAATTATAAAGAAATTATAATTAATATTAAAATTATTTTCAGAATTTCCAAAACCATGTTTCACAATATCGAACCAAGGATCCTTACAGTTAGTGCTTAATGGGTTCATTTACTTCTTGAAATACAACAGTGCTAGTGCATCTGGCCATTCTCAATGGAAATGTGTGAATTATATCAATGCCAAGTGTCAGGCTTATGTCATTACAAAAAACAATAGAATTATACAAAAGTGAGTATTTAGCTAAATTAAAATCCATTAAATTAATTAATAATGATATTGGTATCTGTTTAGTAATTTTAATTTCTACCCTACTGTATGGGTAAAACGGTGAAGTTAAAAATAAAAATACACAGTTCTCAAATTTAGATAATGGGTAGAACTAAGTGTGTGGTATATTAGTAGCAATATAAAAATACAGTTTACTTGTGATGGCAAATTATTGTAGTCCTTAAAATTATATATTTATTACAAAATTAGTACAATAGATTTGTAAAAGCAGTTTAATTTCATACCTAACATTCAAAATGAAAAGAGCCAAGAGCCAGAGCGAAAATATAAAAAATAATTTAAATATACACCCACAACCACTGTATGTAGTTATACTCACACTGCACTGCAATGGCCTCAAGTCTCTGTTAAATAGTATAGTATAGGCTTTTAATTTTTTAGAGATGGTACACATTCACACCCAACACATGAAACAAAAATTGCAAAGAAAGTGAACTCTGGCGAAATATTCAGAACAATGAAAAGTGCTGAAGACTTTGCAAGAACGAAAAAGAATGCAAATGCTAAACGAAACAGAGCGAAGAAAGTTTTAACCTCTACTTAAATTAATCTTTAATTTAAGAGTAATACTTAGTCCCATTTGTAAATATATTTTTTAGCCATTGTGACACCAAATATTTTGTATCTGTAAATAATTAGAATACTGTATGTGTATATTAAACAAGTTGTGTAATTTTAAATGTGTTGATTTATTTGCAGCTAAAATAATCTGTTCTAGAAAAATCAGTCTTAGACTATTAGACACTCGCTGTTTCTAAGTAGTTCAAGAATACTAATAATAATACCAGGAACCAGTCAGTGAATGATAAAAAAATATATACAAACTAATTAAATTAACCAATCGTTATATATATAGTTTTATTTTATGAAAATCGTTTTAAAAAATATACAGCTGTGTAAATTACATAATGAAACTCGTTTTATACTCGCGTCTCACTTAAATCACAAACTTTGCTTAAATTTATAATTTAAATGGTTGTAACATTTTCTTTATGGCCTACTGAAATGAAATAAACACTAAATGTTAAGGAAAGTTTACTTCAATACTATCATCAAAAATTGCGTTTACATCTGTTAAGCCGTTTTTGAGATTAGCGTCAACCAATAAAGAGACAAACAGAAAAGAAAATCAAATGTCATTGTTTTGGTTTCTATTACATTGATAAATGCGTCTAATACTATTTTTTTCATATATCTTCCATGTACAGACAGCTATCAGTTACATGTTTATTATATGTATAGAGAAATATATGAACTATAAATATAATACATCAAGACAACTGTCACTACAGTTGTGACATTAACAGATGACAATTGACAGTTGCTGATAAGAGTCTATTCTAATGTTAAACAACAGCCGAAGGCAGGTTTTCAAAATATTATGGCTCAATCTCAATTTTCCTTATCCTGGGATGAACATGTACAAAACATATGTAGTGGACTGAGCTTATTGCAACAGGTGACATATCCTTCCTTCACACACTACCAGTAATTTTCCTTGGGTGTTTATTTCAGTTAATTTAAAACTTTAATCAAAAGTAAGCTTCATCCAATAAGCAAAGTTTCGACAAAATAAACTCTATTTCTAACATTTTTTACATGAAGTAATAGATAAACATTCTGCATTGTGAATTAATTTCAACTTAATTTATATTTTATATTAATATTAATCATTTAAACTATAGAATGGTGAATTTGTGGATATGACTTTAGCAGCTGATGGATACCTTGTCAAAGTGCATCAAGTTATCATTGCATTAAGCAGTCCCTTTTTAAAAGACCTCATAGCCTCTGCACAGAGTCCACACCCTGTTATAATATTGAATGTAAGGAAATAAATATGTACCTATTTTCATTTTTTATTTTTATAATAAAATCAAAAGACAATTTCTTTTTTAAATATAAAGTTGGTTTATTTATACTGCTAAAATTTTATTAAGCTATGGCTTAAGTAATGTTTGATTCATAACATTTCAGAAAATATCTCACAATACATTAGCTGCAATATTAGAATACATTTACACAGGCGAAGTCTTAGTGGCCATAGAAGATCTAAATGAACTTATAGATGCAGCAAAAGATCTACATATTAAGGGATTACAAGAAATGGTATGTATTATATAGAAGAAATTGACATATTTTTCATTATACATATATAATAAGTACTCCTTTCTTAAATTAAGCATAAAAGTATAATTTCAGAATTTATCACAAGCTTTAACAAGTGAAAGGCAAAAGTCACCAGAAATATTTTCAACACAGATTGAAGGTCTTGAGCCTGAGGATGATATATGTTATTTTGAAATATCAAATCCTTGTGATGATCTCACAAAAATGGATATCGAACAACAAAAAAGGTAAGACAGTAGACAAGCCTATGATTTCAATGACTATTACATTTTTATTTTATTGTAGCTTTATGTTTTTACTTTAAGTCTCTCCGCACATTGTGGTGGCAGAACTCAACACCATTGTTTGTCTTGTCACCAGATTCGACAAATCAAGGTGAATTAAATATAATAATTTCCATTTATTTATTTATTGTGAATTTACTTATTATTACAGCTGTGATACGTTAATAAACGATGTACGAAGCGAAGACTCTATGGATGAATTCTATAAAGAACCTCAAATGAATGAAGTAAGAAGTAAACTTCACAATGTCTCAGATGAGGTGGAAAGAAAGGAAATAACTCCAGACATGTTACCTCCCCACTTACAAAGGCTTGTTGTACCCAATCCTGACGAACAAGCGAGTATGTTAAGCTATTATTTTAAAAAGAAAAAAATAGAAGCATTTTCACGTTTTTTCCCACATAGCATAGGGTAGGCAGAGAGAAGTACTAGTATATCTCTATTTCTCTCAATCGTATATTTAAAAGGTCCGGTAATGAAAAGCGCAGGTTATTTAAAATGAGCATAATGGAGGGGAGTGCCTTAGCACACATATTTGATGTAAAAAAAATAAATAAAAGAAAATTTTTAATTGGCGCAGTGGGACAGCGTCACACAGTAAACGCGATTGGTTGTGGGTTCGATTTCCAGTTAGATGAATGATTATACTATTCTACTATCACTATTCGCGCGGAAAGTGCCGGACACGGACACAACGTAGTGCCTTGACAGTAGGTTCTCTCTGGCTACCCTGATATGCGGGGAAAAGCGTGAAACTGATAAAAAGTATTAAGGAAATAAAATGTTAGTATTTTCTTGAAATGGTCAACTTACAGGCCATTCTTCACCAGGTCTCGGGACGCTGCAGTACACAGTATCGAATCAGGGCTCCTTGCAGATGATACTGAATCGATTTATTTATTATTTGAAGCACACTAACAGAGATAAGTCCAGGCAATGGCGGTGTGTCGACTATTTAAACAATTATAAATGTCCAGCGTACGTTGTTACTAAAGACGATGTTGTTGTACAGAGGTATGGTTTCTTTTTTAATTAATATTATGTAGTAGAACTCCAGATATTTTTCCTCTAAAACACTTTTAGGAAACGTGTGAGAATTTGAACGCAGCTTGATGCGAACCTGCGCCTCTTGTTTATTGTCCAAGCGCTCTGGCCGCTAAGCCATGTGTTCTACATACGACTGCGTCGACATTTTTGTGTACTAATTACAGCTTATTTTGTTGTTAGCATGTCTGTAAAGAGATTTTTACAAATTTCGGCTACCCAAAGATTATTTCTACGAACAATCGTTTGGCAAGAAAGAATGCTACTTATTAAATATTTTTAACATTTCAAAGTGTTATTCACACACTTAGGATATGAAAAACATTTTTGTAGCACCAAGTTCGAGTCCTGTTAAAAATTTTAATAACTTGTTTAAATTTGTTATATTCTAAGGATGTGGAGAACACTTTTAAATGTAAAAAATATTTTATACATATTTTTCCCGCATGCCATATAGCATAGAACCTAGTGTCGAGAACATTCCGTTCTCCACTCTCTCCCAAAATTAGAACATTGCATGTGTGGCGTAATTTAACACCGGATTTCGCATTACCAAAGCGGGCAATGAAAATAATTGTAACACAATCATTCCTCCGAGTGGAAATCGAACCCACATCCGATCGCGTTTACAGTCAGATGCTGTCCCACTGAGCCCCGATGGCCTCAATATAAGATTAATTGACTTTTGGTTTGGTTTGGAAGCAATATTGACCTAATAATATGATAAAATAGATTAATAATTATATAAAATATTTATTATTTGAACGCAATATTTGTGGAATGGCAATTTTGAATATTATTAGCGTTTATTAAATTATATGTTAAAAATTTCCTCTGGAGGAGATTGATAGAGAGAGACAAAGTGATGTTTCAATAAGTAAGACTGTTAAAATAACCTATTATTTATTAAAATTATTTAAAGAGCCAGTTGGTCGCCTTTTTATCGATAAATCATTCATTTCAATTTCAACGCACTATATGCATTTCATTGGCTTCATAAATGAATAAGTAATGGTTTTACCATTTAAGTAATAAATTTAAGCAAAGTATGTGATCTAAGTGACAACGCGGGTGGGCGAAAATACGAAATAGTTTAGTCGTAGCTTAAGCAGGAGAAGCCGCGAGCGGGAGCAAGTGCAGGTGTAAGTTCATAATATTTTGTTTTTAGAACATCAGCTCATAGCCACGCTTTTCACGACAAGAAAATATTGAAGAAGGTAAAAACTGGCGCCGTGTTCAGCGCTCTGATGGACGCAGAGAAGGAAGGCTCCAATAGAAAGAATCAGATCAACGAAGATAATGATAGCGAATGAATATAATTCAATATATTTTTTGAGTTTTATTTACTAGTAAAATAAAAAAAAATGTAATAAATTTTTTTTTTATGCCCTGTAAACAGCTGAAGTGCATCTCTTATGATTATGTTTTAATTTAGTTGATTAATTTAGTTTCTATGGGTTCTAGGATATGTCTATATTTAATACAATATATATATATAGCCTTAAATCTATACATAGTACTAGATGTCGTATGATGATACTTGAACTTGAATAGGCCATCGTTCCGTGATTGTAGTGGGTTCAATTCCTGTTCGGGGAGTGATTGTATTAAAATTATTTTCATTTTCTCGCTCTGGTGAAACAAAGTATGAAGTTTCAAGCGGTAAGTGTACTATTATCCTACTACTATGTGAAAAGCGTAAAGTGGCGTTTTTGGAATACATTTTTAATTCATTTTTATTTCGTTTTATTTACAGAACGTAGACGTTCTCTAATTTCCACCATTCGCCATTCAATACATTGCGTGTAGTGGCGGAAGTCAACGCCGCGCTTAGATACCAAAGCGGAGAAATGAAAATATTTTAACTCTAGTAGGAATCGACCCCACGGCCAATCGGGTTTAAAGCCACACGCAGTACAACTGGCCCACTATGGCCTATTGTATTTTGTTAATTGAGCAATATTCCGCTTCACTATAACCGCAATTGATAAACATTTGTTTTATCAACGGCCCCTGCTTGCCAATAGCTTAGCTTATTTAGGAAAATGATAACACTTAAAAATATATAAACGTTCCCAAACGTTCTTACAAGTGAGCCACGATTTTTTTTGAATAAGTATATCGTATCGTATATCGTTGATTATATTTTCAAAGAACCTTACATTGTTATCGTACTTTCATAATAGTGAAAATTTCCCAACTTATAAATAAAGCCCTAAGACTTTTTTCAAAATGCATATCAATTATGATAGGAGCAAACAAAAGAAAAACACAGCTTATAGAAAAAATAAAATTTATTGTCCCCGATTCAACATTAAATATAAAAAAAATATGCAACATTATTATACAAAAAACATGTATTTCGATACACTTATCACAATACAGCGTAGACATTCAGACGAAGACCTCGTACCAATGGAATGTTACCAGTGCCGTCGGCGCCCTGACGGCACGCGGGGTCGACGACCTTAGGGCCTCCCTAACAAGTCGAGACGGCACTGCATGTGACGGAATGTAAAAAGCCCGAGTATTCTCCAGTCGAAATAGAACCTACACCTAAATAAGATCTAAAAGTCAAAATATCTATTAAAAATAAATGCATTTATGCTTGCTTTTAGTACCAGTGGCGAAGTATGATAATTTAGAAGAGGTAAAGTCGGCGTTCAAAATAAATATAAAAACCTTTAACTATGTCTTGTTTCGACTAAATTATTTTATGTAGTGGTTTTGTTTTAAAATAATTCTATTCATTAATAAATTATTTGTTTATGATAATTTACAAAATCTGCCTCAGCCGATGGGAATTGTGTTATAAGGACACATCGCCAACTACAATAGAATTAAGATTCGATCTCATGTTTCACGAACGATGGAAGAGAAAACGCGGATTTGTGCACATCATTGTTATAATATTTTAGGCCTATATCGACGGATTCCTCTTTAGAGAAGATGGTAGTAGGTTCATTTAATTTGACACTAGGGTCTAAAGAGCCGATCACGAAGCCAATTTGGCCACACGGATACGTAGGGACTGAAGTGGTAGCGTAAGAAGCTACGGGAAACTGATTTTGACAAAAACGCAGTGTGTTCCTGACCAAATCCATGCTATCCCAAAACGTGCCTGCTTGGGAACAAACTATACCATTAGGTTTTAAGGCACTTTTCATTAACGCAAAGTAGTTTTCTTGGAACAAGCTAACAGCGGGTCCGATGGGGTCGCTGCTATCAGTTATAATCACGTCGAACTCGTGGCTGTGGTTTTTCATGAAATCGAAACCGTCACCCACGTGTAAAGTTAGTTTTTTACTTTCGAAACCCACCGCCATGAATGGGAGGTGCTTTTTAGAGACTTCTATTACTTTTGCGTCGATTTCCACCTGAAAAAATAAAAAAAATATATTTATAACCTAGACATTAAATGTTCTACTAAGTTTTCACGACAAATTTGAATAAATAAAATTACAAATGTCAAATTCATCGAAATATATTGAACCATTCTAATATTTAAGCAATATGATATAAAAATATAATGCTTAGTTTAAATAATTTATTAATTACAAAGAACCGCGCAAAGAGGCGTCAATTAAAATTTAATCGACATTAAAACGGTAGGTTGACACAAATATGACGAAATCACTGGCGTCTTTTAAAGGACAGATGTAAGCTTTACATATTTTTTAATATCACAAATCTCCCGCATATTTCAGAGTTATCTCGCTAATAAACAGTAATAGCGGGGAAATGCATATAAAAATATTTATAACCGAAGTCAAAGCTATTTCTTTTAAATATTAAATATTAATGTAAGATAATTAACTAATATCAAATATAAATTGTATTTCCTTACTTAATGTATCTAGTATAGTATATAAATGAGCATACAAAAATATTGACCTTCCTATTACACGAGATAAATGTTATCACAGAGTTCTTGTTTCGTAACATTATCATATTCTTAATTAAGTACATTTAATAACTACTTGTAGATTAAGAAGTCAATAGTAAAACTAAATGTTTTAAATTTAGAATTTAACTAATAGAATAGAATATTATTTATTAAAAAGAAAGTATATTAGATCTAACAACCTATCAATGGAACGGCAATGGGGCTCAATAGCCAAAGTGCGGCGTTAAGCTGCGCTATTGGAAAAAGCCTCCAATTGAATCTAAATATATAAACAGTACGAGAAAACAAAACTAAATAACATAACACGTGTATCTTCGTCATTCGGTCTTATTACTAAGGTTTCAAGCAACATCTTACAGACAACCTTTGTAATGAATATTAATAACAATAAAACAAGACCTTCAGAAAATTCATATAGAAAGCAGGATTTCAACCTGGACTGCTTAACTTTCTTTTCAAATCGACCACAATATGCTTAAATGTTATAATATTTTCCAACATAACTTATCATTCTTCTATATTAGAAATGCGAGAGTTTGTCCTCACAAACTATGGATGAACGTATTTAGTTAAAACCTTAACAGTTATATAGTTTACACATCAGAATAAGACAGAAGTTAAAATTTATAAAAATATTTTTTATAACTTCACGTTTTTTCACGCATAGTCAGAGAGAACCTAGTGTCAAGACACTCCGTTCTCCACTTTCCGCCCGAAATCGAGACATTGCGTATTGATTGTCGGAACGGACCGCCGCGCTTTGTCTTACGCGCTATACCAGAGAGGAGGAATGAAGATATTTCCCTTGAGTTGTAATAGAACCCACAGACATTGCCGGTCGGTCATAATATAACATAAGTAAATCAAAATAAGACATGTTTAGAAAACCACAAGAAAGAACAGTATTCAAGAGGCGCGGATTCAAATCCCGCTGCGTTCAAATTTTTAAACATTTTATAAATATGTCTTTTTCAATTTCCTAAGTACGAATAACACTTTAAAAAAAGTAAAAGAAATCAAAATAAGCAAATTGGAAAAAATTCTGCCCTCTGAGAGCTATCTTGGCGTTCGCTGCCTAATGCCTTATTTTATATCAACACACACCGCAGACGAAACCACAGGCGAAAACTAATTTATAATATACATATATATATTAGTTGTAAAACAAATGCGGCCAATTATTATAGTAACATATCTACCACAGTCAAATGATAAATATATATAAAATCTATACATCCTATATAGGTCAATCAATCATGTACCTTGTATATAAAATAATAAATATACTTCTATGGGTCTTGATATAAGTGAATTGAAATATTATGATTTTTGAATTTTTTATCTTTCTGCCTGTTCATTTTTCACCTTTCACGCAAAAACCAGTGTGCGGGGGTTATGATAAAACCTCAGCAACATATACTCTATAAATTGTTTTGACAGTAAAAGAAAATCCTGAAACGAAATTCATGAACGTACAAAGTCACGAGTTCAACTACTTTTAAATATCATAATTATATTAATACGTGAAGGAAAAACTATGGAGTCCTTTTTACAAAAAATATGCGGAAGGAGGAAAAATATAAAATTTGGCATACTTAAAAGTTTATATAAAAACTTAATAATTTAAGTATTAGAAAAACATTAAACTAATAAAATAAATATTAGACGCATATGCCATATGACATATACTGTACAAAGTGACATAATCGTTGCTAAGGTAACGCGAGACATTACTAATGATAAAACCGTGAATAGATTTTTTTTTAAAGTAATACATACTGCTTTCTTGTTTTAAGTTTGAACCAGACCAGACTATCATTCGTTTATATTTTATCAATTCATATTATCCTACAAAATTTTGCTTCTTTCGTGTTTTCTATACTATACGTGACACTGGCAGATTATTTTGCGTCTGTCATCGCAAAATCAGGCCATTAATAAAAAAAAAAGAAAAAAAACTTTCTTTCAGCTTCACGCTGTTTACCGAACCTGCTGTTCGGGAAACAGCGTGAAGCTTTTTTTCACGCATAGTCAGAGATAACCTAGTGTCAAGACACTCCATTCTCCACTATGGTAATACTTGAAAAAGAATATAAATATTATTATTTACCTGTATTTAAATCCAAAGGAGAGCTATGTAAATAAAATATAAATCAAAAAAATTAAAATAATATAGTACTAAACTTATTCCTTCAAATTAAGTTATCTTTCGTTAGACAATTTTTTTATCTTTTAACAGGTCTAAAATTATCATCAGTTCATTTCTAACACATATTTCAAATTATGAGGATCTTTTCAATTATAGTTTCGTAAAGAGAGGAACTTGGACAGTGGATGCAAGTCCTGGGCACCAAGCTCCTTTCTCTGCAAAGATGAACACCTGTATGATGGCATGGATGCTACAATGTATCCATTAAATACTAAAGAGTTTCTTATTTTACTTGAATAGTTTCCTCATAGTTTAAGATAAGAATTAAATTAAACAACTATCATATAATTACTACTGATTACTAATACACAATCAATGTTACTTCATAGAAATGTCTGAATTATATTTTATTTATACAGCATTTTTTTAAGGAAACATCTAAGTATGTCATGTACAAATACATCATAAATTATAATAAATCTTTATGTCTATATAACATTTTCCTTATTCACTTGACACAATCTTATATATAATCGAATTGTAGCCCACAAATTTGTGTAAACTATAGAACTTAAAATACTGTTTCTTTCCTTTCCTATAATAATTTGGGAATACATCTCTTCCATTACCTTCCCTAAGGAATCTACATGCCATTTAGATTTCTACACCAATTAAAATATTTTTATCTTTGTGTTACTCCCACATATATATATATATATATATATATATATATATATCTCATTGCTCATTAATTACCAGAACATATATAAAAACAGATACAATAAAATAAACTATTTGTTTTATATGTTACCTGTACAATTTTCTTAACTTTAGGATGTTTGGCAACGTCTCTTGCTACTCCTCCATCTCCACCACCAACTATTAAGACCTTCTCAGGGTTTTTATGACAACAAAGTGGCAGGAAAGATATCATCTCCTAAAAAATATTTATAAGAATTATAATAGTAGTCTTATCAAGGGTGTTTGTATAGTTAGTTTATTTTATTCAAAGTACATGTAAGTAACAATATATATATATATGTAAATGCTAATCATTTAAATATATATTTACCTTTATGATATTTTTATTGTTTCACACATCTCCCATGTTTACACCAATATTTTTTTATAGTATATAAAATTCTCATTAATAAAGCTTAAAACCAAAGCAAGACTTGTGGACAACAACTAAACCACTATGGCATTGAACCATATATTTAAATAAATTAGTTATTGTTATTTATTTACCTGATATGAGAACTCATCTTTTTGTGTACATTGTATAATGCCATCCAAAACAAGCACTTTGCCCAAACTTAAAGTGTCAAACACTTGAATATACTGATATTGAGATCTTTCTTGGTGGAGTATTTCCTTTACCTCAAATGAAAAAGTACTGCCTGGCCACATTTCACATGATTCAGAAAACCAATTTTTCTTTAAAGTATCCATTTTCTCTAAAAAATTTATACAAAAATGTAAAAAAATTAAAATTTTAAATATTTAATAATAAATGTAACTTATGTAAAACCAAGTAAATATACCAAGTATATATATATATATATATGTGTGTATATTTAAAATTCCTACGAAAATATGCTGAAAAAATATATTTAGTTAATCAGGAGAGAAATATTTAAAAAAAATACACTTTAAATCTTATTTAAATTAACTTAGTTAACTTACAATAATTACCTTAAACCAGTTTTCCAACAGCGCTCAAGCACAAAACCGTAATAAAATTATTATTTGTCTTATTTATTTATCTTGTTATATGGAAAATGATAAGTTGAATAGAATAACGTATTTGAAAAGTTTTTTATTATGATTAAAAAAATTATGAATACAACCGTACCACGTGAAAACACGACGGTCAATGACATTGACCATAGATGATATTTGACATACCCACATTGTACAGAGTACACTAAAAATAATTTAAAGTAATGTAAACCTTATTTCAACAGCCATAAGTCATTGTGTACAGATTTTTTTTGGCTTATTGATATGATTGACCCATTGGTTTTATCCGTGTTGTCATAGTGACGTTTAATGGACATATGTGACATAGAACTTGAGTTGATCCAATGATTGAATCGATTTAAATATCGATTTTGAAAAATATATAAACCGTCGATATTTTTATTAAAATGAATTTTATTTTACTACTAGTGACCCGCTCGCAGCTGCGGCTATCGCTAGCCCGCGTTCTCACTTACATCACAAACTTTGCTTATATTTATAATTTTAATGGTTGTAACTTGTTTATTTATGAACCGATTGACATAAATTAAGCTCTCAATGTCAAGGGACGTATACCACAATACAATAATCAAAATTGAATTAAAATCGGTTAAGCCGTTTCTGAGATTAGCCTGTACAAGCAAATAGACAAACAGAACAAAAAAAATATCATGATTTTGGGTTCGTTTATAAACGCCCCTAATAATATTTTTATCATTTATTATATGTATAGATTTTTACAAGAAAATGATGTGTTAGACTGAGAACAATCAAGGTGTGTGGACGTCGTAAGGCGTAAGCGGCTAAACATTCATTATACACCATATGATAATCTTTTTCTCAATTCTAAACATATTGAAATTATTAACATGTTAGTATACTGAGTCAAATTGAAACTAATACTAAAACATAAAATGAGTGTTGATACGGCCATTCTATAAATAGTCTTATAATATAATATTTTTTCAATAATATTTAAGCAACAATTTTACTAGCTATATATCAAATGTATATATAAATATATTCTGAATAAATGTTTAAAATTTAACTATATATTACTTTTAATTTTACCAATATAATTGATTGTCAGTAGATAATTAAAATAATTAAAAAAAAACATAAATAATACGTTTCTGTAAATAAATGTATATTGGTAGATATACATTTATGGTTATAAAATATATAGTAACAGAAAAAGAAACGCTCAGTAATAAAATATTTAGAAACGCATTGTAAATTTTGTTTATTTAAAATCAATCAATGACAGTTGACTATTGAAAAATGACACATTGCGCAGATTCAAATTAATATATGGGTGTTATTGCTCAGTGCTAACGTCGATATTTAATAAGTAATTCTTATTTACTGCTTTCTTTAGTAATACATAGTGTGAAAAGTTTTACAAACAACATTTATTTATTGTTTCGACGTATTTTAATATACCAAATACCAATATGAACGTTGATATACCTGTGCGCATTACTCCAGAAGAGTTTGTTGCAGCAGCAAGACATTTTGTTAAGCTTTCAGATAAATTTTTCGACAGCTGGACCTTACACGAAAACGATAATGAAATATTAAACACTTATATCAGAAAGGAAGAGTTTGTGAGTCATAGAGATAAAGATAACAAAATTTTCTTGTACAGAGCTGAATATATAATATTTTTTAATCTTAGCTATGGAGTACCATCTTTTAGTTTTATTGTTTGGGATTGCTCAGGAAAATTATTAACTCTAGAAGAAGTACGAAATATTTCACTTATGAAGTAAGTTTTAAATACTAGTTAAATAGTTTTATAATTTAAGTGTTGTTGTTTTCAATCATAATCTACATTAATTAAATTTATAAAAATTTCAAACCACATGTTATACTGCATCTTTAAATTAATTGATAATTGTTTATTTATTACAGAATAAACATGAAAGATTTTTACTCAGTGGTGACTCAGCAGGACCACCCGGTGATGCACCGACCTTACTTCATAATCCACCCATGTCACACAGCTAAACTTATAGCAGCTTTTAAACGAAGAACAAGAAATTTAATAATTACGTTTTTAGGTATTATCACACCTTTAATTCAATTAAATTTGCCATTAGAATATGGATTATGCTAGTTGTTTCACTTTAGTGTTTCAAACATTTATTTTCATCTCTTAATAGCTCCATAGCTATATATAATTGTATGTTATGGATATGCAAACTTTATTTTTATTGTATTATCATAATATGGCACTTGTAGAATAGAAGCAAAATAACATAAAATTTCCTAAATTATTATATTACTAAATATTGATAATAAAAAACCTATTCTACAATGAAATTGTTAATTTAAACTAATTGTATATTTTTTTAAGTAAGGACACTTTCATTTTGAGGGTCACAAAAACTTTTTTGCGAACATGAGGTTTATGTTGTTGAACCTTTTGGTCTTGACAGTGACACTGCTGGGGTGAGGTAAGGGATACTCTGTAAGAAAGAAATAAGGAACCTAATCACATATGAAAAAAATATGAAGCTATTGATAATTATATACTGATTGTACTTAATCTATACATATACTTATAATGAAAATGTAATTGATTGGTGTCTGTACATGTTAGATACATGAACAAAATATATTATAAGAGGCACTTAATAATATAGTAGAACCCAAAACGTGTGTTGTGCACGCTAATCTTAGAAAATATTTAATTGATTTGAATGCCTGTTAACTATTGTACTTTGTGTGTGTTATTTCATAACAATTGGTTAAATTATAAATTTAATCAAACTTTGTGATTTAAGTGAGAACAGGGGCGGCCCAAATAATAAAATAATTTAGTCATGTACTTTATTTAAGTGAAGCCACTAGTAACAACTTAAGTATTTTTAGTACAAGTAGTATTTTATTTTACTATTAAGTATTTTATTTTACTATTAAAACATTATTAATAGTGTTTTTCTTTTAATGTTGTAACCATATTTTTATTGAGCTAAAAACAATCTGTACTATATAAAATAGTCTTATACTAATTTATAACTCAAGCCATCACAAAGTAGTACAGTACGGTCACAGTAGTGGGAGTGTGTGAAAATGTGATGATTGTAGGTTTGATTCTCACTTAAGGAAAGATTATATTTTAATTTTATTAATTTCTCGGTAATGACATGTATTTACGACGAATTGACACTAGGTTCTTTCTGCTATGTGGGAAAAAGGAAGATGGCTAATGTTTTGGTAAAATTAAATTTTAATTATTGAAAAATGCACATGACCTAGATTTATTTTTAAGCTTTAGCTTAGATTTGTTTAGTTATTCTTACTATATAAAAAAAAAGTTTTTAATATGGATAAACTGTAATTTAATTTTAGATATAATTTTTGTAAGGAAAATGATCTCATTTATGTCTGTTTGTGTATATTAGTTGAACTTGCCTTGTGTTTGTTAACTTTTTGCTTAAAGTAATTTTATAGTTATATTTAATATTATATCTGTATTCTTGGCTAATAAACTTTTTCATATATAAAAAAGATTTTGGTTTGCCATTTTTTTATGTGTATTGTGGGTAAGAAGCTGACTAAGCTGTTTAGGTAATTTGCTCCGTTTTAATGCTGAAAATAACCTTCAACAAAAGCTTTTTATGAGTCAAAATTTTGAATCTCAATATATGATGTATTTTTATTGAGCTTCACGAATTTTTTCACATAGTAGCTTAGTCGGAGGACCTAGTGAAAAGACACTTCGTTCTCCACTTTCATGACGAATACGAGACATTGCGTGTTGATCGGCAGAAATCAACGCCGCGTTTTGTTTACCAGAGCGGAGAAATGAAAATTATTATAATATAATCCACCTAGTGGAAAACAACTCCAAAACCAATCTCGATTAGACTCAAGCACTCTCCCACTGCACCTCGATGGATGGATAGATGGATAAAATTTTTTGTTTCTACGGAACGAATTGCGGGTACCAGCTAACATTAAATACATATACTTAAGTTAATTCTGTTACATATATTTATTACCTCTGTTAACTTTTTTTATCTTCACATATCTTATTAGCTTGTTTATTTGGTATAATATATAATAATGGGATGGATGGGATAATGGGGTACACCGGTGTCACTCTCGCAGTGGCTCCATTTCGCGTATAGAGTACTATTCGTGTGAAATGCAAACACTACGTGGGTGCTTGCGAATCCCCTGTAGTTACTTTCTGTCCATTTTTGAAATATTGCGCATTAAATGGCACAGTTTAACTCCACATTCGTATAAAACTATTATCTCTATTCTCATTTTCCCATTTAAACGCCTGTAACGCTCATACCGGTACTTTTATCCGACGAAGCTGACCTCATAACCGTAGCCAATAACACCGAACATTTAGGTAGGGCTACACAAAAACACAAACACACAAGATACACACACCGTCTCCGCCGGCGGAGACGAGGTCCTAGTTATACTGCAGTCAAAGCGCACCTAGGCGTGGAAGGGCCCAAAATCTAATCTCCAATAGGGTATCAAACGCCCTACCCAGTAGGCTGAGCTCTGCTCGAGCGAAGCAAAGCCCTCCACTACGAACGAACTCGTCTAGCTCGGCCTCCCACAAAGCCCGCACGACGCTGTCGAGGCCATTAGGGCCAAAAGCATACTGTCATGTCGAAAAATAATAATAATAATACCGGCACATTAGGCATAGCGACACAAGTTTGTTTGGCAGAGCCTTGTGTCAAGACACTTTGTTTTTCACTTTTAGCCTTAATCGCGTGTTGAGAGGCGGAACTCAACGCTGCGCTTTGTCTTAGGTAGCAGAGTTATTTTTTATATATAATCATACGCCGGAGTAAAATTGAACTTACACGCAAATGTAAATAAACCATTTTTACAAGTAGGTATTTAGACAAAAAAAAAACGACCTTAAAAACAAAATCTCCATTAAACTGGGATATTTCATACAAATTCGAAATCATTATTCAAACATAGATTGTGTTATTGTTGAAAAATAAAAATGGAAGGTCTAGGCCCGATACAATCTGTTGAATCGTGCCGTTTTATTGATATCATATTGACGTGATAAGATAATGCGACGAATGTTACTACAGCTTATAGGTACATTTTGATATTCGCGCTTTCGAAAACTGTACCTATTGCGAACTGTATTGTGTTGTGTATTAAGTGATTAAACAAATGTATTTATAATGAGAGAGTGTGGTTCCATTGTGAAAAACTTCTTTGGACGTCTCCGAGAATGTCTCGCCTCGCTGTGCCTTTTACTTTGCTGCTGGTGGAAGGTAAGCGAACTAGCTACTCTTAGTTGGTATCGGTAATCGACAATACGACATTACATTTCCGTGTACGATAAATAATAATATTATTTTATTAATAATTTTTTATATTAAAGGCGTGAAATGGAGAACGGAGTATCATAACACTGGGTATTCACAGTCTACTTTGATAAATGCGTGAGATGCGTGTTGTGAAAATTCTTGTAAATTCGAAATTAACAGTAGCACTGTAAATACTACATAAAAATCATGAGTCGTCTTAAGAATCTTGTAGTGAAATAAAAACGTATACTATATGTGGGTAGATCACTTAGACATTCTCCAAGAGGCGAAAAGAAGGACATAGGTATACAAATATGTACTAAAACCTATGAAATTACAAGCTTCTGGACAATAGAGAATCTGGATTAAGGAATATTGAAAAATATATATTAAGAAAACTCATAAAAATTTGTACGCAGTGGGATTTGATCCGCGCCGGGTTTAAATCCCGTTGCGTTCAAATTTTTTATACGTTTTCTAAATATGTCCTTTTCAAATTCCGTAGTATGCGAATAACGCTTTAAAAAATGTTAGAAAAATATGGATTAACAATAGTTTAATATCTGGCTACAACATTTTTAGTTTTATATATATCAATGTTATATATTTCCATCGTCGATTATATAAATGGAGATACCTTTTTTAAATAGGTATATGTATGATACATATTATTAAGAAGTACCTATTTAATACAAAATGTTTATTTTCATAATTAATGCTATATGGCACGTGTTCGGTTTGCTTTGTAATTAGTAACTTCGTGTTTAATAAGATATAAGCGCTTATAAATAAAGAAACGTTTTGATAAATAATTTCATTTCTACACAGATTATTGATAAAATACATATTTTACAATATAATATTTATCTATATGAAGTACTTAATAAAATCGTCATCTTGATTAGCTCTTAATATACGAAAATCTGATTAAATTATACATACCTTACCAACAACGTAAAATTATGTGGATTGGAACTTTATTTCTGATTACTCGTAGTGTCGTATCATGTAAGAGTCCTCTAAGTTATTTCGTACAGACATTGACGTAATACATTGTATATAGCAGAGTTGGCCTCTTTGAAGGATTATTTGTGACTCACGATAAATGTACTCGAGTTCCTTTTTCACGTCACGTGTGTACTTCTCTCTGCATCCAGTGGGGGGCAGGAGAAGGGATATCAGGGCGAGGCCACCTACACATTTTGATGGGTCGCTTGGTTAGGCCTTATCGGCCTGCTGATGGGGTTGCGGTAACATTATACCTTTTAATTTTCTTTATTTGCTCTACCCAATATCTGTTAAGATCAAGCTCCTATCACCAAAGGTTATCTGGCAGAGATTACTATCAGCAATAAGACCGCCTTTGAACACTCTGTACTACTTATAAAATCTTGTGTACTGTTTCTTGTATTGGCTTAGTGTGCAATAAACTATTTCTAGATATCTGTCTATATTTTAAATAAAATAAAGTACCTTTTTTGCATACTACGGCTTACGAAAGAGTTCGAATTTTGAAAAATGGCTCAGACGAACAAAGAGTATATAGTGAAAATAATCTCCAAAAAGATAAAACACTAAATATTTTGTTAAACAATGACAAGTGTAAACGTATGGATTAATGAATAGAATTAGGCCAGCTGTAAACTTAACGACTGTATAAGCTATAAACTTATAAAATTATATAGCAATAATTTTGCCAATTATGACGTGGCGATGTCTATTTTTTAACATTGTGTATTAGCTATTGCGTAACTTAGTTTGCAAACAAAGCTCGCCTTGGCCTTTCATTATCCATATCGATTTGAAATTATGACATGGAATGTAGGTATTTTAATACAGATTATAAAAAATATTTAAATACGAAAATATTGTATTTATTTTAAATTATTTTACAATAAAAACTGAAATAGTAATAGTAAGGGTAGATTTTTACTCATTCAACGAAACTAAATAAACAAAAGATGACTTAAATTATTATTTTTCGTAAAAGAAATCTTTATTATATACCTACCTAGCGTAAACAGTAAGTCTAAAAAATGAAAATCTAAGCATGTCTATATTGTCAGTTGAATTACTCAGCAATCCATTTATAATATCGATAATCTATCAGATATCAAGAAGGGGCATAACCTAATTCATTTTGATTTTTTTCAAATGTGTTTTCTTTATATTCTAGCTATTTAGGTTCTCTTTTACTTCCTGGACTTTTTTTATACCTTTCTTTTCTTACAAAACCGCACACTAATCTCTATTAGTCTCTATTATGATCTCTATCAGCCACGCAGCCATCTAGATACTGAAATACCATCCTCACCTGTTGGTGAGGATGGTATTTCTGTCTGTTACGTATTGTGGAAAATTCAGCGGTAGCAATCGAGTACATTTCCCCAGAACATTCCCCATGATAAATGCGGTAGAGAATGCCCGGAGAGAAAACGTCTCTACGCAACCCCAAAGTGTCAAGCCTTTTACAGTTTATTGTTATCCTTTTAACAATAGGACCCCAGACACCCCAGAAGGAGATATTCCCGAGCGATGCCTCAACAGAAGAGACCAGTTCTTTCTACGGAACTGGTCAACGTTTTTCTGAGAAAGACCTGCACGGCCAGTGTATACAGCGTCCACCGTGCTATTATATCTGCATTACAATGAATGCTAGGATCCTCGAACATGTCATTGATATGCAGATGAAGCAGACCAAACATGGCACAGAACACAGCCTTGAAGGACGCTAGCGTTTACGGGAATGTAGTTAGAGCAAAAACCATCGACAGCGACCTTGATGCTGTGCCCAGTGAGAAAACTGGCGACCCACTTCCATAAATTCTCGGGAAGCCCGAATGTTGGAAGTTTCGTAAGGAGCGCCGCCTCACTATCAAAAGCCTTTGCTATGTCCAAACAAGCTGCCAGGCCCAAACCCTTGCTTTCGATAGCCATGTTGGTGGTCGTTGATCAACTCGTGATCCACCAGATAAGCCAGGAGCTGGCTGTTTATTATACCCTTGAGGAACCTGGAAGGTGATGGCAATAGGCCAGTGGTTAGATGGATCGGAGCCATCGCCTTTCTTCGGGATTGGATGGATCAGAGCCTTCTTTTACGAATCAGAGACTGCGGCGACTAAGTAAGAGTGCCGAAATAGTCGCGTTAATAGGGCGTATTAGGTAAAGAAAATAAGGAAAAATATAGACGTACTCGTATTTCATTCACCTTTTTCTTTATTTAAGATTATTATGTAGCATCCATATATAGATATCTGTACCTCCATAAAAAATACTCTCGTTTATTTTATATACGGTGTTTTCCAATATATTATGAATAGACATAAAAGTTTTTCAGAGAGAACTTGACGTTTGATAAATCCTCGAAAAAAATGATTGTGACTGATATTATTTAATAATGCACTACCAAGTTTTACCACTTGCACTTCTCCTAACTACATAACGGAGAGAAAAATATACACATATAGCCAATATTTGGGCATATGACCCCTAAGACATGTCCAAACAGAGCATTGGACACCGTCGAATTCCGTCACTCATCATCAAAATCTGTAAAGCCTATGCTTTTATATTGTTATAACACTATTGTTATAACAATATAAACGTATCACTTAACTTTTCACTTTATCACTTTATCACTTTTTCTGTAACATTATATTATAAAGGTACATAAGTAATATTATTACGAAAAAATTGATTTATAAATTAATTTCTCGTTATTATAGGCCTCCTGGCAGGTCCATGCTATGAAAATATTGTACAGTCATTGGACCCCAAAATGTGTGTTGATTTCCAGGAAATTAGGCAGTAAGACGTAGTTCTTACAGATATTTTATAAAATGCGTCATAATAAAAAAAAAACAAAATGCATAACCTCTATTTAGCATATCCTCCGTAATTGGTTATAAAATTATAGCATATGTTATGTTCCAGCTATTAAGTCGAGGGAAATGGTTCATTTGCGAATGTCATATGTAAAATATCTCACGATATCGTTTCCTTTTGACATTGGCCGAGCCTTTAGTCCGAGCTCGCAGTGCTTCGACCACGATGACGCGTTTGATGAAGGACTAATTAGAATCAACACATGAGGGTAATTAAAAGAATTCTTAATTTAAACTGGATAATACTTTATTATAACGCACGGATTTGAACGGTTTCCAAGAGGCGCGGATTCGAATCCGGTTATGTTAAGAAAAATATACTAAAAATGTTTTACTTTAATAAAAGTTTGATGCAAAATGTGAAAGCTTAGGTAATTTTTCATGTATCTCTTGCGAGGGATGAATTTGGGATAGGGAAATGGTGGCTACATGTAGGGCGTAAGTAAAACCTTTAATTGATGTGTCACTTATGATGATATTTTATATAATGAGATCTTTGATTTTCACGATTACACGATAGATATGAAACTATTTTTAACCGGATTAATCGCGTATATTATTGGTATTCGAAAATACATTTTAGAATCCGACGTTTCGAACACTTTACAGTAGTCCGTGCTCACAGGTAGACTCCTACCTACAGGTAGACTTAATATATTAGTAATTAGAGATAAAGTCCACAAAACCTATCCGTAGTATATAACAGTAGTATAGTAGCTTATAGTAGTACAGCGTAGGCTCGCGAAGGAACATGCAAAAATAGAAAATGGATTGAAAATTCAATATATTGCATACTGAATGGATGAACTTAACGTCGCCCAAAGCTAAAGCGGGGATATGAAAATATATGAAATGGTTTTAGAGTGGAGATTATACCCACAACTATTTTGCTTAAAGATGTACGTATCATTGTAACATTGCGCCACGGTGACTTAAATATATAAAATATACATTTTACTAGTTGTCATATGTAGCTTCATTGACGTGAGCTTCCCGTTGCATAGGAATTTACAGAGATTCTTTCTTAGCGCTTCCCTATCCCGTCACCATTCTAGTTTAGGCTTTGCGTCTGTCTGTAAGTCAGTCAGTAATAGAGGATTTGTGTTTGTAACAACCGTCTCTAATTAGACACAAGTTCACTATACCACAATGTAGTTATGTTTGTTTTGGTTGCCTGTATAATATATAGACTGTTATGTTAATTCTTAAAATATATTATTTTGTCAATTTAGAAAATTTGCTGGCTGATTAATTAAATTAAATTATTTTATTATATCACCGAAGCAGCATTCGAGCCAGCCACCGTCATACGTCTTGATATTATTTCACGTCCCCAAAAAATATTTGTACCAAGATTATAAATATAGAGTGGTCTGATAAAAATGTAATCGAATTATGATGATAAAGTGTTTAAATATATATGTATGTGTAATGTCGGTACTACGTAGCAAATAAGAATCATAAATTCTTTTGGTATTCCCAGTCATATATCATTCGTGAAGCTGTGACCATAGACACTTATAAGGTGTTGAAAAGTTTCACTACTCAGTACTATACCTGTAAAGTCTTAAAAAGGGACGGACACTTCAGAACAGAGTATCTTAGATCTCTATTTATTAAATAAATTAATTTTAAAATAAACTTCTCTGGAAACTTTTTACATGATCGGCAGTACTATGTTTTATAGTGTATTTTACAAATATTCAATTTTCTTATATATTTTTTGTGTGCGATGCATAAAAGAATTTTTGCATATTAAAGATTTTAACAAATTTAAAAAATAGAGTGATGAGCTTGGATAGTGGAGGCGAGCGTTTTAAAGGCATTTTAAAGGGCATTTTTAAGCCTATATTTGGGCTGAAAGTTCCAGGCACTGTTTTGAGCTCCTCTCTCTGAAACGCGATAGGTAAATTATAATAGGCGTACTGTTGTTAGGAAATTCAATTGAAATCAAATATTTTCATTTCTACGGTCTAGTTACAGTGAGCACGGTGCTCGTTGGTTATTTAAATTACATTTCGAATACATTCGACCTAAGGCCTAAGAAAATAACCTTTTTTTATCTCTCTTTTTATTAACAAACGTTTGGCGAGATCGTGTCTCGTTTTCTTAAAACATGTTTTTCAATTTCCTAAGTGTGCGAATAAAACTTGTGTGTTAAAAAGGGATCGGATGTCAGGCAATTGAGGTCTCCAAATAAATAAAATTATTTTTATTTCTCCATACTGGTAAGACAAAGAGCGGCGTTGAGTTCGGCCACACAACGACGACGGAAATTAGAAAACTAACTTGACACTAAGTACTACCAGGTAACCCTTACAGGGTAGCTGTTTCTTTCTCTTTTTAAAAAAGTAAATACTACACACACTTCTACATGTGTTAGGCGTACACTTTTGTGTGAAGTGACAACCGCTGCTATGGCAACGCGTACTATACACGACAATGAGCCTATCTATAATTTTATTATATGTATATTGTCTGACCTCACATAAGGACGTCAGTGCTTATTTTTGAATCAATGACTTACAAAGTCCTGAAAAGTGAAGTTGTCATTACATGATTATTTTCACTTTTATCGTTTTTAAAAATGTTTGATATTTTTATATTTATCTTTTAACAGGCGATATTTTGGACTAATCATGATAAGAACGTTTTATAATAGTTCTATATAATATTAGGTGACACCCAAGATCACTAACTACTTTTAAGTAGCTATCGATCGATTATACCTTTATTTATATTTTATTTTTTAACATTTTTTAAAGTGTTATTCGCCATACTAAGGAAATTGAAAAAGATATTTAGAATAATCTTTGGGTAGCAGAAATTTGTAGAAATCTTTCTACAGAGATGCTAACAACAAGTATAAGTTGTAATAAGCGTATAAGAATTTCAACGTAGCTGGATGTAGAACGCATGGCTTAGCGGTCAGAGCGCTTGAACGGTTTTCAAGAGGCGCGGGTTCAAATCCCGCTGCGTTCAAATTTTTATACGTTTTCTAAATATGTCTTATATATCTTTATTTATTATACCTTTTTTTACAAGGAAACAAAAGGTATAATAAATAAAGGAAGGAAGGAACTTACTTAACTGTCTCGCTGGGCCTTTCCAAGTCATTTACTTGAATAATTACCTATATTTTTTTAGTTCGCACGCATTTCCCGTGCATAGGAGAAAAAAGGCTTTTTCTCTCGCAAAGCGGGGTAGTCAAAGAAAACCGGTTTCAAGACACTGCGTTCTCCATTTTCTGCCCGAAATCGAGAGTAAAAGACGACCGCCATTTTTAACTGAACCTCGAACCTAGACATTAAATATTATAACCGTTACTCTTAGCCCTGCAATAATCGATTCAATGTCACACCTAAGTGTTTTCTATACCTTATATTGAATTGAATAATAAACTCCTTATTAAAATAAATAATTAATTTGTTGGTTTGACGTAACACCCGTATTATATTTCAGTGTATTCAAGATATTTCATGTTAAACAGCTGAAACCTAACCCTGAAACCTAACTTTCAATTTAT
Source organism: Podotricha telesiphe (assembly GCA_038994665.1). Taxonomy (NCBI): domain Eukaryota; kingdom Metazoa; phylum Arthropoda; class Insecta; order Lepidoptera; family Nymphalidae; genus Podotricha; species Podotricha telesiphe. The sequence goes on along the minus strand of JAOYRR010000067.1, from coordinate 289,761 downwards.
TATAAAAAATATAAAATAAATATAATCGTGCCAATTAATATAAAATAATAAAAAAATATGTATTTAAAAAAAGACATTTAGAAAAGGTATAAAATTTTTAACGCAGCGGTATTTAAACCCGCGCCTCTTGAAAACCGTTCAAGTTCACTTGAGTTCCTTAGTGTGCGAATAACACAAAAAAATGTTAAAAAAATATTTATTTATTAAAACCACAAAGCCGTCTAATAAAAAAAATATACATTGAAGCGATAATATTGAAAGTTCTCCATTTTAAGCGTGTGAAGACCAGTGTGATATCAAGGTGATTTTGTTTTTATCGTACCTATGAACCTACGAATGTAATGACAATCGATACAATATATGCTGAGTGCATATTGTATAGGCATTAAATGCAAACGTTTGATTGACGTGCATGGAACTATTTTTTTTTTAAATAATTGATAACTGAGGGCGTGGTTGTGGGTTTGATTCCTACTCGGGGGAAAGATTATGTTTAAACTAGTTTCATTTCTCCGCTCTGGTTACAGAACAAAGTGTTTTGTTCCGCCACTCAACATGCAATGTTGGTTTCGGGCGGAATGTGGATAATGGAGTCTATTGACACAAGGTTCTTTCTGACTACTAGCTGTGCGGGAAAAAGCGTGAAACTGAAATAAAATTTTATTATTAATTATTTATTCCTAAGTCTTTTACTAAAAACCCTTAAATTTTCTTCTTTATAAAATCTCTATCATGTCGTCATACGTTGGCTTCATATGACATTGGCGATCTGTGCTCAATACCAATTGAGTACAGATCAAACTCATCAACTAAATAAACTAAATACAAATACTTTAAAAGCCTTAACTATGGTAAACCGTAAGGAACAACTAAGTTGATTAATTTTAAGTTATTCTTGGAAAATAATAAGATTTACCGGAGTTCAGGCTGTTACATATACATAATATATACATACATATAGTATCGAATTTTGCTTAACAACAAAAAAAAATGACCGAGGATATTCAGGTGTCAAGATACTCCGTTCTCCACATCCCGCCCACGTTTGAGACATTGTGTGTGAAGTTTGACTGGCGGAATTCAATACCGCGTTTTTCTTTGTCTCTAGAATAATAACTTAGTATACTATATTACATAAATGTATTGTTTTTACAGTCCAACAAGGTTTCAGCGGCCTCGCATACGCGGCAGATAGACGTAGGCGTGGTGGAGGAAGGAGGCAAGAGGAAACATAACAAAATTAAAACATCTAAATACACACTCCTCATGTTCATACCCAAGAATTTGACTGAGCAGTTCCGTAGAGTTGTGAATTTTTATTTCTTAACTGTAACTGTTATTGCTATTATTATAGGTAAGTTTAATATTGATCTCTGATTTCTAAGAAAATTAGGGTAGTATAATTAGTTTAGAGGTAATTTGGACGCGGCAGTAGTAGAAGCGGGATGTATAACAGTGAAATCTCTAACCTGTTAAAAGATCTCAGCTCGGGTCAAAGATTAAATCTAATTGGATGGAGAGAGGAGCTTGTAAAGTGCAGGCCAGCGTTAATACGCTATTTAAAGGGGCCCCTTAAGCTTTTCTTGCTCCCCCTCCAGACGATGGACACCTGCACGGCGAATCCATGAAATACTAAGTTTCTTATTAGAAGGTGCTAATATTTTAAGGATCTTAAAAAAAAGATAAGAAAAATCATTTACAACTCAATTTACTGCTCAAAATAGTTTAGGAAGTTATTTCTTGCCATGTCGGAACGAGCGAGAAGCCAGTTTATGTCACACTTATGACAGTTATTTCTTAGTAAAACAGTAATTGCGGTAATACACACCTATAGTAAACTAACAGCCTTATCTAGAAAACTTGAAAATGTCGCTCATACAATAAATAACGATTTATCATGTATTAATTTATAATTTTTAATACCCTAATGTTAGATCAATTAAGACAGTACATTAGAAACCACAACGAAATAGATCAAGGCAGATATTAAATAATTTAGAATAACAAACATTCAATATATCTTGACGACTTTGTTTTTCTTAATGATATTAAAGACTTTTTAGAAGTATGGAGTTGTTTTATTGTTTTTATGTGAATCGAAATAAAAATGAGTTCCTACAGTAATACGTATTATTCGTATCTTTAAAATATTACATTAATACCGGTTTTGAGAGTAATAAATAATAAACACAATAATAAAAATTCAAAAGCTTACTCAAAATATTAAATTTAAATTGTTTTTATTGCCCCGCAAAACAAAGCGTGGAATTACTTTCCACCATTATTCGAAGACAAAATAGTTTTTGGTACAAGCGGAGAACTGTTTGAAAATTAGTTTTAAGCAATTTTCTACGAAAATCAGAATTTTTTTACAAATTATTAGCTTCAAAATCAAACAGAATCTGCTTACATACGTAGTTGGAGTTCCCCAATTTTTGTGGTGTTCGTTGTTTTTTCATGTTTATTGCAATGTACTTGAAATTCACACTAATTATTAGGATATTTACTTAACAGATAGTCCCGTATCACCCCTCACTAGTATAGCGCCACTGAGCTTCATGGTGCTAGTGACGGCCATGAAGCAGGGCTACGAGGACTGGCTGCGACACAAAGCCGATAATAAAGTTAACAACCAAATTGGTAAGTCATTGATTCAAATTATTTTGTGCTCTTTTGAAATTTAATTTATTAAATGAAGTGTTTTGACACTAGGCTGGCTGTCTGACTCCTTGCTATGCGGGAAAAGCTAAAAAAAATATTACATACAGTTGTAATATCAAGTTAGCTTAGCAAAAAAATTAAGTGAAAGGAAAATTCAAGTACATTAAGTGAATTGAAAACCGTTCAAGAGTTTCAAGAGGCGCGGGTTCAAATCCCGCTGCGTTCAAATTTTTATATGTTTCCTAAATATCTTACGTCTTTTTTATTTTACGTCTTTTCTATTTTACAAATTCCTAACAAAGTGCCTAAGTGCATATACTAATTTATTGTTATATGTTAAAAATGATAAGAATTACATTTTTAATCACAGACAGATATAATCGCTTAAAACAATCTTTATGTTAAACTAGTGGATTGATTATGACTAGATAGTTGAAGACTCAAAAAGTATAAAAAATATTAAGTTTACTAGCACTAGCACTAGCCGTATAGACTCTATACAGCCTTAAATCGGACACCCGTTATGAATAAACATCATAAACTACAAATAATAAATTATACGCTATATTTGAAAAAATCGGTAATGGGAACGGTATGTGGCTTGTTAATTCTATTTAAACTAAAAGCCTCCTCGGCGCGTCAAACCCGCGTTGCCTTAGCAACATTTATGTCATTTTATACAGAAGTGTATATTAATCATATTTATGGTAGTGTGTGTAATATTTATTTAATTAATGTAATATTCCTCAAATACATTATTTAAAAAAATGTTGGTTTGGTTCTCCATATATACTATGCCAAATTTCATACCTCATTCGTTCGCATAATTTTCGAGCTGTGAAAAAAATGGAGCAAAGTTTTTCTTTATGCATTCATAATTTAGATATAACCATGGTTAACGTGGCGCATTGGGACAGCGTCAGACTATAAATAGGATGGTAGTGGGTTCGATTCCTACTTGGGTAATGACTATACTCAAATTATTTTCAATTCCTCGCTCTGGTAAGAGACAAAGTGTAGCGTTTAGTCCTACGACGCAACACGCAACGTTTTAAATTCGGCAGAAAGTAGAGAAGGGAAAAACCGTGAAGCTCAATAAAAAAGATATATCCACAATTGATACATTTATATACTAGTTAAAGGAATGTGGACTGTCTATAAGTGTCTTCTGTCATAAATGACACATCTGATCACTGCCGTAAAGATAAATTGATTTGTTATCAAACTTTGGAAAAACTGGTGACTTCATAAATAATTCAATTGACTTGAGAACTTGTTAGGTTTTTCCAATAAAAATAATTTAATTGACTTGAAAACTTGTAACGTTTTTCCAAAAGAAATAACTTAAGTTTGAAACGTAAAAGTTGCGTTATGTTTGAAGTAAATGTAATTGTGACGCAGTTAGTGAGAGTTTGGCTGTATATGCGATAGTTTTGAGTCCGATATGTTTATATAATATATTTTTATCATTAGATTATAATATAATCTAATGATAAAAAGCACGGCGTTGGGTTCCGCCATTCCATATATAGTGCTTCGAAAACGAGAGAAAGAAAGTAGAATTAATAGACTTTTCACTATGTCATAAAAAACTCATAAAGAGTATTAGAACGAAGTATATCGTCTAAAACCTATGTATTTTGTAAATATATATTAAATAGAATGCAAATGCAATTACATCATCCTAAATATGAGAATAACACTTTTACTAAAATATATATTGTTCTCAGTGGAAATAGTCCACAAAGGAGTCATAAAGGAAGTCCGTAACTCTTCAATTGCTCCTGGCACTTTGGTACGAGTGAAACGTGGTAGAGAAGTCCCAGCGGACTTAGTGTTGCTGTGCTCCGCTGGTGAAAAGGGCAAGTGTTTTGTCACTACGGCTAATTTAGACGGAGAAACTAGTCTTAAAACACTAAGAGTTCCACCACCGTTAGTGGGATATACAGCAGGTATTGTGAAATGTGTTTTTATTCATATTAGTAATCATGTTTTTTACTTAAAGTGCGTTTGCCCTCAGTAAAGTGTATGTCACTTTATACAAAAGTGTAAGCGTAAGCCAAACACGTTGTAATGTATGTAATAATAATTTTATTAATTTAATGTAATCCTAATGCGTTAATTTGAATATACGTTTTAAAAATGACTAATTTTATGCATAATTTTCGTAAAAAGGCGAAAAAAGAATTTTAATTAATTAAAACAATTATAAATAACTATTATAATATTGAAAGAATTTTTTTTGGCCTATTAATATACATTTAGGTATAAAGACAATATACATTATGAACGACATGTAATTTCAAAATTATTCCAAGATAATATTCTATTTTAATAGATATAATACCACATGGTATGCGGATAGAAGTTCCGCATCCTGTAGCTGATTTGTACACGTTTTACGGTCGTTTGGACATTCCTAGTTCAAATAGTTTGGCTCTTAACACAGATAATTTGATGTTAAGAGGATCGAGGGTCAAGAATACTGAATGGGCAATTGGCTGTGCTATTTATACTGGTATGTGATATTTTTATATTTAATATATACGGCTGATAGGGAATCAGAAATCTGAAACCTTAAAGTAAAAAAAAACTTTTTGCCACAAAAAAATATTAGGGAATTCTAGTTTACTCTGTTCACGCATCAATAATTAGAGTTGGTATTATAATTGTCAAATGTTGGTATAAAATTGGCCTAAAGGGCGAAGCTTGCTTTTTCCAAGTGGCTGGGTCCTACGTAGTGCGCACAAGTGCAAAATCACTACTTTACAATTAGCAATTTGAAGGGTCCTAAGGTTTACAATCGTCAGTACATGGAATATTCAGCATTCAGAAGTTTTAATCATTTCCTTTGTATAATGACAGAATCACAACCTTAGAAACCTTCTAAATGGTCTCCTGTAAAGTTGTGTCTTTGCAATTATGCCAGTCTACATAGCAGCGACGAATATAAATATTTTAAACTGTATATAAGTCATTTTTTAAATAATTTAATGTTACTGTATAAAAAAATACTTGTGAAACGTGAAGCGCTAGGACAGTTTCCAAGAGGCGCGGGTTCGAATCCCACTGCGTTCGTTTGTTTTTAAATTTCCTGTAGTGTGTGAATAAGACTTAATAAACATGTTAAAATACTTGTGGCTAATTACAAATACAATTTCAGGTGAAGAAACGAAACTAGCTCTGAACTCCAAATATTCCGGTAACAAATTCTCATCGTCCGAAGCAGCTGTGAACAAATTCCTAGTCATTTACATTTTTCTATTGATATTGGAAATAATAGGGTCTTTGATGGCAAAATATTTTATAGAAAAGTGGAATAGTAGTCGTGACGTATACTTAGGACCAGGATCCGACGCACCTTTGGGTGTTTTTGCGATTTTGCAAGATTTATTCTCTTTCTTGCTTCTCTACTACTATATTATACCAATGTCATTGTACGTTACTATTGAGTTATATAAATTTATTGGTAAGTTGTATAAGATTTAATTTATTTTACGGTTATATTGTATTAATTTATTTTTATTTCTCTTCTCTCTCTCTCTCTTTCTCTCCCTTCGTCTGGTGAGACAACTCCACTCGACGTTGAATATATAAAATTTTGATAAATATATTTAATGAAATAAAAAAACGAACTTCACACGTTTCCCCGCATAGCAGTATTCTCGGTTTATTTAACATTTTTTAAAGTGTTATTTGCACACTTTAGGAAATTGAAACATACCTCCCCTCTGCCTCTTGAAAACCGTTCAAAAGGTGGAGAGGCGCGGGTCAAATCTAAATATGTTTCTAAATATCTTTCTAAATATGTCAGTATTCTGTTTTTTCTGCCCGACTTCTAGACATTGCGTGTTGGTAGCGAAACAAACTTTCTATTGCTAAAACTACCTTCAATAGGTACTGCAAGAGAGCTAGCGTTAATGCACTGTTATTAATATATCAATTGTAGGTGCCTTATTTATTGGTTGGGATGAGGATCTCCGATGCGACGAAACTGGAAGACCAGCCATCGCCAACACTTCAGATCTCAATGAGGAGTTGGGACAGGTGGAAGTTTTGTTTTCTGATAAAACTGGCACTCTTACAAAGAATCTAATGGTGTTCAAAGCGTGTTCCATCAAGGGACAAGTTTATGAAGAAAGGGACTCAAAGTTATATGACACGGAACAGTTTGAAGAACCAGTTGATACACGTCAGGTCTGTCTATATATTTTGTAAGCTTCATAACTATCCCATTTACAGAGAAAACCTAGTGTTATGACTCTCTGTTCTTTGTCTTTCCAATTTCTGCCCAATTTCGTAACATTGCATGTTGAGTTTTGGAACTCTATGATGCACTTTGTGGGGAGTACCAGAGTGGGGATAAACATAAATCAAATGTTTTAAGTAATGTGTAAAAACACAAATGTAAATAAAGTGTAAAAATACAAGTGTAAATATAGTGTGAAAACACAAGTGTAAATAATGAAATATATTTGAGGCCGTCGTGGTGCAGTGCAATAGCGTCTGAATGTATACACAATGGTTACGAGGAACATACGAGGGATGGTTATATCGAAAATATTTTCATGTCTCAGTTGAGTACGCAATGTTTTGACACGAGGTTGTCTCTCCATACTATGCGGGAAAAGGTGTGAAATAAATAAATAACTTTATTTATTCTCATGTGTTATTTAGTCTCATACAGAATTCCAGGAAACCAGATTAACTTTATCAGTTACAGATAAGTATCAAAAACACAACAGTGCTCTAGCGTTTATTTTGTTATAGTACCTAACTATAGTACCTACTTCTGTAGCGTCGCTTTGTTTATCACTTTAGCTCCAATTTATTAATGAGCCCATGATAATGCAACGTCGCTATAAATATTACTCTGGGGCAATGACTTTGATACAATTCAGTAGAGAGTTTGTTAATTTTTGTATAATAGTATTTGAAGATTTTGAGAATGGTATAGATTATTTTGGCTTTAAAGTAACTATTCGTTGCGTCAGTACTGAAAATAATATATAGTGTACCACTGTACTGTTCTGGGAGCACGATAATGGCCCGCCAAGACGATGATTCGTTCGTCGTCTTGGCCAAGCACAAGGCCGACCTACCATTCTTCGAAGAGCTTCGTCGTGTGGGTCGATCGATCAATCGAACCTGGATTTGGATTATATCAGATAAACATTATTCTTGGAACAGCAATCTTGAATATAATAAGTCCACATAATAATATAATAAGTCCACGCTTATCAAGCATATAAAGTTTTAATTATACATTTTATATTTAATATGTTAAAAATCCCGATTTTATCAATGACTCATTCACTGACCATCATCAAAACTCTTGGGATTTTGGTATGCACGTGTTAGTACACAAATAGCGGTTGTTATTTCAATTTATACCTTGCACCTCCCGATTCCTTAAACTAGGGCGTGGAGTTTTGTATACTTCCGCAATTTTGGTGCGTTAGGTGTTCTGTATGATATTGGGATTCTTAGTATAAGGATTCTTGTCATAAATAATAGTAAAATATATTTCATTGACCTATAATTATTCGAATATAATCGCATGAGAGCCAAGTTCACCCTGATCTATCACTTATTTACGGACAGTAAACCAGCAAAGAAACAAGCCCAAACTAACTATTACAGTTACAGTATAACAAAAACAGAAATGGGCAGTGCATAATTTTTGCACCTTACGTTCACGTGAATGAAGAGTAAAAAATGACAGAGCGACATATTTTGACTAATATAGAGGCTTCTAGAGTTGGAAGCTTGGCGCTACGTGAGATCTGATAACTTTTTAGCAGTCCAAGTCATATGGTCTCGTCTTGGCAACATTTTACATTAAAATGCTTATGGTGGGATTAATATTTACATATTAAAGAGTAATTTTCTAAGGTTAAGTTCGTTTGCTAGTACAGTGTTGTTTGAAAATTTTCAAAGAATGCTGTTCATCCTTTTTTGGTTACCGTACCATCCATTGCACAATAACTATAAATATATAACAATAACTATAACAATAACTGTAACTATAAACTATAAACATTTTTAAAGTGTTATTTACACACTTCAAAAACATTTACAACAAACAAGGAATTTGAAAACGTACAAAAATATTACCTAGTAATATTAAAATGGCTTAGCGTTTAGAGCGCTTGGACGGCTTCCAAGAAGCGCTAGTTCGAATCCTGCTGTGTTCAAATTTATATACGTTTTCTACAAAATATATTTTTTGACGCATAAAGTTGGTCGGTGGTTTCAATCATTTGCTCTAAAGGTATGTTTTAATGACAAGGTATTTTTCTATGGGCTACTTTAAGGCATTACGTGTCGAGTGGGCAGCTCAACGCCGGGCTTTGTATTGTTTACCAGGGTGGAAAAACGAAACTAATTGAATTATGAACATTCCACCGCGTGGAAATCGAACCGACAGCCCATCGCGATTACTAGGTCAGTCACTGTCCCACTGTGCCACGAAGACCTCAAGTTATGTTAATATCACAATCTCAAGTTATGTTATATAATTAATCAGCCAGAACTTCGTTAAGCACACTTATGCCCCTACAAGTTTTTAAATATAAATATTAGTCTAGGTTATTTATAACGGTTACTTTAGTTCAACTCAATTATAGTTTTAGTTTTAATATTGCAGCAGAGTGTCCTGAAAAGAAAAAAGAACATGAGTTAGGTGAATTGCTTAATATAGAATTTATATGAAAAAAAATTTTGCTACTGACCCTTGAAAATTGATAAAATCGGCTTCACCAACAGACGATATCGTAGCATTAAAAGATTTTGGAGTGTTGATAAAATATCGAAATAACTCACTTATCTCAACGTCTGACACTTTAAAGACTTAACCCAAATTTTAACCTTCACAGAAAAAAAATCTGAGCTACTTCTGTTTGTGTGTTGATTTTTTACTGAGCACTTGTTGAGTGCCATGTAAAATTTACATACAAATATACTGGGACTGCCCAAATGTTTGGCACCAATTGCGTACTTACTTAATTTATTAATAAATTATGTGCGACTTTATCAGATATGACCCAAAAGAATAAGCTATTAATAACAATATAAAAAGTTTCTATTTCATAAAAACTACTATAATTCGTTTAGTGTCATCTGTATTTTATCAGCCAAGCAGACAGATAAAAAGAGAATTATAAGTCACTTCATTCAGTACCTTCCACCCATTTAAAGACATCATACAATATTACTAGTGGAATTCATACTCTGGAATTTTTCTGATAAAATCGGAAATAATTATATATAAGCACAGCATATATATCTATACTTCTAACACTATCTGCAACAATATATTTATTAAAATATATCTTTATTTATGAATATAATATTAGACTGCAGTTACTATTTTCTATTTCAGACAGACATTAAATTTTTCTTTACAATTCTTGCGCTATGTCACTCAGTACAAGTATCTAGCGAGGATATGAAGAAGTTGAGTGCACGGTTCTCGGGACAGCAAAGTTTACAGCTTATGAGTATTTTTAAAAGGAAAAAATTAAGCAAACCTACCGGAAACGGAAATGAGACTAGTGTTCTTAATAATGTTAATTGGAGTGCGATTGTCAATGAAAATGGCAGTAAAATGGATTATCAAGGCAGTAGTCCAGATGAAAAGGCACTAGTAGAAGCGGCTGATAGAGTTGGTGTCACATTTTTGGGTGAAGAAGGCAACAATTTGGTTATCAAAGTCGAAGACCACACGGAAATGTATGAAAGGTTGCAGTTAATTGAATTCAACTCTGAAAGGAAACGTATGTCGGTCGTCGTTAGAGATAAGGATGGTAAAGTAAGTTATTTCTTTTATTATAATTAATTTTTAAGATTATCTGTGATGTATTGTAAATAAAACAATGTAGCCGATAGGTAAAGTTATAAATACTAGAATTTTATTTCTTTTTTATACAAAAATGATACATTTATGGCACTGATGGGTATTAGTATAATTTTTTTTGCCATTTTAACCATAAGCTCATTCATACTTAGTCATAATATCTTTTTATCTTCAACTTTGTTTATTATTTGATAAAAATATCATAGTTAAATATCAACAAGTAGTAATCCGTTCAAAGGCGTTCCGTGTACTTACGACTTATCTAAAAAGTAAACAAATTAATTTTATTTTTTTCTTTAACATTTTCTAAAGTGTTATATATAAAGTGCTAAATATGTCTTTTTCAATTTCCTAAGTGTGCAAATAACACTTTAAAAAATGTAGAAAATATATATATTTAATAAATAGTATTATCTCTTGCCCAACGATAGTTCCTAGAATAATCTTTGGGTAGCAGAAATTTGTAAAAATCTCGCTACAGAGGTGCTAACAACAAATATAAGTTGTAATAAGCGTATAAGAATTTAGACGCAGCTGGATGTAGAATGGCTTAGCGGTCAAGTTTTCAAGAGTCGTGGGTTCAAATCCCGCTGCGTTCAAATTTTTATACGTTTTCTAAAAATGTATTTTTCAAATTAATTTAAGCTCTTAATGTCAAGCAATTCTCAGGGAATTCAAGTTGATACTACAATACAGTTTGTTGAACCAATTAATGTGACGGACTAAGCTCACTAGTAAAATGATTCAATTAGAAATATTTTGGTTTTACAATTTTTATTATAAGACATACTTAACGTGTAAGCTTTTCGGTATATCTAAATTTTTTGGCAGTAATAATACAATATTCATGGTTTTTCTCTCATACAAGGGAAGACAGGTAGAATGTAGTGACAAGACACTCCGTCTTCCAATTTCCGAAATCGAGTTCTTTTTATAAATACAATAACCAAAATTATTTACGATTTTACAATACACATATAATTTTTTTATAGTAAAGGTGTCCAAGATTCATAGGCTGGAGACCAACTACGTTAAAGTGTTTATACATTTTCTAGAATATTTTCCAACAAACAATTACAATATTTTTTTTCAGATTTGGTTATTCTGTAAAGGCGCTGAAACTGCAGTGTTTCCCCTTTGTAAAGACTCAATGCTTATAGAAGATACTGAAAGGGATATTAATAGTTTCGCCAACAAAGGCCTCAGGACTCTAGCTGTGGCGTACAGGGAGGTGCCCGTCGAAGAATATGAAAAGGTGGCTGAATGTAAGAATTTACGAACGAATTTACATAAAGTATACATTGTTGCGATAAATATACCCATAATACCAAACCCAATGAGTGACTTTTTAAATTTTTATATCTTCACGCTTCTTTTTCCGCATATCGTGGTTATTAGAGAGAACCTAGTGTCAAGACACTCCGTTCTTCATCTTCCGAATGAAAGCCCGAATTAAAAACTCTGGGTGTTGTGTGGTGGATCAACGCCGCGCTTTTGGTATAAATTTGGCCAAACCTATAGGAATTTTGAAGTAGGAACTCAGAACGCTTCCACGGTTTCTATGAAGCGAAGTATCAAGTTTCCTAAAAACGTTTTGACCTCAGTGTATGAATAATACTTTGAAACTTTTAAAAATATACTTCATACTTCTAGCAATAAAGAGGGCAGACGTGGCTGGTAGCGCGGGAGCTCTCGCAGCGGTAACGCACCAGTTCCGTGCTCTGGAGCACTCGCTGCGTCTGGCGGGGGCCACCGCCGTGCAGGACTGCCTGCAAGATGGCGTGGCTGATACCCTCGCGTCTCTACGAAGAGCTGCTGTACGAGTATGGGTGCTTACCGGTGATAAGGTAGATCTATCCGTCCAGTTTTGAGATGTTGAGTGTCAGAACTGGTCGCCGCGTTTTGCGTTTACAGAGCGGAGAAAATAATATTTAAATACATTAATTTTCTTGAGTAGTAATCGAACTCAATACGAATCGCATTTACAGTTATCCAGCGCCACGATGACGTCAAATATTTAAAACTATTAATGCCAAACGTCAAAGTTTCAAATAATATTTTTAACCAAAACATTGTTTTTCATAATAAAAAATAATTTCACACCTCCAACAGATAGAAACAGCCATAAACGTATCGCAATCTTGCGCCCATATATCAGAAAACGACCGTCGCCTTTTCCTCGTCGGTATTGACACGGAAGAGGCATTGAAAGCGCATCTGGATCTCTGCCAGCGTACATTAGCTGAGCCAAGCTACCGGGATGTAACACTTGTGGTGGATGGAGCCAGTGTCGCTAATATCCTAGATACGCCATATGCGGATACATTCGCAAACATATCCTTGAAGTGCAGTGCGGTGCTGTGCTGTCGACTCTCTCCTATACAGAAAGCTAAGGTAAGTTTATCATTATAGCAGTTAAGGTTATGGATGGATATGAATATGGATGGATATAAACGGATGAGTTGCAGCCCGCTACTTCGTTTGCATGGACTGGGAAATTTAAAACCTTTCATCCTGTTCCCGTAGGACAAACCCTCCGTTAGTGCTCTCCCACTATCAGCAAACACTAACGAACCTGTTCCCAACGTTTCAGCTTACTGAGCAGAATGGCTTTGCCTGTGCATTGTTTGTCAGTCACTTAGAAACGGCAGTGTTTTATATATTAATTTATATTTGACTTTGGCTATTAACTTGGCTATTATCTATGCTCTAAAATCCCCCACGAATAGTTATAGTTAGTTTATTGGTGTCTCACGGAAAGCAAATTTTAGGATTGAATTTTTGAAAAGGGTTAGGACACTTTTCGATATCACACCTGCACAATGAGGGTACACAATATTGGAAATGGATCTAGTACAGTTATTGTTATTGCCGCCCTCTCAAAATACCAGAGTTACTTCATATTATTAATAATTTTATTATAATGTATCAAATCCTTATGTATCAATTCCTTACCTTAATGTTACACTTTTGAAAATTGAAGAAAATTAAATTCTATGAAGATATCCAAATTCAACAATCCATTGCTTTTAACATTTTAAAGTGTTATTCACACACTTAGGTAGCTTAAAACATTTTTAGAAAACGTATCAACAACTGAACAGAGCGGGATTCCGAACCCTCACTTCAGAATAAATTGTAATAGGCGTATAAAATGCAACAAAAATAAGTTGTAATAAGCGTATAAGAATTTTGACTTTTCCTAGCCGGATGTAGAACGTATGGCTTAGCGCCGCTGCGTTCAAATTTCAATGCGTTTTCTAAAAATGTTTTTCAGTTATAATGATTTAGCTTCAAATTATTGTATATATTTTTGCAGATAGTAAAACTAGTAAAGCAAAGTCCGGAGAGACCAATAACAGCGGCCATCGGCGACGGCGCTAACGACATTTCGATGATACAAGAAGCTCACGTTGGCTTCGGAATATTTGGGAAGGAGGGGCATCAAGCTGCGAGGTGAGTTTTTCGAAGTGAACGCCTAAGTCGAATATAATTTTATGACAATAATCGTATGTCGTAGTAATAGATGAAAAACTATATTTATCTTGATAATTTTAAATATTCAATTTAAACATGAAATTTTAAACCTTAATACTAAAATTATATATTATTATATAAGTTATAAATATTCACTTCTATCGACAGTCATTATAACTGTATTTTTTTAAAGCAGATGTTTTTATTATTAAACGCAGTGGGATTCGAACTCACACCTATGCATAGCATTCTAAAATTTAAAAATACGAGTAAGTGTGTTCTTAAAAGATTAACCATAAGCAAACGAGTGGTAATCGAACCCACAACCTCTTGCTTAATACTAAAAGTAGCCTAAAATAAGAAATAAATAAAATATTTCTTTACTTAATAGATCAGCAGATTACGCATTTACAAAGTTCTGCATGATAAAGAAAGTTCTACTGGTGCTGGGACACTGGTACTACCAACGGCTTGCAACACTCATACATTACTTCTTTTATAAGAATCTAGTTTTAGGCAATATTATGGTAAGCATTGTTACTTTTATAAATATAAGACGTTTTTTTAATGTTAAGAATAGATATGTAACAAATTTGGAAATTTGGAAAAAACCTAAATCAAAATCAAAGTATTCGTTATTCAAATAGGCTATTGAGGCACTTTCAAATCGTCAATTAATATAAAATGTCAGGATTGTCAGTCCTAGTGGAAGCTAACACCGGCTCGGTAGGCGGCAGTTCTGCTAAGAAGAGCCGGCAAGAAACTCAACAGTCGCTCTTTTTAAATATAATCTTACAATAATGTCACAACTATAATTTGCCTCCCGAGTGAGAATCAACAGCATTTAATTCCACAAATTAACATCAGAATAATATTCCTAAACAGCTTAATATACTTTCCTCATTAATATATAAAACTAAACCTAATCTATGGGCTTTTTATTTATCTTTCAAAAGTTCGCAAAATTAGGCAAAGATAACCTAAAGTTAGGACACGTTGTTCTCTAATTTAGACTTGACTTGGCAGAAAAATAAATTCATTCAAGTGAAATATATTTACAATCCTTGTTATTTGAAACTCGATATAAGCTAAAAGCGACACTAATTTGAAATAACTATAAAACAACAAAAAACCCGACTGCTTATAAAAATATCCAGTAGGTTAGAATATTGGTATAGGTAATGCTATAAATTTAATATAAAATAATATGGCGCGAGAAAAAAATTTACAAAATATTTTATAGATAAAATTTTGGTCTGTTTGTTGATTTGTGTGCATACGCTAATTGTAACGCCTCTAGAAGTACTGGACTGATTTAAATGTAACTTTTTATGGTATAATTTCAAGCCTGGATGTAACTTGAACTAATTGATTTCGAAGACTGGCACACCTTATGTAGAACTACATTGTGGACTAACTAACCTAACAATTAGAAATAAGGAAATAGCACTTTACCAAAAGTTATTCAGCGCCATGGCAATTTTTTTGTTGACACAAAAATCCAACATTAGATGTGGAACTAAGAAATACAAAAGCTTGATCGAAAATAATTTGTTATAAGATATATGAAAATTAAAAAACGTACTTATTATAAGTTCTTTGATTTTCGCGAATATTACACATTTTTAAATAATACTATTTTAACGGGATTAATCGCGTATAATTTTGGTATTCGAAAATACAGGTAGACTGCTGTGAGGTAGACTGACCACGGAGTACTGTAAAGTGTTCGAAACGTCGGGCTCTAAAAAGGTTTTTTCGAATACCAAAATTATACGCGATTAATCCTGTTATCATAATCATTTCAAAAACGTACTTATTGTTAATCGTCTAAACACATTTGTCAATATTTCAGTTAATATTTCAAGTCCACTCAGCGTTTTCAACGCAATCGATATTTGACTCGATGTACCTGACATTTTACAACCTGTTGTTCACGTCCGCGCCGTGTTTGCTACTCGCGGTCACCGACCAGCGGTACCCAGCCGATTTACTGTTAAAGTAAGTTTTATTTTTTAATAATTTATTATGAATATACGATCTAAGTAGGATCTGGTAAGATAAAGCTCGTTAAGTACAATGGAAATTGTAATGTCTCAAACTATGATTAGCCTCCCTGCACGCAATGTCCCAAATTTGGGCGGAAAGTGCAGAATGGAGAGTATTAACACTAGGTTCTCTCTGACTACCCAGCTGTACGGAATAAAACGTGCAGCTGTTTCTTTTTTGATATAAATTTAAAATTTACCTTCATTAAATTCTGACGAGGACCACATTGTTAAAAACTAGTCCTTATTTTTTTATTTCTAATTTTTTTACATATTCATCTTTCTTGAAAGTGGCCATAGGAATATATAAATTGATACGATTCAAAGTAGGATTTGAATAGAATTTTATTGAATATGTATTTCTATTAATAAATTCTATTCTAACATTATAATATATAAAATTCGTGCCTTCACTAACAAATTACATTACAAATAACAGAAACCCAACTCTATACCGCGATATTAGAAAGAACAAGCTCCTCTCTTGGCGGTACTTCCTCGCGTGGTTTATCGCCGCGCTACACCACTCATTCGTCATTTACTACTTCTCCAAGAAGTTGTTTGAAGCTTCTGTGATCCATAGTGACGCGAAAACAGTAGATCTTTGGTGAGATATTTAGTAGCTTATTCATTTTTTTAAATCTGAATTTATGGCATTTTTACCATTAAAATTACAATTTCTATATCTTGTGGTCATCGTGGCGCAGTGTGCGACGTCTGACTCTATACACGATGGGTTTGGGTTCGATTCCCACTCGGGGGAATGTTTATATGTAAATTATCTTCATATCTTCGCTCTGGTGACAAGACAAAACGCGGCTTAGAGTTTAGCCACTCAACACGCGTATCCGATTCGGGTGGAAAGTGTAGAAAGGAATGTCTTGACGCTAGGTTCTATCTGACTACCCTGGTATGCGGGAAAAGGCGTGAACAATAATATTAGATACAGTGGCAACAGAAGTGATTGGTTTCCTTGCTGTACCTAAACACCGGGATGGGACTTCAATGTTGGCTTCATACTTCAGACGCTCAACACACAATATCTCGAATTGGGGCTGTTATATGAAGCCCGAAACGAAAATTTTGCCTTAGAAATGTGTATGTGATTTTACACAGTACGTATATCAAATATAGTAATCTATATGTAGTATGTGTAATATTTATATTATCAATTTAATATATTTCTAATCCATTATTACGAAAAAATATAGACTGTTTGCACTTTTAATTTTTCATACTCCTCCGTCTGCATCATTTTCGTTCAAAAGGGATTGATAATTTTACCTTTATTATAATATACAGGTAGTTAGTTTATAATATCTCTCGAAAAAGTTCTCGGGCTCAAATGAACCCGGCCCTTTGGTAGACTTGCGTGGGGACACAGATCCAACACGTAGAGGTCGGAGTCCATCTCTGTGTAACCACAAGTACCTGCCCAAAGATGGTTACCGGCTAATGCGTAGGAACTATGGAAACTATGGAATGGAATTTGGATGGACTGAGTACTGGACTTTTGTATGAGACTACCATTTATATTATATTTAATACCAAATTTTGTTATATTACTATTTCCAATACCAAGTTTTATTCACACCATGGAGAATGCCTTTGACTGTACGTTACTTTGTCAATCAGTGATCAACGCAAGACTTTTGTATACATATTAGATATATAAATATATATATATTTATTATATTGTGGTATATATATCAGGTCGTTCGGTGCGTCGACGTTTCACCTCTTGATAGTGATCGTGTCACTACGACTGTGCCTCCAAGCTCGGTATCACTCCGCCTCGTTCGCCATCACCACACTGCTCTCCGTGCTCTCTTATATTTTATTCAATTTAATCTATTCTGCTTTTTATTTGTAAGTTTCTTTTTTTTATATATATTTTTTAAGCTTTACACTTACGGTAGTTAGTGTTGAGTGCCGCAACTCAATGCCGGGCTATGTCATTTCCGCGAGTGGGAATCGAACCCACAACCTGTCGTTTTTACAACAAACCACTGTCTCGCCACGGTGGCTTCTATTTTATATATTTAGGACTATAAATTAGTCGTGACTGAAACGCGATTCGGTCGCCACTGGGTAGACTGGTATTTAAATTATTGTCTATTCCCCAATGTGATAAGACAAAGCGCGGCGTTGAGTTCCGCCACTTAACCTTAATGTTTTCATTTTGGAGCTGAAACTGGAGAATTGGCTCTGACAGCTATGAGGAAAAAAGCTTGAAGCTTGACTACCAAAGACCAAATATATGATTTTGTGTAACACTTTTTATATCCCTTATACAATTTCAAACACCAGGCGGTGGATTTTATAGAGAGTTAGGATTTCAATTTTGTAATTTTTTTTTCATAGTTTTATTTCTCAAGTCCTTTTAGACAAAATACGACATTAAGTTCCGTTAGGTGTTTATTCAAAACGGAATGTTTTTTAATTGGTTGGAAACTGGAGAACGGAGTGAAGGATCACCTAATAAATACTTGAGATGCTGACATAAAAAAATGCCTAATACATAATTCTTTTTTTTTAATTTATAATACAGACCAATAGACGGAGATGTGTTAGGAACATACACGAGGCTCCTTACATCTTTATCGTTCGCGGCTTTGAACCTGCTAGTAGTGGTTGCAGCTCTCGCTCCTGACTACTGTGCACGTCTGCTCTCTGATAATTGGGGACGGAAGAATATTAAGAGAAATGTGCCTAGCAACGTGTTTACTACGCGATTATAAAGTTACAGGTGTTAAGAGAACAGAGAAAGAGTCTATAAGAGATTGCTTTTATATATTATTTAAATAATAAACTTATGTGTATGAATATAAAAACAAAAGTAAGTGTATAAGCAAAGCTTAGTGACGTATTTTCAATTATTTTTAGCAGTGTATTCTTTCAATGTAATTGCTAGTGGTTGTGGGTTCGATTTTCTCTAAGTGGAATGATCATATTTTTGTTTCATTTCTCTGCCCTTGGGAACATGACAAAGCGCGGCGTTTAGTTGCCAACACGCATTGCGTGTTGAGTGTCTCGAGAGTGAGGACAGGAGGTGGAGAACGGAGTGTCTTGACATTAGGTTGAGGGTGCCCTTTGTCTACTACTGCTTTGCGGGAAAAAACATGAAGCTGTAAGAAAAGTGATTTAGAGTTATTTTATTATCTTATAATTAAATAACTCTTATTATCTTATAATTAAATAATTTGTTTTTATAAAGTTGTTCTATTGTAATTTGTATTATCGTGTTGTGAATTTATTAAATTTTAGTCGATAGTAATTTTTTTTGAAAATTTGCAAGTATTTGTTAATTGTTTAAATACAAAATAGCTTTAAAGGACTTATAATAGTAATTTGGGCATATGGGTAAATTTTCAGCCAAACCGATACGGATATGGGTCGAAATAATTTTGTAAGATTAGGCTTATGTTGATGCAGGTGTATTTAAAATATTATTAATTTATGCTTTTAAAAATCATACTTGTATTAAAAAAATATATATACCAAAGTTGAAAATATTACTTTAAAATATTATTCACTTTTTAAATTAAATTTGTACTAAGTGTTATAATATTATGATTAAGTTAGATGTAATAAATAATTGTGGATCGAAACAGGAACAAAAGAAGGCATTTCTAAAATGCAATTTCTCTATCTAGTCATATAAGGATTAAGTGATACATATTATGTAAATCGATATTTATACAATATATACAATTATAAACTTAAGTTATTCAAAAATAAATTTCGTTGTAGAATTGTATTAGAGAATACTTTTTACAATGACAATATTCAGTGATATTTTGCATAAAAGAATATGTATGTACAACAATAAGGCTAAGCTAAGTTTAAGTCACATTTTTTAAATTTAAGTATTTAAGACAAAATGGCGTTAATATAATAAAAAATAATAACGAACCAAGTTTTTTTCATTTACTTCACATATATATTTTTTCATAGTTATGTAAATCCATATTTTGTGGAGAAATTACTCAGTCGAGGCTGTCGTGGCACAGTGGGACAGAATTTGACGCATTTAATGCAATTGATGAATTTCAAATCAGCCTCCCAGCAAGCCGGTTTCCGAAAAGGTTTTAGCACTATAGGCCGAGGAGTATAATTGGCCACTGTGTCTAGCGTTTGTGGACTATGAGAAAGCCTTTGATTCTATCGAGCCTTGGGCAGTTTTTATGCAGCGACTATAAAATTCATAAAGTCCCTCGGCATATGCAAACTTCCAGTTCCCCCATTGATTCCTATCTTAAGTTAAATAACCTTAATCAGAATTTTACTTTATCTTCTCCTCTTGAATTTTGTATTAAAACTAGTACTCGTGTTAATTTGCAAAATGCGGCTTTTTAAATGCACACCACTGCAGACGGGATTGGTATCAATATCGAGAGTAGGTTGACCTGGAGTAATTATGATGCTTAAATTTTTCGCACAACTTATGTTACCCTGCACTTGTGTATATATATAAGCATGAATTTATTTATTTTTCATGTATGTATGCGTTTAAATATGTATTTTGATATATACTTATTTCATTTTTATATGTATCGATAATTATAAAAATTTACCCTTTGACCTTACTTGAATACACTTTTATATTCCACATGACAAGGTTGGCTGATAAAGAATGATTCTTAGCGTTGAACCCGCCTTTTGTGCATTTTTTATTTAATAGTAAATCGTGTACAATAAATAATATATTAATAAATCTGTTTTAGTCTCAACACAAGTTTAACTTTTTTAACCTCAAAGTTCAAATTACTCTTAGCTGTGTTTCTTATTTCTGTATTTCTTAATCTGTAATTTAAATTATGTCATCTGTCAAAAGTGACATTTATTTTCATAACAGGGAAGCGTCTAGCGTTATTTTGCGGTGTTTTTAGTTTTCTTATTTTTGTTAAAATTATACCAGATTAAATAAACTGAAGAATATAATTTAAGAAACTATTATGTGTCCTATATATTTTCTATTGAAACTATAATTTACAATAATGAATTTGGAATTACTTGGTACATAATAAAATCTTAATGTATTTTTTATAACAATATAAAATAAGTTCTAATTTTATATTTATGTTTAAAGGAATGTACATAATTTATATTTTAAAATAATACATTGTTTTTATTCCAGAATCATTTGGACAGAACTACCCGGAGGTATTGTTCACATATTTTAATTTATAACTTGTTAATGCGGTTTAAGATTTACTTCTTTAATATTGTTTGAAAATGGCAGTTCTTTAAATTATAAATAATCTTCTCAAGAGTATTATTTTAAATTTTAAAGTGTTAATTATATGCTTAAAATTATCATACTTTTAGGAATTTGATGGCACTTTAGATTCTATATCTTTAGCTGCGACTTGTGCCTTTAATCGTCGTGGCACACTACTAGCTGTAGGGTGTAATGATGGCAGAATTTTTATATGGGATTTCCTGACAAGAGGGATTGCTAAATCAATATCTGCCCATGTTTATCCTGTATGTAGCTTGAGTTGGTCAAGAAATTGTAAAAAGGTAAGTTATTTTAAAATATAAATTTGGTAACATTAAATGCCATTTGTCCACAATGCCAACATTTTATATTATAATTATATAATAATAAAAGAATACTACTATATTTATAATATATGAAATTCCATAGCTACTTTTTAATATGACACTGTTCCAAATGTAAAAACTGATTCTTACAATATTAGTGTATTAAAATATCACACACAATGTGTTCTAAATAACCAGTAGGACTGTCCGCACACATTTTAAATTTTAAGATTTACTATATGAAAATGCTTGCAATAGCCTACGTTATCCTAAACTATATTTATTCTTTTACAGCTGCTCTCAGCATCAACAGATCACAATGTTTGTATATGGGATGTACTGACCGGAGAATGTGAACAAAGATATAGGTTTCCCACACCTATACTGAGAGTTCAGTTCGATCCAAGGAATGATAAGAGGTTCCTAGTGTGTCCCATGAGACATGCAGCTTTGTTGGTTGATACAGATGGGGAGCACAAGATATTACCCATTGATGAAGATGTAAACATAAACAATTGTTTATATTACATATAGGGTATTACATACCCTAGTGCAGTGAAATAGTGTTTTTGAATATGATATTTGTGGGTTTAATAACCATTTTGCAGGGGTTATTACTATTTCTTCACTCTTGTAAGACAAAGCCTGGCGTTCAGCTCTGCTACTCAACACCCAATTTATTTTATTGCAATCTTTTTACAAATTTCATGTTTATAACGTAACTTGCAAAAAAATCTGATTTATACTAAGTCCCTTGGTTTGGTGTGTTCTAAGGAACATAGGCCTCCAACTGCTTCCAGTAGGGTCTATTTGTAGCAACTCCCAACCAGGGTCTGGCAGATCTCATCCTCACACCTTTTGTTTGGGTGTACTTGTTTCCTTACAAAGCCTTGTGGACACCATACGGTAATCAAATCGAATATTAAAATAAAACTTATTTCTTGTCAGGGAGACATCAATGTCATAGCCTCATTTGACCGACGTGGTGACTACGTGTACACGGGCAATGCTAAAGGGAAAATATTAATTCTAGATTCTCAAACTTTGACTATAAAAGCAAGTTTTAAAATAACAGTCGGAACGTCAAGTACAACTGGTATTAAGAGCATCGAATTTGCTAGAAGAGGCAAGTGAGTATGTGTTGTAATGTTTTAGAGTTATATTCGTTATGTTAGTGTATATTCATTAAAGTAATGTGTTTATAATTACAAAAAAAAACTTTTTTATTTCTCTTCTCTGGCAGCAAGAGAAAGCGCGACGTTGAGTTTCGCCACTCCACACGCAAAGTCTAGATTCTCTCTGCTAAAGCCATTATACGGGATAAAGCGTGAAGCTGTGTTACTTATAATGTACATATTTGGAACCAATCATTAGATGTCCAAATTTTTTATCAAACAATACTTTAAAATTGTCAAGTGATATAGTATATTAGTAAAACATTACATTAAATGTGAGTTCTATAGTGAGTTCGATTTCCACACGGGGGAATGTTTATATTGGAAAATAATTTCACTGTCCTACTTCCCAACTCGATACGTCTCGTCGTGAACGAATTATACGAAAACATGCTTCAAGTTTACTTACGTAAAATCGGGCGTATTATGCGGGAAATAGTACACGCGTTCTCCGGTCGCAAGCTGACCGCACCAGTGTCGCTGTCGAGGTCAACAGTAAGAGAAATCGTATTAAGCGTGATCGTATTAACGGAGTTTAGTACAATTATTAACATTTTCCAGCTGTTTCTTAGTGAATACTTCGGATAGGGTGATAAGAGTGTACGATACAAACACTGTACTGAAATCGAGTGTCAACGGTGAGCCGGAACCCATACAGAAGTTGCAAGATCTTGTTAATAAGTAAGTTGTGATGTGTGATTTTATATTTTCTCATAATTATTTTCATTATTTACATTAAGTTTAGTTCACATTCTTTAGTTTAGTTCAGCTTCGCACATAGGAACTGTAACTGTTTTGTATTTTCGTAAAACAATGAAATTTCGGGTAAATAAAAAAAAAATGGACGAAAAATGCCTACGTTCATCCCAAGACCCTCTGGTAAATCTCTATATAAAATCATCATCACATTTGGTTCAGCGGTTTGGCATCACAGACAGACGGACAGAGTGCTTTCGCATTTATAATGTTATATTAGTATCGAATATATATTTGTGGATTGAAATAAAATTATTTAAAATCATATTTAGTAAACGTATAAAAATATGAACGCAGCAGGATTCGAACCCACGCCTCTTGGGAACCGTCCAAGCGCTCTGACCGCTCGCTCAGAAACTCTTATACGCTTATTACAACTTATTTTTGTTGTTAGCATCTCTGTTAGAGATGTTATTTTTAGTTATGGATGTTTCTAGAACGACATGGAAGAAGTGTTGTTTCTCCGGCGACGGGGAGTACATTTGCGCGGGCTCCGCGCGGCAACACGCGCTCTACGTGTGGGAGAAGTCCATCGGGAACTTGGTCAAGATACTGCACGGCACCAAAGGGGAGCTGCTGCTGGACGTCGTGTGGCATCCCGTCAGACCCATCATAGCTAGTATTAGTGCTGGTGAGGTTCTCATTTGGACCTACTGGTTTTCTTTTTTTTCATCTTCAAGAAAGGCGGAGGTTCTCAATTCGACTGTATTTTTTTTTAATTGTGTGTTACCGCTTAACTTTTTACTGGATGAACCAATTTTGATTATTCTCTATTTATATAATAGCTAGTGCTTCTCATATGGTTTCATTCAATTTGGTTAAGATCAGAAGAGTAGTTTTTCAGTTAATCGTAGTAATACCTGCCTAGCCCAGGCAGCTATATGGCATATATATTATATTTAATTAAAAATAAGTTGATTGAAAGTTGTAGACACAAGAATACGTTGAAGTCGGTTGTCTTTTTTTAACTCCAACAGGTTATTTGCTTGCAGGCAAGGGCTTTTCGGATATTCGAATGACTATAAAGCTACCGCCGGCTTGGAAGGCAGTCCTGCTCAAAAGAGCCGGCGAGAAACAGTCCAAACTCTTTAAATCTAATACCTATTTACATTTTTTTATTTAATGCATTAGTTACTAAGTTATCCGCATGAAATGCGGATTGCTTTAATAAAACAATTTAAAAAAAAATAAATTTCCACTATACAGGCGTAGTATCAATATGGGCGCAAAACCAAGTGGAGAACTGGTCGGCTTTTGCTCCAGATTTTAAAGAATTAGACGAGAACGTAGAGTATGAGGAGAGAGAGAGTGAGTTCGACGTGGAGGACGAGGACCGCTCCGTGGACCAGGCGGGGGAGAGCCGGGACGACGAGGAGGTGGAGGTGAGTGATTTGTTAGTTAGCGTGGCTATCAAAAACATTTTTCTTTTGATTCATTAGTACCAAACTAAACTAGCTAGCAACAAGTGGCGTGTGCTCATTGCTATAAGTTATAATTTATACAATAAAACGTTGAACTAGTTATCATGCAGCCTACCTATCAATTATCCCTAAATTCGACAAACTTATGACATAAATATTTATGCAAGTGAAATGATGGCTATCAAGATACTATCTAAACCCCCGCCAACGGCAGGATCACCACGATCGGCTGGAAGAGGAAGTCCACCGCCGGTTGCCAAGGCAAAAGTCCGAGGAGGCCGGAGAGGCCTATTACGCTCCTCACTACTATATCCAAGCTGTTGGAGCAGATGCTACTACCACTGCTCAAGGCGCACATTCATCGCCCGAACAGTTGGGGCTTAGAAACGGCCACTCGACCATCCTATAAGCCTATTATATAAGCTGCCAAACGCGAGCGCCAACCACCACTTTGCCCGGACCCTCGCCGACTACCTGCGCGATGGAACCTTCCTCGTGACGGTGGCGAAGGCCATCTCTTGCAGCCTCGCCACTGCAGGTGTCCCTTAGGGCAGAGTCCTTGCTCCTGCCCTCTACAGTCTGTACACCGATGACATCCCGACGACGCAGAACGTGCAACTAGCATTATACGCAAGTGACACCTGTTACACTGCGCCACGATGGAATCAATAATTTGCACAGTACATGTTTAAATCTATATATATATAAACATAATTTTAAAGAATTATTTAAGATGTTTTTGTGATTTCAAAAGGTGGACGTGACCTCGTGCGAGCCGGTGGCGGCCTTCTGCAGCTCCGACGAGGAGGGGGAAGACGAGCACATGCTCTCCTTCCTCCCCATCGCGCCGGAGATCGAGGACCCTGAGGTAGTGACCTCAATCTATCGGAGATTTCAAACGATTAGTAATGACTTTGAATGTCACATAATATCGGATAAGTGCGGAATCTAAGATGCATGTAATATCCAACAAAAAGAAATTGATAAAATAGTAGCCAAAGTTTACTTATATTTTACAAAAATGTATAAGCTGTAACCGAAATTAAAGCCGATATCCTTATCCGGATCCGATATATTACTTCCGTAACATACCTAAATTTTAACGTAAAGAGTTTTAAATATTTTTTAATTGTTTGACAGCTATAAACAATTCTTCATTACTGATATTCATATATTTTTTTTATAATATTTGTAAGCATTAGGATTTGTTTTATTCACAGGATGATGAATGAATTATTAAAAAAAAAAAAGAAATAAAACACGTAATAAATTATATATTAAATAGCATAAAACAGAATTACCAATAAAAATTTAACTTAAAATGCCTGCTCTAATAATATGCATTTTTGTTTTATCAACTTATTCACGCTTGGTACGGAATTTTGACTTGACACTAAGTGTACGTTATCTAATATTAAACATAAACTAGGAACTGTCTTGTGTAACTAATTAACTAAGTTACACATGAGTAATTTATGTGTCGTATACGATAACATTTATTACACCAAATAGCGGGACTCGAACCTGCGCTTCTGTAGAACTATTGAGCGTTTTATAAATGATATGTTTTCACGTAAACCAGGACGGGTGGGCGGCGACTCAAGAGACGGTGACTCCGAGCGAAACCCCGGAGAAGCTGGAACCTGCTGCGAAGAGGCCCAAGAGCAAGACCTACGATATTTCGTTGAAAATTGCACCGCCCGGTCAGTGTTGGCGGGAAATTGTTATTTTGTCACTACTTCCGCTTCACGCTTTTTCCCGCACTCGCCGCGGGTTAGTCAGAGAGAACCTAGTGCCGAGACACGGTCTCTACTTTCGCCCGAAATAGAGACGTTACATGTTGAGCGGCGGAACTACGCGCTGCGCTTTGTCTTAGGTACCACACAGGAGAAATGAAAATAATTTAATTTTAATCATACCTCCAAGTACAAATCGAACCCACAACCAATCTCGTTTACAGTCAGACGCTCCCACTGCGTCACGATGGCCTCAACTCAACTTTATTTGAAATAGTGCAATCAAACTGTTGTCTCCGAACAGAGTTGAGTGTTCTAACACTTGCTTGCAAGTTGCAAGTTTTATGCAGTAAAGGTGTTATATTAAAAAAATATTTACATAGAAATTAAAAGGTACTTATTGTTCCATCATATTATTGTTTTTATAACGTTTTTCTTGTATTTCTGTTACAGATCAACAACTTTCGTTCGGCGGTAAAAATAAACAAGCGGCGGGAAACAAGAAAGTCGCTGGAAGACCTAGGAAATAAATTTGTTTTTAATAATAATAAAAAAGGTGTTTTTTTATTGGAATACAATTTAAAACCTTAATAAATACGTCGTTGTGCAACATGTCGACGTTTTAAAAAGTATATTATACGACGTAAACTGTTAAACTCTTTTATAATGTAAGATATATATATATATATATATATATATGCAAATACAAGCTATTGATCGCTGTAACATGTCACTTCCGCCGTTTTTACTTTAACATCATTGCGCAATGGGGAGAGCTCGAGTATAAACGGTTGTATAATGGTTATGGGTTCGATCTAACTCAGGGGCAATATTCATATTGTTTTTTTTTATTTTCGGAATTTCGGAATTCAGTTCACCATCTCAAATTCGAGAGGAAAGAGAAAAAAGCCTTAAGCTGAAGAACAATTGTCTAAAACAAAAAATTACCACTATAAAGGAATTCATTGTATTTTGGATCTGTTTCAATGCCAACATGTAGTTAATGGAAGTAACTCATATTAATAAGTTCTTTGATTTTCACGATTATTACACATCGTTTGAGATAATAATTGTATCAAAGGACAGACAAATGCCACCTCAGTCTACCTGTGCTACGGACTACTGTAAAGTGTTCGAAACGTCGGGTTATAAAATGTATATTCGAATACCAAAATTATACGCGATTATTCCGGTTAAAAATAGTTTCATTTCATTATCCATACTAATATTATAAATGCAAAAGAAACCCCGTCTGTCTGTCTGTGACGTCATCACGGCCGAACCGCTAAACCGATTGGATAAATGATATAAAATCATGAATATAAAATTTTTAAGAGATACTTGATGTCTAACATAGGCTTGATTATTAACATAGGCTACAAATTTTGTTAAACTCATTTTTTGAAGTTTTCCCAGGAATTTCATTGTTTTACTAAAAAGCCGCTGCGGTACATGAGTAATAGGCATATAATAGAATATTAGTCTACGGTATTAAAGGTATTATAAAAATCGAGCAGAATCACACACGTAACTTAATAAGATCTGATTTTCGCGATTATTAGACATTTTAAAATGAAACTATTTTTAACCGTATTAATCGCGTATATTTTTGGTATTTACTTGATGATTTTCTATACCTAGGCTAACCTAGGCAAAAGAGACTAGAGCAGTAGTCGTATTATGGCCGGCTCCAAGACCAGACTGTAAAGGATTAAGTAGATTGTTTGTTAAATATTTACTCAGTTATTGGTTTACAAGACGTTCAAGAACGAATGGAATAAACAAGATAGGGATGGTAAAATGGATACAATGACTGAATGGTCAGTAATCAGACACGGAGGGATTGTGGTCATTTGTTAATGCCCATTCACTCCTATTCTTCGCCCATGGATATCTACAACATCAGAGGAGTTGCGCGTTGCTGGTCTTTAGGGTGAAGGAAGATAATTTCTTGCCTTGCATGTGCGGGAGAAGAGACCTCGAGGCACGCACGTTAGATGCATGCCATCCGTCTGGGTGGTGCAGATGATATCTAGTTCTGTCACGGGAGGTGCGATAGTAAAAGAGATGGTGGCACCAAATCAAATAGTTCCTTCGAGCATTCTCCATCATAGAGACTGTAGAATACCGACAGAGTACCAACGTCTCTCCGTATGCTCAAGGATTCTTAGCCGTCTGTAAGTTTAGGATCACAGGACTGCCCGAAGTTAAATTGGGTCAAGTGGTTAAAGTTTACTCTGGCGCGCCTGCCCAAAGGTGGGAACAGTACTCCAAATGGGGACGGACCTATGCTTGCATGCAGCAAGATAAAGGAAACTCATCACATTCAACTCCTATTCAACTTAAACTTAGCTGTTGTAAATAACTCAATAAACTTTTCCTGTTTATTGAGTTACTTACAAATTAATCCTGTCGTTTAAAGGCTCAATTAAGACTCTGAGTCGAATGACTGTATGTATCATCCAACATGCTGCATTCCACATATTTAAAGGATGCCTTGATGGTGGAAATAAAATAGCCAAGTGCTTATATTGTAAATACTAAACACTTACTAAACTTAAAAGAGGCAAAAAAAATACTTGTTTAGGAGAAAACATTTATTTTGCAAAAAGAAATTATCGATTTTTAATAGAATTCGTATTTAGAGTATACTGTAAGTACTTATCGTTCTGTATATAAATAAATCTCACTTAAACGTAAACAAAATAATACATCGTTTATATTCGAGACCAAAAAGACTCATCATCGAACCGAACGCAAAAATATAATACATAGCGTACGTCTAGGCGTCTATCGCCGTATAAATAAAATTATCTATGTTATATGTACAGTACACGCGCACTACGCGTCCAGCTCGTCCTCGCGCTGGCTGGAGAAGTAGCTGACGAGGCCCCCGAACACTCCTCCCGCACCTCCAACACCTCCGACACCCGCTGGACTGTCCGAGCCTTCCGTCTCCTGTTCTATTTTGATGTGTCGCACGTCAGGCAGCGGTGTTTTGAGGAATTGGGGCTTGACGTCAGGCGGGCTCGGTGGGTCTTCCGCGTCGGCGTCGCCCTCCTTGGCGGCGGCGGAGGGGGCGGAGGGCGAGGGCGCATAGTGCGCGTAGTGTGCGGGCGGAGCAGCGCGCATCAGCGGCATGTAGGGTCGCGGCGGCGCACGCATATACTGGTAGTGCGGAGGTAGGTTGTGGGCGGCGGGAGGCTGGCTGGGCGCGGGGGGCCGCAGCACGTCGCTTCCCGGCGGGCGCTCGGCGCTCGACGGTCGTGGCATCTCGTGCATCATCGGCCGGTCCGTGCTCTGCGGTCGTGGCATCTCGTGCATCATTGGGCGGTCTGAGCTCTGCAGTCGTGGCATCTCGTGCATCATTGGCCGGTCCGAGCTCTGCGGTCGTGGCATCTCGTGCATCATCGGCCGGTCCTGTCTGCGGTCGTGGTATCCGCATCATTGGCCGTCCGAGCTCTGCGGTCGGGGTGACCTCGCATCATCGGCCGGTCCGGTTTCCGTGGCCGTGGTGGTTCCGTATCATCGGTCGGTCCGAGCTCTGTGGTTCGACGATCTCTCGTGCATCATCGGGATCGATCCGAGCTCTGCGGTCGTGGCATCTCGTGCATCACGGCCGGTCCGAGTCGCGACGCGGCATCTCGTGCAATTACTGGCCGTCCGGTTTCCATGATCGTGCATCTCGTGCAATCATTCGTTGTCTGTTTCCTGCGGTCGAGGCAGTATCTTTCGTGCATCATCGGCCGATCCGAACTCTGCGGTCAGGCATCTCGTGCATCATCTGCCGGTTCTGAGCTCTGGCGGTCGAGGCATCTCGTGCATCATCGGCCGATCCTGAACTCTTGCGGTCGGGTGCATCTCACATGTAACAGCTGCCGTTCCGCGCTCTGCGGTCGTGGCATTAGGCATCATCGGCGCCGGTCCGGCTCTTGCGGTCGCGGCATGTGCACCCGGTCGGTCTCGAACTTGTGCTCAACAAAGGCACTGTGCATCATCGTCTATCGGAACTGGGAATCCGTGCTATATCGTGCATCATCGGCCTATCAGAATTCGATAGTCGTGATATCTCGTGCATCATAGACCGATCTGAACCTGACGTTCGAGCCATTTCGTGCATCAGTTGCCTATCCGAGTTCGGAATTCTTGTTATTTCGTGCATCATCGGCCGTTCTGAATTTGGTATCCGAGCTATATCGTGCAATATAGGCCTATCTGAGCTCGGCGGTCGCGGCATCTCGTACATAATATGCCGGTCGGAGCTCGGTACTCGCGGCATCTCGTGTACCATCGGGCGGTCGGAGCTCGGTGGTCGTGGCATGTCGTGCATCCCCGGGCGGTCAGAACTGGGGGATCGCGATATTTCATGCATCGTAGGACGCTCGGACCCCGGCGGCCGCGACAAGTCGTGCATCAGAGGTCTGTCGGCGCAAGGCGCGCGCTCGGGCGTCGAGTGTCCAGGGAGCCCCGGAGGCCGTGACATGTCCTGGATCACACTCCTGTCGGGCACATTCGGTCGCGACAGGTCTTGCATGGGGTGTCTGTCCGGTCCCACGAGCCTCAACATCTCCTGCATGGGGGAGCGCTCGGCGGCGGCGGGCGGCGCGTAGGGCCCGTATGGCGCGAACTGCGGCGCGTAAGGCCCCAGCGGGAAGCGCGGCCGCCCGTCCTTGTTCTCCGTGTGCTTTATCTTGGGGTGGTTCCGGGGCGGCTCCGGAGACGCGCGCGCCGCGGGGGACACCGGCGGCGATTGGTACTCCGGCTCCGTTTTAACTTCCGCTTTTATCCTTATCGGCGGTTCGGGCTCAGTCTCGACGTTGGCCGACGGGGACTTCGGTCCGTGTGGACCCGGGGCGGGAGCGGGGGACGCCGCGGGAGGCCCCGGTGTGGGCGTGCGCACGGGCGGGGGGCCCGCGGGGCGCATGCCGGGCATCATGCCGGGTCCGGGGCCGCGGGGCATCGCGTTTAGGTGAGGACTCGAGGGGTGCGGGCCGAGCGGCCGCATGCCTGGGTGGAGCATGCCGGGCGGTGGGTGCGGCGGGTGCGGGCGGTGGTAGGGCAGGGGCTGCGGCGCGGCGG
Organism: Podotricha telesiphe; assembly: GCA_038994665.1. Classification (NCBI taxonomy): domain Eukaryota; kingdom Metazoa; phylum Arthropoda; class Insecta; order Lepidoptera; family Nymphalidae; genus Podotricha; species Podotricha telesiphe. The sequence continues at coordinate 258,000 of JAOYRR010000067.1, read as the reverse complement.
GCGCGCGGTCGGGCGCCCGCATGGGGTAGGGCATGCCCTGCATGTGCGGCGCGTAGTACTGCGGCGGGTGCGGGTACTGCGCGCGCTGGCCGAGGTGCATCTGGTACATGGGCACGGACTGCGCGCGCGCCGCGTAAACCGTGTTGCCGCCCTGATACATCATAGGTAGAGCCTCTTGCAATGCAACGACACAATTAAATATTGTCAAATGAATTCAACAGGCAAATATTTTGACATTTCTCATACGTTCATCGGTACAGACCGTAACACTGTACCGTACATGTCATTTTGCTATTCTCAATACTTTTATTACATTCTTATTAACAAATACTTTTAACAAAATTACAAATAATAATAAATTGTAAAAATTATGTAAATAATAAAAATGTATTTAATTAATTAACATCGGCAGTTATAGTTCGGTCGGCACTCTCGACTGCAAGCGCTAAACAACAACATCTTATTATCTCGTATGTAAGAGTCAGTTTCCCTTCTTCTTGTGTTAGTCTACGTGTTTTCTTTGTTTTTTGTTATGTGTTTTAATTTATCATATGTACTTTTCTCCGGTGGTGTGTATTGTTTAAATAAAGTATATATTATTTATAGGGATATAAAAGTATAAAATTTATTCTACTATTGTAATTAGAGAATTATATAGTCTAAATCATCATATAAATTTTCCTATAACGCACTAATTATATCAAGTCATCAATATACTTTACGTAAATATGGCCCCTTTAAATTTAAAACAGTCAATTGATGTGATCACGTGACTTTTTAAACACGTGACCAAGCTAATCTATTGTCGACATCATCTGGGGACAATTAGAAAGTACTAGAGTCTTAAATATATGTAAATGTATATATATAATATACAATGTATGTATTTTAGTTACGTTACGATATACTACTTATATATATGAAATAATTTTACTTTCTGAATTTAGCCTTACCCAAGACGCCAAAATCAAAAATGACCTAAAACGTGAAGTATAAAAGTTCTCTTATCGAACACTACAAACAAAACAAAACAATATATATATAATATATCTTACCTATATTGGTTAATCATATGTGGCATGCGAGTAATGACGCTGGGCTCCTCCGATACGGGCTTGTAGGGCTGCGGGGACCCTGCCACCGACAGCGTGCCTTCGCCGCTCACCCCGCCTACTCCGCGGGGCTCCGCCATCGTGATGCCGCGGAGCTCCGCTCGTATCTTTTTTTTTTTTTTAATGTTAAATTAAAATAAAGACAACAATGTAAGTAGATATATTACTTAATGTATTATAACTAATGTTAAAACGAATCCGTAATGGTATTGGTACCACGTTTCGAATGTCTTCCTCCAGTGTAACCAATGTGACGAAGCGTCCTGTAGACGGATCGACTTCAAACCGTTCAGACTTTAAAAAGCGATACATTATGGACTTTGTGTTAATTAAAAGTTAAATAAATTGTAGATATAATTTATTTATACATGGGAGATTTATACATGTATATTATTTGATACCATCGTGGCGCAGTAAAACCTTGATGGAATATACTCGCGGTAGTTGTGGGTTCGATTATTACTCAGGAGTCTCTAAAAATAGTCAGACATCAGAACAGATTGTCTAAAAACTAATATGGAGAAGATTACTATCAACAAATGTACGAAAATGAGATAACGTCTTCATAAAATACCTGCAATCTGGGCGCTGCCGGATATCTCTGCTCCGTGTAGTCTCCGGGATGTCGGGGCATAGGACTCTGCCCAAAGGGACGTTCGGGGGGTCCCACGGGGATTCCGGGGGGCCCCACAGGGCCTCCAGGGGGTCCCCCAGGGCCTCCAGGAGGTCCCCCAGGGCCTCCGGGGGGACCTGGTGCTGAAGGCCTCATGCCTATAGGATTCATACCATACCCCATGGGACTCATTGAGTACTCATTCTTCTCCTTCTTGACTCTCTTGCTCTCTTGTAGAGCAAGTCGGGCGAGGCGCTTTTCTTCTCTTTCTTTGGCCTTCTGCTCTTTGAGTTTTTCTTTTTCTTCTTTCTTCTGTAGGCGTTCTTGCTTTCGAGCTTCTTTTTCTGCTAGTTTTGCTTCACGTTCTTGACGCTTCTTTTCTCTCTCAACCTGTAAATAAATAATAATATTTTATCTGTGATTTACACTTGGAAAAAGAAAGTTTTTTTTTGAAACCGTATAAAAAAATGAACGTAGCGTATGGCTTAGCGGTCAGAGCGCTTGGAAGGGTGGGTTCGAGTCTCGCTACTTTAAAATTTTCATACATATTCTAAAATATATAATATAATACAGTAAGTATTATACTAGCGACCGGCAAGCGGCTTCGTCCGCTTGAACTCTCACTGTTTTGTATTTTCGGCGGCCTTTTCGTAAAATAATGAAACCCTGGAATTCTCTAATTTGAGTCATTTCATCTTAATTTTGAGGCTCGGCATATTGAATGCCGAAACTTGTCCGAATGTCCGAAGAGTGGATCGAACCCCTCAACCATCGCCGTTACTGTCAAAATTATCCCACTGTGCTACGAAGGCCGCAAAGATCAATATTTTTTATTTGTTAACAAAAACTGCCCACTATACTAACGAAACGTTTACTTATTTCTTTTCTTACACTTTTTATATGTTGAGAGAGAGAGTACCCATCATGCCAAACAAGCTGCGTTAAGGTGGATTTTACTATATTAAACTATAGTTTAACTATAACTATAGTTTAGCCGTGTTGCTTCACTCCAGCTGTGGTGTTCCACTATCCAAAACTGCATAACACATGGTATACTACATAAGTTCTGCTTAGGGTTAACAGCTATAATTATTTCAAAGCTATATTAAAATTTACAAATTCATATTTATTTTACATATTTCTATTACTGTTTTTACATCCTCCTATAATTGTTATTTTTCGTAAATATATTCATATATAGACACAACCTTTTTACTGTTTTATTATAGTATATTATAGACACTACAGTCTACAAAAATATAAAGTATTTATAAAATTGTTTATATACAATTATTATACCTGATTTGGTCGGAGAGGTCCCAGAGCACCATCCGGTTTCAAATCTGTATGAAAAACGTACATATATATTTATTTAAATAATTATCGACAACTGCATGTTGTAATTGGATTATTTTTTATGAGTCGTAACAAAGAGAATATTTTTTATAATTGGGCTTTGCGCGTTTTCCCGCATATCAAGGAAGAGGAACTAGTGGCAAAACACTCCCCTCTCCATTTTCCGCCCGAATTCGCGGACATTGCGTGTTGATTCGAAGGAACTCACCGCCGCGTTTTATCATGTTAACCAGAGCGGAGAAACAAAAATAATTAAATTATGAACATTACCTCGAGAGGGAATCGAACCTACAAGCGCGTACACAGTCGGACGCTGCCCCATTACGCCAAGACGGCGTATTTGATGCATTCTTTAAAGATTTCATTAATAAAATAATGATAACTGTAGCCACCATTCTTTTACTAGATTACCTAACAATATAAGTAAATTAGATACCAACAATTTTGTAATTTCATGCAATAAATTAAATATTAGGAAATTTAGAAGCTATAGCTTTACAACAATCGATATCTAAAATAAAAACATACCAAATAGCAAATGAATCAAAGACATACCCTTAATCTTAACGCCGACCAGCTTGGCGAGGGCGTCGTCGCTGGTCTGCGGCGGGAACCCCCCGCGCCCGCGCCCGCGAGGCCCCCTGCCGGGACAGAACTCCGTTATGGCCGTGTCTTTTTATTACATAATAATATTATAATAGGCTATATCGACATCAAAATAAAAATTTTGCTCACATTGTTTCAAACATTTCACATTGTTCAAAAAATATATGTAATGTATGTACAATATTCCGTTGCCGTGTGCTGGCTTAGAACAACACCACCCTCACTCGTCCCGTGAATGTCGTAAAAGGCGACTAAGGGATGATGATGATGAAGGGGGCCAAACCTGGCAATTACGGCATATGGGCAAACACACAACGACCGACCGGAGATGTGGACGACCTAAACAAAAAGGTGGTGGATACTATTCGTACAGTAGGGTTCAAGTATCTTATAACTCACCGTACCAAAACAAAGAAACTCTCCGATAGACACTCGACCTCATGGAACAGAGACGTGAAATGAGGCTACAGAACTCTGAGGTTATGGGCAGATAAATAGCCAAATGTTTGACACAAGACCTTAGCCGACTTGAGCCTACGTGTTGCCAGTAACATACGGGATGAGACGTGGTCAATATGTCTGTCGCTATGACCTTGAACTTTCTTATGAGAAAGCTCAAGGTCATTCAGTGGGCAATAAAGAGAGAGCAATGCTTAGTATTCCCCTACGTGATGAAATCAAAAATGAAATATCCGTAGGAGAACAAATATATCCGACATTGCTCGAAGAATTGCCCAGCTGAAGTGGCAGTAGGCGGGACGCAGCGAGAAACGATGGTCGTTAGGAAGGTTCTCGAGTGGCGACCACGAACCAGACCACACTAAATAAGAAACGAGCTGTTTTCGTGCGCTTTTTAAATTGGGCAGTACCCGTCGTGTCTGAACGTATGGCCAATAGTTTTATTAGTTGATGAATAATTTAAATGATGAAGAAATTATTATTCAGTTTTGACAGTAATTTTATTGTAACACAATAAAATACATTTTCTTTTACAATTTTACGCTTTTTCCCTTACTATGTTTTTCTTTTTCGTCAGATTTCAAGATATTGCAAGCCGATCTTGAAATTCAACGTTGTTGATTGTTGTTTGATGCTGTTATTGGTTGTTGTTGTTGGGGTTACCAGAGTGGACATATGAATAATGTAAAATTGCGTATACAGTCAGACGCGTTAAATTACATATATAATATATTATTTGAAATGGATGTAAAACATATATGACCTGCTCCCCCTCCCGCCCCTGCTGCCCCTCCCCCGCTGCGGGCGCGCAGTGCCGCTCGTCTGAGGCTGAGTACTGACGCCTGGAACATTGCATCATAAAAATATTTCTTTTACTATAATACTTTCACATTGTATTGTATATTTAAACAGTTTGATTTGTTAGTCTTGTGTAACTTCGTGTTCGTGACAGATATGTAACGGGTGCGGGTTCGATTCCTACATTAAAATTTTTGTACGTGTTCTAAAAATGCTTTTTGATATCCCAAGTGTGTGAATAACACTTTAAAAATGTTAAAGTGACACATACAAAACACTAATTATTTTTTCTAAATGATTAAATAAGATGAATTGTTTTGCTCACCAAGCGCCTCAAATTCTTCCGATTTGAGACTGACAGAGCTGGTGACGGAGTCCGGCAACTTGCGCAGCGGCACGACGGCGGTTTTGCTGACGAGGTCGCAGAGCGCGCGCTGCCGCTGCTCGTCCGCGTCCGCGCGCGCCGCCCGCGCGACTTCGCCCTCGCCCCCACCCTCGCCCTCACCCCCGCCCTCCGCACCCGCCTCCTGCTCGCGGCGCCGCTTGGCGCGCTCCGAGTCCGAGTCCGACGTCACGTCCGAGTCGTCCAGCTTGAACTCGTCCGAGCTGTCCGGCATGTGCTTGCCGCTCGACTTGTGCATCTCCTGCGGGACCACGAGCACAAACTAGAACCCACTGAAACCGTGAAACCGGGCACAAGACAAAGCGAGACAAGGGCACTAACATCCTCGGACTCGGTGTTGGGCATCTCCGTGTAGTCGATCTTGCGCTGGCGCGTGCGGTGCTTGGGCGACCAGTCGTTGTCGTGGTCGCTGAGGCCGCCGTAGGTGACGCGCGCTCGCACCACGTTGCCCTCCGCGTCGTACTGCGTGAGGCCGCGCTTGCGCGAGCTTGCGCCCGCGCCGCCCGAGCGCCTGCCATGCGAGTGGCGCGCCTTGTGCTTGGACTTCGAGCTGGAACTGTTACTTCGTTCAATATTATACACTAGCTGTCACCGGAGCGAAGATATGAAAATTATTCAAATATAATTAAAACTCCGAATGGGGATCGAACCCACAACCAATTGTGTTTACCCACCACCACGATGTTCAGAATTTTAAAACTAATTCTATGTTATGAAATAATTTAATAATAAGTCAATCCTTTTATTTTTTTCAATTATAAAATTTGTTTGAAAATGTTGTTTTATTTTAAAATGACTAGAAATATGTTATTCCGCCATAAAGAAATTTATTCCAAAATTATTACTTTGTTATTTTTAATTTTATGATAAAGTGGTAGATAATTCAATTTAAACAAAAAATTCTCAAAAGTTTTCAACCTGTTCTATTGTATTTTGGTAAAGTTCAATGGGTTCGTAAATTAAAAAGTTACAACAATTTTAATTATAATTTTGAACAAAGTTTGGCATTTAAGATGGAAAAAAAGTAATACTGGTCACTAGTAATATAATAAAAACATACGTTTTAGACCACTCTTTGGCTCCAGCTGATTCCTCTGAGCTGTCATCGAACACTCGCTTGTTCTTTTTAAGTTCCGGTGATTCTACTATCTTCTGACGATCTGGTAATAGAAAAATACATATGTTGATGAAAATATATTATTTTCAGCTGCACTATACGTTTCGAGTGGCTGAACTCAAGGAAATGAAAACAGTTTAAATAATTTACGGTTATTTCGAGTTAAGTCAACTGGAGTTAACCGGCTGACTGACACTGTACCCCACTGGTCAAAAGTGTGAGATTACATCGGTGAAAGAAGGAAAATGATATAAAACTCAAAATACAAACGAAGACAACGTTAATCCTGTCACCGGAAGCAATATGTCTTTCTACACATCCATATCATATCTTCCACCACTTGTACTAAACACACTTCCCAGATTTACCACTTCATACACCCTGCTAATATCTTTCCATTTACACTATTCCGTTCTATTTTCGTTCTTTCAAATACTAGAATCTTTCGTTTTATTTATCTATATCTTTCAGAGTAGACAGTGGCCAATGCCTATAGCTCGTATATATATATTCTGATGATGCAAAGAGCACTGCTACATCTGCGTACCAAAGGCGATTAGCCTTCAAGTCCCTCCTTGGAAGCAACTATCCAACCTGCTTGACACCCGATTGAATATCAAGCCTGACAGTGACAATCAGATTAAGCGATATTGCAGCCTACAGGGGCAGAATCTCCCATAACTTCACACGCACAACTCTATCAACAATTTTTCCAAATCAACAAAAGGACAGAAAACTTTTTACTCGTTGTAAACTAAATATATATCAAATTTAGATTAATCTGTCCAAAGAACTATTCGTCGGTCAAATCTCGATAGGTAGGATTCACTGTAACCATTTCTGTTCGTTTAGTGACCTTAGTAGTGGTTTTCGTCCGGCAAAGCGACCGAATAAATTACCATATCTTAGCTGTGGCTTTACTGTTATGCCAGTGACAGGCTTCGATCGGGATACATTTGTAGGTTTCTGGTTCTGTTAGACGTCGATTCCGCTTGCTGGTACCGACAATGAAATTAACCTCGCCAGAAATGGTAGCTCTTGGCTTTCCCGATCGCGGACCATCTTGTTTACTATACTATACTATATTAGTCTTTGACAACTTATGTTCATAGGCAATCTCAAGTTCAGATTTGCTTTCATAGTGTAAAAAAACAATGACAGCCGGAGTTATGTTATACTTTCACGCACTTTTCCCGTTTCAAAATTCGTACACTGTAACAACGTCCGCTGTAAATGACTATAATAAATTTCGTAGGTTATTTCGGCAGGGTAGGTTGCTTGGGAACCTTATGGGAGAACGCTAGGACAATGATAAGAACCTTTCTTCTCGGGCCGGCAAGCGCGTCGTATCGGCAGCGAGTCGGAAGAGTGGCTGGAGCTGTCACGCTCCGCTGACGAAGAAATCTCTTCGGAGGACGACTCCATGCTGGAATATCAAATGGTATGTATTAATACTATTCACAAATATAAAAGCTACAATTTATAATACAATCTAATTTATTATGTTACTGTGTGAAATGACAATAAAACAATTTAAATTATAATAATAATTTTACAAAATAACATTAAAAAAAATTATAATACCACATTAAAAAAACATCTTTAAAAAACGTATAAAAAATTTAATGTAGTGGGTAAGCTTTCAAAACATCTTTAAAAAACGTATAAAAAATTGAATGTAGTGGGTAAGCTTTCAAACACTCTAACCTCTAAGGAGGTTTGCACACGACGTTTATGTGACTGTTAATTTTTCCACCTGTTGTTTAAATATAGATATATCTAAGTTATTGAACAACAATAAGGACATCTTAGACCAATGTGAAGACTCATCGTCCAAAATAAAAATTTAAGATAATATCTCAAATTTTTATTAATTAATTATACGTTTCAATTATTTTTAAAAATTTTTAATAAATAATTATATTAAGATTGAAATAAAAAATATTGACTTCTCTACGTTTTATAATAGCTGCTTTTTTTTTCTTTTTTTAATGTAATATTTGTGTATTCAATCAAATCTATGCTTAATTGTTAATTTTTATATTAATGCATGGTGTATCAATCTTAAAAGGTAATGAATGCATTTAGTTTTAAGATTTAACCTATACTTTTAATTGGTATTATATTTAATGTTTTTATCACAGATTTTTATCTTTTATCATTATTCTTTTGAAATACCGAAGATTTATTATTACTACCAACATGTGCGAAACAAACGCCCCGCGACTTCGATTTTGCGTGGGTCGAGCGTCCTCTACGCGCAAAATAAACGTCGTGTACAAAGAGGCCCTCCACCCACCCACACTCTTCAGTTCAATCCAGTTTCGTCAAAAATACTATACAACGTTCCGAAGGAACTTATATACGTTTTCTAAAAATGTTTTACATATATTTGTCTTTAAAAATGTTAAGAAATCTAGTATAAAAGTACCCGGTGTCCTTGAAGTCCTCGTCGGTCTCGTCGTCCTCAGAGGGCACGTCCAGGGAGTTCAGCTTGCGTGGTTTCCTGCGCTGCTTCTTCCTCATCTTCTTCATCTCCACCGGTTTGCCCTTTTAAAATATTCATATATTTATATTGCCTCTACTTTAACTGTACTGACTGACTGACTTTAATATTTTTATAAATTGTTGTTATGCACTAAGTAGACGTATACAATTACTATTAAATATATTTAAAGAATGTGGTCTGCAATTAATAACACTATTGTATATGGCGTTAGCATCCTAATTAATAAAATTGAAAAGCAGCGTCGAATTATGTATTTTACACACTTACACACACTTATTTTTAAAAAGATTTTTTCAATTTCCTAAGTGTGTCAATAACACTTTAACAATTTTTGAAAATATTTTATAAATTGCATTCTCTAGCCAAGCGGTCAGAGCGCTAAGCGGGTTCAAATCCCACTGCGTTCAATTTTTTTTATGTTTTCTGTAAATATATTGTTTATTGAAATAATCAAAGGCCACATTTATATAGGTTTATTTTTTTCATAGATTAACTCTATAACATCTACCGCATAGCAGGGAAGTCGGAGCGAGCTTGGTGTCAAGACACTCCGATCTACCATTTCCTTCCGACATAAAGACATTGCGCGTTGAGATGAGGGAACCCAACGTCGAGCTTTGTCTTACCTAAGCGGAGAACTCCAAACAACTAAAATACTATCATTTCTCCGAGCGGAGCTGAAACCCGCAACCATCGAGTTTCTTGTCAGACGCTGTTCCACTGAGCCACAATGACCTTAATTATATAATTTTTAAAATGTCAATTCTTTATTTGCGTACTATTAAAATAAATAAACATAGTTGTAGAAATGGTATAAGACACGTCAAAATTTACATATTAATATGAAACGCATATGAATGTGCTATTATTATTAAAAAAATATATGTACAAAATAGTAACTTCTAAAATTTTACATTAGTTAGTGATCGGTCATGGGTTCGATTCCCGGTTGGGAAAATAATTATATTTAATTAATTTTTAATGCCACCCTCTGACAAGGCAAACCGCAAGTGGAGAACAAAGAGAGTCTGTTACAACAAATTTCTCTCTGCCACACTGTGTGGACTACTAATAATATACACAATACCTGTTCGATGGCTTCTCTCTCCGCCTTCAGTTTCTCCTCCTCAGCGGCTTCTATAATGGTGGATATGTCTTTGCCCCGTCCCTGGTTGCCGGCGCTGGTCGTCGGCTCCACATATTCTTCCTATAACATGTCATAAAATATATTAATGGGTCTGAGTATACGCATATATAATATTCCAGAAATTTTAAAGCCGATGTAAAAAAAATAAGTAAAGCATATTAATGGAAGTAATATGATTTCGAGTTTGGTGCAGGTCAGCTGCAACTTTTGTATCTCGTTAGGTCTTTTCAGCAGACTCGCCTTCGGAGCCGGTGGTAGTGTTGTGTTCAATAGACACGTACTGGAAATTGGCGGGCGATGATATAAAGGATGGTTGGAATGGGTGTTGCTCGCGACGCACCTTGATGGCGGAGCTGATGAGGCGGTCGTACTCCTGCGCGCGGTAGCTCACGGGCAGCTGGCGACGCGCGCGCAGCCGGTACACCGCCGCGTCCGACGACCAGCCCTCCGAACCTGCACAGCATTTTATCTTAGTAAGACGGACTGACGGAGTCAAGTTCACTCAGAGTCAAGTGTTTCAAAATTAATTATAATACCAGAATTATCAGACTGTTCGTCTGGTTTCTCTTCAGACAGTTTGTCCTCTTCGCTGGGCGGCTCCGGCTCTTCGAGCTTCTTTTTTTCCCTCTCAGCTTCCACGCTGGTGAGCAACTCGTCGTACTTGGTCAATTCTTCTTCTAGGGCGGTTATAAGTCTTTGCTGTAAAATGGCAAACAATTATATTTATTATAATAATGTATTGCAAATACATTAAATTAATCATGTGTTTCACATACGAGTACATTTTGGTATAAAGAGACATAGACATTTCTAAAGTAACGCGCATTTTAGCGTCGACAAGGTTATTATTGAATATGGAAGTCAAAGTTAAATAGGTTTATTAAAAACAAGAAGTTGCATGCTTAAGTTTTTTAACGTCAAATAATTTAGCGCTGGTGCACTAAAGTGAATGCCTGAGGCTTGAACTTGAGAAGAAACTCAGAGGCTTTTTTTTTTACAATTTTTAACTTACAGCTTTATTCGGTAGAATGATACCTTTGAAATAGACTGGACCGAGCATTTTATTCCCAAGGTATATTATATTTATAAAAACACACAAACGCCCTAGGAAAGGACCGGACGCGATTGGAGGAAGGAAGCGCACGCACGTGCTGGCAGCGCGCGCAGTGCCAGTGGCCGTCGGGCACGCGCAGCAGCGGCGGCGACAGGCACGCAGCGTGGAAGCCCGCGTCGCACGCGTCGCACAGCAGGATCCACTCGGGCTGCGCCGCGCTGCCGCAGCGCCGGCAGCCCTCGCCCTCCGCCTCGCCCTCCGCCTCCGCGGCACTCGCGCCCGCCACGTCTGGACAAACAACCTCTCGCTTAAACGTTTCTTAACTATTTTGTTCAAGTATATACAGTACTAGCGACCAGCTCGCGGTTTCGCCTGCGTAAACTACATGACTATCCCTTTCCATTGCTTTCGCCCGCCCGCGTATTAATTTAAATCACAAACTTTGTTTAAATTTATAATTGTACGATTACAATGCAATTTTAAAGATTATGTTACTATCGCAACTTTCTTTAACATTTAGTGTTAATTATGTTACAATCGGTACATATATAAAAGAGTTACAACCTTTTGAATTATAAATTTAAGCAAAGTTTGTGATTTAAATGAAAACGCGGGCTAACCGATGTTAAGCCGTTTCTGAGATTAGCGTACACAAACAAACAGATAAACAGACAAACAAAAAAAATATTTAAAATTACTGTTTTGCGTTCTACTATCATAAGCGCCCCAGTAATATATTTGTTTCTATAACTTTCATGTACAGACAGCGATCAGTTACATTTTTATTATATGTATAGATTCACTTGTACTTTATACCAACCTTGCAGTGTACGAGCACGTTTTACTGGCACAGCAGGCTCTCCACTCTCCAGATCTGATTCCGGTGAGAACTCGTGGTCGGATTTCGTGAAATCCACTGAGAAAAAAAACATTATACAATAATATAAAATGTATTAAAGATATTCATATCAGAGGCCCTCGTGGCGCAGTGAGACAGCGTCCGATTGTAAATACGACGGTTATGGGTTCGACCTCTGCTCAAGCAAATAATAATGTTTAAATTATTTTCATTCCCCGCTCTGGCAGAATAAAGCGCGGCGCCGAGTTCTGCCACTCAACACGCATTGTCTTAAATTCGGGCAGCAGATTCGGAAAGCAGAGTGCAGAGTGTGACAGCATCACACTAGCCTTCTCTCTGCCCACCCACATTGCATTATGGGATAAAGTGCGTAAAATATTATTTAGTCTGTATAAATTTCATATGAATGAATGAATGGCAAATAGTAATAATATGTAAATATAATATAAGGTTATTTAAGACTAACAATTAAAAGAAAACAATTATACATAAATAAATAAAGGAAAAGCACACTTTATGCGAAAAAGAACTGCAGAAACCCAATATCTATTACGATAATGCTTTAAAATTTAAATAAACTTATATAAAGTGACATAAACGTTGCTAAGGCAACGGGGAATCTCGTGTAAACTAAGAAATAGGAAACTAATTTTAAAATATTATATTATAATAAAATATAAATTTGATCCACTTACAATCAGGTTCATAATGTTCAAACAGCGGTTCGTCAGAATCTGAGTCCTGGTCCGGGCCGGTGGAGTCAGATGCTCGCCACTTGGTCATCTTCTTAGGTTTCTTGGCGTCTGATTCGGAACTGCTTCCACTCGCTTTCCATTCTTCTTCGTCGTCCTTGCTCTGCAGAAGTATATATAAACATTTCTTCCCGTCCAAAAAAAGAAATAGTCCTTCGAATGCCTACTATAAATCAAGAAATGCTAACGAGCAATATTGTTTTCATTAGGGCGACTGCCATGACAAAATAATGACTCCCTAAAATAGTGAATCCGAACTCACTTTCTTCTTATGTATCATTTTCATCTCCCTCAAAGCTACCTCCTCTTGGTGCCTCCTCTCCGCCTCCTCCTTGATCTTCATCTGCGCGATGCGACGCGACTGTCGCACCGGCGTGGCGTCGTCGTCCGTCCCGTCGCCCGCCTTTTTCTCTTTTCCTTTTCCTTTCTTCTTCATCGGCTTCTTTGAGGATTTCTTACCTGTTCGAACAACACACAAGTCCGAATAGAAATTGGAAAACAATATTAGAATCTAAGAATTTGGAAATCGTGTTAGTATTTTAGTCAATTGAGCTACGTTCGTTACGTTATGGCCAATATTTTTTTGTTTATCCTTTTTACGGCTTAATGTTTCCACTTTCCGCCTCAATTTGAAACATCGCGTGTTGAATGTCGAAATTCAACGTCGCGCTTGTTTTGTCACGACCACGAATGGGAATCATTGTTCCCACAGGTGGGAATCGAACCCGCAAACATTGCGCAGACAGACGGTGTCACATTGCGCCACGATGACCTCAAATAATAATGTGATTGATTGTGACTTTCGTAATTAGTATCTCCGTACAGAGATTGTGACATAAAGGTTGACATATCTTTTTGTATTGTTCCTTATCGTTCTTTTCGTATCGTGGACAGGCTAAGAAAAAAACATACAAATACCTAAATTATTCAGAGTTTCCTCTTCAGACTCACTCGAACTTTTTGTCATGTGTTTAGCTTCAACTTTTTTCCTATAAAAAGAAAGAAAAGCACATAAATATTTCTAAAACAATATTTAGAGTCAAAACCTCATTAAAAAATTCTTACCTTGAAGAAGTGTTAATTTTCTTGGGTTTAATTTTCAACCTCTTCCCACTAGCCATAGGTTCATCTTCCTCGCTTTCACTTTGAGATTCATTAGTTTTATCACTGGCGTTCGAATTTAACAAGGAGCGCTTCACTGCTTTGCTTTCTTTCTTAACTTCATCGTTGTCATTGTTAGACTCATTTTCTGGTTTTTGTAAAATTTTCTTGGCTTTAAATTTGCCTTTCTTGGCTTTTATCTTTTTTCTATTCAAAATTGCATCATTTTGCATATTTGTGTTAGAATTTTCATTTTCATTATTTTCATTATCTTCAAGGTTTTCTGTGTCTTCAATATTTTCATTGTGCTCATTGTGTTGATCATTTTCATTATTTTCATCATTTTCAATGTTTTCATCATTTTCAATGTTTTCATCATTTTCAATGTTTTCATCATTTTCAATGTTTTCATCATTTTCATTATTTTCATCTTTTTCAATGTTTTCATTATTATCAATATTGTCACTATTCTTATTGTCCTCATTTGCATTGGCATCATCTTTATTGTCATTTGTTTCTTTGGAATGTGATTCTTCTAATTGGGGAGAGGGTTCTAAGCGTATTTTTTTGGGAGGCAGATCATCTTCTGCCTTAACTTCTTTTTCGGGAGTCTTATCTCTTTCCTTTTCACTGTTGCCTTCACCTTGTTCTGATGAAAGACTACTTTTCCTCTTTTCAATAATACTGGCCTTACTATTTTGACAATTTTCAGAATCTGATATAGAATTTAGAGCTTCTTTACTAGTAGCATTAGCATCTTTTTTAACTTTACGCAAAATTTGCTTTTTCTTTACACTATTTCTCACTTTCTTTTTAGTAGCATTCACATTTTCAATATCCGTAGTTGTTTTGTCGTTAATACTGGTTTCTTGTTTTGTATCACTTTCATTCAGAGAATTAGAATTAGAACCGTTAGGTTTATCAAAATCTCGTATACAATGTTTTTTACTATCAGATTTGATGTTTTCTGCACTATCACTCGACTGTTTCTTTAGAGACCTCTTACTAACCATTTTACCTTTTAATTTAACACTTTTACTTACTTTAGTTTTACGTGTAGAGTTCGACACATCGTGATTTTCACCGTTACATTCTTCAGGAGGATTTTCGTCAACCTTTTCATCACTGTGAGCTTCTTCTATCACGTCGGGATTCCCAGTGTCATTGTCAAAACCATTACCTTCACCATAAAAAAACATCACCGGTTCGGAGATTTCTTCACCAATAAAATAACCACTTTCACATTCTTCACCGTTACCTTCACCAGTTACGATCAAAACAGGTTCTTCTATTGCTTCGCTAACAATTTGAGATGTTTTTTCTTCATTATTAATATCTTCTTTAACAGCTTCTGGTTTCTCAAGTTCTTCTTCAACATTCTTATCACTAGTTTCAACGTCTTTTTCTATACACTTACTTTCTACATCTTTATCTTCTTTATTTTCTACATTACCTACAACTTCTTTTATATCATCTACTTCTTCAAGTTTACTACCTGGGGCTTTGTCTACTTTACTTTGTTCTTTCTGGTCATCACTTTCGTGTTCGGACTCTGATTCTGGACTTAGGAACTCTTCTTCATTATCTTCTTCTACCTCAGATGATTTGTTAGGCTAGAATATTATTAAATAAAGATTATTTTTTATACTCTAAGCTATACAATTTTCTTATACAGTTTTAATTTTTATTTTAAGACTTATTTAAATTTAAAATAGAATTTTTAAAAATATAAGTATTTTAATAATAGTAATTTGGTATTTAGTAAAAATTATATAATTACCACATATTTATTCATTACTGCTTAAAGATAATTTTTCATATCAATGTTAAGACAGTTAAGTAATATTTATTCTATGATTTATTTTTCTACAAGACAATTACATCATATCAATTGATATTTTGTTGTTCAGTTTTATGTTTCGTCTTGAGTAGAAAGATAGGCAGAGGGGAAACTAGTGTCAAGACACTCTTTCTCCACTTTCTGACAAAATTCATGAGACATCACTGTGTGTTGTGTAGCGACACTCAGTGCCACATTTATTTGTTATTGTTTTAAATAAATGTA
This sequence comes from Podotricha telesiphe, assembly GCA_038994665.1. NCBI lineage: Eukaryota > Metazoa > Arthropoda > Insecta > Lepidoptera > Nymphalidae > Podotricha > Podotricha telesiphe. The sequence continues at coordinate 242,049 of JAOYRR010000067.1, read as the reverse complement.
TTTTATATATTAATTATATTAAGAAATACAAAATAATCTTTGTGTTCACAAGAATCTAAATTTGAAATAATATTAATCAATTATTTCATGAAGTTTGCAAATCACATATGGCTATACACAAAAAATATTAGGACAAAACTTAGGACAAGAATGTTTTAGGAGATTTTTTATGTGCAGCATAATACAAAAAAAAACATAGTGACTCATCATTGCCTACCCAAAATCAACAAAAAATACTTTGAAATATATAATATTACAACCATCAAAACATAATATTAACAACATATTATTCTTAGAGGCCATCAAGGCAAAGTGGAACAGTATCTGACTGTAACTTTCTTTGGTTGTGATTTCAATTCCCACTCAATAGAATGATCATAATTTAATTATGTTCTTTTCTCTGATCTGGTGAACAAGACAAAGCACTGCATCAAGTTCTGCCACTCAACACACAATGTTTCACATTAGTACAGAAAGTGGAGAATACAGGTATCAACACTAGGTTCCGCTGACAACCCTGCGGGAAGAGTAAAGCTGAAGAAAGAAAAAATATATAATATTCTTACTTCAGTCACCTCTACTTGTAGAGGTATTTCAGTACTACTTGAATCCTCCTCCTTAGTGTTGGATGGGACTATGGGTGTCACATCTTCTCCACTTTTAAGTTGCTCAATAATTTTCACTAGTTCTTCTCTATTGCTAAAAAAAGTGAGAAAGTAAACTGTAATTAAGTTTCATTAATTAATATATAAATTCTAAATACTTGTCTTGTACATTTAATATGATTAAAAGTTATTAGTTTAATAAACAAGTTGTAATATATATATATATATATATATATATATATATACATCTACATCTCTACACTGTACATATACCAAAATATATGGTTTTTTTTTTATTTTTGTCTGTGTGTCTGTTTGTTTACACTAATCCCTTCAACGGTTGGATTGATTTTGAAGGGACTTTCACTTACAGATAGATAGCTGGTGTAATAAAGAGTAACTTATTTTAGAATTTCACAAAGAGGAAGTTCCATGCAGTGCTAGTATAGGTAAAAAAAGAGTAAAAATAATATCATACTACTATATGAGGCAACTGTTGATCTATAGGATAGTATTTGACTTAAATCACAATAGTAATGGGTGCAATTCATATTCATGAAGTCAAAGACAAAGTGTGACATTAGGTTTCAGCAAAAATGCAGAATGCCTCATTATCAAGTAGACAGTAAGTTGTACTTCCAGTGATTTTAATAAGTTTTAAATGTATGTAATACCTAGCTATCAACTGCCAAGTTTCCTCTTCCTGGTCTTCTTTAAACAAGCACAGATTGGCCTCATGGTCAACTTGCAGCCAGTAAAGACATCCATTTTTGTCTCTTCCTAAAGGGCTTATTCTTAGTTCATCACATGATATTGCATTCACTGCTAGTTTGAATTTGGGATGACATGTAAATTGATATTCCAGCAACAGCTGCAATTATTAATTTTTATTTAAAAAAACAATAATAAAACCACATTAAATAAATGTAACTTTTATGTAATTCTATTTAACAAAAATAATATATAAATATTGCAATTTTTCTTTGTTTTCTGTGGACAACAAAGTATTGTGACCAGACAATTATTATTAAAAAGTAATAAACTTTTTAGTATATATAAAATCCTAATTGGAAAATAAGTGCATAATTAATAAATAGAAATAAAAGATGTAATAAGTATATACATACTTTCAATATACGCAATTTCACTTGAGTGCTAGCTTTCTTGTAAGTAAACCTTTCTATTTCCCAAGCTTCTTGATGGAAAGATTGTTGGTGACAAAATTTGATGAGACACTTCTCCCATCTGTTGCTTTGTGCAGATTTTAGAGCCCGACGCAATAACCTCAAATGAAGCTCTTTCAAAGGATCCAACACTAAAAGAACAAAACATTCACCAACAAGTTTGCCAAGTTTGTTTATATTTTACGTGACAAATGGACACCGTTAACTCACCTTCCTGCGTGTTTTCTATCAACTCTTGTAATTTAGCTATCGTAGGTACCTCTAAACTATATAATTTACCAAATACTTTTAAAAAAGAGTAGATAACGGCGAAATTAGGATCATTCGTACACGAAATTTCTCCATCAGACGCCATCGTCGTCAATTATTAAGCTTTTTTACTTATCATCGCTAAGTGATTTTCACTACCGGTATATAACAGTTTCACTTATAGCTATTAGATTATTACAAAACATGTACATGATTCACGAAAATATCATCATTCTACAATCACTGAAAGCTTCTTTGCCTATTTTCCTAAAATAATAAAATAAAACTCGATGACAGCCATCGTGACATAGACAATAATGTTTTTTCAAACTAAACAGCATATCCAAAACAAGTACGTTGTTATAGAGCTGTGAAAATTATATTAAGCCAAATAATTCATATTTATAATTGAAATTATAATTAACAAAAATATTTTCTTGGTATAAAATATAATTATTAAGCATTTTTAGTACTTATAACTTTAAAAAAAGAAAATATTTTATAAAAAATACAAAGTATGTCTATGCCATGTAATGAGTAAATTTATTACATAAAATATATATGTACATAAAATATATATGTACATAATAATATATTACTTCTGCTGACATATAGTGCATCTTTAATTATTTCTCATGTTTGACTTTACAAAAGTGTAAAGTTGATAATTCAAATGTCACTGCACTAATCACTGCACTTGTCATAAGCACAGCAAGCGAACCCTACTGAAAGAGTGTGTATGTGTGTTGATTTCGTTTGCTTTGTACAGTGTGATCGCTTTGTTTCTTATTGTTAGGCTTAAAATTTAGTACCAACCATCATGTCTTCAGTATGTTGTGGAACAAAGAAACAAAAATTAAACAATTCGTACAGTAACCACGTTGATCGACCTATTAATGGTTACCAAGAGTCAGTTGCAATACCTGATATGTGCTACTTTTGTTTCGATGTATTATACTGCCAGCTGCATAGTATGGATCCCCCACAAACACCTAATTTCACCAATGAAGCATAGTAAGTTCATCAATGCCATAATGCAGCTAACAAAAGAAATCGTTTTTAATTGTCTTAACCAAGTTAGTATAATTGTTTATAAGTAAATTGTCATAGTTAATTACTTATTAGCATTCAAGAATAATTTATCCAAAGACAAAAGATTTCGTAGTGATTTGTCATTGAAGTGTTTTACAAATAAATAAGATATATTTGAACTTAAAAATATTTTTTTCTTATTATTTATATATACATTTTTATTTAGCCTTTTATAAAATTTTCATTTATTGCTCAGAAGTATAATATTCCATATTTTTTTTTAAACCTTAAATAATAAAATACATAAAGATAATATTTATTTTAAACAAAATTATCTTTGTAAACATAATTCATTTCATTATCTTTATTAACAATAAGCAAATATATAAAAAATGATTTATATAAAAGTAGACTATATATATAATAAGAGCTTATAAGAACTTATAATTTTCAGTCCCCTTTTTGTTACATGGAAGATTGGCAAAGAGCATCGTCTTCGTGGGTGTATTGGGACCTTTAATGCCATGCATTTGCATTCAGGTTTGTAAGAATTAAGGTTTTACAAGGGACAATGAATATAGCTGTCATGTGACCCATACTGTCTATTTACAAACTTATTTCATTATTATAGTCTTTGTACTATGTCATGTTTATAATACTGTATTATATAGTAACAATAATTCATTAATCATATACCAACCTACTACAGATAAACCTTAGAAAATAGAGTAGATTAAACTAAAATAAGAAATAGTATTTATAATATTTACACAAGTTATTTTAACTTACTGTGCTATATACATTTAATCTATATCATCTAATAGAGCTAGGATAGGACAGGGAAGTTTAAATCAAAATAGGTTTAGTAGGGTTCCAACTTTACTTTCATCCTTTTTTCCTGAAGTATATCAAAAATTACATATTTTAATGTTAAATTATTTTTTTAATTGCATTTAAATTTCTATATAATTTGGTTTTTTTCTCAGCTTCATGCTTTTGCTCACATAGAATGATAGTAGTCATAGAAGTCTAGTCTATTTTTGAATAGATTCTCACTCATCCTTTGTTTTTATAATGCTGCAAATTTTTTAATGTCTGTATTGTCAGATTTGTATTTTAGCTGTAGTAGTTATATATGTATTAATAATTGAAACTGTAAAACAAATTTCCACATAGATATAGTTCCAATGTATAATATATGACTGGATTGTACAGTATTGTGTATAATTTGAAGTCAACTTTAATTTTCTGCGCAATTGATATATTTACTACACATCTTGTGTAGAGGCCATTGTGGCAATGGTTAAGTGTCTGATTGTTAATGTGATGGTTCTATCCCCACTTAGGAAATTATTATATTTAAATATTTTTTTATTTCCATACTCTAGTAGGAGTAAGCAAAGTGTTGAGTTCCATCTTGAATTTGTTAAAAAATCAGAAAATATAGTGTCCTGATTTGCAGGATAAAGCATAAAGCTGAAAAATGATCTATCATCAAATATATTAAAAATATGATCAGATTTATTTGAATTTTAATTTTTGCTAGAAGGATGATGTATGTGGAAAGTAAAAGTTTGTTGGTTTTTTTAATATGTATAAGGACTAGGTTTTAGTACTTAATACCACTTGTATTATGAATTTATAATTTTGTAAAGCTATTGTCTTAGCCTTTTTATAATATAGGTTTATTTATTAGGTTATATAAAATAGATCTCTCTTTGGATTAGTTGACAAAAGGAGTCAGCATTCAGTTCTATGGCCTTATATAAAATATCTTTAAACGGACAGAAAACTGATAAAGTAATGTAATACTAATGTACATATGTACATATGTATAATGTACATATATTAAGGATCAGTGACATTTTTAATTTGTCATATCCCTAATTACTTAACTAACTTCTATTCATACAAGAACATTATGTTCTGTTCTGGGGTAAAATTTAATAACTGATAATTATAAAATGATTATGGCTGTAACAGTTATATAGTCCATAGCAAACTGTAAATACATAAATATGGAAGCCATGGAAATATAATAAATTCATTAATAAATATAAAAACAAGAAAAATATGTTTAAGTTTTATATACTTTTTATATAAAACCATGTAATATTTATAAAAATAAAAGGAGATCCACGCGTTTCTACGCTTATCAAAGTAGTCAGAGTAGTCACTCAGTTTCCGCCAGAAATCGAGACATTGCGTGTTTGTGGACCTCAATGCCACGCGATGTCTTACCAGAGTGTAGACATAAAAATATTTAAAATATAATCGTTCCTGCGAGTGAGAACCGAACCCACAACCATCGCCTTTCCAGTCACGCACTGCTCCACGATGAGATAAAATAAAATCCATCCAATATATTATTTAAACTAAAGTATTAATTAAAATGTCTAGTACATATCAAGTTATAATTAATCTAGCCTAGCTAATGATGTTAGAATATATCAAATTAATAATAAACGTTATTGTTTCCAGGCCTCCGCGAATACGCAATAACTAGCGCTTTAAAAGATTCGCGTTTCACGCCAATAACACGGGAGGAAGTGCATCGTCTCACCGTATCCGTATCAATTTTGCAGCATTTCGAGGAGGCCGAGCATTATTTAGATTGGAAATTGGGAAAGCACGGTATTCGTATCGAGTTCGTTAGTGAGAGGGGTTCTAAACGCACTGCAACCTACTTACCTCAAGTCGCTACTGAACAAGGTGGGTTGGTATTACTAAATAATATATATATATATATATATTTTATATTTATACATCTCATATGAACAGTATTGAGTGGCGGTACTTAAAGCCGCGTTTAATATTATTGGTTTCTTGTTATATTTCTTTAATACTGTGGCTTAAAAAAACAAAACCAATAACAATCAGAAGGGTATAGGTAATTAGAGCATACAAAATAATTATGATGAGCGAAATAATTATATAATTGTAATAATCGCGAAAACCAAAGAAGAGACCTAGTTTGTAATATTTTATTTTTTACTAAACTCTATTATTGGAATTAAAATATATTTTTCATAAGATACATACTTTAACACCAGATATATTATCTCTATCGGAAATTCATATAATTACAATTTGTTAATTAATTACATATAAGATCGACTATTTCATGAAATGGTTGTGCGTTTAGATGATCATATCCTGAAACGATAGGTTATTATGGACCTGGCCAATCGATAATTGAGCATTTCATGAGATGCTACTTTTTTATGATATCGGCTGTGATTCCACGATATGACTACGACATTTACACCATCGACGCAATATAAGTTTACAAATCTCCTAACCTTATGGTTGTCTGGACGGGACTCCTGTTTAGCGATATGACAGCCTTTAGTTATTCAAATATTTGCAATTTTTTTTTGTCGTGTTCATAATATTAATTGCGGTTTCACAGTTTCTTATTGGCTGAACACGGCGGCGTTGGGTTCCGCTACAAAACACGCAATGTCTCGAATTCAAGTGGAAAGTGTAGAACGGACTGCTTTAACATTAGATGTTTTTTTATCGTCACGCATGTTTCGCAATTTGCGTGTTGTCCATTAACGAAACAAAATGCCGCTAGGAACTACATTTTTTTAATTATTCAATATTATTTATTGTCTGAAACAGTTTCGTTTTCGATTAAAAATCTTAAGCCAGTCGCGGCATGCAATAAATCTTTAATGTGAAAAGCAATATTGGTAAAGTAAATATTTGTATTACAATTTTAGCCTTACCAATACACTTACCATATCGTTTACGTATTCTAATTGTGTTTATATTAGAGGACGCTCAAAGGTCAGTGTAATATCTGAAATTTGCAGTGTATCAGTAATTCTCTCTAAAAATGTCTGACATTTGACCTTTCTGTATATGACCTTACTTAATTTAAGTGTTTGTTATCGAAAAATATTTTTTTAAATACCAACTTTAATGTGTTTAATATAATACGACAAATTCCTTATTCTTTGTGCCATACGAAAAAAAGTTTTAAAGTAATCGTTAATTTCCAGGTTGGGACCAAATTCAGACAATCGATTCGCTGCTCCGAAAGGGTGGTTATAAGGCAGCCATTACGGCGGACATGCGAAGGAGCATTAAGCTCACTCGGTACCAGTCCGAGGAGGTTTCGGCCTCCTACAACGACTATGTGAACCAGCGTTGCTAGCAAATGGCGTCACCATTCGCATACCCGTCCTGGATTAGAAGCTGGGACCAAGCGAGTGACGAAAGTGTTAATATACAAATAGATAATAAGTACATTAGTGTTCCGTATATGTGGCTTTATAATTCAAGTCATAGTTATGCTCAAAGTGACGCCATTTGTAGATTGAACATTGTATAATGTTATATCGATCACTGCCAATGACATTCCTCACTCTGTCCTCAAACAGGTGCCATGTTCGCTTGACTGTCGGTGCTGTGGTATTTTGTTGCGACGTTTCGCTTACATACCTGTTTTTTTTTTTTTTGTTTAGTTACAGATTGGTCATTTTTATTTACATGTGTCAGTTTAAAGGAGATTGTTGCTTTGTAAACTAAGTTTTTAGTAAATATTGTAATAATTTATCTATAATACAGTGTATTATTAGATTCTGATGTATGGCAAAGCAAAACGTCGCATACGTACAAAATATCGCTTGTACTTTAAATTAATGTTATATCGCTTTTTTACTTCGTTATTCGAATAGACACTTGTGTGGTTTAGTCATTAGTACTAAAGGTGTAGTGGCTAGTGCTCAGTGTTCTACGCGAAGTGACATTGACGGTTATTACAGATTATAATAATCTATATTTACTTTCAATGCCTTGTTATTAATGGATAAGATAGAAATGTTGCACAGATTACGATTCGGATATGTCAACTCGATTTAAAATCGTTTACTCATAGTGACATATCTGAATCGATTTTGGTAACGAGTGCGATTTACAACAAGAACGTTATTTAAATATTTTCATTGAATAAAAATCGCTAGAGTTTTAGTGTTTCGATTATAATACATCGGGGTGTTCACTTAGATCATAATTTTGACTCTTCTTATAAGGCTCGGTCCACACTATCGACTTCCGTTAGGTCTAATCTGACTTGCTGTTAGTAACTAAATAGGTTTGCTTTTATACATCGCTCGCTCGTTCGATGAATAACATATTGCTGCGACTATTATTAATATTTTCTTGCTGCTTGCTTGTCTTTAAAACGCCAAAACTTATAAAATATGTATATTAATATTGACATGAATAAAAGCTTCCATTATTTGGATAAATAGATAATCAACGTAAAATTTGATAAAATGACTGACAAAAACAGAGTGAAGCTTAAAATTATATAAGCATGATGCATAGATATATTTTAACAGTACTAGAGCTATATCGTACTTATGTAATAGTTTCTATTGATAAAATCAACATTTTCTTCCTATGATTGGTTATTTGGAAAAACATTTTATTTAACTACTTTTTTATTAAAGAAAACATATTTTTAGAAAACGTATAAAAACTTAGAACGCAGCGGGATTCGAACCCGCACCTCTTGGAAACCGTCCAAGTCGTTGCGTTCAAAATTCATATACGGTTTCTAGAAATATGTTTTTCAATTTCCTAAGTACTATGTGATTAACACTGAAAATGTTAAAAACAGTTTTTTTATTATTTACTAGATTTTCAATATACATATAATATATAAAATGTTGATTCTCTTATTGAAATAATGATACTCTACAAGTCGTAAATAGCTGTTTACAAGCAAATTAACTGTAGATTAGGACTGAACGGAGAGAACATTGTGGACAGCGTCATATTAGTTTGGTTTACAAGCAATAGATAGAAGAGGATAAACGCCGAATTATTAAAATAAGAACTGAAAGGTGTTTATTCATAACGTCTGAAAGATAATTTTATATAATGTGTGTAATTGATAATGTGGTTCTAACGTTTATAAATAAGTGATGACATGTTGTTAAGGTTGTGTTAAGACTCGTATTTAATAGATTTTAAATAGGTTTTCTAATGCTTGTCACTTTATATAATCAAAAAATTAGAAAGAAGAAAGAAAATATATTAATTATTTCATATTGGCTGTTTTGACTAAGTTAGCTCTTAGCGAAAGTCAAAATCTATCTATCTAAAACTTGGTGTGTAATAATTTATAAGAAAAAACAATACAACGAAAACGTAATATATTTACTTTATATAAACATTTAAATATAAAATGGGGTTGAATTATAGTTTATTTTAGTGTCATGGTTGAAATACAAGTAATATTTTAAATGATAAAAGTTTATGAGATTTGAACATGTGTCATTTGTTATAGCTATATAACCATACATTATATAGTACTCAAATAAGTTATTAACGTAACTTATCTGCTAATATTTCCTTTTGAAATATGTCTTTATGCAAAATCAAGTGGTTGTCAATTTGACTAACCGGGAAATAACTTTATTCAGCTAAATGGACTATATAATACTTAAACGTGTTACATAATAGGGATGTTATAGAGCTCTGTAATCGTAACAAATTATCGGATATACGAAATAATAAAAACTATTCGTATCCAATTCCCATTTATAAGTTTAGGATTTAAAACTTTTTTAATCTGTCCGGCCGAGCGGACACACTAGCTCATGAATACCTTAAATTCCTCTAAAATCTAATATCCGTAACCGACATTATCAGAGCGGATAATCCGAAATAATTATGTATAAGTAACCGTTTCCAGGTCCTTAATCTTATATCCATAACTTCCTTATTATATTGTATTTATTTAATTAAAATACAATGAAGGTAATATTTTTAAATATGTATTTATAAATTTATAACCCAATTATTTTTGTGTCTCAACAATCAATGGTCTGATGAAAGGTATAATATCCTAATATTTATCTAATTCATACGAGTCTCACATATAATATTAATATAAAAACACTGATTCGGATTAATGTATCTAGTGGACTTTACACATAAACTGAAAAATCTTTAAACAAATACATATATAATCATAATACAGGATAAAAATAAATAGCCATTTTTGTTATGTCGAAGATTAAGATATTAAAATGGTTAGATTTGAAATAAATATTGAAAAAGAAAATCATTTACTCCAATAAGCATTAGTTTATATTTTATTAATTTCGAATCTAGTAATAAAAAAAGTTATGATTATTATAAGATTCATTATGCATAATGCAACACCAAATAGACAACAATCTACAACGTTTTCCGAATATTTTAATAGCTTCTCAAGTCTCATAGTTACATACTATTATTTTGTATTTAGAATTAAATTAAGTTAAAATTAAATGTTATTATATTAAAAATAGAAATTAACTAAATATGTCCGAAAAATTCTTAAGTTTATGTGAAGAGTCCATTATGTGCGTCGTTTAGACAACAATAAGGTCATGGTGATTATTTTAGCAATTAGTTAGACATAATTATGGTATACTTTTTTACGTTTTACAATTTTAACATTGCGGCTGATTCACGCGCTGACATCCAATATTTAACGGTACTTAGATTGAGATAGCTCGTTAATTGTGCGTGTTATTTAGTGTAAACGTTTGTTGTAATTACAAAAAAATTAAATATCGTATGTCAAAGCGAAAAATCTAAAAAAAAAAAGAAAATATAGTTAAAAAAGAAATAAAAAGAGTACATATATATTAAGATTTATTTGTTGTAGATTGTAAGTGGCCGTCTTACTTTGTCGTCGATATTTTTAATACGAGTTGTTGTATCGATGCTTATTTTATTAAAAAAAACAAGAACTTGTCTCTGAATTTATAATAAAATATCTGCCAAAACTCACATATTTGTCTTTTTTCTTAATTATATTTAAATAATTTGCAGATGGGATTAGGCTGTCAATTAGCTTACTCAGTTATCTATAATTTATATAACTTTTCATTATAAATAAGAAATAGTGTGTGAGTTTAATTCCTAGTTGGGGAATAATATTACATTACAACTGCTTATTTCCCTATGGGTATGCACAGCATTGGCTTCCAACACTCAACAGGCAATTAATCGAGTGGAAACTGTACAATTATTTTAAGAATTACTCAAGGTTCTCTTTGAATATCCGTTAAATGTTGGAAATGTAAAATAAAAAATAAATAAACTAAAACAACTGACTATATTCATATTGAAAAACTAATAAAAAATAGTATTTATATAAGACCCTTACTATCTAAAGTTTGTTCAATTTTCATAATCTTGTTTCTTAGAACAAGATTGTTTCTCATTTCAAAGTATGTTATAAAAGCAGATGCAGTCACTTGAGCTAATGTTATAAATCCTAAAGTCCCAGTAAATGGCTTTGTATGTTTCTTGAGGAATTGAAACATAACTTTTGGTCCTAGCCTTAAATTTGGTATTCTATATGTGGCATATCTATTTGCAAACTGAAATAAAATAATGATAATTATGTTACTGATTATTATATAAAAATAAGGTGATTTGGCACATTGAAACAGTGTTCAATCCTCAATAATGATCACTTTTCCACTAGTAATAATTGTATTTAAATAATTTTTATTTCTTTCTCTAGTCAGACAAAGTGTGGCATTAGATGTCACTCAATAAATAAACTCTTTAAATAGGGAGGAAATCTGAGAACAGAGTGACTAAACATCAGGTTACCTTTGCTTAGTAAGCAGCAAAATATATTTACCATTAAAGCAGATGTTGGTGCCAGCACCATTGGATAGCCCAATCCAAATAATAGCTGAACTCCAGTTGACATCATTTCATTACAAATTAAACAATTACTTTTCAACAACACAATATCTGTTGATACAAGCTGAAATTATTTATTAATAATTATTATTTATAGCATTTATTAGTAACTATAATAATATGAAGATATTTACAGAAAAGAATTCAAAATACTTACATGTTTATGAAATAAGAGAGTAAGGATTCCAGGCAAAAATGCTAAAGGGAAAGATGAGGAAATATATCCATATGTGCCTAATTTAAACTTTTTTCTGTAGAATCGGTTAATAGTTAAACTAGTTATTGAATTCATTGCGCCTAAAGCTACGGGTCCATAGCGAAGAGCCCATCTGAAAGAGAAAGCAAGCAATTTTGTTCAAAAAATGTAAACATACTATTAAATACTTTAAAATATAATTATTATAATTCACAATTATAAAAAAAATTACACGTCCGACACCGGTTCCCATGTCGATATAAAATCCCAAGTGTACGCGATAGCTTCAGTTTCATCCAATATTACCGCATCTTTGGGTATATTCAAAGATTTCATTAAAGCCATGACTTAAATATTTTAAATCACACTTCTATCTATATCTAGTAATTAACATTTGTCAAAAATTTTTAGGGAATACTGATAATAAACGAATAAAATCCATTTTTGTACTTATTAATTAGGTTACGTTATTCAACATATAATGCACAGCTGTTTTTGACATTTCCATAGTATGAAACTGTCTACTGACATTTAAGGCACGTGCCTGATAATTATTTTTGTTTTCGTTATGACCTTTTAAGTCTTTATTTGACATAGATGTTATGAAATCAACATAATGAAAATTATAATCACTGAATTTAAATAAAAAGTTCGAATTATAAAGTTCAATCAAATTTTTTCTAAGTACATACACTCAGTATTCATATATAATTAATCTTTATGTTCCAAGCACTTTAATTTATTTACATTTTTTATTTAAATTTTTATTTTTATTTCATTAATTATATTATTAATGTAAATACCTATATAATATTATATACATATTTCATTATGAAATTAATGCCAATATTTTTCTAAAATTTAAATTAAGCCTTGAATTTTTAATAAAGACCAAAGTGAAGAGAAAATCTAGTTAGAAATATCATTTGAAAGTTCATATGATACAAAATAAGTATCATGTTAAGCTATTGTATATTTATAGGTAAAAGACAGCACTATGTTTATCCTTAATTAAAAAAAAACGTTATTTTGAATGTAATAGGTACAAGTAAATAACTTAACAAGTGATTTGTTTACAGGGGAGAAAACACATTTCATAAAAAACTAAGTGCTAAGTTTACATCTAAATTGCAATATCTCCGGTGGAATAGCGAGAATTGAAAATTTATATTTATATTAATTATAGATTATAGTGTCAAACGATTTATGGCCACATTATAGCAACGTTTGACAAATTGTTTATTGTTGTCATTTTGTCATTGTTTATTGAAATATATGTTTTCTTAAAAAATATCAAATATTTATTTACAATATGCACTGTATATATATAAATATAGTATATTTTACATTATAAACTTTTATTAGGATTTGAGAAATTAATGAAATTTTTGCGAATTATCCTCAGAATATCACTTAAAAAATGTAAGTGCGTAACTATTTGACAGTTCTTTAAAATAACTTTAGCAGGTTAAAAGTTAATTAACATAAATTATGATATTTTCTTAATTTTTTTGGCAGTTTATTGTACGATGTCGGAATCAGAGTGGAAAGGCGCTCCTATGAGTCAAATTATTGGCTCTAACTGTCCTTGGGGAGCACCAGAATTTCCTTCAGTGCATCCAGGCTACAATCATGCTGTGTTATACCATATACCGGGAAATGGTGGCCAAATAGACAGACCTCCTAAGCCACGAATTGGCAAAGACAAATGGGATCAAGATCATGTGAGGATGCCATTTTCACCTCAAAATTTATACCCTGTCGAAAATGTAAGTATATCTTATTTTTTAAATACTTTCGTTAACATTACAGTGTATATATAATAAAAGTCATTTTTTACAGAGTGAAGGTGAAATTGAGTTAACTAACCGTTGGGAAATGATACAAAATGCTCTGAATCAACCCATAACCAACAGTAAAGCGTTGGCAAATGCTATATTGAGTTATAATACTCAGTTTAAGAATAAATGGAAGTTCTTATCATTACATTATCTATTTGAAGAGGTAAAAGTAAAGCTTATTTGTTTATTTCAGCAAACTTAATGAGTATTCTTGACTTTCATCTTGCTCCTAAATAGTCTGAGACAAATTTTAAAATTTAACATTTTCAACTAACTGCAATTAAATATATATTTAACCAGTATGCAAAAAACACTGGAAAAAAGTAAACTGTGTTACATTTAATTGTTTTTTCCTGACAATGTTTTAAAAATTATGAGTATCACAAATAACTAAAATTATTGAATAACCATGCAGTTGGTACAGCTTGTTGTGCTTTTTCCTGTATAGTGGGGTATTTAAAGAGAACCTAGTGTTAAAAGACACTCTTACACCACTTTCTGCCAAGTAAGGTACCAAACCCATATACAATCTCAATTACAGCCAGACACTGTCCCACTGCACCACAAGAGCCTCAAAACTATATCTGTTTGTTTATATTAAACAAAAATTATAAATCATGAAGTAATTTACATTTTACAGTATTTGGAAGAAGAAGAGGTTCAATATTTTTTTGATGTGACATTGCCAGAAATAGCTAAGCTTGCTTTGGCCTTACCTAAGTTGATACAGTCACCTATACCACTGTTGAAGTAAGTTAAATTTTTGTTTACTTTCTAAGTTTCTTTTGAAATATATAAAACCTATTTACTATAATATTAAACATATTACTATAATATATAATTGCCATAGTAGAAGTGTCTGACTAAATAAGGTTGTGGGTTCAATCCCTACACAAGAAAGTGCATATATATATATTACAGTAAGTTTGATAAATTGAAATTGATTAATAATTATATATCAGAAATTGAGGAGAATAAGTACAAATATTATAAAATAAAATATTATAAAATATAAAAATAACACAGTGTGAATTAATGATTTTTTTTTTTGATTTAATAACCAAACCTAACCCACATATTATTATGTCCATCCCAAGCCCTTCTTTTACTTGATTAAAGTCGGCAAGGTTAAGCAAAAAAAAAAGGGAAAATAAGGTGAATGGATCTGAAGAATAGATTCTCTCTGCCAATACTTACCATGCATTAGATGTATTCAAATAAACAAAAAACAATAGTTGGCTGTATAATTAACACTAATTTCTTTGTTTCATATTTTAGGCAGCATAAAAACAGATCAGTGTCATTGTCCCAGCAGCAAATATCTTCGTTGTTAGCAAATGCATTCTTTTGTACATTCCCAAGGAGAAACACAATGAAAAAAGACTCTGAATATGCAACCTATCCACATATTAATTTTAATGTGTGAGTATCTTATAGATACATTTTTTATATATATATTTCTGTTTTATACTGATGACTTCAGTTATTTTCATAAGTTGTATTTGAACTAGGCTGGGAAAATGTAAAGAAAATAACTAAAACTAATTGTATGAAAATAAATAAACTAAAAATATAATATTTTATAATGGGAATTGAATCTACAGACTGAATGCACTGCAAATTATTTTAATTAAATTATAAATTCTGTATGTGGGGTGGAAAGTGGAAAATGGAGTGGAGTGGAATGAATAGAGAGAAATGAGAATAATGTAAATATAATTATTTCTTGAGTGGGAATTGAACGTACAGGCCACAATCACATTTGCAGTTTGACATTGTCACACTGTGCAACAATGACCTTCATACATTTTTATCACTGGTTTATAACAATGTATTTAAAAATACCATTTCGAAATTACTCTAGAGCTCAACTTACACAACCATCTTTATATATTATTGTTGTTCCTTTAATTTTTCAGCTTGTATGAATGTATGCCTGCAGAGCATGTTCTTGAAAAAATAAAGTGCATATGTCACTATTTTAGAAGAGTTTGTATAAAAGGTAATATTATTAAGCTTATTTTTTTATTACAGTTAGTTTATATGTATTATGTTTATGTCTTCAATTTTTATTTTCGTTTTATTATAATTTAATAAAAACCAGATTCAGCTTGAATGTTTTCTGGTATGTATAGCAGGGTAGAGCCATTTTCCTTTCCGTACGAATTTGAGACATTATGTGATGTGTGGCTGGACTTAACGCCGCGTTTTGTTCTTCCACAGTAAAAAAAAATAAATTTAATTAATTATATGGTAGAAATTTATTAAACAGCCATTTTTTTTTTCAGTGTAAAATAAAAAAAAAATGATGTGTAAATTATGATTTAACAATAATATTAATATGTAAATATATGTTTTATTTTATTTGCAACGTTTAGTTCTGTTTTGTAGATATAAATAAATGAATCAGTAGCATATTGTTAAGAAGGTTAACAAGCACTGGAAAACCATTGGAGTATATTTAGAAACATTTAGTACACACTTCGCTTCTTTACTTATAATAATTAAAACAGTATAGATGTAATATTATTCAAGTGACAAATCACTCCAAATCGCTCACTAGAGTGGTCAAAATCTGCTAATACAGAATCGATTCGAGCATTCTATAACACGAACCCCTCAGCGCAGTGCCCGCGGGCGTGCTGACGGTGTCGCGGCGCCACGCGCGCGCGCCGCTGCCGCGCTGGGCGATGTCGCGGCGCGCACTGGCCGGCCTGCCCGTGCGCGTCGACGCCGCCAACGCCATCGAGGACGCTGCCGGTCTGCTGCAGGTCGACTTCGCCAACAAGTGAGCGCTGTTTGAAACTCATTGCTCAATGAAAGTGTTATCATCAAGTGTTTTTCTCACTAGCCTTACTGGACAGGGGAAGTGACCGTATTTTAAATATAATCATTCCCCCGAGTGGGAATCGAACCCACAACCACAATTTTTTTTTTTAATATTTAATATGTTCCTTTAGGTATCTCGGCGGCGGTGTACTGAGTTATGGCAGTGTTCAAGAGGAAATAAGATTTGTGATATGTCCGGAACTAATGATAACCATGCTTTTTACTGAACATCTGAAGCCCACTGAAGCTTTGATGATAATTGGTAATCGTTTTGGTATTTTTTTTTTATACGTCCAAAAATATTAGTAATTCATTAAATAGAAATGCAATGTTAGGGATATTGTTGTTGAACAATAATCGCATGCACTTCTTACTTATTTATTGTGTTAAATGACGTACATAAATGAATCTGACACTGTGACTGCGCGAAATTAAGCACAATATATAGGAAGTTCGCGAAAAACAAACAAATATCAAATTTGTTTAAATTTGAAATTTTGAACACCTGGTTCAAAATTTTTAAAGTTTAAATTTATATTATTTCTTCATTTTCTATTACGGATGGTTGAGAATAAGACCTCTAAAAGGTGTCTTTTTTCATACACTTGACACATGACATAATTTATCATTTAAAGTGCCCTAAATATCCGACCCCTACTGTACAATATTCAATGTAAACAACATTACCCTAATAATGATCCAATTACGTCACAAGTTATAAGCGTTTCACCGTTAATATATAAAATTTATTTATTAATTAATTAATTTATATGCATGCAAATAATTTACATTAGAAACTCATTACACGATAATAACCCGGTGTTATACAGGCTGTGAGCAATACAGCGAGTACTCCGGCTACGGCGCGACGTTCCGCTGGCGCGGCGACCGCGCCGACGCGACGCCGCGCGACTCGTCGGGGCGGCGCCGCGCGGCCGTGCTGGCCATCGACGCGCTGCCCTTCGGCGCCGGCAGCTGCCAGTTCCGTCGCGACCTGGTCACCAGGGAGCTCAACAAGGTGCGGTAAATCAATGAAATGCCTGGATTTACTATAAGAAGGGAGAAAACTAGCAGCCTATGTTCATCCCAAAATCCTCAAGTATCTATCTATATATATATATAAAATTTCATAACAATCGGTTCCGTGGTTTGAGTGTGATGACGTCACAGACAGATAGAGTTACTTTCGCATTTATAATATTAGTATAGATATATTGGGATTGCTTTTTCTTTATCGTTATTTTGTACACTAAAATTGCTGTATAAGGTATAGCGCGATTGTGTATTTAGAGCGGATAGAATAAAGAGGCAGCTGATAGGTTGAATTATAATTGTTTTTTGTATGGTTTCGTTATGTATTGTGTAAGAAGAAAAAAAGTGGAAAGAGGAGCTCGGGGAGTGCCGGGGACTTGCGACACAGTTGTAGGGCTACCTCCACTGTGCTCTTTTTCTTTTTCTATGCGCTCCATTCGAAATGAGCACTAGCTAGTGCTGGATATAAACTGTTGATAGTTCTAGATAGACCGACGTCTTTTAATAGATTGTGAAGAGATTTCGACGTTACAGCACTCGCGTCTGTTTTGAAGAAAAATATATACTTTTGCCTGAACACCCTGAACCTGAATAGGAATGAAACTCACGACCTACTACGTTTTCAGACGTGCACTGTTCCACTGCGCCGCAAGGATTAATATTATATATATTTTTTTAATTAATTGATGTAATCGCTAAAACTATTTCGTCTCCTTTGATGCCAGGCGTGGGTGGGTTTCTCCTTCTACACGGAGGCAACGGATTCGCTGCAGTACCCGGGTGTTGCTACGGGCAACTGGGGCTGCGGCGCCTTCAACGGCTCCGCCCCTCTCAAGGCCCTCATACAAATGATGGCTTTGAGGGAAGCCGGGAGGCCCATGGCGTATTACACGTTTGGCGATAAGGAGCTCAGGGACGATATTATTCAAGTTTATGAGATGTTTACCAAATATCATGTTACTGTTGGTAAGTTTCTTTTTCTTTTTTTTTTTGTATGTTTTCCGTTCGAATTCGAGATATTGCGTGTTTGGTGCGGAACTCAACGCCGCGCTTTGTTTTACCAGAATGGGAAAATTATAATAATTTAGATATAGTGGGCGATATGAAATTTAGTGTAGTTAAAGTTTATATAGAGAAAGAGTGCAGCAAGCTAATATTTTTTCATAATAACGTTTTAGAAATTAATTAAATAT
Source organism: Podotricha telesiphe (assembly GCA_038994665.1). Taxonomy (NCBI): domain Eukaryota; kingdom Metazoa; phylum Arthropoda; class Insecta; order Lepidoptera; family Nymphalidae; genus Podotricha; species Podotricha telesiphe. The sequence goes on along the minus strand of JAOYRR010000067.1, from coordinate 223,155 downwards.
ATATTACACACAATGTACAGCTCGACGTACACGTTGCTAAGGCAACGCGTATATTACTCGTCAACTGGGGATATTACTTAGTTGATATCAAGTTCGCAGTGTCGTTAAGTATTAAAAAATAATAAATAAAATATTTTCAGGTCAGCTATACCAGTTGATATTGAAGTTTTGTCAATCGAAGTCCCAGCTTGAAATCTATTCGTTTATAGAAAAATGTTTGACGACAACACCTCTTGAGGTACCAGAATCTATCAATTGTGTAAGTATAATGATATGTTAATACTTAAGAAAAGTATTTAAAGAAAAGTATACAGGGTCTGGCTGTAAATGAGATTGTTGTGGGTTATATTTAAATTGTTTTCGTTTTCTCGCTCTGATAAGACAAAGTTTCGTGCAAAATACAAAAGCGTTAAGCTAGAAAAATAAATTAATTTAAAACAGTAATTTCCTAGTAGTTTTAATTCTGTGTGTGAAGTGTTTATTGGCAAGACTGTCGAGTGTATGAGGCCGGACTTTCTTGGCCGAAATTTCTGTAACTTTTTTAACTATGCCAAAAGCTGTAAATAAAATGATTATTCTAAGATTACATGTAGAAAGACTGTCATCATGCAGGGACTGTAGCATTTTACTCCGTTCTCTCTGAATACACCTCTTACTCTTGGTATTTTATATCAATTATTCACATTCACTTGTTCATTCTTACGTTCCCTTCCCCGCTAACTACATAATACAAATTACATAATGTTTAACAAACACAATTAATACTAATAAACTCATATATACTATTTGACCATCACTAACAGACTGTTGTATACACACACATACACTCACACTCATACACACACACATACAGTCATACCACACACACACACCCCCACACTCACACACACATACACTCATACCACACACACACACCCCCACACTCACACCCATACACACACACACACACACTTACACTCACACACACACACACACTTACACTCACACACACACACACACACACACACACACACACACACACACACACATACATACACACGCACTCACACTCGTACACACACACAGACACACTCGCACTCGTACACGCACACACACACTGTATCTACATACATGATTAAACATTACACTTGGTTATCTTCATTCTGATTCCTTTGTTCTTCTATTGAACTCATATAGTAATATTTTTCTTTTATATTAGTAACACATTAGTCACTTAAACTTTTAAATATGTCATTGATGTAGCATTTAGGCGATTAGATGAGCACAATGATATCACGTTTTTCATTGGTCGCTCATTAAGCGTCCAGGCAAAGAAATGATCAGCAAGAGAATAAAATATAAAATAATGAGTAAAAAGCATCTTTGAAATGAGGTGTTTTCGACATATTTATATATATATAATTAAAGTTAAGATATAAAAAAATACAAAAACTATTGAAGATATTATATTTTATTTTACAAAGCGAAACAATTATTGCTAAGGTGTATCATCGAATGAAATATGAGGCCGAAAACGGAGTTGAGTGAACGGATTTTATGCGATGCCAGATGGATATTGCGTCCATACGATAACAAATATGTTGAATGAAGAAGATACATCTGTTCCTGGTTTGGTGCTGTGTTGGATTTTTATAAATGCTTTTGAAAATGAAACGAGATGACGCGTGTTGGACTTGTATCGCACGCAAGCCTGTCAAAGGACCAGGTTCCTTAGAAACCTGAGAATTTTCTAAAAGAACTGTCGGCTATTTCTAAAATCCGAATATGAACATTTTAAATACACACAACAGCTTCACACTTTATCCCGAATACACTATATCCCGGAGAAATAAAAATAATTTATTATCGAATGGAAATCGAACCCACAACCAATCGCGTTTACAATTAGTACGCTGCCCCCGTGCCACTTCCATTGCACGTACGCAAAAAAATATTAATTGCGTATTATTTTTTATTAATTATTAATTAAATTAATAAAATATTATTATTATCTTTAATTTTGATAGTAGTAATTTTTTTTGCACACCGTATTTATTTTGTTCTGATGATCGAATTTATCGACCAACTAGTGCATGAATGCTTCAAACGTGTTACTGAGCGGAAGTGTCGTCGTCATACAAAGTCAATTGATATACTGATCGCTCGATCAGTTGCCTTCTTAATGTGTGATTGTTGCGACTCAATTTACACTAAAATCCCAACACACACATATTAAAACAAACAAATTTTAAAGGAGGGGCGTTCATTTTTAAACTATCTATACTTAATTCAATAAACTACAATTCAATCAAACTACAATCATTTTCAAAATAATAAATATATGTTTCTAGTCATAATTTATATATTGTTTATTTTAACAGGTTACTTCAGAAAATAAGGATGTAACATTAAAATTGGAACTTGAACTAAACACATCTCCAGATTTATTTACTCCTGACGACGAAATAGATCTTGTAACTCCCGAGGCGAATTGCAAAGACGACTCAAGCCTTCAATCTATTATAATTGATAAAGGAGATGCTGAAATAAAAACTTCAACAAGCGAAAATGTTATGAATGCAAGTAAATCAGACCAAACGTCAAGGTTATTTGATGAAATGGAAAAGTTGGATGACGATAATGGGAGCTTAAATCTGAAAAGTCCACAAAAATCATTTTTTAATCCACAAAATAGGACACCTGATGCGTCAATGGATGTAGATGATAAAATCCATACAGAAGTAACGCCAGATGTTAAAAAGAAGTTGACCAAGAAGATAACAGATTATTTCTCAAAGAAAACTGTTTAGAAATTGTGAAATAGTGTATATACGAGTATATATGTATGTATACTGTAGGACTAATTAATATTAACTTGTTTTTACATAATTAAATGTGTTATTTTTTTTTTATTTGGTTTTTTCTTAATTTTTAATGTAAATATTTCCAAAGTATACTTATATACATGTTGTAAATATAGATTTGAAAGAATCAAATGTATCTAAATAACAATTACTGCTGGACTAGAAAAATAAGTAGGAAGGTGTATTTAATATATGGATTCCTCTAGTATATAATAGAATAGTTTTCTTCAGGTGCACACTTTTTTGGATGTATAGCAGGATAGGTAGAGAGAACCTAGTGTCAAGACACTCCGTTTCCTTTTTCCGTTCGTATCCAATATCCATGAATGTGAATTGAGTGGACATTAAATATTGATTATATTTCCTCCCAGTGAGAATCGAACTCGCAAGTCGCAACCGTCGAATATACGACAGTCACTCTGCGCCACGACGGCCTCGAAATATTTTTGTACGGGAAAAAACAATATTACAATTAAATGTCTAAAATTGAAAAAGTGATATACAATTCATACGCAGTAGGCTGTGGGCCGCTACAGCCTACAACTCTATTTATATACAATATCGCATGTTTGGTGTTCCATATTGTATTGAAAAAGGTGTATGTTGCAGTGGGACAGTGTGACTATACGTGATGGGTGTGGGTTCGATCACCACTTGGTAGGATAATTTCATTAAATAGGCAATGTCTTGTAATATAGTGGAATGGGGAGAACGGTCTTAACGCTATATACACTACATACTATATACTCAGCTATATGCCGCAGATGTACGAGGCTAAAAAGAAAGGTTTTATTGTCACTAATAAATAATTGTAAATCTGTAAATTGACTTGAATAAAGAGCCTCTTAAGTTTTTGCGCTGGTTCTTCTCAGGTCGGAGGCATTAGCTTTGGTGAACTCTTAATAAATTTTTTTACATTTTAAAAGTGTTATTCTCATACTTATTACATAAAAAACGTTTTAAGAAGACGTATTTTAGAAAATTTTAACGCAGCGGCACTCGAACCCGCGCCTCTTAAAACCGTATAAGCGCTCCGAACGCTACACCATGCGTTCTACATCCGGCTACGTCAAGATCCTTATATGCCTATTACTACTTATTTTTGTTGTTATCATCTCAACAAAGATTTTTACAAATCAATTGACGTTACAAAATTAAGCATGTGACATCTAATTTTGAATAAAGTAGACTTTGATGAACTTCTATAAAATTTGGAAGTAAAACTTAAATTATATTTAATGAACCAGCTCCCGTGAATTCGTCTGCGTAGAATTCTAAAATAAAAGTAGCCTAAGTTACTTCTTATTACATTACATTACATTAGCTATCTGACAATGAGTCCGGTCAAAATCGGTGCAGTTGTTCCAGAGAGTACCTGGAACAAATAGACAGACAGATAAAAAATATATATATACATTTAATACAAAACTGTTATTTTAATATTACAAACAAACACTCGCATTTTATTTATTTGTATAGATAATAACAAAGTATACATAGACCCATATACTCGATAAAGTGATTACTAGATTAAGTGCAGTGATTATTTTGTTGTAAATGTATTTTATGATAGCATGAAATAATTTAATAGTAAAATTAAACAAGCGTTTTTTTATTTTTCTTTTGTATAAAAAGTTTTATTTATATTAACGTACCTTTAAAGGTACTAATTATATAATAAAACTACCTAGCTTCATAACTAGAATAAAAAACATATTATATGATGCAGTGGTGCCAATAAAATCACTGTGATACACACACATACACATGTTTCCCACAGGAAATCAATTCATTTTATTCAAGATACATTTTTTAAACGTTTTGAAGTCAAAGTCAAATAACTTTATTCAAAGAAAGAAAATAAATTACATGCTACAGTTTTTGAACGTCAAATAATTTACCAGCGGTTTACAAAAGTTAATGCCTCAGACCTGAGAGAAGTCGGTGTAAGGAATTCAGCGGGACTACTTTTTTTTTAAACTGAAAAAAATAATAATAAGCATCAGAAAGAAATATCATGCCCTTGTATTTTTTTATATATTTAAATTTAATCTTTGATTTAACTTTATTTTTATTTATAACATAAAATATTAGAAAATAGCTAATTAAAAATAATATTTATAAAAATCATGACTCTTATAAGAACAAAAGCCTAAATCAAAGCAAAACATAGATAGTAACTTGTTATGTCGAAAAAGCAAAGTTTAAAAATGTTATATTAACAATGCGTCATTATTACACAATATTGAGTTATTCAGTTCCTAAAACAAATTTGGTTAAATAATTTTCATGGTTATATTGTGACAATATAATGCTTTACTTGATTGTAATAAATATTATTTATATAATTGAATGAATAAAGTTTTTTTATATTATATATATTTTAATAATTAAAATTTTCAAATTATCTACTTTTATTATCAATTTCGCAACATTTATTTTTACACAATACTTTTTTCGTTCAACGAGGAAAGACGTCTCACTCTTATTTTTATATAAAGTGTATATATAATATATTCAATTACATCGTGCTTAAACGACTTAACAAAAACATTCCTGGTGAGTTTTAATTTTACAAACAATTTTAGTATTACTCAGGTTTACCTTTCGCTATCGCATTTCATTAATTTTGTAATTGTTATGGTAAATATTTTAAATTTTGATTTTATTTTCTACAAGTTATAATAATAATAAATTATTAATTGTAAATCATAATATAAAGAATCAAATGTTTTAAATACAAACCAATTGTTTGAATAGGTAAGTTTGATTTACAATTTACATTTTTTTTTGTAGTGTTACAGATACAGTTTAAGTGGAATGTGACACAGATAAACAATATAGAATCGATATATACAAGCGAGTTATATTTAAATACTTATCGATTAATTTTTCATTAGAAGCTAATAGATGTTTTAATGTAAAAATAATAAAGTATAAGAAATATTTTCAGATCAAAAAATATTATGTTTAAATCAGCTTATCCGAAGTTTCAATCAGTGGAACCTGGAGAAAACCACGCTGTTTTATATGAATTGTCTACTAATAATGACAATAATGAGGATTATAAACCTGCAATCGCTGAAGATAAATGGGACAAAGATCATGTGAAGTTGCCATGTTCTGACCACAATGTTTACTCAGAAGTATGTATAAGTATTAGTAGAAACGAAGAAATTGTATATTTTGGAATGCATTGAAAAAACGTCATAGAATTTCCTTCTGCAGTTTTAATTAATTATTTATGGTATGAGGCAAGGGCAACAGTGTTTCCAATACCTTTCATAAAATTTGTTTTAGGGTCCTGATGGAGAAAAGAAAAATAAATGGAACTTAATCGTTACTGCATTATCCAAGAAAATAAACAGTAGTCAGGATTTTTTGGATGCCGTAGTAACTTATCAAACTGATTTTAAGGACATATGGAAATTCAAAGCGTTACACAAGTGCTATGAAGTATGAATTAAAATATATTGAACCGTACTTTGATGATTTTATTAATTAAATCTAATATATAATTTCTTATTATTTTAAATAAATATAGAATAGGTAGTTAATACCAGTGATCTGTATCTACAGAGTGGCTGTACATTTAAGTTCTACTTGGAGAAATGTTTGTTCTACCTCTCGTATATTATTTGATTTATTTGTTTATTATGTACAATGTATATTATGTACCTGCAACTATAATATTTTGTAAGTATAAGCTTGTTTTTAGTACTGGAATGAAAAGAAAGTAAAACTTTCTTTGAAGAAATATACCCGGAATTGTAAACCTTGTATTGATGTTGCCAGAATTAATCAATCACCTATACCATTGCTCAAGTAAGTATAGCAATATACTGCAGACTCAAAGATATCTACGTAGCAGTAGATAAGATATCTACATATAATGAAAATGTAACTGATCGCTGTCTGTACATGGAATATATATGAAACAACGATTTTATATTTCTTTTCTGATTGTCTGTTTGTTTATTGCACGCTAATCTAAGGAAACAACCCAACCGATTTAGACGCAATTTTGAATATTGTATTGTGGTTTTATCGGTAATCGGTTCATATTTAAAACAATTACAACCATTTAAATTATAAATTTGAGCACAATTTGTGATTTAAGTGAGAACGCGAGTGGGTGTAGAAACGAAAAAGTTTAGTGTCATGTAGTTTACGCAGGCGAAGTGAGCAGGTCGCTAGTGTAAATATACATGCGTGTACCATTAGCATAATTGTCATAAATTGAAATAAATTTAATTAAAAGACACTAGGGAACTCAGGCAGAAAGAAGAAACTCTTTAGGGGTAGGGTGGGGAGGCTTTTAAAGTTTATTTGCACTCCTGCAAAGGTACCATTTTAAACAGAAGAATGCAATGCTTCGGGGCTTTATATATATTTGACATTATCTTTTACTTAATCGATTTCTAATTTTATTTAAGGCAAGGTGAGAACAAATCTATATCTTTCACACAACATCAGTTAGCTAGCTTGTTAGCAAACGCCGTCTTTTGTACGTTTCGGAAAGAAATAACAAGAGAAGAGAATCGGAGTACAAAACGTATCTTACAAGTTAATTTTTAATTCGTAAGTTACATTTTTGGATATTTGATTAGACTTATAAAGTACGAGTGAGCGAGAATTTAAAAATTATTATTATTTCTTTTTATAATTTTATTTTAAATAACTACAGTGGGACAGCGTTTGACTGTACACGCATTTAAATATTAGGGTTCAATTCCATTCGGGGGCATGATTATTTTATTAATTATTTTGATTACCCTGCCGATTTGGTGAAGTTCTTTCCCCTCTTACTTTTTCTCTCTCTGGCGGAAGACCTTTGGACGGACAAGAAGAATGGGCAAAGTGATGACATGAACTTGACACTGGTTTTCCTATTGACCTAACCTGTGCGGAAATTACATGAAACCCAGTATAAATGAAAAAAATATTTGTTTTCAGTTTTAGCCCTCTATGATGGTGGGGGTCCAAAGTGATGGAAAAAATAAAATCTATCTGTCATTACTTTTAAACGCGTTTGTTCAGGTATTAGACAATTTTTAGATCATATACATACATACATAACAAAAAAAAACACAATATAAATATTATATCGTAGTCGTTTAAAAACTTACATTTCAACTTAAATATTTGAATGAATGAATCATTATTCTCATTTTTAGAAACACCAAATGGTACAGTAACTTTCTCGTCGCCATGTTTCAATAGAAAGCTGTCAGATTGGGGCAACAGCCTAGTCAATATATTAGAAGTGTCTTTGTATGTGGATTCTGAAGCTCTTATAGAAGATGCCAGACGGCTGTTTGCAAGTGGATTTTGCTAATAAGTAAGTAATTGGGACCTAATATGTGTCAAGTTAATAATATATATTAAGAAATAATAGCCAATGTGGGGTTTAATAAGTTTTTGTAACCGTCGGACTCAAGTTGAGAATGTTTATATACAAAAAAATATTTTTTTCGTTTAACTACATTTCAAGAGGAGCGAAAAAGTAGAAAAGGGGATTGCCGATGGAAAAGGCATGTCATGACACAATATTATATATATATATATATATATATATATTTACTTTTAAGATACATAGGTGGCGGCGTTCTCCGTCGAGGCGCAGTGCAAAGAAGAGATCAGACTGTATCGAATCCTGAACTAATTGTGTCATTATTGTTTACTGAGGTAATGAATCCCACAGAAGCGGTTTGATATTAGGTAGAAAATTAATGAATCATTATGTAATTAATAAATAGAACTGATGAATCGAGTCTCATGCGAATTCCATAAATAGCGTCTCCCTTAAGCGTTTTCTTATTTCCATCACATGTTGAGTCCAGCATCGCGTTGTCTTATCAAGCCGGATAAATGAAACATGGAACCCTTGTACAGTCAAAAACTGTCACAATTCTTTTAAAAAAAGTTAAATAATAATAAAAAAATATATGATACAGGTACGGAACGCTACAGCACACATACGGGATATAGTACGTCTTTCAAATGGGCCTCGGACTATAAGGATAATACTGAAAAGGACTCGTCTGGTAGAAAACAATGTGGCATTTTAGCTTTAGACGCTCGAAGATTTCCCAAACCAGATGAACAGTACACAAAGGAAAATGAATCAAACAGAGAGCTTAATAAGGTATTCTGTATGGAATATATTAGGTACAGTTATCATATTATTGTACCGTGTGTGTGTGTGTGTGTGTGAGTGTGTGTGTGAGTGTGTGAGTGTGTGAGTGTGTGAGTGTGTGAGTGTGTGTGTGTGTGTGTGTGTGTGTGTGTGTGTGTGTGTGTGTGTGTGTGTGTGTGTGTGTGTGTGTGTGTGTGTGTGTGTGTGTGTGTGTGTGTGTGTGTGTGTGTGTGTGTGTGTGTGTGTGTGGGCTCTCTAAACTACTAATTTTCCTCAAAAATTCCTCGTTTTGCGCCGACAGAAACGCTACGGAATTTTCTATGTTTTTGTTAGTTGTTTATATTTCCTTCCATATAGTTGTGTTCTTTTTAAACTCCTGATATAGACTTGACAATAAACTCGAAATCACATTTTTGATTTCTTATAGGAGGTAAATTCGACCGATATCTCGTCGTCTCTTTTCCTTTTACTCCTGGTTGAGACAGAGTTAGTAGGAGAGTATTATTTTGTCCCAAAATATTACTTTTTGTGTCAGAAAAGGTTTTATTCAAAAGATTTTCCATTTCGAGGTATTTATCGTATAGTATAAAACTCTAGGATAGTATAAATGCAATGGAGTTTCAACAAAATATACTAGCACTTACGTAGGTGAAGAACGTTGACCCAATAACGTTCAAGGGGCGTAGACGATTCCCAGCAATAGGGCGGGATCAGACTGCCAGGTGAAGTACCGTGGATCTGCGTTTGCGCCGATTGGATATTGCAAAGAAGTATTATTCACGTGGGTGGAGCCGAAGTACCAGGCTAGCAGCAGCAACCATTAATATAAAGAACTCCTTCAAACTTATAATCTCCTAGTTTGTAGAGATGAATTTATTTGCTAAATTGTTTTTATTTATTTATTTATTTGTACATTGTAAATAAAATTAACACAGACTATAGACACGTTTGCGCCTCACGGTGGTCCAGGGGGATGAGGGAATAAGACATATTTAGAAAACGCCTCATGAAAACCGTTCAAGTGGCGCGGGTTCAAATCCGGCTGCGTTAAAATTTTTATACGCTTTCTAAATGTCTTTTTGAATTTCCTTAGTGTGCGAATAACACTTTAAAATGAGTTAAAAAAATATATGGGAAGAGGGAATTATTTTAAATTTATATATAATACATAATACTTCAGGCATATCTTTGCTATATTTCAGGCATACACAGGTTTCTCAATTCCAGCAACTAATGACGTCACAATAGCTACAGGGAACTGGGGTTGTGGGGCTTTTGGTGGATCAGCTCACTTTAAATCGCTCTTACAACTTATGGCGTGTACACATTCTGGCACATCAATGGCTTATTTCACTTTCGGCGACACAGAATTGAGGAGTGATATGATAAATATGTATAATTTTTTGGTTAAGAACCATGTGAATGTGGGTAAGTAAGAAATGTTGCCTTTTTTTATAAGCTTCACGCTTCTTCCGTCATAGCAGGGTAGTCAAAGATAATCTAGTGACAAGACACTCGTTTTCCACATTTCACCTTGCGTGTTAAATAGCGGAACCCACACAGCATTGTCTTACCAGAGCTGGGATTGTAAATAATTTAAATATTAATATTCCTCTGAGTGGGTATTGAACCCTGTTTAAAGTGAGACGCTGCCCTATTGTGCTACGGTGGCCTAATGGATAATATTTCTTTAATATAACATCTTAACCGTTAAAAGGGAAATGAAACTATTTGAACCGGATTAATCGCGTATATTATTGGTATTCGAAAATACATTTTAGAACCTGACGTTTCGAAATAGATCTTATTACGTTAAAAGAGATTTATATAATAGTTGTTTATTATACGAATCTCTTGTAACTGTTTCGATGTTGATGATTTCGATGTTACAGTATATTTCACTTTCTATGGATTAAAAAAGCATATATGTTTTGGTTAATTGCTCCTTTGGGATGGAAACTTGACAGGTTCATGGACTAATAAGTATGGCAACATGTGGAATATGAAATATTCCATATGTTGCTATGTATATTAATTCATTTAATATTTAATTTAATTTAAGTATATTTTTGTTTAGGTGAACTTTATCAACTTATTCTGCAGTTCTGTGAGCAAGACGTCCCGCGAACCAATTTTTATGGATATTTAAAAGAAACTATTTTAAACAAGAGGTAATACCTATAGTAGAAAAAATTGTTATATGACTACTTTTGTTTCATATATTTTATATATACGCTACAATTGTTTTATTTTCAAGTTCCTTCCTTTTCTGTATTCTACAAAGCATAGTGATCTAAATGATTTTTTAAGATTGACAGGAAAAATAAAACCCAAACCTAATATAATTAAAATTATTTATTATCCTTCCTCATATTTCTAGCATACTAAACGTAATAAGTGTATAATAATAATAATAATAAATAATTGAATAGTAATTTAGTTTTAAAATATTTCAGGCATATACGTAACTCGATAATGAATAAATAGGTTAACTAAACAAGGTTAACTAAACATGCAGAGTAGAAACAATTATTGTATTAGTTTTATAAAAACGTGGTTCTATTACAGTCAATTAGCTACAGTATTTTGCTAAACTAATTAAAATAAAAATAAATTAATTTCCTAGCGACGCATCAAATAAGTTAACTCTCTTACAATACAAACTTTGGCGTAATATAACAATATAATTATGATTCATTAGAACAGCCTAGCTATCAAATGCACTGCTGGTAACTTTCAGGTTTCTTAGTTGTGCTCTCCACAGACATATAAATTGGATTTAGCATTTTAACGACGCGATAATGCATTATTTTTAATCTGTTCTAAAAAATATTTGGCGCCATATTTGACATAATCAAAAATAAAATATTTCATAATCTTTCAAAGAATAGAATTATGAAAAACCTTTGAATAATCAACACGTGAGTTATTATAAATTAATCTTTATTTGTTTTTGGTGAAAATACTAATTAATATCCAATTTACATGTTTCATTTAAGTAGACTTCGCAAGATTGCGAATTCGACAGCTGTCATAACCTATTTTGGTGTATCATTCATATTCATTTCATAATCCAATGCGGCAGGAAGTTAAATGACACTTTATGTTACATAACCGTGTTTAGTTTCCAAGTACAAACATACATGAAACACTTAATAAATATACAGTCCGATTAGCTACAATTAAACATGGCTGTTGGATTTGTAAGTTCAGGTAATATTCCATGTAAAATAACAACATTGGTCACATTTAAATGGAATGTTCTAAAAGTTGTTTGATACAACTCAGCTAATTTACTGAGAAGTTCTTCTATCGGACTTCAATAATATAAACCATTTTTATACATTTAGTTAAAATAAGCATTGAAGAACGAACAGACTTAGTTTTGCACTCATTACGTACTTTTGTCGCAAGAATGTGGAAACTGTGATTTGAAATTAAACAATACTCAACAATTGACTTTACCCACGATAGTAGAAGGAATTAAATTCTTGCATTGAAATAGGAAAACTGATTCAGTAGAAGTGCTTTGTAGTCCTTGAAGCTAAACAGCTTTAGTACATAGATATGCCCTGGATTTTGTTGACATCAAACAATATCATTATTATTTATAATATTTAATATTCCATTTATATGTTACAAGTGACAACCTATAGATATAATTAATGTAAATTCCATAACGCTGCCTCATTTTACCCTTATGTTTAAATTGTAGCAAATCTATGGTAAGGCAAAAACTAGTATAATTTTTGAAAACAAAGAGCGTTTTTGGATCAGCGTTATCTGGAATTTAACGATTTTACAATTTCCTTACATACATAGCTAATCATCATGTTCTATAATTAAATTGAAAAAATTACTTAGAGTGCAAAATACACTCGAATAAGACGTCAAATGTACAATTTGCCTTAATATTAAATTATTTAATGTATTCGAGCAAAACGGAACGGTTATGGGAGATAGTGGATATATAAGGGCTCAATGGACGATCTTTACAAGCGTATATCACAGACACCTGTAGAGGTATCCCTTTGCTAAGCTATTTGTAAGCAGGCGCTGCTCTGTTCGAACGTTTTCATTTATTAACATATCAAATATCAGTATAGTTACATGATAGGTCTAAAATGAAATGTACATAGATTTGTATAAAATTTCTTGCTTAAAGTGTAATATAGAGCGAAAATGCGACAGAGCAGGCTACTTACTCTTAAACTATTCCAACATAAGTTATCCAGAACAATGTATGGGACGTCCATTCTTACTATCAAACTGTGCAAGCGAATGTGATCTGAATAAGATTCTATACAAAGACCAAAGTGGCATGCACACATTTGATTGCTGAATCGGTCCCTATATATTGAAAACGCTTGTATATTTTCATAGATGTACAAACGACTGAGCATACCTCTAAAAGGAAAATTAGTTAAACATGCAAAATTTTATATCAGCTTAATTTTCAGTAGTCACTTTTAGCGTATTGTCGTGTTAGGGAACTTTCGAGTGCGATAATTCTAGTCGTCCATTCTGAATAAAGTATAGCTCTACATTATACAATGTCAGTTAAAACACTTCATGACATGCATCTTAATCTTTTTTGTATGAAATTTCTATAGCAATATAAATTTCTTCTTTGTTACCTTTATTATCAGAATGGGGTATAATATACGTGATTTTATATATATTTTATTTAATCAAACTTTAATTTAAGTGCAGTATGCGATGCTTAGTCGTTTGGACTCTCAACATTTTCTATATTCGGTTAATGATAATAAATCCCTTAGCATTAACACAGCGACACCCTGTCACCCGCCCGAGTTGGCCTCGGGGAAAACGCTAGTAAGCTCCTAAGTTAGATATGACGTCAATATGTTATATACATTTGTAACTATGATCTTTCCATTTATAAGTCCTACCATATTCGTTTTACAAAGCTAAAATGAATGGAATCGATACTTTTTTTTTGTAATAAACAAATCGTTCGGAAAAAGAAAAGCGTGAGAGAATTATGATTTCGAATAACTTAAGCCAAAAAATTAAAGAAAGTTAAGATAGATATTTTTATTACGTTAATTAAAATTATAAGCAACGTCTAATATAACAATTACGGTAAATCAATAGCCAAAATTAGGCGTACAGGGCTCTTACAGTTCATTTAGTATAAGTAAGCTTATAATAAATATTTGCATGCTTTATTTATTTAATTAAATGGGTTTGCACACAGCAGTTTCAAAAGTTGTGTTTTACGGACGGCGCATTATTTCTAATTGCTGACGCTACAGCACTCCTCAAGGGTATCGTCAGTGGCAGACGTTAGTACAGCTAAAACATAAACGTCTCTTTACATTCAATTGTTACTAAGGTAACAGGTACTTTAAATTCTTAATCAACCAACCGGTCATACCATCCATATTCATAAACTATCTTACTACACCAATAAATCGTAAACCGTATTAAGTTCTACAGATAGATAATCAAATGTAACTCTAAACAATATTCTGGATAACTTATCAAAAACATTTAATCTAGAACTTTTTGTAAGGATTATTAGGCGTTTTTACAGAGACCATAGAAACTTTTCCTCAAAATATATTAATACAGATGATGAAGTAACAAATACACATATAATGATAAGTACGGACATTTGGCCGACTCTTTAACTATCTAAGTTCGCATCAATAAAAGTACGCATCAATAAAAGTGAAGATTTCCAATAAAGCTTGGATGCGAAAGTAAAGAATGGGATAAATCAGGTAAGTAAAATTGTGCTTGAAGCTAAACTATGCTAAGCCATAGAAAAAATAAATAAACGAAGGAGATATGACTAGATCTTTTTGTTTCATACTAGAATCTACAATTGATAAAAGCACTATGCGCATCTCTCCATATCTTTATAATATAAATAGATATATAATCATATGCTTAATAATTCCAAAATCTAATATTTGTTTATTCCTGATTGAATATTGGCAATCACCTTACTAACTAGCACGGGGCGGTGCGCGATGGATGAGGCAAAGTTACGACACGAGTGAGACTCAGCGCGACGGTGCGAGTCTCGTGCCGTACGGCACCGCCCGGTGGACTACCTATTCGCCTAAATATTCTTTCAATTCACATATCGCTTACAATTCCTCCAAACTAGAACGTTCCATCTATCAAGGCTACGCGAGCGCTACGACGAAGTAATTTGCGAACGATATAAATATTTTATAAAATTTTAGAAGTTAAATAGTTTACAATCAAATTCGATTTCGTAATACTAAGATGTATTATATCGATGCACCTAAACTTGCCGTCGCGGGTGGCATTTTTTATATATTCAATATTCATTGCATATTTTTTATTGAATTCTTAATTTACAAGTTGTATAAATGTTAATTTAATACGCCTCGATCTGATAGGCAGTTTTGTTTTGTTTAGTTCAAAATTTAAGAACACTGCAACGGCAAATATGTGTCGATCGTAACAGTTGTGACTAACATGATAAGTGAATGAGGATACACAAGTTAAGAATTTCAAGGATGAAGATTATGATAGTGTCGAGCTAGTAATAAATAAACAGGCGAAGCTAGTTTAATTAAGTCGCAAGTGTGATGGGATATGAAAATAGTTACGCTAGAATAGTGATGAGAGAGTATAAAAATTCGCGACAGACTACAGTGGACCCGAAAGAGAAGCGGCGCGGGCGCCGCCGCCGGGAGGCCGATGTACGACGAATAAATCCTTCATCCACCCAACATCCTCTGACTTCCTCCGTCGCCTGAAGAGGCTAGCAGACCTCTAGTGGTGACATTAATCCAGCCACGGCCGCAGAAACAGTCAGCGAACGAAGAAATACAGGTTTGGATGTGTGGGCAAAATCTGCCTACATGAAAAACATTTAGATACTTTTAAATAATTGCAAAGCATACCCTGTATCCTAGAATCACTTTGTGGGCGATCGTTTATACATTCAGAGAGGATATTTTAATCTATAGAAACATTTCGCTTCACTGCAATATTATTAGGGATTTTAAAATTTAATCAGTATAAAGATATACACAAGTATAATATTAGCCGCCCGAACTTCTTCGCAATGCGCGTTGATGTATCGGGCGAGTTACGTCTACATTACCCACGAGGTGATGTAATCGTTAATCAATATATACTAAGTATACGAGTTCCGCTTTGGCATCGATTTATTCTGTAACCTAATAGCGTACGAGGCGGCACAATTGTGCGGCCACCTTCGCCCTTCGCTGCCGCTCAGCGCTGCATTCCGCCTTCCACCTCAGCTTGCTTTAACCCCAAATTTGAAAACAATATGCTTTTCAAAGAGAAAATATGAATAATTTTGGTAATGCGAGCTCACCACGATAACAGAAGTATAAAGCCACCCCGTACTCATATATCCATTCCATATCGTGCCACAATAGCAACACTATTCATAATTTCGTTATTTCAATTACATTCCACAATAAAGTACTATACGCACTATATAACACGCTGGTGGGGTTCGCACCATGAACTAAATCGTTGGCGGTTCTACCTACGACCCGTTGCGTGTAAAATGACTTAAACAGTATATGAATGGAGTTCGCAAACGAGACCGCAAACGAGACCATATCGACGAATTATAGGAATTGATAACATAAATAAAAAAGTGAAACTTAATAAGAAAATTGAGAACGATAAACAATTCAAAAAGCTTAACAATATTGCACGAACAATGATTGCAGGGAAGGTAACTAGGTACCTACGCTTTGAACGATAGCGGTACTTTCATATCGTCTCAACGTATGCGGCTTATTAATAAATTAAACGCCTAAAACTAGAATACTATATCAATATAATATAATTATTTGTGTAAATATAAAATTCTATGTCTTGTTGTGAGAGTAATATTTGACTAGAGGCGGGCGGCGGCCAATAGATCGCTACCGCACGCGGTTAGCTGGATGCTTTAACGATTCTCCACACAGAAATTAACGTTACAAGTCAATACAATTTCTTTAACTCTGTAGATATTTTATATACTCGTATATTTCCTACATTCTTACGCTAAAAAAAACACAATTCAAATGTAGTTATAAGCTTGAAGTGCTCTAGGCAAAATATATAAGCACACTGGTCGCTCTTGTGTGGACTTAACTATACAATTATGCTATTAAACATATAACAATGTACGACTAAAATTCATCATTTCTGTGTGAGGTCACGTTCCCTTTGAACCGTCAGTTTTCGGAGGGAAATGTAGAAATGATGTGCCTAATTTCTTTATTCTGCGGATTATATTGTTAAGCGGACGGAGATTTTCAGCTGTGACTTTAAAATAGGTAAGGGATGTACTGATAAGAAAATAATTTATTAGTGCATCCTTCGAAATATCCGGAAGCTATATTGCAATTCGAAATAATATGCAAAATTCCTATTAATTTCTACATTTGACTCCAAGTTTGGTGTAGCTCAAAGGAGATTTGGTTATTTTTATAAATAGTGTATTAATAATGTGAAGCCGTGAAAGATGATTTTGACGCAAGACAAAGAGAACAAGTGTTCTCTAATTCCACGTCAAAAATATTATGCTCCAAGACACTCTTTATAAAAATAGATTTATTTATGCCAAAAACGTTTACGCCGATTTACGCTCAATATGCTTCTAAGTAAATGGCACGTACATTTTTGACCGATGTTTTTAAAGCTGTTGTTTAAGTACAACGGCACACCGGGCACAGAACCCGCCCGCGCGCACGCATTATCATCTAAGGTTTCATTATTATAATTTTATATTGGTACGTTTTGATTATGAATCTATATTTTTCTGTAGAAATTACACTAGTATTTTGTAATGTGTATCGCCCACTGCGGACTCCCCGGACGTATACCACTGCTTACACCTTAACATGTATATATTTATGTTTATATAGACACACACACCAAATAAATATATTATAAGGACGCACGCTCTCCGAGAATTGACACCGCATTGCTGCGAGTTACCGCCCGCATACTATATATATATTTTTTATCTGTACAATTTCCTAGTATTATATATTGAAGGCATATATTTTTTAGTGTAACAGTAGATATTTATAGAGTTTGGCACGCACGAGAACCGTCCCCAATCTAATGTATTGGACTAACACATTGAAGACTATCTACAATTCTTCTAGGTATAATCGGTAACGTTTCCGACGTGCCATTTCTACTCTAAACAATTCAAATTATTGTCAACATCTGTCATAATGGCCACTTAGGCCATGTTTCTATGTTTGGTGCTTTGTTTTTTTTTTTTTTGTTAATCTTAAAATCTGTAACATTATGAAAGGTACTTAGAAAGATAAACAGTGACCCTAATAGAGTGAAAGCCCTAGAACTTTCTCATTTGAAGGAGGTTATATTACAGAATTTAAGGTTAAATAAAGCAAAGCAACTGGTTATTTGCACCATACAACTTTTTTTTTTGATTACTACTAGTGAGTTGTATGCGGGCAGTGTTGTAGAGCGTATCATTTAATATGCATAGACGGCCTGTACAATCCATTATTTTGATATTATATTTTTATATCACAGCCCATTTGGAATTTACAACAAACAAAACAATATTTCAAAATGAAGGCCTTAAATATTCGGTAATGATGAAGTGCACTTGGCTTTGTACACGGCGTTATATGAACATTAACTTTAATTTCAATAGTATTGTGTTCATATAAATTTACTAACATGTAGGTAATCAATGGACGCTGAGCTGGTCTTTTGGAGCGGAGCCACTGAATTAATTTAAATGTGAAACCCATTGAAATAAACGTTCGATATGCTATGTACATTTTAAACCACGCAATGCTAGATTGTTTCAAAGAGGGCAGTAACAGAAATTATGTAACATTCTAATTATATTAATATAAATAGTTAATAGTCTAACCCTCAGGGGACAAAGGTCTGTTTGTTTCACACGTCTTTCAAACAATCTGATTACAGTTCCAAATATCAGCTAAACTTAAAGTAGCTCATCGAAATGGTCCAGCTCAGCCAATAGCTTACAATCACACACACCAATAAAATTTAACAAAATATAGGACAATATACTCCGATAGTGATATATACCGCAGTTCTTATATTATGTAAGTGTACGGGGGGAGGCAACAGTGTCCGCGAGTTCAGAGTACGGGCGACACCTTTGTTTTAAAGTCGTATTCATTAACGTCCCTTGCCATACGAAGTAAATATCTAGCAAGTCCGATTTATTGATCCGATCTTTTAACAACGACATTAATACTTCAAGAAACATTCATGAATACGAAAACAAGTCTACGGCTAACGAAATTAACGTAGAACGTATCGCGCCGAGACAATCAGCGCCATCTACTCTAAAAACGAAACAACAAGGTACCCAAAGATGTTCGCCCTACCCCGAAATTACAATATGCAATATACAATAATTAAAATACATTCTTCTTACTCTCAACTTACTTAATAAATTCAGTTTGGCTTAGTTCAAGCAAATAACTAGTAATAAATTTATGTTAAAAGTTTTTCATTTAAACATTAAGTACTTAGAAGTAGAAGTATGATTACGAATGACAAAATTTTTATAACGTGTCATTTAATAATAATAATTTAATGAAAGTTAATAAATTGTATATATAATAATATAATAGAGTAATTTAATGATTAATCGATAATGATAAGAATGAAGCTTTCCTACGCGTTGATCGGTATTTACTTTAACTAATATAGTATACTCGCCGCGAGGGCTTGTATATTTCTTTAGATAAGTAATTTAGTTAATGATATTTACTATACAATTAATAATTATTAAATTCCTTGGAATTCCGGAAATTTCTCATACAAGCGCACCGCGGGCGAAAGTAATTTCCAGGCAGCCTTCTGAAACAAAGAACCTGTAATGTAAATATATCAATAAATGCATATTCTTAAAATAACAAAGCGATTAATAAAAATACAAAATAAAAGTAACTTGAACGTTTCTTAATTATACTTCAGAAAATTGGAGTTATTAAAATATTGAATGTTCTGTATAGTCGATATATTTATTTTCAAAGTGAAATAGGAGGATTTTGTTTTTATATTTACGTATATCCAGAAAACTGAAATGATACTTGAACCATTCGAGTGTATTAAAAAATACGATTTGGATTACATTTTACTGGCATTTATAAAATACTTTCTAAGATAAATAAGAAAAAATATATATCGCACCTGGGTGCCTGGAACGCGCGCGGGGACGGTGTTAGGTGTTAATAAGGCCGGTTGGCGTCCTTTGGCCGCTTCAGCTGGACCTTTAGTCGCTTCATGCCAATTTGAAAACCATTCATCGCTTGAATGGCCGCTTGGGCGGACGTTGGGTTGTCGAATGAGACAAAGCCTGTAAAGTTGACGAACTTTAATAAGTACCGATTTACAATTAGAGAATCTGTGGCAAATTCAAAACTATATTAATGTTCAAAATGGCCATTAAAACTTGCCGTTTTAACATTTTACAATAGTCAGTGCACACGGGTAAACATAAAGCCGCTAAAATAGGTTTTTTTTATAGACAAATATATCGTACCTTATTTAAATATATCAATATCATTGAATTTCGCTTGGAGTATACAGGAATTTGGCTATATTTAACATACCAAAACATTTGCTCTGATTGGTGGCGCGATCAATGAACACCTTGCTGCTAATCACGTTGCCAAAAGGCAGGAACATCTGCATCAGTTCGGTGTCCCCAAACTCCTGTGGTAAGTGGTAAATGAAGAGGTTGCAGCCCTCGGGCCCCGATATAGAGCATCCTGGGAACACGAGAAAATCTTTAAAGAACTCACAAATCTGCCTTTAGACACCGTCATTCGGAATTAAATTTGTTTCATAGATTAGGTTTAAGGTAGATTTCTTAATAAAACGTGAATATACTGTGTTGATATATACATGTTGCGTGTTAAAACATGAAACAAATGTATTTCTTTATATTTAAAAATAATTATTATTTTGTTCTTAAAATTTTATAATTTCCACGTTTTTTTTAGATTAGACTTATAAACATATTCACATTATGAAACGTTTGGTTAGTTTAGCTAATTGAAGGATAGCCTGTTAAAGAAAAGATTCGGTAGTCTGAAACAATACATTTACACAAAGAAAAGCACAGCAGCTAACAGATATTAGTTCTAGACGTAAAGCATTCTACAAGAATACACTGTACAGTCGTGCAATTTTCCCAAACAGACGACAATGCAGTTGTTTCCATATATGTAGTGATGAACTCGAAGAAGTAGGACACTCAACAAAAAATGCATATAGTATAGCAGAATAGACTATTAAGGAA
Organism: Podotricha telesiphe; assembly: GCA_038994665.1. Classification (NCBI taxonomy): domain Eukaryota; kingdom Metazoa; phylum Arthropoda; class Insecta; order Lepidoptera; family Nymphalidae; genus Podotricha; species Podotricha telesiphe. Next base: position 201,860 of record JAOYRR010000067.1, on the reverse strand, counting down.
AGATGAAGAATTTTGCTATTCAAAAAAAAAATATTATTATCTGAAAACTGCTAATAAGACAGTGTTAACAAGATATTAGGATTCGAATGGATGTGAGATGAAATCTGAGACAAGCCTTGTTAATTGCTCTTGGAGAGTGAAGAGTCTATGAATTCTTGAAATGAGCTGGTTCTTCAGCTTTGAGCTCCACTTACCTTCTCTTTGTGCCGGGGCTATAGTAGACATCGGCGGCGGGATTGGTTGCGGATACTGCCCATATACCGCTGGATAAGCTGTCGAACATTAATTTGCACATTTTCACAATGAACACCTATCTCATTGTGGGTACATGCAATACAGAACGAACGATTTAACCAGACATTTCTAGGAGAATTGTTCAAATAGGATTTTTTTATAATAAAATATATAAATCCTAATATTTACAAATAATATATATATATATTTTTTGTCAATTAGATCGTTCGATATTCACATTATTACATTCATATAAAGCTTACAATATCAATAATATCGGCTATAAGTTGAGTCATTATAAACAACTGCTGTAATCATTAACAATATTCGACTATTTCTCCTTTAATACAGTATATTTTAAATAAATTAAAAATATAATTAAAAATTACGAGATTAAATTAAAGAATGGGGTCGAAATTTTGTTTGCATTGCTAGCTTTACTGTTTCATTATTGATGCATTTTCTTCATACTTATAATTTTTTTTTGGATAATTTATACAATATATATAAACATATTCGTATATATGCACAATAATATATAAGTTATATGTGTATACATCGAACCAACTACTGTGTGTACATACATTCATAAACAACTTGGTGCATTAAGAGCCATTGAGACACTGCATTATAAAATTTATAAACATTGTAGGTAATAAAAAATACCTTGATTATATTTTTTACAATTTATTAATAGACGTTTAGTTTTTAAAATATATTTCTTATATAATCGTTCGCAATTTAAAACCAATAGATAGGGACCTTTGCTGGTAAGCAAATATTGTAAGAACTCTCGGATAAGCACAATTCAATTTTCTTCCATTTGATTGATTGATTAATGTTTTTATATTATTTCCTGCAGTAACCATCAAAGTTTTCCCGCCTTGGTAAATTACTTATCTGGAATTCGTGTCGAAATTGACTTCAAAATTATTGAAAGTAATAAATCCTGTTAGGAATTAACAAAATACAAACAAACAATGTTTTGTTTCATTTGTCAGCTGTCAAATGTGGATAAGGTTTGTGCAAAACTTTGGGAGCGAACGTAGGCGACCAGGTGGTCTGTTTTATAATATTTTATCGAGGAAACTACATGCAATTGGATATTTTATTTTTACATTGAATAATTTACTTCGTGTTTTTTAATTAATTGTTCTAAATATACACATCGAAGGTGACCAAGCATATATCAGACATCAACTGGACATCAGCACATTAAACGCCACTCACCGACGCCGGGGAACGGCTGCATGCCAGGATACGCAGCGTGCTGGAGAGCGGCCTCGCCGTTGGCTATGCCTTGAGCTGTCACTGGAACAGCTGGAAAAGTGTGTTGAAATGTCATCTTGGTATGAAAGTTGAGTATCAGTCATCTTATTAAGTAAATTCGCTTTCTCTAATTGTTTTTTTTTTAATTAAGTATTAAAAAATGTTACTGAGGCCTTTTAAAATCATATTTATTCGTTTATCGAGAAAAGAATATGTAAAACGTATTAATTTTAGACACTTTCCTTTCTTAGGGTGTCCATCGAACATTTTAAAATTCATAAGCGTATTATTAATATTAAGTAAAAACTTACGGCCAGTAAAAGTCTGATGAATGCCATTCGTATAAACGGCTTCTTGCGGCGGCGGCTGTCCGTTAGCAGTCTGCGCGGCCATGTTGAATCCGGGCATGGTGGGCGACGGCAGAGACGGCAGCGCACCGTTCAGAGGCTGGGCGCCCGTGCCTATCGCTAAGCCCGTAAAGTTATCTGAAAAAATATAATATATTTAAATAAAATTTATAACTCATGCAAAGTAGTGTTGTATTAACTTAGTAATAAAATATCTCTAAGCTTTTTTAAATCCATACACAATATATGTAACTTATCATTAGATTAACTTTGTGCATATATTTGTGTCGATCCGCTTAAGTCAGTCAACATCTAGAAATGACTATCCAGACAAATAGAAACAGTAGGGGTTTTACGTGCTAAGTACACTTAGCAGTCAGAATTAATATATACTCAGAAAAATAATTATTTAAATAGAATTATTTCACTAATGAGATTTGAACCCATAACAATCGCGAGTACGATCAATTACACATAGCCGGTAACGGTGAAATATGTTTTAATATTAGGTCAAATTACCAGAAGTCGGTGGCACGACCGAGTTAGCCATTCCATTGAGCGCGTGCGACGCGAGAGCAGTCATAGGGCTTATATATCCCTGGGCGGTTGCAGCGACCATAAGCGCTGCTTGTTGCTGAAAAAATATCATTAATAAGTAAATTGAATTAATTCGCACAAGTCCTATCTGAATTAAGCTTTTTAAGATATTATATATATATATAAACGGATGGATAAAATTTAGAAAACATGTATTTTTCCTTTGATACTATTACGTTTTGTATAGAAATATGAATATTTTGAAAACAAACGGACAGACTAAAATAAGCTATATAGGTACGTAACTGCGTATATACAATAAAATAAAAAAAATGTATTGTATTTTTTTTGTATACAACGTAAGCTTTTATCTAATATAAAGAAGAAATGAAAGAAATCATACAAAGTATTAGTGAACTATAGCCTTAACTTTTATTAATTTATCCGCATCCACTTTGCTCTAGTTATAATATTATTACGAATGTCTGAATTATAATTAATTTCTTTTGAGATTAATATTATTTCTACAACAATAATGAGTTTTAGGGCTTTTATCTTAACTACTTGTGAAATATAATGTGCCTGTAATATAAAAATATTAAATTGAACATGTTATAGGTATTCTACAATTGTTTTAGGCTTTGATATTTTTACAATAACACATTCTAATAAGGAATATAAAGAAAAGGTTGTTTTTATACTCAAGAAAAAACAAAAATTATATAAAGTAGACTAAAAACTGCGTAAGACTTATGTATGAACTTATTGTCTAATGAATCAAATAATTATCATATATTATTAAATGTGACTTTTATATTGAAATATATAGGAATAATTATTTAAATTTAGTTTGGTAGTTCATTTAATTGTTTAGTAAAATTGTTAGTTCACGATACCTGTAGGTCAACCTGCTCAGTGATGACCTGCGCATACGTTCCGTACGCTCCAAACTGATTGAACACGAAAGGATTGAGCAGGCTCATGTTGCCGGCCATCTGCTGCATCCGTCTCAATTGGCGTTCCTTCTCCGTGTCTGCAAATTTTACTACTAAGCTCGAAGAAGCTCCCTAAAACAAAACGCTAAAGTTAATATCTTTGATTTATCTAAGATGTGTTTTGCAACTATAGTTTGACACATGAAAGATGCTATATCATCTAGGTTGGAACCCTGAGTTCCTACTCTTCCTAGAGGGAATTTATTGTTGAGACACTCTGTTGTCTGTCAACTCAATTTCCAGACATTACGTGCCCGTCCTTAGAGCGAAGACAATTAGACAATGCTTTTTGAAAAATTCATAAAATTCATAGTAACCTAAGATTGCTAACAAGAACTGACATTGGGAATCATGGAACTTGTATCAACATCATATTTAACACACCACAAAAAAGACATCAAGGCAGACAATTAACTTGTTGGGTCGACGAAATAGTAAAATTAGCAGGAAGAGGCTGGATGGAGATCCCAAAGGACAAAAACACATAGAAGGAAACCTACACCCTACAGGGGTCATGACATATTTTTATTTATTATGTGTATTTTTATAGCTGTGCACATTTTTAGGGGTTCGTGGAAACACTAAAGGCGAATTATTATTATATTTTTAATATTTACTTATTTTTAACATTTTTTCTTATTTTTAACAGTTATTCACATTTAGCGCTTAAGAAATTTTTAAACATTTTTAGAAAACGTATAAAAATTTAACAAGTCCCAAAATTTGTCTTCCCGGACAAAGCCAGATCCAATCTACCAGTAGAAAGCAATTATGCAAAAAATGTTTTTTAAATCTCAGTGAACTGTGGCGCTTTTCAATTATAACATCAAAACATAAAGGACGATGAAATCAAAGGGCAAAATTTGACGCAACGAGAAATATAATTGTAAATATAAATAAAACTGGGCGCTGAGAATATTTCTATTATCACTTAATTTAACGAAGTGTTGGAGGAGAAACGGCAATCTTTCATTACGGCGATGGACGATCTCGATATGAATATAGCTCACCCTTTCAGTTTCTGAGTAATAAAAAAGTGTTTAGGGGGGAATATTGCGGCGGGATTTATATCTTGGCATCGCTATTTTTGTGTACTTTTTTGTGTTTTTATTGTTTTTAGTGTAGATTGATGTGTCTACGAGTATGTGGTGTGTGATATTTCCCTTCACTTAACTAGAATGTCATGAATTTAATATTGTAACTTGTGTAGTTGACATTTTCAATAGAAAGGTCAACTGAGTCTATTTGTGTTCAATTAGATTTAGCTGAAATGTGATAATTGTTCACCGTGCATATATATTGTACACCATTTTTTTACACCATTAATTGGTTATATTTTTTCGTATCTAAGTTTTAGTATCATTATATTACCAAATACGTGACGGAAGATCTTTAGAGCAATTTTTACAAAATAAAATACGCGGAGGAATCACTTATATGGCGTAATTAAAGTAGAAGTGTGGAAAGCCAATATATAATAACGCATTAGAAATCTATTACATTAATAAATAAATATAAAACAGTCTACCATGTGCTTGGCATGTACGGGTACGTTGTACGTTGCTAAGGATACGCATATTATACGCCTTAGAACCATTTGGTCTACTAGTTTTAAGGACAGTTAGAAAGACCTACGTGCTGAATGGCAGCCTTATCAACGGTCTTTAAATAACTGGGTGGGGAAACATTTCTAGTATAAATATGTAAACTATAGTTTATGCTCCCAATAAAATAAACGTACCAATTATTAAACAATTATATATATATATATATTTATATATATATATACTAAATTAGAGAGAACCATTTGCCGAAATACGTGGATATTTCTAAGAACATTTCATTCAAAGATACAATACTATGTTAAGATATTAATTTATGGCATTTCATTCAACGCTCGTGTACATTTCGAGGCAGTTGTGGATAATGGCTGTGTCGTGATAGATTCGTCCGCCCCGGGCTGCAAATAACTACATACAATGTCTATTATGAAGTAACTTATTTATTGATACTTGTTTCTCTCGCCGCCTTAGAAAGATAAATGTGGATTGTAGTTTCTGTGATAATTATACAATATTATCTGTCTAGTTTTATATTGTTTTTATGGTTCGATGTTTGATGATTTAAGAGGCTATCGTATCGTAGCGACGTATTAGATTGAACGAGATAGTAACGGGTGCCAATCCTATCACATACCCTAATTGACACTTTATTTATGTTTATTGAGCATTTGAAAGCACTTGTAAGTACCAGTACTTGTAACTATTTCATTAAAGTATATCTTTTGATATTGATTACTACAGATTATTTCAAAGGTATAATTGTCACTGATAAATCTGTAAATAAATAATTGGAAAAAATGTCCCGCTGTGTTTGATGCGCCGGTTCTTCTAATGTCTGAGGCATAACTTTAGTGCACCGGTAGTAAATTGATTGACGTTCAAAAAATGAAGTCTTCTTATTTTGAACACAATTATTTGACTTACATTTGACTTAAACAATTTGAAAACGGAATTGCTCAAGCTAAGACAAAGTATGGTGTTGTTATCGCTACCTAATTCATATTGTCTTCGAAATGGACACATATATTTTTTTAAATATTTAATAAATAGCATTCTCTCTTGCCAAACGATTATTCGTAAAATAATCTTTGGATAGAGATATTTGTAAAAATCTCTCTATAGAGATGCTAACAACAAATATAAGTTGTAATAAAGAGTATAAGAATTTCGACGTAGCTGGATGTAGAACGCATGGCTTAGCGGTCAGAGCGCTTGAACGGTTTTCAAGAGGTGCGGGTTCAAATCCCGCTGCGTTCAATTTTTTTTATATGTTTTCTAAATATGTCTTAGACACAGAGATATTTGACTAGCACATTTGAAAGTTTCGCATGATAAAAGATTAAAATAAACTACTTATAAAGATACGATTTGCAGACAGGAAGTTAAGTTTTTATTATACACATCCCTCCATTACGCGTAATCGCGGTACTAAAAAATAAACGGCCGCCATTAACAGACGCACAAGCGCTTTAGAGAATGAATCCCGAGCGTCCTTAAAAATGCAAGCTCAGAGGCAATTCTACGGAACTACAATGCCACTTGCGTAGGGTTGCCATGGTACTTGGAAATGCATTAACTGTTCCATTTTTTAGGGTTTTTCTCTTTACAATTTCACAATTTAATTCGAGTATAGAATTTTGGAAGACTAGTCATAAACTTTTGCATCCTTTATTTTAATTTCTGAGTTGCTGAGGCATACCGGGTGCTTGAATATAGCGCTTCAATTTGCCTACTTATAATGCCTTTCATATATGAAACTTATCTGTTACATATTCAGTTATTGATATTGACAGACGCAGCGGAAACTACTTTCTACGCGCGTACCAAGCTATGTAGCTTTCTTGAGAATGTAGGGCAGTACTAAAAGCGGAGAGAAACTGGTTTTTATCTTACTTACCCCAAACGAAATTGTGGACATGAATTTGTATAGATATTTGTATATATATTTTGTGATTGTTATTTGTAGTAACAATAGCCGAGATCAGACAAACTAGAACTCGTCAAGATATAAGTATATTTCTTGGGTTGGGATTTGAAATCATAACAGTCCCAGTCACACAAATCTCAAATGCACTATCACTTCTTTTTATTGTTATAAAGTTATATACATAACATGCTCTTCTGCGTAGCGGGGTAGTCAAGAGAACCTGTTATCCATAATCCTAATATACCTATTATCCAGTTTCCGCCAGAACGGGTGACATTGTATCTTAAGTGGCGAAGCTCAATTCCGCGCTTAGTCTTGTTCATCAAAGCGGAGATATGAGAATAATTAAATTATGATTTTGCCACCGACTAGGAATCGAACAAACTAATCGCGATTGCTCATACACTGCGCTACTAGGATTCAAATATAACATGTCCTACGTCTTTATAACTCGTATTCTAGCTGTAAATACACAGACGTCATATTTTATGCCATAAGTTTAACATTTTAATTATTCTCAATGTTAAAGAAAGTTTAGAGGTAGTAACCTCTCTAATCACTTCAATATCTATATAATTGTAAAAATTGTATTTTTTGTTGAAATAGGATTAAAATGTATTATCACTCAATTTTTTATAACAATTGGACTGATTTCAAGAGTCGCATGCTCAACTCCAGCTAAGGCCATATTGTTATAAGAAATTTGACCTAAGTAAAGCTTAGCATGCAATTTATAAATATAATTAAACGTAAAAGAATCTAGTAAAATAAATGAAAATAGACTACAAATAAGTAAAAGCGACACAGCAACCCTACACAAGCGCATTCATTATGTATTTGAGGCAAAAATATCGTTGGTAGGCTCGGCGCTCAACAGGTCTCCTCCCCGATGCAACAAGTAGTGGGCCGCGATCCAAAAATGCATCGCTACTTCCCTGTAATACTTACTTAATTGACTACTTTGAATGCTAAATTACTTTGTAGAAGTTTTATAAAGTTTTAATGTAATAATAGTGTTTTAGTCTTTTTTTATTTTAGTTAAATTATGGTTTTTGTTTTGTGTTCACGATTATTATTATGAGAACAGTTTGTTTTGGAAATTATACAGCTTCACATTTTTGTCCGCCTAGCAGGGAGAAGCTAGTGTCAAGACACTCCGTTCTCCACTTTCCGCCTGAATTCATTCATCGAGACTTTGCGCGTTGATTGGCGGAAATCAACGCCACGCTTTGTATTAGGTACCAGAGCGGAGAAATTAAAATATTTATAAATACAATCATACCCCCGAGTGGGAATCGAACCCACAATCAATCGTGTTAAGACGCTGCACCACGATGGCCTGTATGAGAAAAGATTTTTGTGGACTTTATCGTGTATAATTTGAATACATTATTATAGGGCATATACTTCGGATACTTTTCGTAGTAAGGATGCTTACAACTTCACACTTTTTTCGTACCAAGGGTACCAAGGGTAGGTAGTACATAAAGTGAACACTCCGTTCTCCACTTTTGTCTGAATTTGAGACGTTTCGTGTTGAATGGCGGAACTCAACGCCGCGCTTTGTCTTTATATTTTATTGTTTTTCTCGATGTTAATTAAGATTTGTACAACATTTTTTTTGGGAAATCCAATTTCAAAAATTAGATACTATTATAAGTAATAGTGTTTTTAAAATAAAAGAGAAATTCTAATGAATACTATATTTTTTGTATATGGTTACCTAATTGATTCAAAACGATAATTATTTATGGGTTCGATACCCACTCGATGGAATGGTAGAATTTAAATTATTATCGTTTCTCCACTCTGATAAGAGAAAACGTCTCTTGAAGTCTAGAATTCGGTGGCAAAGTCAAAAACGGAGTGTCTTGACAGTAGGTTCTAACAGCTTTCCCTGCTATGCTGGAAAGGCGTTAAACTGAATAAATTAATATGGACATGGAATTATTGTAATCCTTTAGATTATATTTAAACCTCTTAAAATCAATTCATAGTATATCTACGAGTATACTATATAATAATATTAAAATGCAGTAGTAACTCTGTCTATCAGTGACGTCATCACGGCCGAACTGCTGAACCTTGAGGGTCTTGGGCACATAGGCTACTTTTTTCTCCTATATTTTTGGTATTTCCAGGAACTTCATAGTTTTCCGGAAAGGACACCGAAAATACGAAACCGCTAGAGGTCGCTAAAAATAAATAAATTTACATTACGTTTCTATTTTAACAAATTGTTGTAATATGTTCTATAACATATGTTAAATGTAACTTTTATAGGTTTGTTTGCGAATTTGAGACATGGAAAGTAAAGAAATTTCTTATATTTTATTATATTTATAGTTTCCGCGATTGCACACGTTGTCTTGAAATTGGATTGAATATCCTAACTCTAGGTCCTCCTTGCCTACCCTGCTATAACAACGAGGACTCCCACGCTATGGGAGACTGAGAGATGTGTGTTCAAGAGAAAAACAAAATAAAAATTATTTTTATACTAATAAGAATCAATACAAAAAATAAAATTTATAGCTTTGAAAAATCACGCCCACATAAAGTTATAATTTAAAGTTGTATTTTATGACCCTATCAATTTTAATATATCTGCCTATAACGCATATGCGTTATAGGCAGATATATTAAAATTCTATTAAAACTTACCGTAAGACTTAAAGCTGCAATTTATATACATTTCTTAGTAAATGTATTTATTATTAATTTCAAAAGATGTAAATATGCTCTAATGGATTACGTTAATTCTATGTCAATATGTAGATTATATTTAGCTAATCACTTTATCGCTTAGCAGGGTAACCCTAATGTCCCAGACACTCCGTTCTTCACTTTTCGCCCGAATCGAGTGAGACATTCAGTGTTTAGCGGCGAAATTCGACACCGTGTTTGTTCTTATTAGAGCAAAGAAATGAAAATAATTTAAATGCCTGCGAGTGGGAATCGAATCCACTACCACTTGCACTTGCACTTATTTTCTTTGTTAGACGCTGTCCCTCTGTGCCACGATATGAAATATCTGCCTATAACGCATCGATAGCATTGTACAAAAATATGTGAGCTGCCTTGAGCCCTAGTAAATTATATTTTCATACTGTTATTTCGTTTGTTTAAAAGTGCAGTGTGCTACGGTTTTTGCATGCGCCGCGCCGCATATCTGAATATTGAATAATACCGTGGGATTATTTATTCTGAGTGCGATACCATTGTTTGCGTTACAAATGTTTACAGTCAATATTGGCGCTGTTTCGGCCTAGTGTTTATTTTTTAAAGTGTATTTTCAATACAATTTTCTTTGGTTAAACCTTTTGAATTAATTAATATCGCTTTCAAATAACTTTTATTTTTATTTATCAAGTTGAGATACAATATGGCACTTACACTTATGGAGTGCGCAAGAAAAAGTTATAGTAAAATTACATATATTACTTTCCATAAGCTTAAAATAAAGCCTTTCCTGGCCTAATTTCACGCCAGTGTTATAATTAGGAAACTCCTTTAGGAACTTATGTCTTCGTTTTTAGCCTAGTTGAGTAACAAGAAAGAAATAGTTCCGTACGTATCGGTAGTTTTTAAATGAAACTGAAAAGAAAATATTATATAATTTTTACGACTCCAACTCAAGTTAGTTTGTACAATCTTTAATTTGAACTATTAGCCACGATTTATAAACCTTATTAGGTAGTTAAAACATCCACTGTTACAAGATCGCTATAGTAGCCTTTAATTGCTATAACATACATAAAACATTAAGACGGCTGGGCAAATTTAAATATAGTAATCATAGCGATTTTATTACGTCGTCGCCTCCAAGTAACGACGTACCGGGGACCATCCGTTAGAACATAACGTCCAATTAACTCCTTGTTGCATAACTTCACTTTCGTTAAATTTACTTTGTAATTAATGTTTCAACTATAAATACTTCCATATGTGTTGCTGTTGAACTAACGCGTGAAAGTTCTCGTCCGAATTACACATTAGTGGAGGCATTAGTATCCGGCGTGTACTGTAACCATATTATATAATTAGTTTAATATGACTGTACGTTTTGATATGACTTTATTTATATATATATATATAAATCTGGCATTGTTAAAACACCATTTCCTTTTCGGCCCATATAATTTGTGAATAACTTGTCTTGGCTACGGTCTTCCATCATCAACCTATTTCAGAAGCAAAAAAGAATACCTTAAAAAAACTATATTTAAAAACGATTTGCCTTCATCTTTTCGTTTAGTTTTAATTTCACATTGTAAAAAACGCTTAAACCTTAGACATAAGGCTTCTTAAAATAAAAAACTTGCATCATAATTTTTTGGAACTGGATACTATTATATTCTAATTAGGGATGTTACGGATTGAACATTTCAGATATTTTGGATTCGGATAAGGTCATAGGAAGAATATAATATCTGCGGATAACAAATTGTGTGGCATTATCTGCAAGTTTCGGATAATTTCAAATAGGGATTTTTTGCGGAATGTAAGTAAATTTCGACCACTATTTTATCAATTTATATATGTTTTATATTCTTTTGATCCCAGCTGCCTTTATTTTTTAACGAATCTGTAATTGACAGCTCTCATTTGAACTCTGCCAATATCCGAAGTTAATTGGAAGTGATCTAAAACTTTTATTTCGGATATCCGATCTCCGACTGTAACCGAAATTGGTTAAGGTTATAACATATGATAACATCCCTGGTTCTAATTAACAATATATTTGCTTTCGATGTAAGTTCTGTTACTTACAGTGACAATATTCTACACCAATATACTACAGGGTAAGCAAAGTGTGGCTTAAATTCACTATTTTATTTACATATCCTAAATAATCCTTGACAAATATCAAAGTGTTTTTTTGTTACGCATTAACATCTCTAATAAATAACTGACTAACTCAAACAAAGTCTCTGTCACGTTGAATACCCTAAGACGTATGACTACTGCATGTAATCAAGAGAATGGTTTATGCGTTTGGTCCGACAGATCGGATCAGCGGTGAATAACTGTTTCCGAGACAGGCCTTCCTGTCAAACCGGCAGATTATAGAACTGGCAACAGTGAAGCAGCAAGCAGTAAGGTGACTTTCAACTGTAGTAAGTTCAATGGTAACAACTTTGATATGTAAAGTACGCGGTTGAACAATAAGACAAATAGACATATTTAGAAAACGTATAAAAATTTGAACGCAGCGGTATTTGAACCCGCGCCTCTTGAAAACCGTTCAAGCGCTCTGACCGCTAAGCCATGCGTTCTACATCCAGCTACGTTGAAATTCTTATAGGCTTATTACAATTTATATTTGTTGTTAGCATCTCTGTAGAGAGATTTTTACAAATTTCTGCTATCCAAAGATAATTCTACGAATAATCGTTTGGCAAGAGAAAATGCTATTTATTAAATATATATTTTATTAACATTTTTTATAGTGTTATTTGCACACTAAGGAAATTGAAAAATACCGCGTTCAAATTTTTATACGTTTTCTAAAAATGTCTTTTTCAATTTCCTTAGTGTGCGAATAACACTATAAAAAAGTTAATAAAAAAATAGACAAATATCTGGGCTTAGATTTAGCCTTAGTTCTGATAACTTTATATTTAGAATTATCTATTGATAATAGACATATTAAATGTTAACTAAAAAAAAAATTAAAGACTAATTAGACGACTTACATGCGACGATTACATAAGGCGCGGCGTTGAGTTCCGCCACTCAACACAATGCCCCAAATTAGAAAGTGCAGAACGGAGTGTCTTGTCACTAGGTTCTTTCTGACTAACACGCTATGCGGGATAAAGGGTGAAGCTGTACATGCGATGGTTGTAGGTTTGATCATTAGTCGGCTGGTATCGCGACTATCATTTTACTTTGTTTTCACAAAATATTTACAATTATTTTACTAGACATTTAGTTTTTTTAGGTTTTAAGTCACAAAATCAAACGATCTTTATGATATAAAAACTTTTAATACCGAGTACATTTCATTTAACTGTCATGTAACAGTTGGACTAAAGTTTTGTAATGATGTTATATTTTTTGAGCTTAAAGAAAGCATCGAGTTACTAAAAGTTCTTTTATTTGAATCCTCTCTTTGAGTTTCAGCTTGGACAGTGCACTTCATCAACTAGTTTCCTGTGAAATAGAATTTAAACTTTGCCGTAAAGGCTAGAAAGAAACTCAGTCAAAAGTCACAAGGAAAAAAAACTGTCATTTTGAAGGCGACGCCACTTCCCCTTTACTTATTCAAAAAAGGTTTGACTACAAAATGTATATATTTTTAAGTTTTATATGATTTAAATATAGTAAGTATATTTAGTTCAAGGTGTACGTATAGAACTAAATTAGTTATTCGTTCTTTCGTCGAAAAATATCTAATGAAAGTTGAGGTCGTCATAGCGCAGTAGGAAAGCGGCTGATTATAAACAAGATTGTTTGTGGGTTCGATTCTCAGTCAAGGGAATAATTATATTTAAAAAATATTTTCATTTCTCCGCTCTGGTATCTAAGACAAAGCCAGGCGTTGAGTTCTGCCACTCAACACGCATTGTTTCGATTTTAATCAAAGAGGACAACGGAGTGTCTTGACTCTAGGTTCTCTCCGACTACCCTGCTAAGTGATAATATTAAATGTGAGATATTGTTTACTCAAAATGTACTAAACTCAACAAAATACCAAAAATTGCCTGTTTTTCTTTTACTTGTTCAAGATATAATTGATAATGTTATACATAATGAAAAATTTTTTTTACTAAGACATGACTCGACTGCTCTTAAAAACGTATCTCATTAGTTAATTCACATTTTATACTATATACATATGTAACGAACATACGTACATAATTACCATGTTAGTAATGTTAAATAAATTATGGATATATATATAAAAAAATATATATAAATAAAAAAAGATATATATATAAAAAAAAGAAAATTTGATCCTCTAAACACCACGCCTCACAACTTTATATGAAATTCCTCAAAGGTATATACATATTATATCAATAACATATATTTAAAAACATATAAAAATTTGAACGCAGCGGGATATGAATCCGCGCCTTTTGCGTCTTGAACGGTTTTCAAGAGGCGCGCAAGAGGCGATGTTTTTCAATTTCCTAAGTGTACGCATAACACTTTAAAAAAATATTAAAAATATATAATAACACTTAAATTAAACACACTAGCTCTAGTATTAGCGTAGCAATTGGCTACATTCTCTCCAGCTGTAGGGTTTTGTCTACACGCGGTAACGATATGTACTATAGCGATAACACGATGTCGTCCTTTCCTACCAATGTCCAACATAACTACGCGTTAGTATGCACATGTTGCTGATAGCTTGTACCTACATGCTAGCGCTTCTAGAGATTAGTTCTGAAATCTAGATCGGGCTAATCTTTTTATATCAGATTTAACGAAAATATTAATTAATTTCGTACAAGTTGTTTCAAATATGATGATAAATAATTGTAAACAAATTATCAAATTAGTAGAGTTTTGATTGTTATTTTGCATGAAAGAGCAGCTTCCAGTCCAGCAGCAGCAAAAGAGAACCTACTGTTCATTTATTTTGTTAACCGTTTTCCGTTCTAATACTGGAAATTAGGCGTGTTGAGTGGCGGAACTTAACTGCGCTTTGTCTTACCAAAGCGGTGATATGAAAATAATTTAAATATAATAATTCCTCGTAGTAATTATACTGAAAACCAATAGTGTTTACAGGAAATCGCTGGCCAACTGCGCTACTATAATCTCATTTAAATTCCTGGAAAAACAAATAAAAAATTGGAAAATGTAGTCATTCCAATACCCTCAAGTATCTATATATACAATTTCATCACAATCAGTTCAGCGGTTTGGCCATGTTGACACACAGAGTTACTTTCGCATTTATAATATTAATAAGTATGTATAATTAAAGATATATAAAGTATAAAGAAAACCACCCCACATCATCTCTAAGTAACTCAAAATTATTTGACAATACGAATTAAACATTCATCTAGTGAAAATTTCAAATTCTGTACACTAAAACTTTAACTAATTTCCACGGAATTACGCAGGTGTATCCAAAACCACTCTTGATTACAAGATACTGTTGAGCCTATTTATTTCAAGTTAAACATTGCTCTATAGTTTGATATTCTGATTAATGTAATCATAGCGATACCGCAGTTTCGCTCACTTAATTGAAACATAAATAGCGAGGTGTGATTGGTCGGTCGAGATTAAGCTCGTGGTACAGACAAAGGGAGAATTATAAAACTGTTAAGGACAGCGCTGATATGTTATATTTTTTTCTGTTCGAATACATGAACAATGTTGTTATCATGAGATATTTCTCGTTTCAACTATTTTTTTCAACGCCTTTTTGGCTCGGACACGATAGTTGATGATTTGAAATCCGCTTTAAGAAAAAACGGAGGTGTGTGTCTTACTAAGCCTGAATAAGTATTGGATTGTTCAGACAAAGGTGGAATTATAAATCTGTTAAGGACAGTGCATTAGCACTCTGTTGTTAAAATTTTGTTTAAATATAGGAGCTGTGTGGTTGTTAAATAAACCCAATCTAAAAGTATTTAATGTAAAAACAGCCCTAACATTTTAAAATAAAATCTCAAACAAAAAATCCCAAAAAGTGTAAATTTAAAAACACATTTTTAGAAAACGTATAAAATATTTTCACTTAAACTAATATAAAAAAATCAGGGAACACCCACAGAAACAGAACTACCTGTTTTAATGGTCCGAAACAGATTTTAGTACAGATTTGGCGAAAAACATTGGCGAAAGCTTAACATTTCTGGCCTGAAACCTCCATGTAATTGCAGCTTACTCTATTTTATTACTCCGACAACCGTTGCCCGAGTCTAATACCCCTGTATAAATGGTCGGTAGTGTCGAAGATGGTCGTTCTCAGGCATTCTTGCTTAAAAGCCTACGTTACCCTTTAAGGTTTAACAAGCGAATTCTTACAGAAATACTGACGGTGTTGATCAGGCATGTGTAATTTTATAAGATTTTGTGAACTTTTCATTTTCTATATGACTGTAAATGCGATGGTGTTATTTAAATTATTTTCTTTTGCCTTTTTCTTTTGGTGTGATAATTGAAAAAGTGGACACACGTTTTTATACTAAGTTTGCGTGAAGCTAAAAACATATTATATATTTAATATTTTTATACGTTTTCTAAACATGTTATTCAATTTCCTAAGTGTGTGATTAACACGTTAAAGTGTTAAAAATATCTCTCTTGCTAAACGATTGTTAATAGAATAAGCTTTGGGTAGCAGAAATTCTCTACAGAGATGCTTGCAACAAAAAAAGAATTTCGACGCAGCTGGATGTGGAACGCATGGCTTAGCGTCCAGAGCGCTTGGACGATTTCCAAGAGGCGCGGGTTCGAATCCCGCTGCGTTTAAATTTTTATACGTTTTCTAAATATTTTCTCTTAATATTATGTTCAATTAATAATATCTGATGTGTGATATGTGCATTGCTAGGAGGAGGTATTATGGGAGGGAAAACAATAAAAAAATATTTTACATTAAAGCTACTGCTTTTTGGAGAACAGAGTTTTCTCTACTTATCCCTTATTAAGAAAGACTAGCTGTGCCCTCGACTTCCTCCGCGTGGAATTTTAAAATAAAAGTAGTCTAAGTTACTCCATTTTATATTATCCAATTGCAAGTGAAAGTGAAAATTAAAATTAGTCCAGCCGTTCAAGAGATTAGCCGTAACAAACAGACAGACAGACAAAATTGTAAAAAATATCATTTTGGTATATGTACCATGTAAACATACATATTCATAAAGTAAAAGTGGTTATTTTAATATTACAGACAGATATTCCAATTTTATTGATTTTTACAGATATGTTTAATTTAAGTATTTAATAAGTCTCCTTGACGCTTTAAATACCCAGCACTTAGCGTTGCCTAAGCGACGTGTATGTCAAACATATCGTAGAGTTTCTTTTATTAATTTAATAATTCCTTATTATTATAAAAAATATTAGCTGTCTGCGCTCGTTCTCTATAAAACTATAATTGTGCCAAATTTCATACTCCGTCCGCAAATCCGTCCTTCTGTAATTTTTGTAAAAAGGACTCAGTACTCCTTTTGTCTTTGTTTCACGTATTATTATAACGTTATTACAACTTTTCTTCTAAATCAAACAGAACTTTCAATTTATTTGAAGCTCACGTGCAGTTTCAAAAAAACGTAAGTGATAACCTCGTTCTAGAATGTAGTTAAAAAAAAACACACAGAATTCGAAACCTGCGCTTTGTACTTGTTTCATTCAATTTTCGTTAAAAAACGATAAAAGGAATGCCATAGCTGAAAGTGCACAGTGAACCAAAAATGAAATTTAAATGTGTTTCCATTATAGCCCTTATATCTCTACTAATAAGATTGAAAGCTTCAATTTGTCCTATGTTACCAGGAACGAGTGTTTCTTGTGGTTCCCATTCTTAGCTTTTGTATGAAGTTGTAGTTTATATGCTTCTAAAAACTAAGTTAATTGGAATCTTTTAAACTTTAGTCTGGCAATAAAGGGGAGGCCTTGCTAGACACTGGTACGGATTTCCACTGAGCCCTGAGATATATCCGCTTTAAGTACAAGCTTAGGCGGAAGTTCGCTTCCCTAATTAAGGTATAAACCATATTCTTAAAGACCGGGAACCGGTCGTAACTTATCCACACTAATTAGAATGTAATTTCGTTTTCGCTTATCATTTTACTTTAGTATTGTATTATTCAAACAAGTTGCAATATACTAAGGAAGATTATCACAGCGCTTTTAAATATCTCTTAGAGCTTTAAAATAGATTCATTTATTCACGCAGCGTATACAAATAACTAATACAGAACGGTTCGACAAACGTTTATTTATTCGAATTTCGGTCTGCAATAACTGCCTCTTGTATTATTCATCGTCCAATTATAGTAAAAGGAGTTTTCTGTTTCTTCCGGCGCACTTCGCAGGGGTCGCTTCAAGTAGGCTTGTTTAGTTCGACAATTGCTTCTACCTTTATTTTCATTATTTAATACGAGATCAAACGTGAATTTATTTCTAAAGACTATCCTATTATGTGGACCTTTTCGATTACTTGGGTTTTTGTGTTTCGTTAATTTCTTTTGACCTATTATAATGTAGAGGATCTATTCTATTATGTAGGAAGTTGATTTGTTGAATTTCATCTATAGATATATTTAAAGGAAGCGTGTAATGAATCGTATAAGTGCATTGCTTTAATCAAATCTGTCGCTTTCTGTTCAAATTAATAAATATTGAAGTGAGTCCGTCATTCATAGTTTTTTAAAATGGTATTCGCGAAATAAGTTCTTTGATTTTCACAATTATTACACATTTTAAAATGAAACTATTTTTAACCGGATTAATCGGAACCAGAAGTTAGAGATTCTAAAATGTATTTTCGAATACCAATATAATACCCGATTAATCCGGTTAAAAATAGTTTATTTTCAAAATATTCACGAAATGTAACAAGCGTATACGAATTTCCACGTACTTGCAGCTCGAGAAGAACTTAATTAAGAAGAGTCTTTGAACGGTTGCCAAGGGGAGCAGGTTCGTATCCTGTGACGTTTAAAATTTTAAAACTTCAACACTTTTATTGCTATGGTTGATGAGTTGATGTTTCATAATTATGGGTTGAACTTCTATTTTTTTTTAGCTTACACTTTTCCTGCAGGATGGTCAGAGAAAACCTAGTATCAAGATACTCCATTCTCTACTTGACTTGGAACTCAAACCTATGTGTTTTCTTGTTCACCAGAGAGGAAAAATAATTTATTTATGATCTTACCTCTAAGTGGCAATCGAACCTATAACCTGTCTTCCTGCCCTAGGATAGCCTCAAGTTTCTATTTAGTACTAAGTAAAAAGAAATTCACGAATTCATTGAAAGTCACGTTCTTCTAACTGCTTCTTGCTTACTTTTGCACTTTACATATAATTTTTCAGTTTCAAGCTTTTCCTGCATAGCGCATATATAGTTTCAGTACATTTAATATATATTGAGCTAGAAAACCTTATAATAATAGTTTCTTAGTTATATATATGGATCATTCAAGTGCCATCAAATGTTATTCACTTACGCTTATTAACAACGTAAAGCCAGTAAAACCACAGGGATGCTCCATATATTAAATATTAAATACTAGTAAAAGCTATAGACTTTTTTCGATTCGAAATATTATTATATAAATATATTTTGCATTGTTATTATCACATTTGATAAAAATTAAATAAACAACCATTCCCCCGTGTAGGAATCGAAGCCACAATTATCCATGTACAGGCAGATAGTCATCCACTGCGCTACGTGGCTTTTTTTATTATTTATAGAAAATTTATGAAATAGTACAGCGTTCAATTTAGGATACGTTCTTATTTGAAAATAATTTTCGGTCATATGTCCAGATTGGGCGGTAAGCGTAAGATCAAACTATCTTCTCATTAGTGTTATTGTTTCGAAATTTGTTTTTTTTTTCAGTTACACGCCTTTTCCCTCTTAGCTAGGCAGGTAGTGAGAACCTAGTAACCCGTATCTGAGACATTGCGTGTTGAGTGGCCATTGTAATTCCATACGTTGTCTAGTCACTAGAGTGGAGTTCCCCCGAGTGGGAATCGCACCCACGACCGTCGCGCACACAGTCTGCCTACAAATGGTCACACGGTCATAAATAAAGATATAAATATTACATATATTAAATTAATTAAATCAAAAAAACATATATTTTACAAACCATAGATTGTTCGATTAGTTGAAGATGATTTAATAAATTTACACGCACAAACGCTTTTGCATTTTAACATTTAATTAACACATTTCATTTTTCTAAGAAACAAATAAATACTTTTATACGATCATTCTTAATTTTTTTTTATTATATTTCAATATGAACGACATTTAATTACACGTAAACAAAATAACTTTCATATTGAAATACAACAGGTCTTTGTAGGCTACCTACAGTACATTGTCTACGAAATACTCGTAGCGGGATTAGGGAGGCCTTTTAAGCCCCAATTAAAAAGAAGGAGGCTTATTCAAAAACTGGAAGTAGTTTCCACTTACTCGTTGAATATTAAATAATAATAGATTAATTGAATAAAGTTTTACTTTAATATTTATTGAATTGAAATTGTATAAAAAGAAGTTTGTTTTTTCGTTTTCGATTCCCAAACAGTACCTCAGATAAAGCCGGGCGTTGAGTAATGCTGCTTAACACGCAATAGCTCGAGTTTGTTCTCTCTGACACCACGCTGTGCGGGAAAAAGCGTGAAGCGTGTATTTTTTATAACAGAGATAAGTTGGCAAAGCGATATATTACTACACTGATTTAATAAATTTAAACCTGAATATTCACTAAACGCACTAAGAAGATTATTTAGAAGAATTACAAAGTAATAAAACTCCTAGGTTGAGTGGAAATAAAGAAAAGGTTATAATTCTTTTAACTGTATTTACGCCATCGTGGCATAGGCCAGAAAGGTTGTTTAATTTGTGATTGTTATACATTTGATATCCAGTCAGAGTATATTTATACCTTATATTTTCATATTTATGTAAACATTTTTGTTTTTCAGGTATAATAGTGTTGGAGGATTTCGTCACTAACACATCGTAACAAGCAAAATACTGGATATATGTATTAAGGTAAAATTTCAAATGTACTTATAGCGGCATCGATGCTAAATTTCATAGAATTGCTTAATATAAATTATTATAATATTCATTACATTAGTAAAATTCGATTCCAGTCAATTTATACTAATTTAATTTGCTTCTCATGTCTCGTTACTTAAGTTACTACAAACCACACCAAAATCTAAGTGTCTATAACGAACGAATGTACATTTTAGACTTAGAAGAATATACGAGTGTCCTTAAAAGGACTAATTAATTAATATTCCAAAAGTCATTCAGCCGCTGTGTCAGGACGCCGGTGTATTTACGACGTTTGTCATAATATAAATTGATTACGCTGAGCTCTCTAATAAATGTAAAATTTTCGAATCCATTAAGGCAAAGTTTTGATATTAGCACGCACCTTAATTTTGTTGATGGAAAACTTAACTTGGCCTAAAGTCCTTATGGAGAAAAGGAGTTTTTTTAAAATCCCTCGTCTGCAGAGTTAAAGGAGCTAATGAAGAGAGAACTCAATTTCCTCGGGCGTCGTAGCAGGTAAAGAATTTTCTAAGGTCTTATTCTGACTTGTAGTTGTTTGAAACTAATTTATTATACTGTATTTCGGTTGGAATGCTATTCGAAATAATTTTGTCGCTCATTTGCCGTCTTCGGGATTATAATTATATTGGCATATATGTAACTTATAAAGGAGAGAGGAAATGTAATGTTTCAAAATTATTTAACTTGATTTTTCATAATATTTTCTTAAAATTAAAATAAAAAGTCTTCATCGTCTTTAAATAAATACATACCATAGATGCTTTGACTAGTTGACGATGACTTGTTATACCAAATTATACCTGAACTAAAAATCAACATCATTCAAGCGTTTCTTAGCACATTGGATTATTATAATTTTGCTGTATACTTGTATATTTTTATTATGCCATTTAATGACCATAACTAATAAGATGCCTGTGCCCATAGACCTCCGTAAAGTGTTCGAAACGTCCGATTTGACAAAACGAATTCGCAGATATCAAAAATATACACGATTAGCCGGTTTTTATATAGTGTAAAACTGTAAAAATAGCTCAAAATATTTTACGATCTTAAGACAAATAGCTATCATTCTAACATCACCTTAACGTACAAAAGTGTCGGAGCGGAGTATTATTGATTCATTCGGAAGCAATTTTCAAGCTGCAGGCATTGCGGGAATGGTGGCAGCGAACGCTCCTCGTATAATTATGTTTTTGTTTATTTTAAAAATGACTGCCTTGTTAACCGCAGATGTAGCTCAGGAGATTAAAATGTACATTTTACTTTTAAACCTTTACTTTTTTTTCATTTATAATAGTAATTTCGTTATTGTTTCAATTGTTGGACTTATAATTTTAATTATTTATTAAATTAGACTTTTACTTTGTTGTGTTCGGTTCAATGCTTTTTCCCACATAGAGTAGTCAAAACACTTCGTTTTCTACTTTCGATCTGAATTCGAGACATAGCGTGTTGAGTGGTGGACCTCAACTGAGACTGAAAAACGATGGAAAAAATATTGATATGTACTATTTAAAAAATTTGATTATGTTTTTTTCAATGAGTTTATGTTATTTTTTTAAAAAAAAAGTATTTGGTACGGTTAAAGTGCGAGTCCTACAAGAAGATGTAAGATTTATGAGAATATATCAAAATATCTTAATATTAAAAAAATAAGTGCCATTAAAGCCATCGTGGCGCAGTGGGACGACTGTAAACACGATGGTTGCGGGCTTAAATCCACTCGGGGCAATGCTTATATTAAATTTAACGAAACGAAACGAAACGAGGCGTTAAGCTAAAGTGGAGAACGGAGTACCTTGACACCAGATTCTCTCTGCCTACCTAAGCTATGAGGGAAAAGTAAAAGAAAAATTAAAAACATTAATTTTAATCATTTTTAAGTATTATTCACACATTTAGATAAAAGAAAAACATTTTTACGCAGCAAGATTTGAACCCGCGCCTCATGAAAACTGTCCAACCGCTCTGACAGCTAAGTCAGTCCTATTATTTTAATTTACTGTAGTTAACGTATATACTCGTAAACAACACTTTTGCCCTATTTCTAAATACAAATTAAAAACGCCTGATATTATCAAAACAATTATATGTCAACACACCTACAATGTGCGCTAGTACAAAATAAACTTAGGATAAAGTGGTCCGTACCGTAGCAAAGAATAATCATGGCGAAATATTACGCGTTTCGTTAAATCTCGGATGACGGGCCCGGATTATTATTATATCTTTTACCCCGATTGCTGTAGTAGAAATAATAGGTTGCGTATTTCTTCTCCCTAGCGAGACCGTTGAGCGATGGAGGCTCGTTCCGTTGAGTTTTTTACGAGAGACCACGGTAAATCATAGCAGTTAAGTTTAAATGACTATAGATATTTCTATATTATCCTCATATTTTCTTTTATGAGGCCATTGTGGCGCAGTGGGGCAGCATCTGCAAACGTGATTGGTTGTGAGTTCGATCGCCATTCGGAGGAATGATTGTATTTCAATTATTTTTACTTTAGCGCTCTAGTACAAGAAAAATAGCGGCGTTGATGTCCAATGAATTATGTCAATAAGCAATGTCTCGTATTCAGGGGAAAAGTGGAGAACGGAGTGTCTTGACACTAGGTTCTCTCTGACTCTCGGCTATGTAGGAAAAATCGCGAAAGCTGGTTATATATATTTCAATATATATTCTTTTCTTTTTTTTTATATTGGTATATTTTACTTTTATATTTCAAACGGCGGTCATCACTTATGGACATATTGGGTAATTTTTTACAATTGAACGCTCGTCCAGTGATTTCGTTGACGCTCCGTTGGGTTTCTATATTTACGTATGAATACGTATATATTTTATTGTGTTCTCCACTAAAACGAATGAAGGTGAGTGAAGGACGATGGACAAATACTTTGCCAAAATACTTTGGGTGGGTCTAAAAGAAGACCTTCTTAATCTAATCATATATATACAAAAAGTGAAACAAATCTCATCAGTAGTTTAGGCGCAGGATTATTGTTTCCTCTTTACGATTTTTACCTATACTGTGTTATAAGTGACGTAGTCATTATTGAACACCAATGACGTAAATATCTAGTGCTACTACATTACCAAGCTTAAAAGTATATATATAAGTTAAATCTATAATCAAATACGCAAATATTTACTGAGCTATTTTAGACAATATTAATTCCTAACATTTGGCGAATAACCATGATATCCCACAAACTATTTGTGAAATGAGGCAATATTTGATAAATATTATTGTAATTTCAAGCTCATAATATACTCACCTTATAAATTAATCAATTATATAGTATTATTAACAAAGTAGTTTAGATGATTAGTTAAATCGGCCGTCGTGGCGCAGTGAGACGGCGTCTGACTGTAACCGTTATTGGTTGTGGGTTCGAACCCCTTTGGAAGAATGATTATAATTTATTATTTTCATTTCTCCGCTCTGGGAAGACAAAGCACGGCGTTGAGTTCCTACATTCAACACGCAATGTCTCGAATTGACCATCCTGCTATGAGCGAAAAAGCCTGAAGTTGTATTTAGCTAAAGTATAGCTAATAATACGTTAAAACTAGGTACTTGGATATATATTTCTTTGAGTAAGTTGATCAATGATTCTGTGAAATATTCGCTGCTTTCGAATTTACAACGCCGAGTGGTGTTTCGCTTAGTATTTCTAGACCGGGGTTTTGATAATATGTATTATTTTTAGTATTAAAATGTATTTGAATTATGTAATAAAACCTGCAACCATTGCGTTTAATCTAACACAGTTCCACCATAGTAAGATACATCAACAAAAAATTTTACTTATCAAGGGCTCATCAGACCCTATTTTGTGTCAACTTAAAAAAGCTAGCAAACTATCGTTAAACTGGCGTTTTGCTATATAAAGTTAAGTCAATACTGAAAAATTGCACTTAGCGAGTTAATCCTCTTTAAAACATCGCCCCCCATTGTGTACCTGCATAAAAAACTAACATTAAATGACACGAACCGCTTAGTTGCTACCTCATTAATTTTCATCTTTCTCCACCTCATAATTTATCCTCGAACGCTCCCATACTTGATAAGGGTCCCTTTACACTTTTTATTAAATCTCAACCAAGTCGCTGGAGTGTCGACAACTGATAGCGGCTGTTTATTTATAAAACAACGGCTTTTCCGCTCAGTATCACTTTTTTTTCCACTCTATTGTACAGTGTGCGTCGGATTTTATTTCGCGCCTAAGGTTTATTTTAATTTAATTCAAACGCGGAGACGCCTCCAGGCTTGATGTCAAATTCACAAATGCTTATTAGCTACAGTCTACAAGTGGTCTTTCGGGCTTTTATTTATTAGATAATGTACTGAAAGGACTATCGCTGAGTTTTATTTAAATGCTTGCTTAAGAAAGAACGTTGTTAAGATTATTTTCAGAGTTTCTTTAATAGCTTTGTTGTGCGAATTATATTATTCAATTTTTAAATTAATTGTCAGCTTTACTTTTTTCCCACCTAGCAGGGTATTCAGAGAGAATCTAGTGTCACTCCTCAAAAGACACTCTGTTCTTCACTTTCCGCGCGCATTTGAGACGTCGCGTGTTGGGTAGCGGACCTCACCGCCGCTCTTTGTCTTGTTCATCAGAGCGGAAAAAAAAGAAATTAAACTATGATCATTTCACCGAGTGGGAGTCAAACCCACAACCCACTGCTCCACTTATTAGTTTTAACTTATTTTCTTAGTTATAAATAAATAAATAATTAAATTTATAATTGACTTATTAGGACTGGCCATTACCGTCCTATAATGCTAAGCAGTAAGCAGTGCTCAAACAGCGCAGATTCGAGGGCTCTCTTGTTATTCTATGCAAATGACCGCCACTGAAAGTGTAAAGGTGTGTTTATAAAGTTCATCAGGTAGCTTTAATGTGGTTTTGATTATTCCTGTATTTCTTCTTAATTTAGACTAATATTGTATCCATTTGTGGCGTAAAACAAATTTAATGATACGTCGATAAACGCCGTATTTCGCTTTCCATCTAAATTCAGTGGAACTCAACGCCACCTTTTCTCTTGCTAGAGCTTGGAATTAGAAATAATTTAAATCTAATTATTCATCTGGCTGTCGAACCCACAACCATCGCTCTTCATTTATTGCTTTACCACTGAGCTACGATGGGCTAGCTTTCATAATAATTAAATTAATTATATTTTAATTTACATCTATATCTATGGTTCGTTTTTTCTTTCAACTTAGTAATATTACTAACTCTTTGCTTGTTATAAAAAAAACAAATACTATTAAGTATCTTATATATTAATATATATTATTATAAAGCAATTAAAAGATAAAAAAAAATAATAATAATATTTTATTAACAATTCACTGAAAGAATTTAATCTTGTGAATGTGCCTTTTTACGAATTGGGAGATGCAACTTTTTATACAAACAAACTTAAGTTATTCAAGTGCGCCTTTGCATAGGAACTTGTATAGAAACGGTTAAATGCAGACGTTAGGTACGCTATTTCCACGGAACCGCCCACCTGAATTTGTATTTTTAACCGGTAAAGTTAAAAAGTAACCGTATACGCTCAGTATACTGAGCCAATACCACCTCTATTCTTTGTGTCATAATATTACTTTTAACCGCAACTGTAGGTATTTGAATGTAACTCGACAATTAAGGTTTTCATTTCGCTAGCGCTGCGACCAATTTTCGTAATCCAGCGGAAATAAAATTGTGGAGATGATCGCTGAAATGTAGTGGTATTATAATATTTTGTTATTCCTCAGCCACTCTCAGATTTGTCAATTAAGCTTGATTGATGTTAACTATAATATAGATCATATATTATCAAAGAAAAAATCGGATAGGAATGAATCGGAAAGAAGGGCTTTAGTCAGCGAGATTATTGCCTTGTTCATTCTGGCTACTTAGTAATTGCTTTTTTTTCTTTCTTTCTACTTCTTACCCGCATAGCTTTCTCCATTTTCCACCTAAATACAAAATATTGCGAGTTGAGTGGCGAAAATCAACTTGTCACTAGAGCAGAAAAATGAAGATAATTTCAATGTCATCATTTTCCCCGTGCGGGAACTAAGTTTACAACCATTGTATACAGTCCGATGCTGTTCCACTGCACAATAGTCAAGCAATTATTCAGTTTTTCTTTCAAAATGGACATTAGCTTGGTTTTAAACTTGAAGTATACTTTTTCAATAATAAAATTCATTATATACTCTTGTATATTTTCTTTAGATTTATTTTTATTCACATCAGATTCATTTTGAGCCCTTATTTTACATCTCATAGTGGAAAATATCATCCATTTTTATTTTCCTGGGCGTAACCTCCGTTATTTGGACAAAGTTGTTCGATAGGCAAAGTTCCTATGTAAAGTTAGTTCGACAATGTATAAACTTACCTCAAAGTGTCTCTGGCAGACCGCCAATAGCTTCATCCAATACTTCATCCACCTTCAGTAAATCAGCTCCGCAAACAAACAAGGGGTGATTAAGCCTCCACATCAATTTTTAGGTCCACCCTGCCTCCATTTTGCACCCTGTTTTTTTTGTCGCCGTAACGAACCATTTGACAAACATTTCCTTTTCCCATTTCCTCCAGACTATTTCTTTAGTAATAAAGTGGGCTATTAATGTAGGCCTACGTCGTAAACAATTAAGATAGGAAAGAAATTTGTTCGTGTTTGCTTCTTCGGCCAAAATTGAGTTGGTAGACTAATCTGCGATGTAATTAACTTGGTACTAATAGTCTTAAATATAGTGTCACATGTATAGATTACTTTTCAACTTTTATTTTTCTTTTTTATTTAAAAACGTTTTTTATCAGCATGACGCGTTTTCCTGCTTAACAGGGTAGGGCAGGGATAACCTAGAGTCTTGAGTGTTGACCTCATTTTGTCTTGTTCACCAGAGCGGAAAAATGTAAGTAATTAACTTATGATCAAATATATTTAAATGTTATTCTCACACTTAAAACAAAACAAAGTTGCCAACAAGAAATGTAAGATGTAATAAACGTATAAGAATTTTAACGTAGCCGGCTGCAGAACGCAGGCTTAGCGGTCAGAGCGCTTGGACGGTTTCCAAGAGGCGCAGGTTCGAATCCTGCTGCGTACAATTTTTTATATTTTTTTCTACAAATTACTTTTTAAACTTTGATCATTACCCCGTGTGGGAACCGAATCCACAACCAATCGCCATGACAATCAGACGCTGTCCCAATAACATTGTTTATTATTGTGACGAGCTTTTAACAACGTAGATTTGAAACTTTCGTTCAATGAGATATTTTGATATTATAATGATACTAATGATATTTTTACTTAAGTAGTATAGAAAGAGAATAAAAACGAACTTTTTTTGTGAAACACAGCGAACAATATTGCAAAAGCCGAGAATCTAAATGAAAAAAAATCAGAAGTCATAAAATAAAGCTAAGGAAGAAGTCCGGGACTCGTATTGTCTTGGGACTCGCATGAATTTAATCAGCTTGAACAAGGTGTAGAATAAAACATTCCTTGGGAACAAAGTGGATTGAGCCGGACTTACAGACGATTTTGTTGAAATGCGGTGACTGTTGGTTTAAATGTACTCTTCGGTTCGTTTCTATAGTGTTAGAAATCAATGCGATGGATTTGCTTTGTTACGTTTAGAAGAAGTTTAGTTTAAATGATAAACGTCTGCTTGGAATTTTATAAGCTTCATTTTTCGTTACACGTCTTTCTTGTCAAATAGAAAGTATCTACTTATAGAATGTCGGAATTCAATGCTACAGTTTGTGTATAACACACCAATTGCATCAATTAGTTACCAAATATTTAATACGGTATTTACAATTAATGTGTAATTTTACAAAGCAACAATAAGTTAAATTTAGAAAAAGCCTTTTTACAAAAATATAAGTCTCAGACATCATCATATCGTACATTTAGAGAAAAAATATATCGAAAAGCTTAATGAAATTTTAATATTACATCCACATTCGCATTTCCAATTTATGGTTCACATTTTTCGGATCGCTCGAACGAAATTACACAATACAACAATCAAATATAATCGACGTCGCGTTCCAGGTTAATGCGACACCGGTAAAGAATATAAAACGCGTATTATAAAAAAAAATTGGTTTAAAAATGTAGATTTATGCGAGACGATTCAAGGCATATTTAATATTGGCTAAGCGATGTTGGTCCAACAGCGCATAGATTGATCTAACGAGTGAATAATTACAAAATGATGGCCATTACGAATGCAAAAATGTGCCCTGGCGCATATGTAATGCCTGATGCTCCCACCGCTGGGGGGCTTCAAGTATGGTAATCGATTGTTGTGATGGGACGAAAGGTTAATGGATATAAATAAGCGGATTCTATTTACAGTAAGCGTTCAGATAGGATTGTGATTTAAGACCTATAAATTTTTATTTATTTAATAATTATAACGAATTGAGTCTGTAAATGCACATAGTATTTTTAGACAGGTGAGAAATTGTGAGCGGAACGGATCACCAGTTCTTTTTGTCTGCAAAAAAGTAAGGGTGCATATGTGAATACAATACATATTATAAGTATGAAATCAATATTGTAGTATTCGATGAATTGAAAAACATTCATATTTGAAGCTTTTTTTTGCTGATTGCCATAGAAATCAAAGGAAAATCTAGTTTCAAAACACACTTTCCGAGTAAAATCGACTACAAATAATATAAATTTAATCATTCATCTGACTGAGTATCGAACGCACAACCAATCACATAACACTCAAACACAATTCCACTGCACTACAACGGCCTGATTTTTACTTTGCATATATTTTAAATAAGTGAGTTATTTAAAATGAAATATTCTAATTAATGCATATGCAATAAAAGACAAAGATGTGGCATATTAGCATTTTATAACTATAGTATAGCATATACGCATATAATATACTAAGTATATACCCTCACGCCGCTCTTAAGCCCAGACCAAATACTGTAATGACTGGACCAACAGACATCTGCATACAGAGTACTCCCGACCTCACTGCGACTCACTGTGTTTGTCACGAAAATGGACTAGAATCTATTCAGTTTGTTCTTTTTTGTGGTATAATATATTCAAATAATTTCCCAACAAATATATGAGTGTAACTTTATGTGTTTATACATAGTATATAAGTTTTTACATAATTTTTTATTGTCTTTGAAACAATGAGAAGGATTTTAAAATTAAAATCATTGTCATTATTTTCTTGTAGCTTCACGCATATAGGCATATTTGCATAGGATATTCAGTGAGAACCTAGTGTCAAGAAACTCCAGGACGTTTCCACTGCAGGTTTTATTTAAATGTTTGATTATATTTTTAATTTTCAGTTACATTTATATGTAGCTTTGTTGTGGGAATTATAATATAAAATATAAGGGAAACCCAGCTCAAGCTGCAATTATTTTGTTATTTATTTTCGAAGTCAAATAAAATACAACTTACTTTACTTTACCAGGTTAGGTTTTAAGCTTTGACAAACCATACCGTATACTCGTTAATATAAAAAAAAATATGCTTATTGTTATATCGCAGCACTTTGTGAATCAACTGTGATAAAGTTGGGATGGATTGTTTTAAGTAATATATGAAAATAATACTTAAAGGCTGACTGTAAGTAAACACGACCTTTCTGAACTTCGCTGAATGATTATAATAATTAATAATTATTTTTTTTATCACCTCAATCTTGTAAGATAAGTTCCACATTCCAACAGGATATGTATCGAAATTGGGGTAAAACAAAGAAAAACAGAGAGTTTTAACACAAGTCTGCTCACTGAGAAATTGCGTGAATTTATTTGGATTATTTGTACCTTGGAATATTTAATTAGAAAAAAATATATTATTAATGAGTAAAGAGTAAAATAAATACAACCTAATACGCAAGGGCGGTACTCTGAGTGGTTACACAAGCATTGTGTACGCGGGGCTAGAGTGTATAAACACAATAATTAAGAGATTCCTCTGTAAAGCAACAGAAAACAAAGCGGCTCTAGACAAACATTCAACAATAACTTAATTAAAACTGCGACGTTTTGACGTTATATATGCATTTGGCTTTTTATTAGTACAAAATTGATAACTGTTTTATACTTGCTTCAGGTGATTTTGTTTTATATTTAGCTTTTTAGTTAATATATGAGCCAAATTGTGAAACTAAATAAACTAATTATTCTTATTGTTCATTTAAGCTTTGGTATATATTTCGTATGAATTGTTTTTTTAAAGTATTATTCGCATACTTAGGAAATTGGATAATAGATATTTAGAAAACGTATAGAAATTTGAACGCAGCTAACAGCAAATATAAGTTGTAATAATCGTATCGACGTAGCTGGACGTGGAATGCATGGCTTAGCGGTCAGCTAACGGTTTTCAAGAGGCGCGGGTTCAAATCCCGCTGTGTTCAATTTTTTATACGTTTTCTAAATATGTCTTGATATTTCCTTTGTTGTATTAGATTTTACATTTTCGCGCACTTTTTCAGATAGCTTAGTAACTGAGACGTCGGGAGAGGCGGAACTCACCGCCGCTTCGTTTTACCAGGACGGGGAGATGAAAATAATTTTATATATAATCATTCCCCGAAGATGGGACCGAGCCCACGACCTACGAGTATATAGGTGGCTGACGCTTTGTCACTGCAGCACGATCTATAACATAGAATTTTACAAAGAATATACTGTGTATAATTTGGTTATGAATGCAAATTTTTGAAACCAGCAGTTCGAACTTTTTACCTCACTTCACCAACCACCACAATAGTCCTTGGCCAATGACACTGCTAGTTAAAAATAATATCTATGTAAAAATATTGTAAAAATAATTTATTTAACATATTTTATTATACTTCTTTTCTCTAGATTCTCGCTTTTTCCTTAGCAGCATGGTAGACAGAAAAAACATAGTGTCAAGACCCTCCGTTTTTCACTTTTCGTTCAAATTTGAGACATTTTTGGTTGAGCGGCGGTACTAACCGCCGCTCTTCAAAATAAATAACAAAACTTAAAACAAAATAAATAAATAAATTTGACAAATTCAAAATAAATGAAGGCACAAAACAAGCTTACTTAAGCCTATTTCAACTTTTAATCACAATTACTAACAGTTTTTCTCAAATTTATGCATCCACGTGTTTGCTTGCCTAATTATTACCTGCAGGTTGCAAGGGGAGTTGATTTATGCCGAGGTACAGAGATAATTTTATGCAAGGCGCAGACCCGCCATTCAACGAAACCGGAGGCTAATTAGCCTTTGTTATTTTATGTTAATAAATTTCATCCCGATTACTGGAGAACATTTAGTCGGCTTGGTGGTCTCGTCAAGATTTTGTTTTAGGTGCCTGTTTTCTGGTATATCAAATTACTGTGTGTTTCTTCATACTTTCTATATTGAGATTGTATTTATAATTTTGTTACATTACAAGAAACAGTTTTGATGATTGAAAATTAGTAAGAAAATTTACTTTTAAAACTCCATAGAATAAAGACAGTGTGAACAAATTTAGTTTGAACCTGCGACTTGGATGATGGATGGATGGATACTTCAAAGCGTTCTGTACCGCTCTGTGCTATATATTGCGGTATTACTTTCAATCAAATATTTAAAATATTATTACCGTTTAATATACGGCTAAAACATTTTTAGGTTCTACCTTCAGTTTGTTATACGTTTTCCAAAAATGGTTGTAGTATTTTTGTGTTCGTTTTAATCGTTGCACAGTGGGACAGCTTTTGGCTGTAAGTGTAATAATATGGCTGTGGGTTCCAACAACGTTACTCGTCAAATTATGTAAGACAAAGAGCCATTAAGCCATTTTTTTATTTTGATTTTTACTTATATTTTTGCTTCACATTTGACATTTAGGTATGTCAAAGCTTTACCTTTATAACGAATATTTAAATACAACCTTCTTCCATAATCATATTCAACTTACAGACTAGCTAGAGCTCGTCTATTTTTCTGTATCGATTGTCAGCAACAGTCGATCCGCTCGGCAAGAGATGCCCACATAGATATGTAAATGTTTTCAATAAGGGGAGAGGTACGACTTGTGACATACGGATATATGGCGTGAATATTCGTTATATTGTATAAATTGTAGGCTACGGCTGCGCTCTGCCATCTTCCGAATAACGAATGATAAAGGTGTTTGTAAAACTCGTTCTAGCTCGCTAAGGAAATTATTATGAGATCAGTTTGTATATTATATATATGAATATGTTATACTTCTATCAATTAATCTAAATCATTTTTAAACAAATGACTAAGGACATATACAAGTTAAAATGTGCTTATATATTTGTAGTAGTGTAATGCCAGTTAAGGGCTAGTCGACACTTTGATAATCACTCTGATACTTTGATAATCGAAAATATATCGTAGCGCTTAGTATTTCTATTTCCTTTAAGCAATAAGGGAAAAATAAAATAAGTTTCAAATGAGAAACAACAGCCAAATTTTAGTTTAACACCGCATTTAATTTTAAAGTAAAACAAATGTTAGAACAGGTCGCTAACTCGTTTGTTTATAATAATAGCCGCGCCATGCCTCCACCATGTGGTACCGTGCCGTTAGATACGAGCACACGTAAACGAGAACGAGTGCGACTTAACACAATTGTTTGATCAAAATGATAAATAATTTTTAAAAGCTCTGTTTAAATGTAAGCTTTTATTCTCTTCGTTTTAATTAATTTGTAAATGTTTGTTTTTATAAAGCTCTGTATTGTTCAATTTTAGATTTTAGTATAGAGAAACGGAACGACTTAGCATTCCATGGATTCACCTTGCAGATGCTGGGTCCATCGCGTTCAAGAAACATGAGATCGTAGCAGTCCCGAACACTACTCCGAGCTTGTGTTGCAAACCAAGTGTAGGGGCCTACGGGGCCTGTAAAATTCGCATATCTACTTGTTTATCGCTGTCTTAGCCCCTTTTGTATATCTTTTCAAGATTAGTAGATTTTTCCAAAAATTTAGTTAGGTGGATAGAAGTCCGCTTTTGAAACACGTGCTCGAAATGAACTGACAATAGTTCTAGACAGGCCGAGATATTTACAGTCTACAAATTGTAAAGAGACTTAATAATCACTTAATTTTGAAAATATTGTACTTTATATTTTGAACATAACACATGATTAAAATTTCCACAGAAATATCAACACTGGACGGAACTGTAAATCTGACAATACTGTATTTAGGAGTCCGTTCTCCAATATCAATATCCAGTAAGAATCGCTTTGATCAAACAGACGGTAGGTTCCATGTTGATCTTGTAAGTTTTGAATGGGTCCAATTTAGGTCAATTTCTTTACGGAAGGCTCGGGACGCATCCCCGCCCTGATTTGCTGGGATGAACTTTTATTGACATACTTGTCCTATCCGGGGGGTTCTTGGCTCGTTTCGGATACGCATACTTATATAACGCTCACAAATTAACACACTTTCCAAAATTTAACACACTTTAAAGTATACTTTTGAAGCATTTTTGTTGTAAGAAATCCAATTTGATTTAACTTCGCTTACATCCAACAGTATCTAGTCATTTTAAGTAATTTCATATAGTAAATATCAAATGAAATAAAATAATATATTTAAATATTATTTAGAGCACTTGGAAAATAGTAAATAATATAAAGTATGAAACCTTATTACATAAGATATAAATTTTCGTACACACGCAAAATCATCCACTTAGCTGGTGCGTGTAAACAAATGAGCTCATAAACTACGCATACAAACCCCTCACACTTTATAACGTGATTACAGCACGTACTCTGATTCCTAAACAAATATACAACCTTATCGCTGCGTCTTCATTTTAAAATGGCGCCCGAAGTGGGACCTCTTTAACTCTATACTCTTTAACTCTGTGGTTATATTTTTTTTTTTAATATATTTTCTTGATTTACTTATTTATAGATAAGCAGCGGCGACATTAAGGAGTAAATTGACAAACTTTTTTGCCGGATCCTTAAAACATGCAAAAGGAGAAAGTTTGAAATTAGTTGTGCAGAGTTGTCTAAAAACGTTCCTTTGAATATATAAGTAGTTTAAAAATTATAGAAAAGGCTTGCGACTAATTAGCGACTGTACACATTTCTGCGAGCCATATTTTTCTCTGTTTATTTATGGCTTTGTTGATACTCAGTGTGCGTCGTACTTGAATGACGCCCAACCGGGACCGTTTTAATAAGGGTCGTTTCGCACTGTTTGTACTGATGCTGGAAATCTCTTAATTTTGCGCCCGCCTCGTCCATAAGCTCCGTAAATAGTACTCCGTGCCTTTAACGCTTCGAACACAAAGATGAAAATTGTGAGAGACTTTGTGGGTACGTTTGACAAGCTTTTAACGATCTATTCGACATTTTTTCACTGTAATTCCATGTTATTTTACTAAAAAGAGAAAGTGGAAGATATTTTGTAAAATATTTTTTGGAACACAATAAAATTTTACATGCATTTAGCGTAGAGCTGCGCTTTTGATAATGGATATCAGTTAAAAGTTTTTTAACGCATATACTTATACTTTACTTACTTACTTATACTTTATAGATTCTCGATTCTGTTTATTATATTGATAAAAAATATTAAGCTCTATTAAGATGATGCATGTTCTAATTTCAGTATTGAATAAACGAAACAGCTGGAGGTCGTATAGAGTTAATAATTAGTTGTGGTAAGTTACACGTTTATCATTTGATATGAGGTTATAGCGTCTCCTTGATGACTCGGGACGGCCTAGGAGCGTGTATAGTGCTCGAGGTAACCATTTAATCTACCCTCGTTACGGTTATGAAATACTGCGGCTTCTAGGTGATACCTTGGCAACTTTATACACAGGTATGCGAAGAACTTAAACATGGCGATGAGGTGAGCGACAAATTACTATGAACAGTGAGTGTAAATTTATAGTAAAATATATATTTAACATAACTACATATATATTTTGGTATTCAAATTTAAATAATGTATTCAATACATTATAAAGAAAGTATTAATGATGAAAGAAAATTCTTAGTTACGTAAATACAGTCTCTATATAACTAAGGATACGCGGAAGATTGTTACTTTTTGCAATTTGAAATGAAAATTGAAAAATATTCAACTTCATGAAAAATTTTAAGTATATATAAGTTATATGGCTTTTAAAATCAAAGCATTACTACCGATCCCCTCAAGTATATAATATTATTTGAAACTTTAAGTGGCATTAAAAGAGCGAACTTATCTTTCGCTTCAGCTTCGCATTCATGGATAATTGCTGGTACTCCAATAGAATAAACTTTATGAAGTCGAATCTGTAGAATTTACCTGATAAGTGAAAAAAAAGATATCTCTTAAAATCTCTTCCAATCTTGAGATCCATCTCGCCTTTCATAGCTGTCAATTTATGTAAAAAACGAAAGTTTTGCAAGGATTACTTTGGCTTTCCAGTTTTAAGAAAATAGAATCCAATTATTATGGACGTTTCGGATGTTTTAACATTGTATTAGTAAACTAAATTTATTAGGAAAAATGAAAATTGAAAACACTCTTAACAGGCTATCGTGGCGCAATAGGACTGTAAATGCGATTGGTTGTGGGTTCGGTTCCCACTCAAATATATGATTATATTTTTTATTCGTTTTCTTAAAATGTTTTTGTGTTTAAATTATTTTTATTTCTCCGCTCTGGTACCTAAGACAAGGCGTGGCGTTGAGTTCCACCACTCAACACGCACAGTCTCGATTTCGGCTAGATATTGGAGAGCGGACAATTGGTTCTCTTTGACTATGTGGCAAAAAGCGTTAAGCTGGAAAAATAACACTCTCTGAACTTTATAGTTATATATTTTTTATTATTTAATACTTTATCGGACATCTTGATTAATTACTGGGTAATATTAAAAAATAAATGTAAAGTGATTTAATAAACATAAAATAAATATTAATACGCTTGACACACAAAGCGACAGGAAAATTAGATTTCATATAAAATGTATTCGCCTTTATATTTCTACTTTGACAGTTGCAATATCCGCTTTCAAGGTAACGCCGATATACGTGGATCCTCTTTTTCTAAGAACAAACATATTTTTCTATATGAATATTCTTCGACTAGGATTTGAGTCTCCGTTAAAAAAATATTTCGGACTCAAAATGGTATTTTCTGTTAAAATTGATCAATTTAATTCCGTTATCCACAAATTATAAAGCTTAGTCGTTTCCACAGAGTATATCAATCTAGGCTTGGCAGTGGTGTTCGCTATAAGCAAATTAATTGATTGCGGTCGATCACAATTTACGGCTTCGTCTGGGTTAAGGGGTTCGACGAGTTTGTCAATCTGGTAATAAATGGCAAAGGTCGGAACTCTGGAGACCAGCCAACTATGCGCCAAGAAGACGACTAGGCGCCGTAATTAGTATACCTGTCATAAACAGAAGTATGAAACGTTGTTGTTATTTTATCTCCTTGTAACAAAACTATATTTACCTGTCTTAAACTGTATTATTTATTAGTATTACAGTTCCTATTTATATAAAATCTTAGCAGCAAAATACTCAGGATTAAAGTACTAAAGCATTTTGATATAGAATTACTTAAGCCGGAAGAAATAAATATAAAGCTAGCAAAAACGTCATATAAAGGGAAAGTGTAATTACCGGAAGAAGGTGAATGTTTTATTCGTCGAAGGTTTTATTCAAACCTCCCAGCGCCGCAAAGACAGGAGTCTAATCTAGTTACCTCATAAAAAGACCCTTACGAAGGCATGTTATTAAACGAAATAACTTTATAGTTTCCATAAAATATAAACCCAACAAGCGCTGATATACGTCCCTGTAGATTGTTAAAACATCCCCCGGAGCCGGGTCCCCGGGCACTAGAAAATTTCTCTTAATAACGCAAAAACCCTTCGAGAGACCAATTATAAAAACAGTGGATTTGTGGAACGGCACTATCGTTTTTTAAAGTGGGAACCAAGGAGCGAAGAGATCTCCAGATTTTTCGCGGTCAGCATTTAGATATCTGCTTAATATTGCGTTCAGTTGTATAAAATTACAATAAAACTAATTAAGAGAGGCTAAGACTTTCGTGATACTAACAGTGTTTCTTAAATATAATTAAGTATATATAAAATTGTAATTCTATAAAACTACCTTACATTGTTGAGCGAAATACAGACAAATAAAAAGACAAAACTTTTAATATGTTGTAGAGTCATTTTCTTCTATTATATATAATTTTGTAATTCTACTAAAAATGTGAATAAAAATTCGCATGTGAATAAATAATCAGTAAATTTATTTAAATCATTTATTATACAAATAAAACATATCGCAAAAAAAAAATTACATATCATTAATCTACTTAGGAGTAGAAACTATTATATAGAAAGGGGCTTAACATTAATACTGTAACTATAGCAAATTTTATCAGTAAGGCTGCAAGGTAACGGGAACAGAATTCGGCCACCCGATAATTCCTTTAACGGCGTCGACACAAAGCACCGCCCTTCGGATTTGGTACTTCGCTTAATGACGTTTTTGTCTGCCCTCCTCCCAGTAAGCTTGTATTTTGCCAAAATATTGATTCTCGAATTGAAGGCCGAATATATTGTTCATTAATATTTGATCAATGCTACGGAGACATGGGCCGACGAGATTATTAAATGTAATTCAATGATATTATTTAAGAATCTACCTATTATGTATTACTTCGTATTTACTTTCATCAGCGCAAGTGAAATGATTAGATTCCGTGATATTGTTACTTATTATTGTAGAGAAGGACTTCAAAATCTTTATTTCTGATTTTGAGCTTTGTGTGGTGGAACTTAGCTCCACGCTTTAACCTGATAATTATATTTGGTAAATTAATACTAACACACAATTTATACACATCATAAATTATATGTATATACTTTGTACACATTGTGCACGAACTAAATATATAAGCATGATAATTCAATTATAGCCCAACTGTACCAACAATGATATCCAGATAATTTCCATAACTTAAATATAAAAACTGTAATATGTCAATAATAAATTCGTATGTATAAACAAATATACGGTATATATACTCGTAGATGTCATACTGACAAGATTTAAGAGAACAAAGGAAGAATATTTCACAACCACTGCCATAATAATCTTGCCAAGCAAAGTGGCTTCTTTCGATTATATGCGGCAGAGTTACATAGCCTTTGCGGAATTAATATCGAGTTTCCTTAGACAAGGAAAAGGAGAAAAATGTGAAGTAAGTAGAATATTAAAGGATGTGGGGATTAACTTCGTTAATAGGTTATTGATTTATAACTAATCGTAAATGTCTGCTATCCGTATTAGTTTCTACCTGATCGTATGTACATATAATTAAATATAGCGTGTGTTATTAATGGGTTTTGCCCCACACTGTGTTTGCCCGTGTACACATAATTTTTTTTTCTGAATCTGATTTTAAAACTGCTTAATTTATCTGATATTTTTAGTTTATTAAATTTTTACAATATCAATGTCAGTGTTTTTTTTTCAATGATTACAAGTAATCTGTAATATTTTTGTTCATCTTTAGGCTTTTTGCCGCACTTATCCTGCTGTGCTCTACATTTTTTAAAAAAAAACAGCAGCAACCTTTTCCCCACTAATCATAATCAGAGAAAACGTAGTATTAAGACACTCAGTTCAGGAGTTTACACCCGAAATCCAGACATTGCGCGGTGAGTGGCGGAACTCACAACCGATCACGTTTACACTTAAACATTGTCCTACTGCGCCATGATGGCCACGATTAATTTTTTTAACATTATGTTCTTGTTTCCATTATATAGGTACATCATATATTCAAACATTAACTGTTTGAAAAGCCAAGCATATCTTGTCAAGACAAGAGTATGAAAAATTGAGAAAATCATGTAAAGTTCTGGTTTCAACAGTGGGTTTTTTGGGTAAAGTCTAAAGTTCTATAAAAGTAGTCTGCATTCAGTGCCACACAGTGCATGAAAACACCGCACCGCTAATTAAAACTTAAGCGGCTGCCCCGGACAGTCAATTTTAGTACTTTTTGCTTATTCTCCCCAAACCGTGTCCGTACTGAGAGTAATAATGGCATGACTAATATACATACATGTGTAGCAAGCATCTCTGAAGTCACTTATGAAAACTTTGGATATGTTTTTGTCTTATTTTACAGTATAATACATGTATTCACCATTTCATAATATCTCACCACCTCCTCCATAGTTTCTCACCATAATTTCTCACCATAATAATATAATTTGTACCATTTAATAATACCATAATTTCTCAACATCTCCCCCATAATAAGTATATATAAAAATTCTATAAAGAACACATTTTTAAAATTTTTTTAAGTTATACGACACTCTACCCTTCGCTTTTTACCGATTAGGAGACGTGTAAGCGTGTTTTGTGATGGACATTAAAATTGTAATTTTCTTTAATCAGATCGTTAACACAAAAATATTCGGCACTTCCCAATAATATGGACATATAATCTAAACATTTCTTTTATTTTTACCTTAAAATAAAAAACGATACCAACAATTTAATACAAACGAAGTGACAAATAGTGTTCCAACATATTGTGTATTTGAATCACAAATCTGTCTAACCATTACGCGGCTCCATTAGCAGCATTTGTCGTCAGTTAACTAAAACTTGCTATTAACGTGACATATGCGGTATAAAGCAAGATACAAACAACTTTGAATGTTCTAAGCACCGTATAAACCCTACTTTAACTGTGGGTTAGGTTAGTGATTTGTCGTTTTGTTTCCTTTCGGTGATGAAGTATCACCGTTTTAGTGATAAATGTATGTATGTGTTACAAAGGCAAGTAAGCGAGCCTGAACTACAGTAGTTCCTAAGATTTTCCAAGGAAATCTTAAGATTCACCGACTTCAGTGGTAAAAGAACTGTCGAATTGTCTAACGCAACATTTACCGTGTCTCTTATAGGTAAAAAAAGATTTAAGAAGGTATAAGTTTAAAACGAATAATTATTAAAGAATATTTCGGCATTTTACCATTAAATTATATATACTTTAGAATTTAATGGTAAATATTAGTATTTACTGGATAATTTAAATATTTACCGTACGTTGGGCTTTGACGATAACATGTGTTTACGAGTATATATGAAGTGTGCTATTTTTTGATTATATCATAAAAGAAGGAAAAAAGAGAAATGGCTGTACTAATGTGTAATGTAATGGCTCCAATTCCCTTTTCCTTTTTGAATTGTTGGTGGAACTTGCTCTTCTAAAATATCTATGAGTATATAACTTATTATCTATAATTATGTTTTATTATTGTCATAAACTTACGGGCATAGTTTGACTGCCGTGCAGACTTGTAATGGCTGCCTGCGCTTCTTGGTGTGAACTGAACTTGACAAAGGCACAACCTGAAAAGAAAAAAAATTCTAAAAATTACCAGAATTTTATACTCATATTTTATTTATATGTTACCTGAACTGTATAGGAATCGTATATATATATCTTCATATGGTCACTTGGAATTTTTTTTTTTTTTTTTAATTATGTCTTCTTTTTAATATATAAACTTATTAGGGAATTTATGCAATTCATGGTTGTTAATCACTTTTATAAATGTATTTTTAATAGTATTTCTTTCAACAATAGTTATTTTAACTGAAAAAGCTGCCAACGGCTACTAATAATAAAGACTACTTAAAGAAGTAAGGTTACGACTAATTTAGTCCGTTAATCGTAGTTTTGACTGTTAAATATTTGTTTGATCTGACTTTTTTCATTTTATAAACATAGATTGTAGTATCATTGTAAAATTGTATTAGAATTTCTATGTCCGGTCCGGTGATTTATACATCCGGTAAAATACATATCTTACATTAGAATAAAACAAGGAGGAAAAGATCTATTTTATGATATTTAGTATTTGTCGTTAATTAATTCGGAACAATATCTAAACAACTAAAAAAATATATGTATATAAAACGAAAATAAAAAATAGTTTAAAATTAAATATTACAACTAATTCAAAAGTGTAAACAGTATAATATATTAACAATTCTAAAGGATCGCAATATTAAAAGGCTCTTTAGGAAAATAATCCGTTAGGAAACTGTCGCACCAGCGTGTCGCCTTGTTCAAAATGTCACGTCATATTAATGTAATTTGCATACATCTGAATACTTAACAAAGGGACTCTTACGCGTAAAGGATGGCGTAACCTCGTTGTGGAACAATAGACGGGTACTTCGATTAAACGGTACGTTTACGGACCTCATATACATTGATAGTTTTTGATTAGTTTCTGCTTATATTTTGAGCTTGATTGCTTATAAATATTATATAGTTATCGTACATTTTGTACCTAGCAGTAAATTTATTTGCTATTAGAGTTGTAAATCACAGGTAGGTACCGTTTTTTGCTATAGAAATTCTCTCATAGTTCTTCCGTACACTTGTTAAAGAATCTTCATGACACCTTCGTGTTCTACCGCCAGTAGTTTATTCGTTGAGAATATTATCACTTGTTTAAATTGAATTTCTTTCAGTTTTTTCAAGGTAGCCAGAGAATATAAAGACTAAATACTATTATAAATATCATCTCCCTTTTCAACTGAATCAGCAATTTGGCAAGCATTTAGTTGTAAGGCGGTAAATTATTTGACGTTCAAAAAATGAAGCTAGTATCTGCTACTACAAGTGCTATCAACAAGTTTATTGTCTCTAATGTGCATAGAAACAAAAATAATTAAGATAAATCTCATTACTGGCTGCCCCGTTAGGGGGTACCCTGTTAGGGGTACCGTTGGGGGTATAGCGTGAAGCTCATATATACATGCTCATTGTTCATATTGCCCAAAAATCTACTGAATCACATTTCCGTTACCCAAAGGCGCGGACGAATGAGGTATATATGAATAAAAACGCACGCTCGTACTCTGTGATCCTCAAAACAATTGACGGACAAAATCCGACCGAACAAAAATCTGGTAAATACCCATCCGCTAAAAGCGTCGGCGAAAAATTCGGGAGCGTAAAAAACAAAAATCTTAAACAACATCGCATCGGGATTATTGCTCAATTTTTCAATAACAAGCTGTCAGGGCGCAGTGTGGCGGGGGCCTTATCAATCTTGCTTCCCTCAGGTACACGGAAAGGGATATAAGCCAGAGCAAGAGAGCCTGTGCGTTTCCGCTTAATGACGAGTGATGGATCTCCAGTTATGAAGATAGGATTATAGTACCCAAAGCTGGATTTAACAAACAAAATTACCAGTGATCTTTCAAATATATTGGACGTGTCGGCTACATTGGAAATTCTCAAATTAGGGTGAAAAGTATTTTTTGCATATTTTTTGGTGACGCAATACACAATAATTGTATTTTTTAAGCTTCACGCTTTTTCCCGCGTAGCAGGGTAGGCTAAGAGAACTTAATATTAAGACACTCCATTCATTCTTCGGCTTAAGAAGTCGAGTGGCGGTACTCAACGCCGCGCTTTGTCTTCTCATCAGAGCGGGGTAATGAAAATAATTTTAATATTATCAATATGCCGAGTAAAAATGGAGTCTACA
Source organism: Podotricha telesiphe (assembly GCA_038994665.1). Lineage (NCBI taxonomy): Eukaryota > Metazoa > Arthropoda > Insecta > Lepidoptera > Nymphalidae > Podotricha > Podotricha telesiphe. Next base: position 158,625 of record JAOYRR010000067.1, on the reverse strand, counting down.
ATCATCACGTATACCGTATATGATCAGACTTGCGCCATGATGACTTCTTGGCTGATGGCGATGGTTACAATTATACATTCAAATTTTCAAGGAAATGAAACTGTTTAAAAAAATATATATTATCTTATCTAGATACAGCAGTGCATTTACCACTTAATCCAGAATTAAACGTTTTCTTACGAAGCTATTTTGTCATTATAGTTTTTCTACCTAACCTTGTATTGTGCAGTAGACGAACGAGTGAAGGTAAAAATGAACATTTCTTCTTTTATCCCCGATCTTAATCCGCAAATCTTAAGCATTGTACGTTCACAAATATTTTACGTCGCTCATTGTATTTGCGTTTGTGATACGTTTTGTAATAAAACATGACGGAAAAAGCTTTCTGCGAAATCTTCGTGTTCAGGTGGCAATGTATATTTTATGGGAGGCTTAAACATAGCTTTCCTTCCGGTTCACTTTTCGCCATTGCATTTATATAGAATTGATTATACTAGACACTGGGTTTATTATATGCTTATTTAAAAATTAGTATTTGCTACAGAAAACTAAATATGAGATCTAAGTTGCCGTCTTTATACATGTGGAAATTTTACCATTGTTTTCATCATATTTCACCATATTTCATCATCATATTTCATCAAGTATACATTAAAAGGTATTAAAAACGGATCATAATCTAAGAGCGATAAACGACGTCCGGATTATATACGCAATATTAAATAGTTTTAAAGTAACGTTACTAAACGTCAACCAAATTTCTAATAGTACAGTTATTAATATTTTTTTTTGAAAATCTACAGCGTAAATGAGCTGACATTTTATTGAATCAGCCTTAGTACAATCTTGCGGTGAATAAAAAGTGTACCAAAGAGATTGTAGACTTTCTTATCTCTTTAGAGGAAATCTTCAAAGGAATTATGCCTGATTGCTCTTATCTGTTACGATTCCTTGACACGCTTGATTTAGTTTTGTTAAAAAAATTTTCAGGGCCATTTTTTTCTAGTGTTGAATTATTTAAGGCATTTCTTTCTTTTATTCCTACAATCGTTTACCCATTATGTTTGAATAACGAGGCTTTTCAGATTTACAGCTTTATTATATTGTAACGTAATGCTATTTTAGTTAAACAAGAATTAATTAGAACTTTAGCATTATAAAATATTTTAAATGCTTATAAAAAGTAGATTGTTTGTTGGCAATTCCTGATTCCATACATTGATTTTTTTTAAGCTTTATACAAGGCAAACGAGCGAAATTTGAACATTGCGCGTAAATTGTTTCATCAGTTGACTGATTACCATAATATAGGCGATGTAAAAGATACATCGCCTATAATATGGGTATCCCAAATCCCAAATTTGACATCACGACAACAGACGTGTACGGGTGTCCAAATATTTTTTATAGTATATTTCCACCACATCTATGTACGATATCGATAGTCGTCTGATTACTCTTTGTTCCTTGGACATAATAAACCTTTTCACAATCATACGCCGCCAGCTTTTCCGTTCAAAATCGTAATTGTATGGAACAACTTCTTTCACTGATGTTCATAAAATAAAATTGTCCAAGTTTTAGTTGTTCTTACCTATAGAAAGTTCACACTAAATGAGCCGACGGAAGCCATTAAACGATTGACAATCGCGGCCCGTCTCTCTGGCGCCGGTACAATGGATACGCGTTAGCGACGAGTGAAACTTTCAAACTATTTACGTGCAGATGCAAGTAAAACTCCGTTTGTTTCTGTTATCGGTGGTGTTTGAACACGCACGTTATTACTTAAAGGGGAATATATGTACTCCTAAAGTTCTATCTTGAGCTTAAAAAAAAACATTATATATTTTAATATATATATCGGTGGCACCATTGAGGTATAATTTTGGTAGAAATTTAACCTATATTTGATACGTATGCATAACACCTTAGCATTATTATTTCCTATTGTGTTATTTTGACGAAAACATTAATTTAAATGATTTTTTATGAAGATATGGTTTAAATAATTAAATTATATTTTAATTCTTTTGAATAAGTTAAACAGTTATGAAGTACAAAAAATTGTAGAAAAAAAGTATTACAGTCAACAATTTTATATATTAACTAGACACTACCAATTTTGTTGGCACGTTGTTAAATAACAGAATTAAAATTAAGCACATCCGAAACAAAATTATTCATACGTGTTTTATAATTGGTCTAAAACTAAATAATAAAATTTGTATGAAAAAAATTACACCCAGCAGCTACTTTTCAAATAAATATATTTTATTATGTTGTCTCTAAATTGTAACAAAATAATACTCAATGCACCGTTATTTAAGCTATTCATAATAGTTGTGACAGGAAAGGCTCTTTGCGAAATACTTTTATGCGCGCGTCTGTTTTTTATTACGTGGAAATGTTTATAAAGGCTGTATACGTAAAATATGGCTAACGTACTCGTATGTATATTTATTGCTATCGTATATATATATGTGGGGTACATAAAATTTAAAATATGAAAATATCAAAAACAACTTATATGTATACTAAAGAGATCGAACGATTTAAAGATATCAGCCTGTAAGATCGGTCATTGGCCGATTGTTGATTCGCCTTTACGTTTAGTTTATATATAAAAAAATATTGCTTGTCAAACATGGGTGCCTCATAGAACTCACCTCACTATGAGCTCAAGAACTTCAGCTACTAAGAATCTTGTTTCATACTTTTCTAAATTTCCAAGTAATTTTCTTGTTTTATTCCATATTTCATGGTTTTGTTAAAAAATCTCTCCATCAGATGCTTGTAAAAGTTTTAGATACACATGTCTGATGTTCTCAGACAGACAGACATTAAATTTTTATATAGCACGTAAGTATTGGCGTAATGCACGCGTGTTGCAGGTAACACTGGTTTGGCGTCCTTCCAACGATCTGTTTGCTCCCAAGTTGCAGATCACTTTTTATCACCCAAAAGGCCTTTATTGTCAACCGACACCACCCGAAGTGTCTCCGTGTCGCCGACGCAAATATCGCCGGATCGTTTTATGTATCGGAAACATTATATTTTTAAAACTTTGGCACTCGACCCGTTTGTACTTCAAATATCAGCGTCAGATATAAAATAGTTTATTGCTTAATGGCGTCTTTATCTAAGACGTCGATATTATTCTCCCAGTGATGCTTGCTTGGGGGCTAAAATTATTTTCAACTCGGAACAAAGGATCATGATAGTTCGATTATAAATTTCACTAAAACCAATTTCAACAAAATCCTGGATAATATTTAGGTTTACTGTGTTTTGTGGACGAAAAATTAATTTAGTTTTGGATCAACTACGATGTTACTTAGCGTCTCAGGTTCAGATATGGATTAATGTATTTTAAAGATATTTTCATTCGTCTATATAAATAAAAGTTTGTTTGAGATGAATCAACCTCTGAAAATTACACTGTTTAATAAGAGCACATCCAGTTTAAACTAAGATTGCTTAATAAAGTGCCATATATTAGCTTAAGTTTACGACATATATAAGGCATTTAATATAAAAAAATCAATGGAACAAGCTGTAACAAAGCTCAAAGTACCAGCATAATACGTATTCCAAAGCGCCACGTACAAAAATGTCGTGACTATGTAATTCTTCCTCATCTACATTTTGATGTGAGTTTAGTAACTCGAGGAATAGCGATTCCATACGCAAATAGCGCCGTCGATGAGAAAAAGTATAGAAGTATATGCTAAAGGAAGACTAAATTTCAGCGGTCTTTTGGGTATAATTTGAGAAGATGTTCGACGATATTCAATAATGTTGCGAACGTCACTATGAAATATGAGGTCTTTTTAAATTTAAATCTCAATCTGTGTTAAAATATTCATATTTTGGAAAGGTCTAATAGATATGTTTTAGGAATATTGTGTATGACTCTATTGACTGTATATATCACTATAGAAACTGATATTTTGAGAACTTTTCTAATGCGTAGTGTTTGATGAAAATATAAAAAATTGCAAATATCTATGAGTAACAACATAGCTATGAGAAATTATTTCCGCAATTTTGAAAAAATTATACTATCATTTGAAAGAGATACACATATGTGTATAGCATACAGTACTTCATCGTTGTGAGTTCAAATTCCACTTAGAAAATAAAACTTAAAATACATACATAGATATATTTCGGTACCGGAGGCACTGGAGGTGCAGTGCCTCTAAATGAGAAGAAAATCGAGTTACAGTAAATGACTAAGTGTTTTATTGCTACCCTGCAATTTCTGGGTATTCATATATTATTTTAAAATATATTTTAGGAGATAGCTAAGCTTCAAACGATTTCCTTGTTTTCACTTTGTTCTCCAATACCCATACGAGCCATTACATTGAAGAGCTGTACATTAGACTGTCATACAAATATTTACAGACCGATGTTATAATTCATCAAAGACTCTTTGTTTTTTGTATCTTCAGACACACGTCACAAAACAAACGTTCAGTCAACATGGGGGTGCGGACAAACTTATAGGCAGTTGTCATCGCTTGATTTGATAAGCTTTTGTGTTTTGTTTGCTTTTTTATTTATTTACGAGGATATTCCATCGGTCTTGTAATACAGAGTAGAGCGTTGAGACTCATGCTATTATATATTTTAAAACATTTTTGTTTTGAAATAAAATGTGTTGTTGGGTATTTTACAAGTAATATTTCTTCAAATGCAATGAGCTAGTTTTAGTATTTTTTAATACTAACGACCTAACATTACGTGTAACGGAACCAGGAAATATGAATCTAACCAGACCAACTAAATGAAAATAATTTAAATATAACCATTCCCTCACGTGCGGCTCAGAATACTCCACCAAACAACAGGCGTCTAAAGTAATATATTTTTGAAAAACGCAAATAATATTTTTGATTCCCAACTCGTGTACTGTCTCCTTTAAGCTAACATAAGGGCCTTTTAAGGACATACCTTCCCTTGGGAGGTTTTTGTGTAATAGATTTTGTGTTTAAGGGATTTTACTTACGTTATTTGAATAAGATACGCCTTGATGTATTTTTGATTGCGAGCCCGGCTACGTTAGAAACAGTTTATATAATTTGTTTTATATGAGTATGTGTGTGGAGTTTAGGTCTACAGCTAATTCAGATTTTTTAATTTATAGGTATGATTCTTTTTCGCTTCTTGCTATATTCCGCAAAGCAAGGTAGGCAGAAAGAACCTGGTGGCAAGACATTCCGTTCTATACTTTTTGTCCGAATTACGAGACATTGCAAGTTGAGTGGCGGAGCTCGACGCCGCACTTTGTTTTACTTTAATTTTTAAAAGTGTGTGTAGTGTTGTCTTTTTAAATTGAAAGTTTATTAATTGATTTTTATTGTCGCCGGTTATTTTTGATTAAGATTAGTTAATAGAAAAAAAGTATGTCTGTTGATCGTTAGAGCTGCATCAATATGACATAAGATGTGTGTAATGTTTTCACTTCCGTGGTAAGAAGTGTGAGTATACGATAGAATAAATTTTAAGATGTAACTATGTAATGCGACTTAACACCGCTTGCTTTGCTTACCAGATGGGAAAAAACAAATCAATTTAAATACAAAAGTTACCTAACGAAGATCGAACCCACAACCATCTTCTTCACATACTGTCCCACCACGATGGCGGTGTAAGACAACAATACCCTACATATGTACCATAATGAATAACGAACCCTCTAGATCGTGGTCTTATTCAAAATTAAGGATCCCCTCACGCTCGAAAGCAAAGATTTTGTTTACACATTCGCGAGCACGAACTCAGGCGAACTTTTGAGGATAAGTTCAGCTGAAAGATGAGATTCGCATACTAGAACATTATTGAATTCCCAATTACCTATATACCTTTGGGTTTACTGTGTTTTGTTTTGACTATAAGACGCCAACGGGGCAGTGGGACAGCGACTGACTGTATAATGTATACACGGGGCGGGTTGTGGTTGTGGGCTCCATTCCCACTCGGGGAATGATTATATTTAGCTTATTTTTATTTCATTTAATACGCAATGTTTTGGATTTGGGCGGAGAGTGGAGAGTGGTTCTCTGCCTACCCAGCTATACGGGAAAAAGTGTGAAGCTGAAATAAAACAACTTGCATGTACCGGAACATGCCTGTCGTGAAATCAAGATTTAAGCTGGCAACGTCATAGGGCAATATTTGTTTACGCAAACTTCTCGGTATTTAGACATAATATTATTTTGATAGCGTTCACTCTATCTATAGAACGTTAGTGCTGTGCCTTTTAATCTCTTATAGGGGTAATATTTACTTTGAATGTAGTCGGAGACATACGCGTTGGTTGTCGGTTCGAGTCCCACTCTGAGAACGATTCTAAGAATGTGTATAAACATATTTTGGTTATCTAATCTAGTTTGCAATATTATAGCCTTTAAATCCTTCACTCAATACGCTATTTGTCTGTCTAGCTGTCTGTCTGTTTCTGATTAAGACATTGATTTTTGAGTGATATGTCACTATGCTTGACGCAAATGCTAATAATTCGCGTGAAGCGTAAGCTAATAACACTGTTATTAGCTTCACCTATCAATCAATCAATGAAAATCCTGCAGGTCCATTTTAGCATGCTTCTTGCTTATTGATGTTCTTAAATTTGGACATCACCTCGGATCCGATAACAAAACAATATTTTCATAGCATGAACCTTGTGTCTCTGCCAGGATGACCAGGAGTAACGGCAAAATCTTTCTAAGCGTATTTCATTTTTAGTTACTTCTATGTTATAAATATTACTTTAATTGGATTGTGAACCCAGAAACAACGCATATAGTCCCAATCTTTTAAATTTTTTTACAATGGCCCACTGTAATTTAGGTCCAAAAACCTTTAAAATTATTTCCACAGTGATCGAAAGGCTATTCACGTTTCAAGTGTAGCCGGTTGAGAACTGATAACAACTCCAATGAAACACCCAACTTTGCTCGCTTTATCGCCGTTTGAAATATTGCCGAATTTGTGACTTTCCAAAATAAGGTTTGGATAAGGTTAGATTATTTACTATTTAATGAAATATATTTATAATCTTAGGCTCTTTGTTTACTTCATGTTTTGTTTTGAGAAATTAAATTAGGAAAAAGTAAGCATTTAAGCATTTGCAGTAAGACGCTTTTCCATTGCGCCACAATGGCCTCATATAATTATAACTAACTATCTAAATAAATTAAGTCAAATGCACGAGTGGCTTTATGAAGAATCCAGATGTCTCCGATGTCTGGATACGACAAATCCACGCTGCCATTCACACAAACCTCAATTTTTCAGTCTGGGCGGAAATTATAAAATTGAATAAATTGTCTTAAATTCAATCTTCATAGCTCACATGATGTTGCAAGGAAACATTATTTTTCCATTAGAACTTAAATGAATTTAATGAAGCTGTCAAAAATTCCGACGTCCATGTTGTCATATTTTTTTTAGCATAGCAGGATAGCCAAATATAACCTAGAGCCAATACTCTCGAAAATCGAGACATTGCACTTTCCTTATGTCTAATCATTCGTCAGAGTGGAAATAGAACCCACAACCAATCGCGTTATGTGACCGTAATCAGACGCAGTCACACTGTACCACATGATTTCAAGGATAGACTATTATATAATGCTTATTAAAAAATTGTATAAAAATAATTGCATATGTAGAATGCGAATCTGTGCTTCTTGGGTACAGTAAATGTAAAAAAAATGTACAAGCTTCTAAATTTTTTTAGAAATAAGCTCATATAGCTTTGTATTTGTATTTCGCCATGTTAAGAAATTATATATACATATTGTAGTTCCTACAGGTGTTCCTGAAGGCTTCATCAATATTTAAAAAGTGTATGTGATATTTACATAATTATTTAACTTTATATAAAATAATACAAATAGCTGACAATTTCATTTGTATTTCTCGAGGCGTGACTTGAAAATTTCACAAAACAATTTACGGGCGAAATAATAAAAATAATCTGATATAAATCATGAGGAATTCTTCTTACGAACGGTAAGACCTCTTTAAAGTAAAAGTTGTTCCCTAAATAATAACGAGGATATCGCTTACGGCCCTTAGAGCATAATTAATGTTATACGGGAATATTAGCTTTTCAATTAGCCGTCTTTAAGTATCTTAAAATCTCTTGTTTCAGGCTAGGGATGATATCCGGCGAGTAAATGATTTAAGGTGTAGGTTTTGGTCGTTTCATAGATTTTTTGTTAGGCCTGTTGACCTGAGCTAATGGAGAACTTTGATTTATTTTAACATTTATTCACATACTTAAAGTATGAGAAACATTTTTAGAAAAGGTCTAAAAATGGAACGCAGCAGGAATTGAACCCTCATCGCTTGGAAACTAAGCGCTAAGCTTGCATTTTACATCCGGCTGCGTGGAAATTCTTATAAGCTTAAAAAAGCTTTTATTTATATGAGAATATGAGATGGACTATTTGGTCTTAAACTTATATTATCGGTTAAGCAACCAGTAGATTTTTTTTTAATTAACACTTTACCATGACTACCCTGCTAGGCGACCTTGCTTTAGCTAGAAGCTTTATTATGAAAATGCCAGTATTGTCAGTCAAATCAGTGATCGTTCATAATGTAATGCATTGTAAATAATTTCTCTATGGAGATAGGATATGAGCATGATATATAATGAAGTACCTAAACTTCGAACAACGTAAATTAAAGACTAGCAAAAATTAGTGACCTAGAACCTAATTTGCGTAATTGTAATTTTTATAAAAAAATCGATCAAAAAAGTTTTATACAATTTAATATTTTATAATTTTTTCTTTTAGGTAGGTAACTTTCATTATGGGAGTGCAATTTGTATCCGCACCTATCGCGCTCAATCAGGTTCTGTGCCACAAGGGCGTCTTATCGAGTTTAATTCATCTCCTATAGCAAAAGGGAAGTAAGAGTGGTAGTTAATTAAATATTTGGAGTAAAGAATTTACGAATAGATGAAGTTTCTTTTCACTTATATTATATCCTGTAGTAGATGTTCAGTGTGACAGCATCTGATTGCAAAAGCGATGATTTCTGGTTTGATTCCCGCTTGGAGGACTGATTATATTTATATTATTATTGTTATTTCTCCGCTCTAGTGACAAGATTTGATTTCCGTCACTCGAAACGGAACATCGGGCTTGAGCGGAAAGAAAAAAAACTTGTGTCACTAAAAGCTTAAAAAAAATTATACAGATTAAAAGTTCAAAAATTCTATTTCTATATCATAAAAATCTATATACTATAGAAAATATCTAAGGTCATCAAATCACTTAGAGCTTTCTAAGTGATTTTTTTCGTGTTTCGGACGATTAGATTATAGCTTTTAGCGTAATAGAAGTTGAATAACTTATTATAATAGAATATTATTAATCTATTATGTTTTCTTAGATATACTTTTATTTAAATGTGTTTGGTGAATGATAAATTGATAAGTAGGCATTAAACGAGAGCTTTTATATTTACAGCATATTGTAAATTTAACAAATAAATCATTTTTAAAGTTATACAATTAGACATATTTAGAAAAAAAAATTATACGATTTCTAAATATGTCTTTTTCAATTTCCTTAGTGTGGGAATAACACTTTAAAACATGTTAAAAAAAAGTTATATGAACGAAATGTATTATACTATTATAGGTTCTTTCTCCCTCACAACTGTTAGGGAAAGTGTGAAGCTATAAATAAATACATTACTAGAAAATTAATATTTATTTTACTTTGGCTTAATTGGACTATTTTTATGTTTTAAATGTTATTCACACACTTAGGATATGACAAACGTTTTTAGAAAACATATAAAAAACTGTATGTAGCGGGACTCGATCCCGCTCTTGGAAACCATCCAAACGCTCCGACCGCTAAACAACAACAAAAATAAATAATAATAAGCATAAGAATTTTGACGTAGACGAATCAAACGGTAAGAGCTCTTAGATAGTTTCCAAGAGGCGCGGGCTCTAGTCCCGCTTCGTTCAAATAACTGCTATGCGGAACGAAGCTAGAAAACAGTTCTACCGATTGAAATTTGAGCGTTAAATTTCTCATTCTATATCAACCTAGTCCACTAAGAACCCTAGCAAAGGAACAAAAGGCTGGCAAGTTCTTTGTATTTAAGACAATGAAAGGTTAATTTTGAACTTTATTTCATCAGGTACTTGCTGAGTGAATTGATGGAGCTGCTCTTGTCATTGCCACTCGGTTTGTTTTTCAACCCAAAAACTAATTTTAGGAATTATATTATATTTTCGTAATTAAATAAGTTAGATTTTATTTTTGTAACGTCCGTTCTACACGTATAGTAACATAAACCCTGTTTTGCTTTAACTTTTCTTTTCTATAAATAAAATGGGTGATAAGATCGATTGCAGTTTCCAAAGGGACTAAGTACTCCGATACCGCGGCTGAAAGTTTTAAGCATTTGTAATAAGAGCCGGCAGACTTTCAGCCCATTTTGATTTATCTAACCATCCAAAATAACACCCATATTATAAACAAGTCCCCGAGTGTTATATTGTAATACACAATAAGCGAATATTTCTCCAATATGTTTATATAATTGCCAAAAGCTAACCACTTGATTACTGTATACGAGTACATAACGTACGCAAATTCAAGTCCAGGTGCGATTATTCTGAATTAACTGCAGTTTAAAGTTAGTTTAACTATAAAATCTTAAGATATCGCACCACGTACGAGGACGTACCGCGAGATAACAAGTTCGTAGATATTGACATTGAAGTTATTGGAGTTATTAGTTTACTGTAACAGAAATATACCTGTTACTTAAATAACTAATTAGTTTTAGAGGATACAAGTTTATGTGGATTCTGGTATATTTTAGAAGAAACGACATTTCGAGCACCTAAAAGTAGATCATGTTTATAGGTATTTGTTTTTTAACATTTTTTAAAGTGTTATTCGCACACTAAGGAAATTGAAAAATACATATTGCCTACCCACTGGCACCTACACCTAACCTGTGATCTATACAACTCTACCAGCTTCAGGTGTTGTAACCGTCGTGGTGGTAGTGGGGTCGTGGACGGTGGTGTTAATCTACCATCAGGTGACCTGAACTGACGCTCGTTTGCCTTGTATAGTAAGACAAGGCAAGCTCCTATAAGATCCTATGAACTAATCAGTATTCGCAGTAAATGCTGTTGGCATAGTATTTGTTAAGGTGCCTAGGGTAAATAGGTCAAATTAGGGTAACTTTACAGTGTAATGTTGGCTTTCCGAACTTCTTCTCCATAGTTTAACCATGTTGAATTCCATATACCGTCGTCGCCATAGTTTCCGTAAAAAGGAGTACAAAGTTTGTCCGTTATAATTATATTATTACATAATATAATTATAACCATTTAACTTTAGAGAAGAGTAATCGTAGAAATACAAGTAAGAAATATTTGGAAGTAGAGACAGAACAAACGGGCGCGCCACGACTGCCAATGAGGTGTAATGAGTTGTGAGTGACGTCCCCCTTTATCTTGGATACTAAATGTAAAAAATTTACGGCGTAAATGACGAAAGAATTTTGTGAGGCTTTTATGAAGTCCCGTGATTGAAGGTGTGGACGATATTACTGCTATGAAAGTTGCTTTATATAGCCTGCAACTTTGTTTACGTTGGCTACAATAAAATACGTTAAATCCTGTTTTTTCCATTGTTGTAGGAATTTAAAAAAATACTCTCTTAGTGCTGACCCACACTAATGTATGTAGCAGGGTGTAGGCAGAGGGAAAAAAGCGGTAAGAGTGGTTTCTGTTCCCCACTTTGTGCCAATTTTTGAGTTTCCACTTGATAATTTAAGTATTCATCACCAAGTAAGTCTCAAACTCACAACACTACCTGTATTGTTAGAGTTTTGGAAAATTATATTTAGTTTTTCAACATTGTTTAAAGTGTTAATCGCACACTTAGGAAATTGAAAAAGACATATTTACAAAACGTATATAAAATTTAAACGCATGGCTTAGCAGTCAGAGCGCTTGAACGGTTTTCGAGAGGCGCGGGTTCAAATCCAGCTGCAATAAATTTTGCGTTAAAATCCTTGGAGCAAGGTTTGGTTTGGTTTCCTCAACCGGAATGCTACTGGCAGCTGGGGAGCTGACATAGCAGTTGACACATATCAACAATATAAAAAACATACAAACATATAGTACATAGTCATTCACATTACACTATTTAATTCATCGACATGTTTGGTTAAAATAATAATTATTTTAGCCTTAACAATGGTTTATTCGAATAAGTTCCTTCTATTACGAGAATAAAAACAGGTGTTTTAATGCTAAAATATATATCGACATCAGTTCAAGACCCAGTCTATCGAACTGCTCGTATCTATAGGAAGGCTTCGCGTGACCGACAGTCGTGGGCTTTATCACTATTGCGCCTTGGCGTCTTACATAGTTATCTCTATATTAAATCATTCAAGGTGTTACCGACTTTATTACACACTGTTATAGCACATATTCCCGTACAATATTAAGCTATCAACCTCAATTGTACGACAGTAAACCCATATGATACAATCATTTGCGTTTTAAGCGATAATCAACCTTATTCCATTGGAATTCAGCTTAGTTTCTATTGTCGTAAGCGTAATGATAAGCGTAACCGTTGAAATAGTAACACCTCTATCTTGTATCGGCAATTAACTTCTATTTATGTAGATTGAGTTTTCAAGACTGAATCAATGGTGTCGTTGAAAGTTTAAAGCTATCTGTGAATATGGACCAAGAGAATATTCGGAATAGTTTAATTAAGTAAATCAAAATTGCATAAAATTGGACTTATAACATTATTATTAACTAATATAATAAAATTAAGATCCATGGAGGAGTAAAATATGTGTTGCCATAGCGACGTGAATGTTCCTTTACACGAAACCGTATGTGTCAAACGTTCCATGGCGCATTATTAATTCCGTAGATACATGTACATTTAGGAAGAGATCACTCTTAGTTAGACCTTGCGTCCTATTTGCATTTATTATATTATTTTGAAAAATATTTATTAATATCTAAATAGTCTTTCTATAGTGTGCAATAAAGATTTTTTATCTTATCTTATCTTATTTATTTATTTGATGTATACTTATTCCAAGATCATCCACTAATTGGTTTCGAAGCCGAAGATATAACACAAGTAAAACAAGTCTACTGCAACACAAAGTTATCAATGTTTTTAATTAAATATACGTTTTTATGAACCTTCTTTCACTTTTCATTTTATAATTAAAATGAATACAAAGCTAATCCCATTACGAGTAATTAAACTCCATTAGAATAAAATAAAGCTTTCACAACAATTCCTTTTGCCTTTCCACGAATCGATATCAGGGGTAGTGATGTATTTATATAGCTATTTAGAGGCCATTGCGGCTCAGTGGGACATCGCCTGACTCTAAAAGCGATTGGTTGCGACTTCGATTCCCACTCGGTGGAAGGATCATAATTTAATTATTTTAATTTCTTCGCTCGGGTAAACGAAGCAATGTCTCCAATTCGGGCGGAAAATGGAGATCGGAGTGTCTTGACACTAGATCCTGGGACACGAAATAACGTGTGAAGTGAAAAGTGTGAAAAAAAGAAAAAAATGAATAATTACTATATTAACATAATATATTTCAAAAGAGTTATTTTAAAATCATAATGTATTAAAATGATATAAAAAGTATTAATTTAGAAACAGTATTAATAGAGAAATGTAATTTTGTTTACATGCAAATAATATTATTATTAGTATGAGTATATTGTATACTATTTGTAACATTTTTGAAGTACACATTTTTAAATGCATGTCTTAGCGGTCGGAACACTTGGATGGTTTGTAATAGGCACGGGTTCGCATCCCGTTGCGTTCAAACCTTTATACGTTTTCTGAAAATTTGTTTTATATTTATACTAGTTGTGCTAGCGACTTCGTTCGCGTGGAATTCTAAAATCAAAGTAGCCTAAGTTACCCCTTATTGCATCAGCTGTGTGCCAGTGAAAATCCCGTCCCATCAAAATCGGTTCAGCCGTCCTAGAGACCGTGCACTTAGTAAAAAAATAAACTGGTTATTTTAATATTACAAACAGACACTCCAATTTTATTGATTTGCATATATATTTTTAAATATTGACACCTCGACGCCATAAAAGCGTCGTTGAGAAATGTTTTATTCTTCACGTGATGTGATGTGATCATGTTTGATTTCTATTTAAGATGTCTTTGAAGAAGCTGTCTGTCTATTAAGAGTCGGGTATCTTTCTTTGCCATATCCCGCTGAAAAAAAAAGATAAATCTACAAAGATATATATTTATAATATAAAGACTAAGTACGACGTGTAAACACTTAGGTAGGTGCGAATGTTGCGTTCCACGCGCACGGTTGGCTCCCTCATTATTTTTCCGGTCGTCAACTACTCATTGAGTGTTGAGAAATGCAGAATTTATATTGCGCACTTTATGTGTAGAAAAATGATTAATTAGTTATGTTTTTGTTTTTTGTTATTCAGTTTTTTGTTATTCTGGAATAGGAGGAGAGATTCAAGTCACTCCGTCTTTCATTTTTCAGAAAATGAAAATTTTCCCTTATTGAAGATTGAACCATTAACCAACTATTGTGTGTATAGCCCAGCACTTACAAAAAGAAGCTGTACACATTTTTGCGTGCATGTGAAATTAAAACCTACATCAATGGCGGACGTTCAGTCTTGTTTGAGCTAGGCTTATACGTTGGTATAAAAATATAAGTCAATATTTAATAAAACGTCTATTTCTAGTATGAAATAAGAAAATCTCCCTCATATTAAGTGTCGTGTGAACAGGTAGCTGCTAGGAAAGTACTTGTTGTTTGCGTGAGGTGGGTCGTGTAAATTCGAATAACTTCAACCGTTTTCTTCCCTCAAATGATTCGGATCGAAATCTTTTCGCTCTTCGTAAACTTAAATAGATTTTCCTTATTTTCATACATTCTGACACTTTCTAGGAAATAAAGTCTCAAAGAAATGTTAAAGTAATGGAATCGAAATGCGATAGCCGAATGCTTTTTGTAATAAAAGTTTTATTTTTCGAAAATTCTTTTTGACGATTTTTCACTGTTAGGTCTCTACCTAACAGTGAAAAATCGTCATTTATAAACAACAGTCCCAAAAGGTAATAGAAATCTCATCTCAGTATACTTCAAATTTAAGCATTCTCCTAAATAGGAATTGACTGTCTAATAGTTATTTCACTTAGATATTTCTCAACTGTGCCATTAATTATTTAGTAAAATGCCAGTAAGTAAGTAGAAAAACATTTAAAGAGTCATTGATTTCAGAATACAGAAAAAGCATATTCTAAAAATAAGTTGACAGTGATGTAGGCGGAAATGCACATCACTTTTGATTTTCCACTTGGTTTCGTATATCTCTTTTTTCACTTTCTTTTTTGCCCATTCCTTATTTTTGATAAAAGAGTATTTTTAACTTAGTACAACTTTGGCATTTTATAAACAGTTTAAGTTACAAAATAAAACATATATAAGTTGATATGTATTTTAAATAATTTACTTCCTTATATTGATTAGTACATGGATACATATATCAAACATATGTAACTTATATATAAAGTCAAATATTATTTATTTATATCTTTGTCTAAAGAGAACTTACACAGAAATTATACAGTTCATTACACAGCACTCAGATATTTTGTGCATTGGGTGGTGGAACACAGTGCAACACTTTTTCTAACGAGATCGATAGAAGTAAATTTTGTTAACATTTTTTAAAGTGTTATTCCCACACTAAGGAAATTGAAAAAGACATATTTAGAAAACGTATAAAAATTTTAACGCAGCGGGATTTGAACCCGCGCCTCTTGAAAACCGTTCAAGAACTTCAATGTATTTTTCAAAAATTCTCTTTTGTGCAATACTAAATTAAATTATTACCTATCTTTTAAAACATAGAATTAGGAGTTCGCTTTGAAAAAGGTTCGTGATACCTAAAAATTTGTAACATTGCGTGTTCGCTGAGACAGTTTCGGCACAAAGAAAGGAAGATAGCGGTTTAAATACTGTCTTTTGTTTTAGAAGGCGTTTGATGGTTTTAAAACCCGACTCGCTTAACTTAGTTTCTTACCAATATTATACGCGATTAATCTGGTTAAAAATAGTTTCATTTCAAAATGTAAAAATAGCTTTGCCGCCATTTTTGGTTTAGAATGACAGCACACATACAAACTAGATACTTTAAAATTTCATAGAAGCCTTGTAAAAAAAAATATTATTTTTGAATATGTTTTTTTTATAAAAACGTGAAATCTCTCTTGAAATATTGTCTAATATATTTTACTAAAGTACTGCATATTTTAAAAGGTATAATAATAAGATTATGTACCATAGTGATAAGGGAGTTAGGCACGCACAGTAGATACCTACTGGCAATGCCCATTTGTTTGACAAAAAACGCGTTTGCGTGTAACGTTTGGACAGTTAAAAAGCAAACGTTTTATCTTGCCTCTTACTGTTTGAAGGCGCCAATTTTGTTGTTGTCAATTGGAAATTATTGTTTATTTGGTTTTTATTTTTTTGTGAATTTTATATATAAGTGAATTTAGTGGCCAGAGACCGTTGTGGCGGAATGGGACTGCGTCTGACTGTAAGCGCGATTGGCTGTAGGTTCCATTTCCATTTCGATAAATGATTAAATTTGAATTATATTCATTTGCCCGCTGCGAGAAGACAATGCGCGTAGTTGAGTATCGCCAGCCACTCAACACGCAATGTTTTGAATTCGGGCGCAATGTTTAGTCTTCAAATTATGGTCTTTTAGTCTACCCCGCTATGTAGGAAAAAGTATGAAGCTAAGACTTATCAATTTATTAAAAAGCGGGATTGAGTTCCGCCTTGCAACACGCCACGTTTCGTTACTATCGTAAAACGGAGATCAGTAACACGATATACATGGTAAAGCCCAAACGAAGTCTCCAAGATTTTTGTTACCTTGGACGCTAAGATTCGTACCTTGAAAAAAACAATAGTTATTTTCCGCAAAACGTATATTGTCAAACAAATAACAGCGAGCGATCTGACGAGAGGGCATCTATACAATTAGCCGCTCCACTAGTCAGCTCCGTTATCTCCCACGCCAGGCCTCCTTAATACGCAGCTAACTCGGTAAGAACATGAGTATACTGTCATGCGCTACGTTTTAGTTTAGTCACGTAAAAGAAATTGATAAGAAATTGTGTTTGTAGTTTTTTTTTTAAATATGGAATGGAGGTATAATATTATTTTTTAATTTAATTATATTATTTGTATCATTATGGCGCAGTTGAACAGCGTCTGAAAACGCAAACGCAATTGCTTTTGTGATCGATCTTCCCTAGGAGGAATTGAATATATTTAAATTATTTTCATCTCTCCGCTCTGGTACCGAAGATAACACGCGGCCCAGCCTTCCGCTACTAAACACGCAATGTTTCGATTTCGGGCAGGAAGTGGAGAACGGAGTGTCATGACACTAGGTTCTCTCTGACTACCCTGTAATGCGAACAATAGCGTGTATCTGAAAATATATATAAATGGTTCTACGCACGATAAGCGAGTCGATCCTAATACGTTTCGAAATAGGTCAGTCCGAGATCCTTATTAGCGCTCATTGTGTTTGATATATTATGGTATTCTATTGATTATTGATACGATCCTCCTTTGCTTTCTCTTTCCACAACCCTTAGTTATTTATACTTGCAATGAGACGCATCATTCATCTAATTATATCGTATCGTTTTTCTTGATCAGACTGACAGGGTAATGAAAAATGTATTCCTTTTGTCGTTTATGAGGTAAATAAATATACATTGAGGCTATCGTGGCGCAGTGGGCTTGACTGTAACTCGATTGGTTGTGGGATCGATTCCCACTTAGAGAAATTATTACGTTTAAATAATTTTTATTTCTATGCTTTGAAGAGAGGAGGATCACAAAATGCGACATTGAGTTCAGCTACTCAACACGCTAGGTTTTGATGTTGGGCGGGAAGCGAGGTTATCTTTGGCTCCCCAGCTATGTTTATTTACAAATACACATATGGTATGTTTTTACTATTTTCATCTCCCGCGTTGCTCGGTAGGTATAGAGGACCCAGTGTTACAAGATTCCGTTCGTCGATATTCATGCATTTTAACATGACGATGACAACGATGAGTACCAACGATTAGTGCCATAAACATTTTACATAAACATTCCCTCCCTTAAGAATATTTTAATACTTAGTTGTGGTTCACTTATTTCTATATTTCAATATTTTGATTATAAACTTTAACGGACGCTAATTAAATTGTCGACAAAAAACATGTTATAAAACGAACTAATTCCGAAAATCAGTCTACTCTATCAATAGAGTAAATTACTAAGCTTAATAAATTTAAAAACTCCATAGAATCGTCTCAATATCAATTCTCCGGCATCTCATCCGTCACTTTGTACAAACAACGCGTTAAGTGCCCGATATAAAAACCGCAATAACTCTGTCCGTCTAAACGCTCCATTCTCACGGTATTCGTATTCAACACACGACCTAGCTGGCTATATCTTTTTATAACTCCAGTCTTAATAAGAGAGCGTTTACATTTTCACGATGCGATTGCGATATCGAAAATCAATGGTCGATATTAGTTTTAGGTTCGTGAATTTTTTGTGATATGAAATATAATGATTTAACGTTTATGGGTAATGTGTGAAATCGTGTTGAAAATACTACTAAGTTAGAATACTAATACTAAGTATCAATATTTGTTTAAAATATGGAAGTTATTTTCAATGTTGGGACTGCGGTATACGCAATAGACGGCAATGTTTCAGACCGAGATACCTAGAAATACGTATAGTTTTAGGCAATATTTTTAAATTAGGTTAGTAGAGAAATCTCTCTTTCTCTCAGAGAAAGTTCAAACAGTAGAGGCGAGCGTGCATTTAAAAGGGGCTCCTTAAGCCTACACTTGGGTCACAAGTCCTATGAACTGCCCCAAGTTCCTCTTTATGAAACTCCATGGACGCTCACAGAAAATTCATGGAATTCTGAGGAATTTCTTCTTTGCTGTATTCAGATCCTTTTGGAACAGGTAAGCGATAGCTATTCAGATTTTGGTCGAGGCTGAAATGTTTTGGTACTACTCACTGCAACTCCAGTGTAAACCGGCTACAAACTTTGAAGGCAGCAAAGTGCTTATAAAGTGGTCCTAAAAGCAGCAGAAAGGGCATGTTGAGGCGTTTTCTCTGGGCGTGCGATTTACCTTATATGCACTCGTTAAAATATCATGTGCCTATTAAAGCTTTTCACCCTATTTTCTTTGAAGCTTCGCTTAAAATGCTTTCATATAGGACAGTTTTACGACAATGGGCAACCTTTATCTTAAAAACTGAGATATTGGATAGGAATGATGACTTTTAATATTTTTTACCGTTATTTATAAATAAAATAAACTTTTGGATACTGTCAGTGGTTTTTGATGTTCTAAATATTTGGCTATTTTAATTTTTTTTAGATTAATTAGATTTGAATGAAAATGAGCTATCAAAGACGTTACAAACTTAATAGGATTTAAATTTCACAAAAGGTTAGTAGTTCTTTTTAGACATTACATATATAAACGCATTTTTAGGTAGTGTTATTGTCTCGATATTTGACGTAACATTTTTATTTTTACTTTAAAATATAATTTAAAATTAATAATTTTATAATTAATTTAATTTAATACTTTTTTTATATTTCTTTTTTTTTATTTTTTGGATTCACGCTTCTCCCATAGTATAGATGCAAGAGAGGCACAAATGCTAAGACACTCCATTTTCCGCCTTCCAAACATTTTATATGTATTGCTTGTTAGGTAAACAAAAAAAATTTACCATACCAACAAAAATGTTACCATAAGTAATATTATATAGGTAACGTAAAATTTAGTTCTTTCCGTTCCTGTCCTGAGAACTTTGGTAAATCGTCTATATATATGGATCCCCTTTAACATTTGACGTATGGGTATAAAAAAAACACAAAAACAAAAAATCCCTAATAGGTAGGGTAGGTTTTGATACGTACAAACTTATTACCGTAAAAAAAACTTCTATAGGATTTTGTAAACAGAAACGTTTAGAGTAAAATCATTATTTGAGGAAATGCCAACAAATAAGGAGCGAATGTAAAAGCGTTTTGGTAAATGTCTACTGTTTTTAAATATATAACGTGTAATATTAATTCCGATGAAACCATAGGATCGGGGTCGCACTGTTTAAATAAGGTGACATCAAAGGCATAATATTGGGTTCACTAAACGCGCAATATTGGTGTGTGCATGCGTTCAGCATGTATGTTTTTGGATGATATTATACATATATAAGTATATATGGTGCCATCGTGGCGCAGTGGAACAGCATCTGACTTTTAAAGGATCATGGTTATCGGTTCGATACACAGAAAAGGTCATAATTTAATTATTATAATTTCTCCGCTCTTGTGAAAAGAGCTCATCAGCTCCGTTACTCAACACGCAATATTACGAATTCGAGTGGAAAGTGGAGAACAGAGTATTTTGACAGTAGGTTCTCTCTAAAAACCCTGCTATGCGGCATAAATGTGAAGCTGCTTCAAATACATCAGACATCCCACCTACAGCGAGATGATCGTTAAAAAGAATTCAATAATTCACACAACTGAGAACAATCATTAATATCCACAAGCAACCGCGTCGGGACAGAGCTCAGTAGCTGAGGTACAATAAAAGTAACAAAGTGTATTGTTTGCTTCAAGATCGATCGGCAGAGGCGTTTAATTAATGACCAATCTCCTGGGACTCACCGGCACTTACATTAATTAATTAAATAGCAAACGGAGTAAGCCCTCATGTCTTTTTGTTGTTTAAAGAATTTTTATCAGCGTCTCGTCTGGTGTTTAAATTATATTATAATTTTACAAACACAGAAAATGTTGTCAGCAACAGTCTTTAAATATAAATTAAAACAGTATTCGATAAAATTACAACGATGGTATGCTGGAAGACCTATCAACTCCACAAAGTGATGAATAAATTGTATCTTTTTTTTAAATTCATATAGATAAGAGTATTTATACAGGAGTTAGTAGAGAGTCAACCTAGTGTCAAAACACTCCGGTTCGCTTTTGAAATTCATATAAATAATATTATTTCATTGGATTATTGAAATCTACTGTACCGAAAGTACTTCTGTTCGCATTTACAGAAAATTATAAATACTGTTGACTTCCATGAGTAGTACGAAAATAAATGAAATTGCACAGTGTCGCGCTGTCATCAAAAACTTTAAGCTATATTTAGAAAACCTATTAAAATTTAGTATATATATGTAATATAAAATTTTAAATATACAGAAAATAAGGAGGCATAAAGAAAATCTAACAGAGCTGAGTAATATTTGTCACAAAACTGACGTAACAATATTAGCATTTATATGAGAAGTTCCACGAACAGACCAGCAGCAACGGAGTGCTATAAAAAGGACGAATCTAAAAATAAAATAAATTTCAAATGTCCACATATTTTTTTACAATAGGAAGCTTTCGAACCCGGCGCCGAACAGCTACCTTTAGAGTAAATAAACAAAGCTTTTACATAACAGTATCCTTTGTGATGTCAGGAACAACACAATAAGCCAGTTTTAAACATATAATAGATTCATCGTTGCACAATAATGAGCTATTAATACAATTTCCCGGTTACACAGAAAGTTAGAATTATGTTTTATTCACCTTTTTTATTTATAACAATAATAGGGAACAGAAGTAATGGGTTCGAATTTCCGTTAAGTGTTTTTGTTCTCATCGAAGACGTGGTTATGGCTAAGCTACAAAGTTTAGTGCAATTGTCGGTTACAAAATTATACGTTTTGAATAAAATTATTAGTAGATAGATATAAATGTAAATTTTTCAGAACTTACGAATATAAAAATATACGCGATTAATCTGTATAAATTCAATTTTTTTTAACATTTTTTAAGGTGTTATTCGCACACTGAGGAAATTGAAAAAGACATATTTAGAAAATGTAAATAACTTTGAACACAGCGGGATTTGAACCCGCGCCTCTTGAAAACGTTTAAATAGTTTCATTAAAAAAAATATAAAAATCATGAAAATTAAAGATCTTTTTATAATAATTACATTCATTTTTTTTTATTTTTTTTCTCATGGTGACTAATAAGCAAAGGCTTGGAATGTGCGAATTGACTGTAAATAAATATAGGACCGTATCGTATCTCACAATTGTATACAAGAATTCAGTTTCCCTCACGTCTCGCGGGGCACATCGCGTGAATATATATACATAATATATATTTAACAATAAGCAATATTGTGTTAGAATAATTTCACCCATTAAGACTGAATATGAAACTTAATTCGCGCTAAAACAATCGACATTAAATAACATAGCTTGGCTTGTATAATGAAAGAGGCGGATAGCTAGTTAGATATTGTGAAGGGTCTAATCTTAGATAATCCGAAATCAATGAGATGTGCGGGCAAGGTATGTTTGTTTTCTTGCCTACATCGATGTTGATCGATCGTTGTGTACATAGGCAATGCTTTTACATAAAAAGGTATTAGCGAGGAAGTTTTAAGGTCGGCTTTTGGTGTTTTTATGTCGTGTTAACTAAAATAATCAACCTTTATAGGATCTATTTGAAGGGTTATGTATGATATACTGTAAATTTATCGGATGAAATATTCGTAATTTATCAAGCTTTCCGTAAGTATTCAGGTTGGTGTTAAGAGGTTAAGCGGTAGGAGAGACCTCGGTTGACCTTCGTGAATACAATATCGATGATACTGGAGGAAGGTCACGTTAAAAGTATGATAGTGGACGAGGTGAAAGAAGCTTTTGACACTCTTCTCCCTTTGACAACCTTGCTAGTAAAAAGCGTGAAGCGGGAAAAAAAATCAAGCATCTCGTGTATTATTAAACGTTTCGCCAGGATCAATTTCATTTTTGTTGCTCCGATCCTCTTTGCGCGGTACCAGTCCATTTCATGTTTTAAAAATATGAACTCATCCAAAATAAAAGTCGAGTAATTGCTTTCATTACCAAAAATATCACGTAAATTCTTGTCGAAAATGTTCGACGAAATTTTAATTACGGGGACGTTACGAAATTGTTCTCTATACAGGCGATTTGAAATAATGTGGGGACAAAAGTCATTCTTGGATGAGAGACATACATAATTATGACGGTGGCCACTGAACGTACAGCAGAGGGCACGTGAGCAAACTCGGTCCGAGTAAATAAACTGAGTGTTACAGTATGAGGGGGGGGGGGGGGGGCACGTGCGAAAAATAAATAGGTATACAATGTCTGTCGCCCAAATACGTACACATTCAGAGGACGTAATGTGTTTGCGGTGCTAGAGCCATCTTATGACCAACGTGCAGACCTGTTCAAATATTGTCATGAGACCTTCGATGACACTATCGAAGGCCATCATCAAAGCTGGATACAAATAAAGCGTTTCGAACATTAGGGACCTTCGTGTCAATATATATGATATGATTGATTTGTTTCGAGTTTACAAGTGCTAAGTTTGTCCGGATTTTTGTTTCTGTTAAAGATATGTTTATCTGACGCTTTAGGTATATCTATTTTGTATATATTTTTTTATAATTAAAAGTTTTTACAGAATTATATTTTTTATACAATTTTTAAAAATTGTATGATAATATATAGAATAACCTAATCTAATTGCTTACTAAAATTTCTGAGGTAAAATAGAAAGGCAAAATTTGTCATTTAGTTCTCCAATCTATCTATATACGAGTAGACATACTGTATGGCAAAGTCGAGTATGGCTACAGTATGAAAGAGTTCCTAAATCCAGACTCAACCTAATTAGTTAGCATTTAATATCTATTGCAGTAAAAAAGTATGTACGAATGTATGCGTCAATATTAATTCTTGCAATGGAATATAAAAACAAACTATCCAAAGCAATTTTGAATAAGAACAGTATATACTGTATACTTATAACTTAATCCGAGTCCGCCCAGCGGTCCGCCATTTACATAGCCCGGCAAAGCCGTTTGTTTATTTTGGCCGGTACTGGATTGGACGCATCCGAATTGAACGTAATTAACTTTATACTAAAAGTTGAGTAGATGCGTACTTTGTTTACGTAACGTCAAAGTGTTTAATTAAATGAAACCGAGATGTCCAACTAAATTACAATTGATTTGCCACAATTTATTACACATAGAGATAGAGATATATATATGAGATGCTAACACTAAAAATAAGTTGTAATAAGCGTATAAGAAATTCGATCAGCTACATAGCAGGTGGTAGAAAGAGTTAACATTATGTCAAAAAACTCCACCACTCCTCCACTTGATTGGGCATCGAACGCACGACCAATCGCCTTTACAGTCGGGCGCAGACACACAGCGCCACTATCGCCTTGAAATTTTGATAAGAATACCAATAACGTTAAAACAGTCTTAAATAGAAGATGAGCAGGCCGGCCATTTCCTTATAATTATATTTGTAAATAACTTTGCACTTTAAAGTTCTGTAAGCTTTTCATTCTTTTGTGATGTAAGCTATTTAAAATACCTTTCGTCCGACATGTAATTAAGCTGTACTCTAATTTTGTTGCAATGCACAAGTTAAATTGCAAATTGGATAGATAGTTGGTTTGACAAAAAAGCAGAGGCACCGCCGGTAATTTTAGCTTGACTCGATTTTCAAGCAATTACACCAATCTGTAGTGAAACAAAAACAGTGACATAGAGAATGATGAAATAATGTGTTATCCTTTATTAATTTAATTGTGATTGATACGATTAGATATTGAAATTATTTAAAATTATTGTTTTACTATATTTCATAGATTGCAAGGTTAAGTTTTAGCACATTTTAAAGTTTATTTGATATTTGTTTGTGTATAAAAATAAATAGGCTGATTTAAAGTGATATTTATTTAAAATACTCTCAATGAGAGTCCAACCCACAATTACACCACAATGATACCAAATTGAAAAATTTTCTACCATAATAACATATGGAATTCATAAACTAAACACTGGCTGGTAACATAAAAGTTTCTAATCTCAAATATAAAAATATAAAGTCAATATCTAATTTAGGTAAATGAATATAAGCGACGTGGCGACTTTACGACCTTATAAAGTCTTGGCATGGTGTGTGCCTAAAGCATATAAGGTATGCCCATTACTTTAGATCATAACTTCTGTTTAGAGGGAAGACGCACCTTCTCTTGCAATGTCGGTTAATTTATGACACGTCACTTTAGTACTATGGACGAGACATTCATTTGCCAGCCCCATTTTGCATAGGAATATTTGTAATTGGGTAATTTGTCTATTGAGGTTAGGGATCTGTTTGGCAAAGATACCCTTTGTGTTCTCCTCTGATGACTTCATTCTGTGATTGAAACATTCCATTTAAGAAGCTCGTTTATTTTGTTAGTAGGAGGAAGTTGAGTTTAAATAAGTAGTATTTCAGGCGATCTTGTATATATATATATAATGCTTTTGTATTTCTATAGGATTCCTGTTCTTGTATGTTTCTTCTTGGTTATGGATTATTTTTAAAAGAGCATAAAGACAGAAATATAATATATAAGAACTCTTTTTTTTATATAAGGAGCTCAAATAACCATGCTACTAAATTATTCACCCCAAGTACGCCCCAATCTTTAATTTCTAAAACTCCACCATGAAAATCTAATACATCACATATTTACACAGATATACCAATTTGAATGACTTCAGCTTGGCAAAATTTCGTAATGTTTGTTTATTTATATACGGATATGCCTTTACGGCCTGCCTTTGATTCCGGCCCCGTTTCGTTCCTGTTGGCATGAGTGGTTGGCAAGTAAACAAGTGGGTAGGCCAAGTTAGCTTTCACTCCCTGGCCGAAAGCCAACCCTTCGGAACACCGCCAACTTCCAACGAAAACACTGAACCAAAATAATTTTCGTGTGTAACATTTGAAATGTTATTCTGTTAAACTCCTTAGTGGTTTGATACTGGATTTTCAAATAAAAATACGCTTTAGCAAAATCGTTCTGCAATTGCAAATTGGCCGTACAGTCCGTTTGCATCTCTTTATAACTCGAGTGTTTCAATAGATTGAGGTTTTCGAAGATTGCGGATGTGAATATTTCGCTACGTGTTGGATTTGAATTAAAATTTAATGTATTCGGTATTTTTTGAAAAATTACAAATGAATGTGTTACTTTTTATTTAGATATCTATAATAGTATAAATATCTAAATATAAATGATCACATTCAATTCATATTATATTATAGAAAAAATCAGTAAAAATAGAATGTTTTTACGCGCACATCTTCGGAACTATAGGACGTATTTGAATAAAACATTTTTTGTAGTATAAGTTTTAGGCTTAAACTATAAATTTGTTTGAAGAATGGAAAACCTGACGTGGAACCATCATAGAACAGCTATACTATTATGTATAATAAAATGACACCTTAACAAAAAAAGCATAGCGTGATGGTATTTTGGTGGAAAGGGCCACGAAGTCCACTCAAAGGAAGTCGGGGACAGCTACTAGTCAATAATATGAGAACTTTTTTTAACATTTTACAAGTGTTATTCGCACACTTAGTAAATTATACGTTTTCTAAATATGTTTATTTCAATATGATAACTTTAAAATTAGTTTACATTATACGTTGCTTCTATTACCGTATCAGACAATAATTAGTATTAACATATAATTGTATGAAAAAAAAGGTAACATTCATAGTATGTAGTGAAAATTATGTTTATATCTGGGACCCATTATAGCATTTAAATGACCTGGCGTGTTTAAAAACATACTATTTGTCTACAAGATTAGATAAGAAATAGCTGAATAGTAAGTTAAGAGAAAACCGCATTAGACATTCCAAAAATTCATTTCGTTTATGCAGACTTGATGGAATTCACAAACAAAAGAATGTGCATATCATGAATGTATTCGATTCGATGCTATCAAAGCATTGATACTTTATTATTATACGATATTGCAGATTTTGATAAAACATATTGTTTATATTCTTTCTAGTACGGAATTTATCTTATTTATGAGTTTGTCTAATTTGTGGGTTCGAATGGGGGAATACCAATTGGGTAGAATGGTTAAATTTTAATTATTTCAATTTCTCCTCTCTGATAAGTGTTGAGGTTTCACCACTCAACACACAATGTCTTGAATTTAGGCGGAATGTCTCCATTCTCCGAGTGTCTTGACACTAGGTACTTTCTGACTACCCTACTATGTGGAAAAAAGCTTAAAAGCTTAAAAAACCGTTAATTGTGCTGATTAGAAATACCCAAACTCTTGATTCACTACCAAATGACAGTTCTAAACACTTTATTGATTTTCTATACTAGTCTTCTATAAAATTATTCTTAATACAACATAAAAGTATAATATGTTTTTTGTCCCGAAAGCTACACAAAATCCGAAACGCTTCAGTAATCCCTGTATTATGATTAGTAAACAGTGCTAGCGTAAGACCGGCAGTAGTACGAGTGTCACGTCCGTCATACACCGGTAATTCTGAGCTGGTTAAGCCAAATAGCGTTAGAGGTCAGTACGAAATTTTAATTATATGTATATATTACAGTATGATTAGAGATATATTACAGTATGATTAGTTTTTTATGAGAATATCTTTGGTGACAGATATAGTCTTTTTTTTTAAAACTATTTAATTATAAATTAATTAATAATTGCTGCAGTGTGACTGTGTACAATATTGTTGTGAGTTCGGTTCCACTCAGGAAAATTATTATATTTAAATTATTTTCTTTTCTCCGCCCAAGACAAAGTGCGACGTTGTGTTTCGCCACTCAACACGCCAATGGCAATGCCTCGAATTCGGGCGAAAAGTGAAGCGAAGAGTGTTTTGACAGTGTTCTATCTGACTGCCCTACTAAGCAATTTCTTGTCCGAGTGAAACTATCGCTCAATTTTTTTTTATTTAGTAATTAGTATTATTATTATTTTTGTAAATGAAATATCGTATAATATAAGATTTTCTCTTTCTCCAGTCTCTTTGTATTATTGATATTTGTAAAATTGGATAGTGAGCCTTATATTGCCTGAAAACTAATCATACTAAAGACAAGTTACATAATAAATATTTAAATATTAGTATAACCATACTAAAAAAATATCTGTATAAAATGTTTTGATAATGGAACTATATCAATGTAACATTATTTTTTTATATACGCTACGTATATATATTATATATACTGTATTAGCAAAATATATTTTCATGTATACCTGAGATCAACGCAAGCGAGAGAATGAGACGACGCCAATAAAATAATATGACATCGTCGAACATTTGCCGAACAGCTTATCGAAACTCGCGCATGTTTTTGTTGGATATTAGTTTGAAATTGGCAGTGTTCCACCAAAAAGTATTTAGTGTTTAGTGCTTTAGGACTAGTTAGAGTTGGCAATTGCAAGGAAAACGTTTAACTTTTAAATTTATTTGAAGATATTTTATTTCATTATTTTTTAGCTTGCAAATGATGTTTGTAAAATATGTACATAGTGACTAGTTTTATATCTGTATGTATGTACTTATTAGTATATCTTAAAATTAGCTATCTCATTACTATATTCGGTCGGAAAGTGGAGAGCGAAGTGTATTGACACTAGTAGTTCTCTGACCCTGCTATGAGAGTAAAAACGTCTATTGTTTTGTAATTATATATATATATATATAGTAAGCAAACTAAGCAAAGTATGGCGACGACATATTTGACATTACTTTATACAACCAACGATCAAACCACGATTTAAATTTGACAATTAGATCACCCATTGTACAGATAAACAATGAAAACAATGCGCATACCTCTAATTAGGCACGAAACGTGAACTAGTGACTATTGTAAAGTTGGTAATAAAACGCACGCGCGTATGAGATTATTATCCGAGACACGATAAGCTTATACAAATATTACATATACCACATAACATTGTATAGTCCTTCTAAAGATGCATATATCGGATAGACGTTCTCATAACTTTTATATTATAGCAGACAAAGCTCCATTCAATGCAAATTCAGTCTAGATTTTAGTATGTAGTCGGATTCTAGTTACATTATCCGTATCCATGGATCTATTAATATTTGGTATCAATAAGTTAATATATTTAGTTGAGATTTTACTTGAAAACTTGAGTGTTTTCGGTAATCTTATTTTAATATTAAATTCATTTATCGTAGCTAGAAATAGCTGACGGCAGGTCTCTGTCTTCGATCAAATTATACGGCAGGCTCACACATTTAGTTGATGAATGTGTACACAAATGCGCATCATTTCGAGACGGAATTATATTTATCAGACGGGAGCAAAAGGGACGCGAGCGCGAAATTCGTTTTCCGCGGAAAGTTAAGTGAGTTAAACCTCTAAATAAAAGGTGGGCTGTGGAGTCAGCACAGTTGCTCTGACGACTTGCTATGGTAATGAGTTGGCGGTCCCTCGTCTCCTTTCCTCCCAAACAAAACGCTCGTTATCTCTCGCGATGATCTAAATGTAAGGGGCTCGTTACTGCCAGTGATTACAGACGCCTCCGGACACGCGATTGTTTACCGCGATAACAACCTACCGACTTGCTCTAAACTAATAAATGCCTAATCCGCACAAACTTACTTTTCGTTTAAATTTAAGTCAATTTCTATTAAAACATAGTTTACGGTATAATTTACGGTGTTCTTATGAAATAATAATTAATTAAAGATAACTAAACTCTTGTAGCAATTGCCCATTAAAGTTTTACAAGAGACGAGCTTTATTTGATGACGAGTTCGTGTAAAAGTTTGAACTTTGATATCGAGATGCTCATTTCTGTTAGAAAATTATAAATTACATTTGCCTCTAAGATAATTTTAAGCAGATTTGCCAGAGTTTCTTGAGGATGTATAATATTAAAGGAATATTTGTGTTGGTAGTGAAATGAAATACGTTCGTATACAATTTCTTACATTTCTTAGTTTTGCAAATTATTTCAGTTTTGTTTCAGGAAGTAGACTGCTTATTACATGATTAAATCATACTTTTAAATAATTTTTTACTTTGCTGCTTATTCTACAACAATCTTGTATAGATAAAATCTCTTTTATCTAACAAACTTATTTAGCATTAATAAATAAAATATATATATTTATAGGCCATTGTGAACCTGTATAACGCCATCTGATTGTAAACACACAAGTTGATTCGATCGGGGGTACGATTGTATTGAAAATATTTCATTTCCTCTCTGTAGAAAGCCAAAGCGCGGTGTTGAGTTACGCAACTCAACACGCAAAAATTTAATCCAATTTGGGAAGGATGTATTGATATCAGGTTCTCACTTCTTATTATGCTACGCGGGACAAAGCGTGAAGCTGTTTTGTTTTTTTTTTAATTGACAGTTCACAGATTTAGAAACTACCAACTTTAAAATAGATATTATAAAATTT
Organism: Podotricha telesiphe; assembly: GCA_038994665.1. Classification (NCBI taxonomy): domain Eukaryota; kingdom Metazoa; phylum Arthropoda; class Insecta; order Lepidoptera; family Nymphalidae; genus Podotricha; species Podotricha telesiphe. The sequence goes on along the minus strand of JAOYRR010000067.1, from coordinate 128,070 downwards.
TATTACGTTTTTTTTAATATATTATTTAAATACAATTAATTGACATTACTAACATACTAAACCACTGACCAACCTAAATATTAAACACAAAAGAATATTAATTTGACGAACTAACTAACATCAATACACAGAGAAACAAGTTGTATCGATTTACGATTATTTAGAACTTAATTAGAACTAAGTAGCGTCGTGGGGGGTAATAACTGGAAAAGTATTAGGCAAAAACAGATATTAATACAGTGATAATAGCGCGCATTTTATCGTTCAAACGCCTTTAAAATGTAATCTCCAGTGGAGCACTTACCAAGTACAGTACAGTATACACTACTGTCAAAGGCTAGAAGTTAACTTGTCTGTTTTGTCATACATTTTTAAGTCAAGTTGAAACAAACTAATGTGTATTTAAAGAGACTGGTATATGAACAAAATTATATTTGTTTAACGTCCTCGTCTTCGAGAGCGTATACAGCGCTTTTACGTTCTTTTACAATTTGGCCATTTTGTTTTTGAATCTGATATGAGTTCTAAGTGATTAGAAAAACGTCCTTTAAAAATGTTATAAAAGACTATATAAGCTATTAATATAATATTTTTATTTTAATAAATCGAATTTATTGACCTCAAGTTACAGGTTGTTAAATAAATGAGTGTTCAGGTGCTGGCTTTAATAATATGACCGTCAATTTTTAAACCGTCTACTCTTTTACAAGTTATTTTTTAAAATTTTATTAACCAGTCTCCATCGTGTCTTCTTCATTTTACCAGACATTGGCAAAGTAAATTGGGCTCAACTGGCACGTCTCAAAGCCATAAAAAAAATTGACGGTAAGCTATTATATTTATTTCATGCAAAACCCAGTATGCCATCACAAATGTATTATAAATACAAGGTAGGCCAAAAGAAGTCATCCGATGTTGTGTGGCTTTCATATTTTTTGTCTAAATGAACTTTCGATTCTGCTTTTTAATTATGTTTAGTTTGAACTTACTTATAGATATTACGTTTCAATATTATTATTAATAAATGTAAATTATATTAATCTATTTTTTTAACCTTTGTGTTATTCGCACACTAAGAAAATTGGAAAAGACATATTCAGAAAACGTATAAAAATTTAAACGCAGCGTGATTGGAACCCGCGCCTCTTGAAAATCGTTCAATCTACGTAATGAATTGAAACAAACTTACTAACTTAGCAAACTTCGAATACAATGCCTATTTTCGACTATACTGAAGTGTATGCCGTAAAAAAACGCTTTGGGACCATCGTAACCGTTTGCCATTGCCTCCAATACTGAATAATTGAAAAAAAAAGCTGAACGAGATCATGACACTTTGAACTTCTTTACTACTATTTTACTACTCAGCTACAAAATACGAAAGAAAAGAAAGATAAAGGTGATGTGGCAATTTTCAAAAAAAGAGGTTCATTTATAAATTCACAAAGTGTCATAGTTTTTGCCCAATTGAGACGTAATTTGCTGGGTAATGGAATCTGACACCACATGCGGATATGAAGAATGATATATATTTAATATTTAGAAAATATTTCTTAAAGGATCAGTTTTTTGTTATTCGCTTTACCCGCATAGCATGGTAAGCATATAGAGCTTTGTGTCAAGACACTCCGTTCTCCACTTTCTGCCTCGAATTCCTGACATTCCTCGTTGAGTGACAGAACTCATATATAATCATTTTTGCCACTAAGTATGCGTCTACTTTGATATATAAAATGTACTTTAATAGCTGAATTAAATATGACATATAATCAATTAAAATATATGTAAATGTAAAAAAGTGGTCTAGCAAAATTTAACTAAACACGTGCATGTAAAAGACAAAATCCCCGTTAAGCTTAAGGCTAATTAAGCCAAACGATCTTCCCTGTCTCTATTCAACGGTGCTAACTCTGTGCTTTGGTACAAAGTATAAGATCAAGCAATAAAATAGATTATTTTACCTTTCAGGTTGCATACTATTGCTGGATAAGGACAAATCAGTTTCCTTTTCGCTTAAGTCAAGTTAAAACTTCGTTAAAATAGACAATAATAATCTCAATATGTTATATGTAAACCTTTCCCAAAGCTGAGATTAAACTCACAACCAAGTATTATAAATCAATAAGATATTTTATAATTTTAAAAAATAGTAAATATTGATAAAAAAAAGTCTATCCCTTTATTGAGCAAGCAGTGACAAATCACTATGATTTCAATCCAATTATAGAAGTATTAAAAGTATACGACTAGGGCCCTTATAAAGCTTCAAAAAATTAAACTTTCCAAGACTGTACTTCACGTAGGCGCCTCAAATTCGATATTGAAGGAGAATATGCGATAATTTCGGTCTGAAGTTCGGAAAGAATCATTAGTATAAGCCTGCAATCGAAGCCAACTTATAAAAGTTAGACCTCGTGTAATAAACTACAAAAGTTTCATAGTATTGGGAGTACAGAAATACATTTGGGATTGTTGCTTTTGTTCCTTTATAGACAGGACTAGTGTATTGCGTTATCATCGATATTTGTATTACTAATGTAAGTAATGATTATCTACGAATTATCAGCATATTCCTAGCATTCTCACCGTACTTTACTTATTTCCCAAAAGACTTACCAGTGAAAACAAAATAACACTATTAACATGTAAACCTAGCAAGTGGTACTACTGGTAAAATTACTGGGATCTGCGATCGACACAATATTTGGTAATAAATGTGACGATATTTAAATAGAAAATATTTGGTAATAAATGATGGAGAATGGAGTGTCTTGACTGATGAAAAGAGATGCGAGATTCTAAAAGTATTACATTTTTGACAATTTCAATAAATTAGGGAGATATTTACATCCTGTCCATTTTCATTTTAAATGATTGCTTCTATTTATCTACAATGTATGACAAATACATCACCTTAAGATGAATTTACAGACATCTTACTTAAGATGTCTGTAAATTCAGAGTTTAGTCAAACAGATAACATTAAAAACATATTCCAAATTCTTATTAAGATTTTCCACAAATTACAAACTGAATTAGATCACTTTTATTCTATCTTTTTTCTTTCCTTATAGCAGTCAAAGAGAACCTGTCAAAACACTTAGTTCTCTACTTACCGATCAAATCCGAGAGATGTTGAGTGGCGAAGTTTAATGCTGCGATTTTTCTTGTCATGAGAGCGGAGGAATGAAAATAATTAAATATAATTATCCTTCCGAGTGGGAATTGAACCCACAACTATCGCGTATACAGTGAAAAGGTGCCACGCTGCGCCACAATGGCCTCATCTATGTATCAAGTTAGTGAACAAAAAGTTACAATTTATAGTACAAAAAAAATGTACAGAAATAAACCAAAAGCTCAACACATATCCCTCTACAGATTAGTTTCAATGTTCTGCAGGCAAATTGGTTCCTTTCATGTCAATTTCCGGAATGTCTTACATTACAATTGGCCCTGCTTGTTGGCTAACAGAACTTGTAGATAATTAAGCCACCCAAGAGGTGTTCTGATCTAGACATCGCTTGTAATATTGCAAGGGTATTTTAGGTATTTAATTAAATACTTACAAACTTTGTTAGAAACAAATTGAAAGAAATCAAATGCTTATAATTTTGTTAGATAAAAAACACAATTTATGTGTTTGTTGGTCCGTGCTTTTATAGCAAGGTAGGCACAGATCATCTAATGTTGCATGTTGAATGGTTAAGTTTAACGGAGGTGTTTCTTTTGCAAGACCGGGGTAAGAAATAAATTTAAATATAATCTTTTCTAGCTTGACAATCCACCCATAACCATCGCGTGGACAGTCCGATACTATTCCAAAGACACTTTGACGTCAGACGGGGTTGATGTTTTTTGTGAATTTTGGTAAAAGGTTTCATAAATTCAATACATTTCAACAGTAATTAAAGTAAGAAAAAAACAAAGGAAAATTTAGGCGAAATGCAGTATGGTGTGCTTTAATTTTATATCACGTAAGGAACATATAAGTATTGTAAAGAATGGCCAAATTTGAGGTTATTTGGCCTTTTTTTTTATTAATTTAGATAGTTTAAGTAAATTTATAATATTAAATGTTCCTTTACTATATATTATTGTATTCTAACTATTTAAAAATAATAAGCGCGTTACTTTTAAACTTTTCAAAGTTTTGAGCCTTAACAAAGTTGAATCTGAATCCATAATCTACACGCAGTCAAACACCTTTTAATTGTGCCACGTCATCGAAATTGACACTCCAAGACATGCAAATGAACTAGACTAGATATCATTTTTGTGACAAAGAAGAAAGGATTTTTATACAAAATTTGAATATGAAGAAATCTGTAAGACGAGTGTATGAAGTCTTATTATGAGTCATAGTACCTCCGCTATCTTATTTCAATTTCAACGCTCCATTGATTGCAGATGCCGGGAGCTCTTCTTTTGCAGTCACTGAGAGCGAGCGGGATGAAATCATTGTAATGTTGACAGGTGGGATAGAGACGGATAATATTTTTCTACATGGAGACGAAAATATTGAAAAAAGTTATAGTATCAAAGTCTCCACGCGCGTAAAGGTCTCATTAAAAGTGCTTTGTGAAGGAATTCTTACCAATTTATAAGGCAGTAAGCGGTAGATTGGTCGGAAAGTAAATAACGACATTTCCGCGTTGTTTAAACGGACTCTGTTTGGAACTTGTTAGCGCGAGCTTGTCCATACTGTTTGTTATAGCGACGGTTCAAGGTATTGGATACGACGAACGCGAAGAATCGAAACACCCACCTGAAAATAGCTGTAGCTGGAAGTTCACTAGTGAGCAAGTGCCTTTATATAGATTTATTGTATAAATTTGGTTTTTGGAGACCAGAGACCAATGTGGTGCAGTGGAACAGGGTCGAAATGTAATCACGATTGGTTTTGATGCGATTCCCACTCGGAAGAATGCCCATAATTTTATTATTTTCATTTATCCGCTTTGGTTAAAAAGACAAAGCGGGGCGTTGAGGTCCGAAAAGTATGGAACAGAGTGTCTTGATACTAGGTTCTTTATGGCTACCCTGCCATAAAGGGAAAAGAGTGCAGCTGAAAAAAAATATTAATTTTATCACGTATGTGTGTAAAATATATACTAACCTAAATATAAAAATTAAAGCTGTTCTTGACAGTGCCTTTCTAATTGGTTCACAAATTTCAAACTTAGCTCACAGAAACAGTCTAAAAAATATTAAGGAATATGAAGCATATTTTGATATACGAGTACTTATAGCTGTATCTATATGCAAATAGTGTTAAAGAATATTTCAAATTTTAAAATACAATTTGACTTGTAAAACACATTTAAATGTGAATGTCCAAAACGGGCACGTAATACTTGCAACTAAAATTTGTTATACTTAAAGTTCTACTAAGTTCGTGAAATAGCCTAACTTATATACTACCCCTTATCCTAGTAATATATACTGCCCTCAGTCACTAACATATTAAGGTTGCGACTTTACAATTGCTTTTTACATTTTTCACCTAGACGCCTTATCCCGCGAAAGGGAGATAGAACCTAATGTCATTACTCATGTCCGTTTCGCCCAAATTCGAGACATTGCATGTTCAGTGGCCGAGCTCAACGCCACACTTTGTTTTGCCAAAGCTGGGAAATATCCACCCACCAATCCACAACCATCGCGATTACAGTCAACATAGATTACACAGGTGAAGGTTCTTTTAATACTTAAGAAATTGGTATTCGATATAAAAATTTGAACCTCCCAGTAGTTGAACCATCCTTAAAGTAATATTTTAAAAGAAATGCATTCAGTTTTACAAAAATGTTGAATTGGCAACTATTGAATGTAATAATTTAATTAAAAAGAACGCTCTTATCATATCTAATGGATCAAACGGCTGCATCTCACTTTTCGTTGAAAATTTCATCATATAGACGAGGAACTTTCGAACTACTCAAAGTTCTCTAGAGCATCGGAAACCAAAAAAAAATGTGATAGAAATTCTGAGCTCAATTCAAAATTAGGTGCCCATCATCTGTCAATGCCATAGTTCGCTCACTTTTAAAACATAACGTATGACATTATTTTTTTATTACCGCGCGAGAGCAAAAATGTACTTATTTCGCGCTCCGTTGATCTGAAAATGTGACATCAGAGTGTGTAAGGCGCGCCTATGAGAGCATATATCGTGTATTTACAATGTGGCATACTCGATATCTCAACCTCTTCAAATTACGGTCACTGACTTTTATTCGATGTGAAATAAAACAAGAAACTACACAGCTAGTTTGTTGTGTTTCGCCCAAAAATGCTCCACGGCATTTCCCGCAATGCAGGGTTATCAAAGAGAACCTAGTGGCAAGACACTCTGTTCCATACTTTCCGCCCGAAAAGATTTCAAGCATAATCGTTCCCTCGAGTGGAAACCACGGCCAATCTCGATGACTGTCAGACGCTGTCCCACTGCCCCACAATGGCCTCCATAACAACACTTAAAGAAAGATAACAATGAAATTAAGTGTAAGCACTATGGCAGCTTTAATTTCATGCTTTGGGAGCAGAGGGTTAAAAAGGTAAGGTGAACTTAATCGCGTCAGCTTGAATGAGATCGCTCCGCTCATTTCTTATATGTGATCAAGACACAATGTTCCTATATACCAGTAGTATAATATATGAACCAACGTATATTGACTTGTGAATTTTAAGATATTTCATTTCATTAAATTTTTACATATCTTATGCATCTCTCGGTGAGATGAAAGAACCTGATTCATCATTTGGATATTAGCTTTTGTCTGTTTTAAGACATACATGTAGGTTGAACTAAAACCATCAGTTGCCTAGACCTGAAAAACAGTTCACACAATGTGTCTACTTCGGGAACGTTGTGGGTTCTAGGTATTTCTCTGACTACCTTGCTATGCAGGAAACCCCTAGAACTGAACTATACAGCCCATTTGTTAGTGCAAAAAAGCGTATTAATTTAAGTGATCACTAAAATCTTTGGGAATTTGGTAAGGAGGTAGTAAATAGTTAGCAGACGTCCACTTATCACGGATTTTGCACGACAGGGCTGGATTAAGGGGATGTAAGTTTGTTGGTATAAAAGTATTTTTTTGTTATAAGCTTGAAATTAGGCAGAAATATCTCCATTATTACTCGGAACTTGTGAAGTCGCGGCCAACAGCTGGTATAAATATAATCCTCTTAGTAGATATCGAACGTACCACCATCACGTTTAAGTAAGACGTTATTGAAATATCATCCTCACCATCTCATCATACGTGGCACTCTACTACTGTGTTTCGTAAAAACTTCCTTCCACGTGCCGCTCAACTGTGAAATAGCCTACCAGCGGCAGTGTTTTCAGATCGATTCGACATGGGTACCTTCAAAAAGTCCCAAACGCTCGTTTGCCTTGTCTTTAGAATTAAAAAAAAAAATACTGCCCCACTACGCCACAATGGCCTAAAACCGAAAATTATTTATTTTAATCAACACAATTACCATCGCTCAAATTAGAGTAAGCCTAACGAGGGGCGATAGCACTGTCGTGTCGTTAGTTGAAAAACGGTTGTGTGAATCAGGTGACAAAGGGTTTGCCGTGCGTGGTTGTAACCTTAGAACGCTGTGGATGAGTTGATTATTGTTATTACGAGCTTGTTATGTATGTTAATAATTGTATGTATATATATATATAAATATATTAAGGCCGTTAATGGTTGTGGGCCGCTCTAGTAAAACAAAACATGGCGTTGCGACCCGCCACCCAACACGCGATGCCTCGGATTCAGGTGGAAAGTGGAGATCGAAGTGACTTGACACTAGTTTCTCTCTGTCGAACCTCCTATGTGGGAAAAAGCGTGTAGCTGAAACGAATAATATTAATAATGAAGTTATTATAGCGCAATAGGATTTTGTTGTATATGTGATAGTACTGGAATCAGTCGCTTTTTGGGAGAAAGCTTGCTTACATGATTTGTATAATAAAAATATAATCTCACTATATACATATGTTGCATTAGTTATTAAGTGTATGGAAGCCGAAATTCGGCACGGAAAAGGTTTCTTGAGTAGTGTAAGTTTCTCAAAGAGTATTTAAAAGGCAATTTTACAGTCTAAATATGGATAACAAAAATGCAAGCAATAAGCAAGCGTCATTAATTCCAGACAAACAAGTCAAATAATGAAAAAAAAGGTAAAGAATTGTAAAAGAGATATCTCTCTCTCTCTCCCTCTGCCTCTAAATTAAAATCCAAGAAATGAGTAGAAAATATAAAAATATTCATATTGAAATTAATGATTCACTAACTTTTCTTTGCTTTAATGCACTGAGCTACCGACACTTTCAACACTACTACTGTAGTGCTTAAAACATCGTCGTATAATGTCGTAATCGTATTTAAAAAAAACTAAAATGTGTAAAAATGTCAAATACCAAACATCCTATATTCTATACAAATTTCACAATAATATATAATAAATACTCTGAGCATCAAAATCAATCACGCAATATGTAAAATCATAGCCCCGTATCGTATCTTTTGTCCGTGAACTTATATTTACGACGCACGCTGTTGTAGGACGCAGCCGTGCGTGAAAGGGATGACCGCGGGAGACCCACTCACAAATAGAAATTGGGATATTAACTAAATATCAAATATTCATAATAAATTCAGGCTACCTAATAATTGAGGCTACCGTGGTACAGTGGGACAGCGTCTGGTTGTGGGTTATATCCCCGTTCTGGGATATGATAATATTTAAATTACTTTCATCTCTCCGCTCTGGCACAAAGCGCGGCGTTGAGCCCTGCCACCCAACACGTGATTTCTCCATGGTCAGCAGAGTGTCTTATCATTAGGTCCTCCCTGGCTACCTTGCCATGTGAGAAAAAGTGTGAAGCAGTAAATATGCTGTATCCGTAATAGAAAAATGTTGTTTGAAAGATATTTAGTAATCAGAAGTTAAATTAATAAAAAATGAATGGAGAACGTGTCGCTATTTTATTCTTTGGGAGTTTCGTGTATATAATTAAGTATAAGAATTAATTAAGAATTAATTTATCATCTCATTTATAAAGGTTATAGTTAATTGTAAGTAAGTACTGGCTGTTTTTTTAAACGTATATTCATATGAAATGATGGGCTCGTAACCTATAACGTCATTTGATTACATTATTTTTAAAGTACTATTCGGCCATTTAGGATAGAAACAGTATTTAAAAAATATATAGCATAAAAAGCAGTATAAGAAAGAAATATAACCAGAAAGCGATTTTCGAAACATACAAAAACAGATACGTTCATTTTTTTATACTACAAAACACTACTGTACGCTCTCCTATTCCTTTCCGTAACTCTAAATAAGGTAAAAATACAGATTGCATTGAATTCCTTTAATACTTTTGCCATTTCTATATTACATTAAAAAGTAACCTTAACAAACTAATCAATCTATATGAAAAAAAAAACTGCGTAAATAAATATACCGCTATCGACGGTTCCACAAACTGTCCAGGAAATGTATTCAATTAAAGTGTCTACAGTAAGGCCACTTGCTAACGAGGAGCTTTTATAGTCGTATAATGGATTAGTTATAAGCGTATATGCTAGTGTATAGCAACCCCGGTATTGTCATACGGTCCGATGCTAGCCGTGTTAACAAGCTCTCGTGTAACTGCCGTAGCATGGCATGAGTATGGTCAAATCCAACTTGTGGTCTAATTAAGTTTAATGGTTTTTTTTTATTTCTAGTTCAGTTTTTGCTTGGAAATATATATTTATATAATACTAGCGACACGCTCGCGGAATTGCCTGCGTAAACTACACGACTTGTCTATTTCATTTTTCACCTGCCCGCGTTTTTAATTAAATCACAAACTTTGCTTAAGTTTATAATTTAAATGGTTGTAACTTTTAATTTATGAACCGATTGAATTAAATAAACATTAAATGTTAAAGGGAAGTTTAAAAATATACAATATTCGAAGGTATATTTGAATCGGCTTAGCCGTTTCTTAGATTAGTGTGCACACACGCACAGACAACCAGACGAACGACAAAAAAATTGTTTTGGGTTCTATTATATTGATAAATACACCCAACAATATCTTTTTTCATGTATCGTCCATATACAGACACCGATCAGTGACATTTTTATTATATGTACAGATTTGTTTCAAAAGTTATTTTTCTAGTGTGTATGAGTTAGGTAATATAGAGTTTATTTTTCAGTATATTAGGTTAATTCGAGAGTAGAGAGAATAATTACTGTTCTTAAAGATTTTTTTTCCAACGTGCGTGAGAGTTACTATTGACGTATAATAAGGTCCTAGGTTCAAATTTCGAATCGAAGAAAGAGTTTTCAGAATATTACCAAGATATATAAATATTAACATCTGGCTAGAATTAATTTTTCAGTTCATTACGATTCCCACAGCATAAAGTGCGTACTTTCATACAATCGGATGAAACAAGGGCATCATTTGAAAAAATTGTCTTTACCCAAGCACGGGTGAGAGCTAGTTTACCATAGACAGAATTCATCACGTAATCGAATACGCCACTCCCCAAGGGTTCGCTCCTCGAAGGCAATTTGCATCAGTACCTACATACTGTTCAATATTTTACGTGGCTCGCAATACAGGTGTATAGAATTTTCCTGACAACTTTGCTAAGGCGTAAGTTTGCGATGTAATAAGTAAAGTTCGTTATTTTTAGATATATTGAGTTAATGTTTTGGTCGTTTTTCCGTCGGTAATAGATTTGAGTTATAATACAGTCTTATTGTAATTATTAGCGAATTTCCTTTCAGTGCCAGCTTCATGTTCAGCAAAAAAAAATTACAAGCATTTAAATCATAAACTTAAGCAACGTTTGTGACTTAAGTAAGAACGCGGGCGGGCGAAAAAACTAAATAGTTTAATCATGTAGTTTACGCAGGGGAAGCTGTGAGCGGTAGTATAATATATTATAAAAAAAAAATTGTAACATTTAATTGAAGTTATTTTATATTTTTATGACAAACTTACCCTTTTTTATGTAATACCTACCAAAAATATAGGTAACTCGTGTATTTAGCGAAAATATATCCAGTGAAGACGTAAGCTTGTCGTCGTGAAATGAAACAATATAGCCTTAACTTAAAACATGACGTTGAATTGAATGGCGGCCTTTGTGTCAAGATGTCAACTTTATTAGAAGCGGGAATTTATAATTGCTGCGAGAACAATAAGATATTTAAGAAGTAACAAAAAAATACGGCCATTTGAACCAAGAACCTCTGAGTTTACGCTCCGTTGATTTATGTAACGGACAGTCTATTCATCATTTTTGCTATATTTATTTTTGTATTGGATTTTTTCATAAGAATAATTAAATTAATTACAATATAAAAAAAAATTCACGATTTTCCCGCATAGAAGGGTGGTCTGAGAGAACTTAGAGCCAAGACACTCCATTTTCCACTTTTCGCCTGAAATCGAAACATAGCGTGTTGAATGATGAAATCTCAGAGACGGCTTAACTGATTAAAATGCAGTTCTAACCATTGTATTTTGGTAACCTCCATTTAACATTTAGTGTTTATTTAATTTCAATCGGTTCATAAATAGAAAAAGTTCCAATAACAAAGCCGCGAGCGGGTAGCTAGTATATAATATACAAATAATATATTCTGTAAGCCCACCTCATACAAAGGTATAAAAAATATACACTGAACTCGTCGCCAACTTTCCACAAGTTTGCCGATCAATCTTACTTTTGCTTTTCGAATAGATTTTATTTAGTTTCTGACTCCCATCCAGCCATCAGTGTCTATTGTAGTTCGGATCTCTCTTCACATATAAATCATATATGGCGCTTTTAAGCCTTTATATGTTATCCAATGTAGTGACATAAATAAAATAAAATAAATGTATTTCTATTCACTCACCTACCGAACAGATGTGTACACTGGATGGTTGCGGGATGGATTCCCATTCTTGGGGAATGCTAATATTTGAATTCTTTACGGCGTTTAGTTCCAAATTCGAATACTAGAATTATTGTTTACTTTGTATACGCAAGATATATGTAAAGACAAAACAGACATTATTACAAAAATAAACTATAATTAGTGCCGTCTACAAAATTCGAGATGGCTGTCTAAAATATTTTACGGTGTTCGCTTCCATATAAGTTTAGTCGAAACTCGAAGTATGCGATACGTGTATCCTCGATCGAGTCCGCATGAGCGGAGCGTCGTAGATTGATATTTGATCCCTGATACGATACGCCTCGGGTGTACAAGTAAATAATAGAACATATTTCTACCATTCTTCAAACGTTTAATTCAATCATGTTTTTTTTTAATTTAAATACATATCGTATTATGTTTAAAAATTTGTTTAAAAATATTCAATAATTTGTTCTTAAAAATAGACCTCTAAAGAAATTTTTATCTTAAATATACGCGTTGCTTCTATCAGTACATGTAAAGTCACTTGTATTATATCATAGAAATAGAAGTATTTTAATTGAAAAATGATAATATTAAAAAATACAGTTGTTTTAACTTGATTTTAGTGAAACACTTTTATTACAAAATAACAAAAAATATATAGTTTAGATTTTCGTTACTGTTATAACAATATATTAGACTTAAAAGAATAATGTAAAAATATTGTATATATAATTCGTACACGTATGTACACATAATGTTGCGAAAATATGTATATAATTCAATTTTAATATTTCATTATAATCAATAAATATATGAAATACCAAAAATTTTGTTCCCTACAAAGAATTCTTAGTGAGACGTCGTTGTCAGATTGATATTTGATCCTCGACGATCTGCGCCTCGGGTATTCACCGTAGAGCAATATCCGCTCTTCTAAAGGCTCGATCTGAATGAAAACTAAGAATGGCCTCGACAATTTTTATAGAAACACCGAAATAATTGAATTTTAAAGATTTTAGACAATATGTTATATACGAGTATATATAGAATTTGTATGCATTTTTATGATAATCCACTGATGACTCCATTATGCACAAGTAATGACGCCGTTAAATAAATTTAATTTTAAATATCTTTTAATTGTATAGAAAATTAAAAGAAAATGAAACATTTCTATGTAAATTTAATTTTTTTCTTATAATTTTTCAGTAAAATATAATTGCAATAAATAATTGTTAAAATATATTACATACGCTCTTACTAACTTTACTTATACTTTTTTTCTAAATTACAATTATCCGTAAAATAAAAAAATCTCTTAAAAAAGGGAAAGAGAAAGACATATTTAGAAAACTTATAAAAATTTTGTACACAGCGGGATTTGAGCCCGCGCCTCTTGAAAACCGTTCAAGAGGCGCGGGTTCAAATCCTGCTGCGTTCAAAATTTTTATACGTTTTCTAAATATGTCTTTTTTAATTTCCTAAGTGTGTAAATAACACTTTGAGAAATGTAAAAAAAATTGGAAAGGGAGTTTTCAAAAATCTAAACTTACATGAAAAGCTACGATGAAAACTCCTGTTGATAAATGTTTCGATTACAATCCTTACCTGTAACAAAAATAAGCGTTTCGTTAAACATGTAAGATATATTAAAATTTATATATGAATCCATAACTATATAAATCCATAACAAAAATATAAAATATTGTAAGAGCTCGAATAATTAAAAAAAAACCATTACATCTGGGGCTGTGTTAAGATTTCTTAGTTCACGCTTTTTCACGTAGCAGGCTAGCCAGAGAGTATTCCACTTTCCAAATTCTGACATGGCGTTTTGATATTTTTAGCATTTTAAAGTGTTATTACACACTTAGGAGATTGGAAAACATATTTTTAGAAAACGTATAAAAATTTGAACCCGCACCGATAGCAAACCGTCCGAGCGCTCGGACCGCTAAGCCATCTGTTTTACATCCTCAATTAATTCTTATACGCTTATTACAACATATTTTTGTTGTTAGCATAAAAGCTATATATTTAGTAAATAGCATTCTCTCTTGCCAAATTATTCGTATAATAATCTTTGGGTAGCAGAAATGCCAGTTAGCTATAGCATTGTGAATGATGGGACCTATTCGTTTTACCGTTAAAGAGAAATTAAAATAATTTTATATTCCTCCGATTGGGAATCGAGCTCACAACCATTGCGTTTCTCTTCACTGTCCCAATGCGCCATAATGGCCTCCAATTTTATATTATAATAAAAATTAAAAGTACCATCTCCTTTTGAGTTAGGCCTCCCGGGTAAATTATCATCATAATTATAATACTAACTGCCCAAATAAGGGATAAACAGAGAAACAAAAACGAAGCACTTAATTTTGTTTTAGTACTTTTGCCTGTTGAATATTTAACTATACCTTTTTGTTTAGACTGTGAGATGATCACTAAATATTTGGTATAATAACTTTGGTTGGATAATATTAAAACTTATTTTAACATTTTTAAAATGTTATTTATTCACACACTTTTGAACGTTGCGGGATTCGAACCCGTTGCTCTTGGAAACTGTCCAATAAGTCTCACTGTTTAGCCATACGTACATACTTATAGCTTATAAAAGTTTATGTTTTTTTAAATATCAAAACAGTTGATTGGTGATCGTTGTTGAAATCTTAAATCTTTCAAAACTTAAGTTATACTCCTGCCGTCCCTAAAGACTAAGACAAATGAGATTGCGTGAAAGAAATATTTAAGAAATAAGGTCGAATATATGAAATATGCCAAATATGCTATGTATTTTATGTTAACTCATTTTGGTTAGACAAAAAAACCAGCAAAAACACTACTTTTTCATCTCACATTATATTTATAATACCTAATAATCTTAAAATAAAGTGCTTAAGTGCGTAGTAAAATACAAAATCTGAAATAGTCTAATAAAAGGGCTTCGTAGAAGCTCTTTTTTTTTTTTTTTTTTTTTTTTTTTTTTTTTTTTTTTTTTTTTTTTTTTTTTTTTTTTTTTTTTTTTTTTTTTTTTTTTTTTTTTTTTTTTTTTTTTTTTTTTTTTTTTTTTTTTTTTTTTTTTTTTTTTTTTTTTTTTTTTTTTTTTTTTTTTTTTTTTTTTTTTTTTTTTTTTTTTTTTTTTTTTTTTTTTTTTTTTTTTTTTTTTTTTTTTTTTTTTTTTTTTTTTTTTTTTTTTTTTTTTTTTTTTTTTTTTTTTTTTTTTTTTTTTTTTTTTTTTTTTTTTTTTTTTTTTTTTTTTTTTTTTTTTTTTTTTTTTTTTTTTTTTTTTTTTTTTTTTTTTTTTTTTTTTTTTTTTTTTTTTTTTTTTTTTTTTTTTTTTTTTTTTTTTTTTTTTTTTTTTTTTTTTTTTTTTTTTTTTTTTTTTTTTTTTTTTTTTTTTTTTTTTTTTTTTTTTTTTTTTTTTTTTTTTTTTTTTTTTTTTTTTTTTTTTTTTTTTTTTTTTTTTTTTTTTTTTTTTTTTTTTTTTTTTTTTTTTTTTTTTTTTTTTTTTTTTTTTTTTTTTTTTTTTTTTTTTTTTTTTTTTTTTTTTTTTTTTTTTTTTTTTTTTTTTTTTTTTTTTTTTTTTTTTTTTTTTTTTTTTTTTTTTTTTTTTTTTTTTTTTTTTTTTTTTTTTTTTTTTTTTTTTTTTTTTTTTTTTTTTTTTTTTTTTTTTTTTTTTTTTTTTTTTTTTTTTTTTTTTTTTTTTTTTTTTTTTTTTTTTTTTTTTTTTTTTTTTTTTTTTTTTTTTTTTTTTTTTTTTTTTTTTTTTTTTTTTTTTTTTTTTTTTTTTTTTTTTTTTTTTTTTTTTTTTTTTTTTTTTTTTTTTTTTTTTTTTTTTTTTTTTTTTTTTTTTTTTTTTTTTTTTTTTTTTTTTTTTTTTTTTTTTTTTTTTTTTTTTTTTTTTTTTTTTTTTTTTTTTTTTTTTTTTTTTTTTTTTTTTTTTTTTTTTTTTTTTTTTTTTTTTTTTTTTTTTTTTTTTTTTTTTTTTTTTTTTTTTTTTTTTTTTTTTTTTTTTTTTTTTTTTTTTTTTTTTTTTTTTTTTTTTTTTTTTTTTTTTTTTTTTTTTTTTTTTTTTTTTTTTTTTTTTTTTTTTTTTTTTTTTTTTTTTTTTTTTTTTTTTTTTTTTTTTTTTTTTTTTTTTTTTTTTTTTTTTTTTTTTTTTTTTTTTTTTTTTTTTTTTTTTTTTTTTTTTTTTTTTTTTTTTTTTTTTTTTTTTTTTTTTTTTTTTTTTTTTTTTTTTTTTTTTTTTTTTTTTTTTTTTTTTTTTTTTTTTTTTTTTTTTTTTTTTTTTTTTTTTTTTTTTTTTTTTTTTTTTTTTTTTTTTTTTTTTTTTTTTTTTTTTTTTTTTTTTTTTTTTTTTTTTTTTTTTTTTTTTTTTTTTTTTTTTTTTTTTTTTTTTTTTTTTTTTTTTTTTTTTTTTTTTTTTTTTTTTTTTTTTTTTTTTTTTTTTTTTTTTTTTTTTTTTTTTTTTTTTTTTTTTTTTTTTTTTTTTTTTTTTTTTTTTTTTTTTTTTTTTTTTTTTTTTTTTTTTTTTTTTTTTTTTTTTTTTTTTTTTTTTTTTTTTTTTTTTTTTTTTTTTTTTTTTTTTTTTTTTTTTTTTTTTTTTTTTTTTTTTTTTTTTTTTTTTTTTTTTTTTTTTTTTTTTTTTTTTTTTTTTTTTTTTTTTTTTTTTTTTTTTTTTTTTTTTTTTTTTTTTTTTTTTTTTTTTTTTTTTTTTTTTTTTTTTTTTTTTTTTTTTTTTTTTTTTTTTTTTTTTTTTTTTTTTTTTTTTTTTTTTTTTTTTTTTTTTTTTTTTTTTTTTTTTTTTTTTTTTTTTTTTTTTTTTTTTTTTTTTTTTTTTTTTTTTTTTTTTTTTTTTTTTTTTTTTTTTTTTTTTTTTTTTTTTTTTTTTTTTTTTTTTTTTTTTTTTTTTTTTTTTTTTTTTTTTTTTTTTTTTTTTTTTTTTTTTTTTTTTTTTTTTTTTTTTTTTTTTTTTTTTTTTTTTTTTTTTTTTTTTTTTTTTTTTTTTTTTTTTTTTTTTTTTTTTTTTTTTTTTTTTTTTTTTTTTTTTTTTTTTTTTTTTTTTTTTTTTTTTTTTTTTTTTTTTTTTTTTTTTTTTTTTTTTTTTTTTTTTTTTTTTTTTTTTTTTTTTTTTTTTTTTTTTTTTTTTTTTTTTTTTTTTTTTTTTTTTTTTTTTTTTTTTTTTTTTTTTTTTTTTTTTTTTTTTTTTTTTTTTTTTTTTTTTTTTTTTTTTTTTTTTTTTTTTTTTTTTTTTTTTTTTTTTTTTTTTTTTTTTTTTTTTTTTTTTTTTTTTTTTTTTTTTTTTTTTTTTTTTTTTTTTTTTTTTTTTTTTTTTTTTTTTTTTTTTTTTTTTTTTTTTTTTTTTTTTTTTTTTTTTTTTTTTTTTTTTTTTTTTTTTTTTTTTTTTTTTTTTTTTTTTTTTTTTTTTTTTTTTTTTTTTTTTTTTTTTTTTTTTTTTTTTTTTTTTTTTTTTTTTTTTTTTTTTTTTTTTTTTTTTTTTTTTTTTTTTTTTTTTTTTTTTTTTTTTTTTTTTTTTTTTTTTTTTTTTTTTTTTTTTTTTTTTTTTTTTTTTTTTTTTTTTTTTTTTTTTTTTTTTTTTTTTTTTTTTTTTTTTTTTTTTTTTTTTTTTTTTTTTTTTTTTTTTTTTTTTTTTTTTTTTTTTTTTTTTTTTTTTTTTTTTTTTTTTTTTTTTTTTTTTTTTTTTTTTTTTTTTTTTTTTTTTTTTTTTTTTTTTTTTTTTTTTTTTTTTTTTTTTTTTTTTTTTTTTTTTTTTTTTTTTTTTTTTTTTTTTTTTTTTTTTTTTTTTTTTTTTTTTTTTTTTTTTTTTTTTTTTTTTTTTTTTTTTTTTTTTTTTTTTTTTTTTTTTTTTTTTTTTTTTTTTTTTTTTTTTTTTTTTTTTTTTTTTTTTTTTTTTTTTTTTTTTTTTTTTTTTTTTTTTTTTTTTTTTTTTTTTTTTTTTTTTTTTTTTTTTTTTTTTTTTTTTTTTTTTTTTTTTTTTTTTTTTTTTTTTTTTTTTTTTTTTTTTTTTTTTTTTTTTTTTTTTTTTTTTTTTTTTTTTTTTTTTTTTTTTTTTTTTTTTTTTTTTTTTTTTTTTTTTTTTTTTTTTTTTTTTTTTTTTTTTTTTTTTTTTTTTTTTTTTTTTTTTTTTTTTTTTTTTTTTTTTTTTTTTTTTTTTTTTTTTTTTTTTTTTTTTTTTTTTTTTTTTTTTTTTTTTTTTTTTTTTTTTTTTTTTTTTTTTTTTTTTTTTTTTTTTTTTTTTTTTTTTTTTTTTTTTTTTTTTTTTTTTTTTTTTTTTTTTTTTTTTTTTTTTTTTTTTTTTTTTTTTTTTTTTTTTTTTTTTTTTTTTTTTTTTTTTTTTTTTTTTTTTTTTTTTTTTTTTTTTTTTTTTTTTTTTTTTTTTTTTTTTTTTTTTTTTTTTTTTTTTTTTTTTTTTTTTTTTTTTTTTTTTTTTTTTTTTTTTTTTTTTTTTTTTTTTTTTTTTTTTTTTTTTTTTTTTTTTTTTTTTTTTTTTTTTTTTTTTTTTTTTTTTTTTTTTTTTTTTTTTTTTTTTTTTTTTTTTTTTTTTTTTTTTTTTTTTTTTTTTTTTTTTTTTTTTTTTTTTTTTTTTTTTTTTTTTTTTTTTTTTTTTTTTTTTTTTTTTTTTTTTTTTTTTTTTTTTTTTTTTTTTTTTTTTTTTTTTTTTTTTTTTTTTTTTTTTTTTTTTTTTTTTTTTTTTTTTTTTTTTTTTTTTTTTTTTTTTTTTTTTTTTTTTTTTTTTTTTTTTTTTTTTTTTTTTTTTTTTTTTTTTTTTTTTTTTTTTTTTTTTTTTTTTTTTTTTTTTTTTTTTTTTTTTTTTTTTTTTTTTTTTTTTTTTTTTTTTTTTTTTTTTTTTTTTTTTTTTTTTTTTTTTTTTTTTTTTTTTTTTTTTTTTTTTTTTTTTTTTTTTTTTTTTTTTTTTTTTTTTTTTTTTTTTTTTTTTTTTTTTTTTTTTTTTTTTTTTTTTTTTTTTTTTTTTTTTTTTTTTTTTTTTTTTTTTTTTTTTTTTTTTTTTTTTTTTTTTTTTTTTTTTTTTTTTTTTTTTTTTTTTTTTTTTTTTTTTTTTTTTTTTTTTTTTTTTTTTTTTTTTTTTTTTTTTTTTTTTTTTTTTTTTTTTTTTTTTTTTTTTTTTTTTTTTTTTTTTTTTTTTTTTTTTTTTTTTTTTTTTTTTTTTTTTTTTTTTTTTTTTTTTTTTTTTTTTTTTTTTTTTTTTTTTTTTTTTTTTTTTTTTTTTTTTTTTTTTTTTTTTTTTTTTTTTTTTTTTTTTTTTTTTTTTTTTTTTTTTTTTTTTTTTTTTTTTTTTTTTTTTTTTTTTTTTTTTTTTTTTTTTTTTTTTTTTTTTTTTTTTTTTTTTTTTTTTTTTTTTTTTTTTTTTTTTTTTTTTTTTTTTTTTTTTTTTTTTTTTTTTTTTTTTTTTTTTTTTTTTTTTTTTTTTTTTTTTTTTTTTTTTTTTTTTTTTTTTTTTTTTTTTTTTTTTTTTTTTTTTTTTTTTTTTTTTTTTTTTTTTTTTTTTTTTTTTTTTTTTTTTTTTTTTTTTTTTTTTTTTTTTTTTTTTTTTTTTTTTTTTTTTTTTTTTTTTTTTTTTTTTTTTTTTTTTTTTTTTTTTTTTTTTTTTTTTTTTTTTTTTTTTTTTTTTTTTTTTTTTTTTTTTTTTTTTTTTTTTTTTTTTTTTTTTTTTTTTTTTTTTTTTTTTTTTTTTTTTTTTTTTTTTTTTTTTTTTTTTTTTTTTTTTTTTTTTTTTTTTTTTTTTTTTTTTTTTTTTTTTTTTTTTTTTTTTTTTTTTTTTTTTTTTTTTTTTTTTTTTTTTTTTTTTTTTTTTTTTTTTTTTTTTTTTTTTTTTTTTTTTTTTTTTTTTTTTTTTTTTTTTTTTTTTTTTTTTTTTTTTTTTTTTTTTTTTTTTTTTTTTTTTTTTTTTTTTTTTTTTTTTTTTTTTTTTTTTTTACATATTTCTGTTTATTGCAACCTAACGATTTCGATTTTTAACAAAATATATACGTTTTCTACATATAAGTAATAATCATTCTCACGAGTGGAGATTAATTCCAAAATTATAATTTTACAGTCAGATGCTCAGATGAAAATATCTTATAAACATATATAAAATATCTTGAAACGTATTAGTTATAAGTTAATGAATTATTGAAATGTGAAAATGTGCATATTGTAAATAGGTCATCTTTTCGACTATAACCTTTAATTACCGCGTTTCAATTCTATCTACTGCCACTTTTTAATAAAACCCGAATACAAACCGGTACGTTTAAAGTATGGTTGACGAAGCACGAACAGGCAGTGGGGGTCGGGGCAGGTTATAGGGGGCGTCCAAACAGATACAGCTTAATGAGTATTACCGAGGTCGCTCTATTCCAATATGCTTTTAAATATAACAATGTACCATCAATATATGTATGTCTGGATGCTGGTTCGATTTTCACGTGGTGAAATGTCTGTTTTGATAATATATTTTTTATTATCACGCACCTGATGCTCTATTTGCGATGACAAAAGAAGACAATTTTATTCTACAATTTTTGTAGACTATGTGTTTTTTACATGTAAACTTTCCCCGAGTAAGTTTCATACTCAGAACTATCACGTATATTAGACAATCTACAGTGGCCTAAAAATGCATGAGATAAGGAAAAAGTTTATACACAAGGAAAAAGGTTCTATATTTATTATCTATTATATTATATTTTTTATTAACACATAAAATAAAGTGAATTAAGCTATAGCGTGATCCTATAAATGATAATTTCAGAACAAACCCTCCAAATTCAAATGTTTACTTAAACCAGCTACAAGTACAAGTTATTAGTATGCTACTAGCATTGTAACAGCGTTAAATAAGACTATAATGACCAGTTTGTTTTGAATTGTATTGAACATTATATTTTTTGTGTACAGATTTCCAATTATCAATTAATTTTTTCATTTTGTAAATTATCTTTTTAATAATGATTGAATTGTGTGAGTTTGAAAATGAAAAAATTACAGAGGAGGAGAGCACCTAGTGTCTCCGTTCCTTGATTTTTGCCCTAAATCGAGTCATAGCGTGTTGAGTGGCGGAACTCAACTCAGCGCTTTGTCTCAGGTATCAGACGAAGAAATAAAATTATTTAATAATTCCACCAAATGGGATACGAACATAAATAAAATAATTTCCTGAAACTGGGCTCGAACCCACTACCTATCGCGTTTACAGTATGACGCTGTCCCACTGCGTCGCAATGGCATTTCTTACTGGCGATTTTGCTTTTTGCTTCACGTATTAAATGTTAATATATAGTTAGATAAACGCAAGTTTTTTAAACAAAATATCGACATACTAGTCATAATTTAATATTGAATTATATATCTTTTAAACTTTTTATGAATTTCCAATATGCTTAGATATTAAACTCAACGTCACGCGTCTATATCTATCGTAAAGTCCAGCTTAGCTTATTCCGTAGGTACTTCCGAAAATCCTCTTAGTTCTTTCTTATACTCCCTAAGAAACTTATATGCCAAATTTCAACTCCTAGTAGTTTCGACTGTAAACTGTCTGTCAGTCACTCGAGTTTTATTTCCATGATTGATTAGTTGATAACACGTTAAATTATAACAAAAGCTTAAACAATTTTGTGTTATTTTACACAAAAGCACATTATATATGATTTGACCATTGAAATTATATAAAACACAACATAATAATACGAATTGGAAAATTCTAATTACTTAATGAGAAACGAACTTGTTAAAAGCGTTGTGGTATCATCACATCGGCCACTGTATTTATTTTTAATTACTTTCTATAGACGGAATCGCGTGACATACTATGTTAATTTGTTTCGTTCGCACTTTGATGGCACCTAGGGTTGGCACGCTTTTTTTCCGCACAGCAGGCTATTCAGAGAGATGGCATTATCAAGACACTCCGTTTTCAATTTACAGACTGAAATCCAGATATAGCATTTGAGTGGCTAGCCGAGCTTCGTCCCTGGTAATAATGAAAAAGTTAAATAAAACTGTTCCTTCGAGTGGGAATCGAACTCACGACTGTCGCGTTTACTTATCAGACGCTGTGCCACTGGGGAACAACTAGCCTCGCGTTAATGTCGATGGTTGTTAATAGGGTGTCGTAAAATATTATTATTATATTTAGTTATTATACGCAATAAAAAGAAGCATTAAACATTGTGAGTTGATAATTCGAAGTGTTTACGATTGCCTGAATTTCAGTTGTGGCGTCATCTTGGTGTATTTGGTGTGTGATTGAACACGAAGCATGTAGTTTTTAATGTCGTTATTTGAATATTTGTATCTACTGTAGACTTTACAGGTCTAGTTAAACTAAGTTTTAAAATAAGCGAAGCCTGATTTCGCTCGTCTAGCACTCGTAATATTTCTAATATAGCGGCCCGCTCGCGGCTTCGCCAGCCTTTGCGTACAATAATGTAATTCCTGGAAAATCTAAAAAAACATGGGAAAATGACACAGTCAGACAGACAGTCTCTAATTCACGCGGTACTTGGAGAATGGTGTGGTGATTTGAAAACCGTTCAAACTCTTAAAAACCGTTCAACGAACTTGAACGGTTTTCAAGAGGCGCGGGTTCAAGTCCCGCTGCGTTCAAACTTTTATACGTTTTCTAAACTTCAAACTATCTAACTAACACTGTCTTCTGACGATAGGTTTGAGCCAAATAACATATTTTAATTATATGTTGAATTTTGACAAGGAACAAATATTTGGTGAGATTGAAAATTATTTACATAACTTTCTAACTTTAAGAAAATGATGTAAGTATATATATTTTTGTATGTTATATTCACGATTGATCCTGCATGGCAGCCTACCCTAGATAGATAGAACTTAGTGTCAAGACATTCCGTTATTTAGCTTGCCGCCCGAATACGACACGTTGAATGTTGAAATTGAGTAGCGCAACTCAACGCCTTAAGAATCTAATCTAATATATTTCAGTAATATTTCAATATATATATATATATATACATATATCTAAAATATAAAACAACTAACAACCCTAACTGACTAATTAAACAGCGAGGTTCGATGGCGTGCTCTAAATTAATGCGACAATGCATCAATTAACTTTTAAGTGCCTATAAAGTACACCTCGTAAACATTTTGTACTGCAACTTATATCTATGTACTAGACCTAAATGAGTGACACTAGCCTGTGGTGGTTAGAAAAACTATTGACTTCGTTTTACGATAGATAAGTTTGTAATTTGGCATTGTTAAGTTATATATGGAGAAGACTCGTTAGCTTTTATAAAATGATGCATTAGAAATATATTTAATTAAAAAATACATATAGATATATATATTACATATTACACACTTCCTTACTAGTTGCTTCACAACTCATATTTTACTCGCCAACGGGGTGCTAAGCTCCCGCGGTTCTAAATGAACGTGGTTATGAGTAGAAATTCTTTTCCATTATCTATTAACTTAGAAAGAAATGCTACTTGGCAATGAAACAAATTATGACATGTCACTCTGTTTATCGCTAATTTTATATATTTATATATATATATATATTTTGAAATGTAGTATATTTTGAAAAAGACATATTTAGAAAACGATTAAAAATTTGAACGCAGCGGAATGTGAACCCGCGCCTCTTGAAAACCGTTCAAGCGCTCTGACCGCTAAGCCATGCGTTCTACATCCAGCTACGTTAAAAGTACTTAGTGTGCAAATAACACGTTAAAAAATGTTAAAAAAAAATGTATATTTTATTGGAAATGTAGTTTTAAATTATTATAATAATCATATAAAAATAAATATCTCATTTCATATTTATTTTGAGGTAAATTTATAAAATATGATGAAACATTAATTTGGTTTATGTATTTAATAGCAATAAGAGATTCCTCTTAACATATTAATTTCGATAGAGTGAGTCTCGTTTGGTTCACTTCACAAGACTCTGACACCGTTATTGCGTTCATAATGCGATACTATATGCAGACAAACAAAAATACGTATATATACATATATAAAATCACGTTTTTCTTCAATAAAATGTTATATAAAATTTCCTTTTACGGGATTTGAACATACACTAGTAATGACTAGTAGCCCTTTCCACCAAAATATTCATCACGATGAACAACTTTTGCTAAGGTGCAATTCTTTATATCATATAGTATAGCTAGTATATTATATTTCTGCATCAGGTTAGTATATTATATTTTATTTTTCATAATTTAGGTCTGAGCTATTTATACAACAAAAAAGGTTTTATTTAAATCTATAACTATCGAGGAAAGAGACTTTTTAACTGCTTTACGATGCTATGAAAATTATCTTTGCCTATCTGCCCAATTCAATAAAGTATTTTTTTTTTATATAATATAACATCTATAAATTATATCTAACGTTCCCAAAGTATTATTCACACGCAAGAATATGGAAAACATATAAAATTTTTAGCATAGCGGGATTCAAACCCACGCTTCTTGGAAACCGTCCTAGCGCTCTGACCGCCAAGCCATACGTTCAACGTATTTGAATACCGCTACGTTTAATTACTTATACGTTTTCTAAAAATGTTTTATTATGTATAAATCTTGTTTATTAAGAATCAAATTAACATTTTTTTTTGTTTTAACATTTTTTAAAGTGTTATTCGCACACTAAGGTAATTGAAAAAGACATATTAAGAAAACGTATAAAAATTTGAACGCAGCAGGATTTGAACGATTTTCAAGAGGCGCGCGTTCAAATCCCACTTTGTTCAAATTTTTAAACGTTTTCTAAATATGTATTTTTTTATGAAATTAACATACATAGATTTGTAACATCTGTCGAAAATCTACGCATCGTATTCGACACAGTATCGAGATATTAATCAATATCGATATCAATTTACAGTAACAAATAACCACCACAAACCTCGACGTAGATACTCCTACAACTTATTAGATTATGTACATATGCATGTATGTTGGTATATATTTAACAGTGGTGTTCCATCGATATACACGTTTGCTTATCGTTAGTTATATCTCTGTTAGTGGTCGGTTCTTTATGTGTGAAGATCGTGGTCATTAGTGGTCGGTTCTTTATGTTTGAAGATCGTGGTCATTAGTGGTCGGTTCTTCATGTTTGAAGACCGTGGTCATTAGTGGTCGGTTCTTCATGTTTGAAGCTCGTGGTCATGGTGGGTCATGGTCAAGTAAGTTTGGAACGAATGAACTGTCTGTCTCCTGTCAGTTGCAATGTTAGCGACTGTGCCGAGTTTTGTGTGTGTCAATAGATGTGTTATTTTTTTGTGTCCTTTTGACTAAAGGCCAATACTATTTCAGAATTTTTCATTACACAAATCACGTTCCAATTGAGATATACAAAATACGATGCTTATATTCCACTTTATACATAAACAGGTACGTAACATATGTAAATCGATGTAATGCGGACAATTACATCTCTATTTCTCCTAAAAATTAAATATATTTTCAAAGAAATCTATCTATCGATATCTAAACCAGTATGGTCCCAACTTTGGTCCCTCCGGAATATCTCATAGAGGCGTGCATAACTTGTTACAACCACGCACTCCATCTTTTCGTCTCAGCCCAAATGCGAAGGTATACGAGGAAATTTGTCTTCCGCGTCGTTAGAGCGAATAATGTTGCCACCTATTTATTTTGCGACTCGCTTTCGTATACAAAAAGTGTTTCCATGTCGAATTTTGTGAAAAGAAACTAAAAATGCCTTGATTTATGATGTTTGGGTTTTGTTTGAAACTATTATTCAATGTGAAATTGTATAACACATACCAGACCAAGTTCCTTGATAATCTAAGCATTTTTTAAAATGTAATTTTTTTAGAGTGCCTTTATTAAATATATTTTTTTAACATTTTTTAAATTGTTATTTGCACACTTAGGAAATTGAAAAATACATATTTAAAAAGGTATAAAAATTTGAGCGCAGCGTGATTTGAGCTAACAACAAATATAAGTTGTAATAAGCGTATAAGAATTTCGACGCAGCTGAATATAGAACGAATGGGTTAGCGATCATGGCGCTTGAACGGTTTTCAAGAGGCGGGGGTTCAAATCACGCTGCGTTCAAATTTAAATACGTTTTCTAAATATGTCTTCTTTATTAAATATGAGTATGCATAAAAAAGATAATAAATTTTTTGATTGATTCCCCCCCGATTTATCCTATACGAATTCCATATTTTTTTAACAATGTTTTAAGAAATTTAAATGTATGCTGTATAATAAAAATATATATATCTAGGTTTTTGTTATTCTTGCGATCTCAATGCAGTTGCCCAGCGTTAATCCATATTAAATGACGCGACACGATCCGACGTTATTAAAGAGATATTACTTTCATTGGTGGAATCTGATGGCGATAAAGTGACACATCGTAATTGAGTTTGAATATTTTTGAACTAGAATAATGAAAATGAAATGATACTGTATATAAAAATTAGTACTAATATTTTTTTATCTCTATGCACGTGGAGGGGATAGTGAAAGATCGCTCCGATTCAATTTCTCCATTGAGTGTAGAAACCTTGAATGGAGAAATTGAAATACACACGAGTGTCTCGTGTACACATAATGTGTCTAATACAAATGCTCATAAAGCTAAAATATTTTAAATATAAAACGTTAATATTTATACAAGTGGGCTTTCATTGCGTGCTACGACGTCGTATTATAGAAGTATTGAAATTAAGGTAGATGCTATTATGTAGGCAAGTTAAGGTTCTTGAAAAAGGACATATTTAGCGGGATTTGAACCCGCGCCTTTTGAAAACAGCTGCGTTCAAAATTTTTATACGTTTTCTAAATATGTCATATTTCAATTTCCTTAGTATGCGAATAACACTATAAAAAGTGTTAAAAAATAAAGGTAAAGTTCTTTACAGTCAAAATTTATGGGTGAACTGGTCTTCTTAATCAGGGGGTACATTAAAACAAACTACCTTTCAACTTCCACAACGATATCATATACAAAGAAGAAACGGTTTGTTTGACGGTTTTTTCCGGTAGTCAGAGAGAACCTAGTGTCAAGATTCAACCTTCCGCCTGAAATCGAAACATGCATGCATTTTGTCTTAGGTACCAAAGCGGAGATATGTAAATATAATCAGTACCTCGAGTGAAAATCGAACCGACAACTAATCGCGTTTTCAGCCAGATGCTGCTCACTGATCCACGATACACGGCTCGTACATACATCTCAAGACCCTAGTTAATGTCTAACAACCAATAAGCCCGTAGACCACTTCAAACCGTTCAACAAAATCCAAAAGATTAACACAAAATTAATTAAAAAAGTCGATTTCGTTCTTATTTCTTGTTAAAATCAGTTCAGTATTTATTTAGAGAGCCGCAGACAAAGTAATTGGCGCAATCCGCATCTACTGGGATGCTGGAATAAATAGAACATTCATCAAATTAAGATAACTTGGTAGGTATTTTATAGAGAAGCACACTGTTTAATACTCGCGGCCCTAACGAGTTTGTTTGATGTGAAACTGTACTTTGTGGCATTGGACGTAGAAAAAGAAAATCTTGTATAAAATTAGTTTTCTAAATAACTTGTCATATTCTTAGTTCTTTTTTCCACGAGGCTTAGGTCTTTCTCAAAGGAATGTTATTAAGTTAAAGTTACCTTCTGAACGTTGAAATCAAATATGAATTTATTTTTATTTCCTTATTTCAACTTTATGTATTAATGAAACTACACACACTGTGCTTTTTTTGCGGTATCGCTTGTATTATACTATTTTTATTTTCAAAAGACGAGGTGATTTTTACATACTTTGCAAGTTTGATGGACAGAATTTAGTGTTAAAACACTCATATATAACTTAAAACAGACGAAATAAGAAGAATAAAAAAATATATAATAAACAGTATATGTATTTATTTAGTTGATATATACCAAATTCAGTTCAAAACGCTTTATAATACAGTATGGTAAATATTAAAAAATAGCTTTAACAGGATAGTTCTAGTCTCAATATCGATAGCTTTTAGATGTCAGAGAGAATCTAGTCCAATCGTTATGTTTAAAACTCCATATGGCTCCAGAGTGGAGAAATGAAAGGAATAATTTAAATGTATTATTTCCTGCGAGTGAGAATCGAACTCACACCCAATTGCTGTTCCACTGCGCCACGATGTCGTTTAAAGAATAACATTTTCAACATACATTTATTTCAACATAGACAAGTTAAAAACGAAATAAATATACTCGTATTATTACCTCCATAATAGAAATTCAGTCCAAACAAAGTATATGCATATAATGTCGTACGAGAAATATTTTAAAGCTGTCTCGGTCCCGGTCTCAATATAGGTAGTACGTTCGGAAACAAAACGGATCATTGTATCTCGTACACTTCTCAGCTGTCGACATGTATATAGAGTTACTAGATAACTTTATCATAGTAATATATATTTTTGTAGCTTCTCACTGTTTCTCGCATAACTGAGTAGACATAATCTAGTGTCAAGACACTCCGTTCTACACTTTCCGCCTGAATTCGAGACATTGCCTGTGGGCTTCAACGCCATGTTTTGTCTTACCAGAGCGGAGATATAAAAGTAATTTATTTATAAACGTTGCTCCGACTGAGAATCAAACCCGCGACCTATCACAATAACAGTCGCGCTGTCAGACTGGACCACGATTCCTTATATTATACGGAAATAAATATCCATACTAATGCGAAAGTACCTCTGTCCGTTTGTCTATGACATCACCACGGCCAAACCACTGTACCGATTATAATGAAACTTTATCACGAGATACTTAGGGTCTTGGGATAACATATGCCAAAAGCCCGCCGAAAATACGAGACCGCTACAGTTCGTGCGGTAAAGCCGCGAGTGGGTCGCTAGTACATTATATATGGACACGTAGTTCGAACCTTCTGTTAGCTATTTCTAAATATATAAAAAAAAATCCTATTACCAAACTAGGCTAATAACTAAGACAAACCATTCATAGGTATGCAGTTACTAAAATATCAAAATTTAAAACGTTTTATTTGCCATTTTTGTCTATCACATTTATCATTATACTATTCATATATAAATATTGCCACGTCATGTCATATTGAGAAACTCAATTCGTCGCTTTTTTTTGGCCCAATTTCGATAAAGTACATAAGTCGTTGCGTCGAGGAAATGAAAATAATTGGAATATAATATCATCAGAGGGGGCTCGAACCTACAATTACCGCGCAGTTTTGGCATCGAAATCACATTTATCATACCAATATGTTAAGCTGACTAGTTATTTATTGTAATTTATTTATTTGTCTCTATTTTAAATGTGAAAAATTCCAAAAAAACAAATCTAGAAGTATCTCTTCCAGTTGTCTAAATCTTCAACGTACAAAATCCTCAGGCGGGGAGCAATGCGAGTGCCTTATTTTTCGCACATTACACTTTGCGACTATCTCAAATATGTTATAGCTAAAGGAGGACTTGTTCAAATATGGTGTTTTCAATGAAAATTTAATAGAATTTTAAATTGCTTTTTAAATCAATGATTATTAAATATTTCTTTTATATAATTTGTTTGTTGTATATATTTTATCTTTAAGAATAGTATAAAATATATTCATTCATGCATTTGTATTTTAGTTAAGAGAAGGCATTATATATTTAACAACTGCTAAGGAAGGTCGTAGGTTCAATTTACTTTTAATATTTATTGAAGTGTGTGTTATTCACACTATTGGAAAAAAAATCTAGAATTCGCAGCGGGATTTAATATGAATGCAAAATGATAATGATAATCTAAAACGCCAAATAATGGACTGAAGTATTATATTATTATACTGACTGACGAAACAAAAATCAGTTCTCCACTTCCACGAACGCCGGTCTCCACTTCCACGAACATTGCGTGAGTGGCGGAACTCAACGCCGCGCTTTGTCTAGTCACCGGCGCAGACAACATTTTTTTTTTTCATTTAAACATTCCTCCGAATGGGAATCAAACAACCACAACCAGTAGAGTTTACATTAAGACTAGCTAGCCCATGCGCCACGATGGTCTGTGATAATATTTTATATATATATACTGAACTTAAAAAATGCCAGCTTAGATTATATGTAAGGAATATGTATATAAAGTTATATGCAAGTCTTCACTCGGCTGTATGTATATATTTGCGGTTTATTTAAAAAACACAATCGTCGGCGGTTCCCAAGTATCGGGCCAACAGAGATCTGTGGGATCAGAGCAAGCTCGCACGAGCATGTTAACGCTTTAATGTGTGGTACAAGTTGTAAAATATATAAAAAATATATATATGTATGTGGAAATATTTAAAAATGTTATGTATTATTTTTTGTTTTACTGTTACGGAATAAAAGTTCTTTAGTGCGTATTTAATAGCGATTTATAGAAAATGTTTATTTTATATAATCTATAAATTCCTTTTGAATTTAAATTGGATGATGTTCATTTTGACATTTTCAAAAATAACATATTTTGAAAATTTATCTACCAAAAGTCAGTGATTTCAGAAAGTTTTATAAAAAAAAAAAATTTCG
This sequence comes from Podotricha telesiphe, assembly GCA_038994665.1. Lineage (NCBI taxonomy): Eukaryota > Metazoa > Arthropoda > Insecta > Lepidoptera > Nymphalidae > Podotricha > Podotricha telesiphe. The sequence continues at coordinate 97,555 of JAOYRR010000067.1, read as the reverse complement.
TATATGAATAAGATTTCTTTCTGAATTCAAAAATAAAGATTAAATTTTTTTTAATAATAACTTACCTATTTAAATTTACTCCAAAACTATTCATTTATTGTTACAATATTTTTACACGTTATTGTAAGACTATATAATGTACAATTTTCTTCTACGTATGCATTAAAAAATTAAAATAAATAAACAAACAATTTATATATAAATCAGCTTCTTATATATATTACAACTTCATATTCACAATGCACAGTCATTCGATGTACACACGTAAAAACGCTCAAATCTCATCGCTTAAAACGCGCCCGAGTGTCATTTTATTAAGTTCAAGATAAAATCGCGATCGGCAGCAGATTGCTGACATGTGTCGCCTACGCTTGGAAAGAAGAAGGTTGCTCTATTAAATGTAAACTCTAAACTTCTAAGTACTTTAAGAGATTTCCACCGAGTCGTGTATGTTTAATACGCTGATCAAATGTTTAGCGCTTTATATCTGAATATAAAGCGTTATAGGTATAATTGTGAATGTCTGTATGTAACATTTTATACGATTTCAAATTCAGTGAATTGAATTTTCTATATAACACTAACACTAATAAACGATCATAGTGGAGTGGGATACATGCTATACTTGTGGGTTCGATACCCATTTGAAGGATAAATATATAAAAAAAAAAACTCGATTCTGGTAAAACAAAATGTGGCGTTGGGTTGCGTTCTTTTAAATGTAATAACTCTGATTCGGGTATTTCATTTATCATTGTGGATAATGTTGAACTGTTACATCATAATGACGTGAAAGTTGTGAGTTCGATTTTTGTTTGGGACACTATCTTTTTGTCTATTTTTTATATCTATCGGAATGGCCAAAGTGCAGTGTGTACGGAAGCTATTCCGTTAAACAACAAGCAAAATATGTAATAGTGCTTGAAAAAAATATAAAGAAGTATTTTTCCAGGATATCAGAGGAAAATATCGGATACACTATATTATAAGCGTTTAAATTCATCTATCATATTTCCTGATGGCCAATAATTATTCTATTTAAGTTCTATTCTATTCTAAGTCTAACAGTTCTAATAAATAATATAATAAAAAAAAATATGTCAAACGTTACAAAAGCGCAAACAAACAAAATCTGTTGAAAGAAAATCTAAACATAAACTGTTAAAAGGGGTCGAATGGAAAAATGTTCTAAAAATCAATGTTCAGGTAAGACTTTATGCATACATAGAGCGGATTGGGGGTAGAGATTCCTTAATTCGTATTCAGGATACGTCGCTCTACCGAGGGCCATCTCAGGTTTTCTGCCTCAACGATCTTAAATACAACAGCTTTCTATTAGTATTACGTTACTTTTAATTTTCTAGTTTCAAGTTGGCTACTTGTTGTTCTATCGAATGACTTACGACGTTAGTTAAGTTCTTTTCAGGTGTATTCTATGTTAAAGGAATATTAGTTAAGATTTTGGCTCATTTTATTGGTGTATTAGGAAATCAGATGACGTGGATTAATTCAGATATATATATATATATATATATATATATATATATATATATATATATATATATATATTAAATTTATATTCAAAATATCTTTAAGTAAAACATTCTTAATATAGTTTTAGACATGTTTGAAAAAAAATACAGCTTTTCGCTCTTCTTCTCGCATAGCAGTCGCCTGCAATCGAGACTAACCTAACCTTTGCCGCGTTTTAACTTGGATACCAGAGTGGAGAAATGAAATTATTTTAAATACAAACAGTTTCTCTAGTGGGAATCGAACCCAAAACAAATCGCATTTGTATTCAGACCCTGTCCCACTGCACCACAGTATATAAAATTTATATATATTCCTTTAATATTAACAGATCGTTTTCAATACAAATATAACGTATTCAATTGCATAGCGACTGTTGCATGTTACATAGAAACAGTTATCAATAGCTTTACTTTTGCGAAGTATTTGAACTGTATTCTAGAGTTACGCAATTAACTATTCATATTAGACTGAAAATTGTAAACTATTTCATAGTGGACTCGATAAATATAAATAGTGCCTCATCAAAAACATAAATGTGAAAATATGAGCCAAGTTCTGTATTAATTAAATGTGCGTAAAGCTTACAAATATTGATATTTGTAGATAATTTCGAAATTTATTTATTTAATAAATGGCAGCGAAACAGCATGTGACTGTTATCGTGGTTAGTTGTGGATTCGATTCTCACTTGGAGTACTGTCTTAATCAAAATTTGATTACTATAATTTCTCCGAACTGATGTACAAAACAAAGTGCGATTCATCATAGAGTCATATTCTATTATTATATTTTTTCAGCTTCACGCTTTTACCGCATAGCCGGGTAGTCAGAGAGAACCTAGTGTCAAGGCACTACGTTTTCCAGTTTCTGCACTAATCCAAGAGCGTGTTGAGTGGTCTTGTCACCTTGTTTTTATATCCTCCCAAATTATTTTATATTTTTTATGTTATATATATATATATAATGTTTTATATAGCATATGTAAAATAAGTAATTTGATTTTCACGATTATTATATATTTTGAAATGAAACTATTTTTAACCGGATTAAGTTGGTATAATATTGCTAATCGAAAATACATTTTAGAACCCGACGTTTCGAACATTTTACAGTAGTCCGTGGTCACAGGTAGACTACGTGTATGTATGCAAGGCAAAAGGACGCGCGGTCATTCACTATCATGATGGGCCAATCAAGTAAAGAATCGTCTTGTTCCAAAGTCCATACGGTTCCAAGACAAGTGTTGGACAGAAACCGGTGGAAAATCGTCCCATCTAGATGCAACCCTGATGCTGATCACGAGTTTTAGACATAAGAGATCGAATACAGAGAGATATATTTATAATTAGATAAATTGAAAGAAATAAATTTTGTTATTAATAAAATGTAGTAAAAATAAACTTTGCTGTAAAATACTCGTATGTAGCATTCTATTCAGAAAGCGGTCGTATGACGGATGGCAGATGCAGACACTGTGTTATGTGAATATGGAACAATAACCTTATATATTTTGCACCTGTCAAACAATCTCGTTTGTCTTTTCGCCTTTTATCAAACAAAACTGTATATATAACGTTAAATTAGCTTAAAGTCAGGAATTATATTTATCTCGGGCTGATAAACTACAAGTAAGCTTATGCTTTTCAAATATTCTAAATAAGTGGATCAAAATAAGATTGCAAGTTTTACGTTCATAGATTCATTAATAGTTTTATTACAGGTAAAATTAATAAAACTTCACGCTTTCTCCTTCGTAGCCAGGTCAGAGAGAACCTAGTGTCAAGACACTCTCTTCTCGACTTCTCAATTCAACGCCGCAATTTTACGCAATTTTAAATATAACCACTCTCCCGTGTGGTAATTGAACCTACAACCAATCGCGTTTACAGTCAGAAGCTCTATGAAGGTCTCACGCTAAGCCGTAAACGTGTTAATAAATACAGAACTTTTGTTTTGTAGCGAGTGATTTTCTGTTTTCTTTATTAGATAAAGAAAACAGTAATATATTACTATATCCTACCTGTTCCCCACATTTTAGAGGATGCACAGACATCCTAAACCCCTTACTGGAATTCGAACTCACGACAAAATGATATTATATCATTAGTTAATCAAAAAGTATGAAATAATTGTAAACACTTGAAACTAACCTTCTCTATTCACGTAAATACGATAATAACTATCGTAATAAACTACGTACATAAGTTTTTATAGGGCACCTCGGTGGACTAAATAATTATGAGTTACTTGTAATACGTAACTGGGCTTTATAGCTGAAATTGTTTTTATTATGAAAAACTTTGTCTTAATTAACGAGGCTGTTAAACTTTCTTTATATAACGGTTATTAGGCATGATTAATTGTACGCTATCGTGAAGCACTTTCAAAGTGTCCTTAAACTGTACACATGATGGTTGTGGGTTCGATCCGTACTTGAAGCAATAATTTTATATAAACAGATAAATAAAATTGATGTGCCAGTTTGTAATGTTAATACAATCGATTTTATACAAAAAATTATCATGTATTAATATTAAAATTTTCACTATTTTCACTGTCTGTCTGCTTGTTCCGGCTAATCTCTGAAATGACTAGACCAATTTTCAGTAGCTTTCACTAGCAGATAGCTGATGTAATCAGGATTAACTTGGGCTATTTATTTTAGAATTCGCAGGTACAGCTAGCTTAAAATATTATAGTATAGATAATACTCATTACCAGTCTAATTACAAAACGCGATATTAAATTTCGTCACCAAAGTACGCGGAAAGTAAAGAACGGAGTGTCTAAACACTCGGTTATTACCTTACTAAGTAACTTTAATTATTTGATTGAAGCAATTGTGAAAGTTGCAAAATAAGGAAATAGGTTTTAAATAAAAATGCCATCCTGGCGCAGTGGGGCTGCGATTGACTGCTGTAAACAAGATTAGTTGCGGGTTCGATTTTTACTCGGGAGAATGATTATGTGTTACATCTTTTAATTTTTCCACTCTGATTTTTAAGATAAAACGCGGCGTTGAGTTCTGCCACTCAACACGCAATGTCCGATTTGGGTGGAAAGTAGAGACTGGAGTGTCTTGACAATAAGGTTAGCGGTCAGAGCGCTTGGACGGTATTCAAGATACTTGCGCAGGTTCAAATCCCGCTGCGTTCAAATTTTTATACGTTTTCTAAATATGTCTTTTTCAATTTCCTAAGCGTGCGATTAACTCTTTAAAAAAATGTTAAAAAATAAGGTGAGGCCTCCTATATGAGAAAAAGCGTGAAGCTGTTAAAAAAACTAGATTATATAAAGACTAACACCTTGTATATAAAGGCGATGAGGGTTGTAAAGAGCAATCTACTTATAGAATGCTATGTGTAGCACTATAGTTCTTATAAGAAAGTTAACCCAATTGATTATGTATAAAAAGGTTATAAAGCTCGTATAGAAAAATATTAAAATAATTTACATATATAACAATGACAGTACATGTACACAAGAAGTTATTATGGTTAAATAGTTTTTTTTTTTTGTGTCTCTGGAAAATGCCTTTGCGCATACCGCCCGTGTGCATACCCTTGCGGAAACGGACGGTACTGTGGGACTCACCGGCAAGTATACCTGATACCTCGGTATGGTTAAATTGCCTAACTGTACCACAGGTTAGGGAACCGATTCCCTCCAGATTTGTCTTAATATTAATACAATAATGTCGCTATGTTGGCGCAGTGCTAAAACGCATACTGTAAATGCGATGGTTGTGGACTCAATTTCCACTTCCTTGCATGATTATATTTTAAATTATTTGAATGTCTCTTTTCTGGTAATACATAGTGCGGCGTAGAGTTTTGCCATTCACCATGCAATATTTCAAATTTGGGCGGAATGATGAAAATGTCTTGGCACTAGATTCCCTCTGCCTCCTTGTTTGATGTATAAAGAAAAAAAGATATATATATCCGCTACAAAACGGTAAATTCACATATAATATCCATCACTGTCCTTTTCCATTATGCGTAACGTAAAAGAGACAGAATAATCAATATTCCTCTCATCCCATATTAAAATAGATAAATCGTCGTGAAATGGTTCCATGGAACGAACTTATTAAGTAATAAACTAGTATATTAGCTTATTTGAAAGGTATAGAGGGACAGCAAATGGTAATCGAATATAATTCACTAATCGCATTTTCAGATTTCCTCATATTTAAGACACTTTAAAATGTAAATTTTAATAAAATTTCAGTTTCATGAAAATGTATTAAAAAAAATTGAAAAGTAGAATAATAATTAAAACTAAATATATTTTTGAAAGCTCTAATCTGAGTTGTAAATCATTTTACCTATAAATAAATACAGTGCTATTCTCACTGTCCCTTTCTATTGCATATAACATTAAAGAGACCTAATTTTTATATATATAACTATATATATATATACATAAGTACATATATAATAAAGTGCTCGTAGTGCCCTACGCCTCTGAAATTCGGAAACGGCGTATAAAAAAATAACTTTTTACATCAAAACTTTATTTCGCCTTCACCGCCCTGATTTGTACGTGCTGACGTATATTTGTAGTTGATTATATTTGTACTTCTTGTACCGTATTTCGAATTTCTTTTTTAGATTTGTCTACCGTAATATTGTATGGATGCAGCTTCACGCTGCGCTGCCCCGTACAGCACAGTGCCACTGTCTTGTGTACATTGACTATATAAATTCAATGTTAGGTACATATATTCCCTTTTCAAAAATAACGTAAGTGAAAAGTGTCTTTACGCTTTCGTTTCCATTTTCAACACTTTCCACCCGAAATCGAGTCGTTGCGCGTTCAGTGAAGGAACTCAACGCCACGCCTTGTCTTAGGCACCGGAGCGTAGAAATGAAAATATTTTAAATACTATTATTTCCCCCTGTGGAAAATGAAACAACAACCAATCGCGTTTACAGTCAGCCACAGCCCCACTGCACCATGATGGCTTCTGTATGTACGGATGTAATGAGTTATTTTAGATGTATGTATGATTTTATTAAGCTATATATTAGTTTGAGTAATATAGTTTTTCAATTTACTAAGTGCTTTAAAAATAGTTTTAAGGGTTTAAAATTAAAAAAAAAATTAATACATTTAAAAATAACTTTTTGGTAGGTATTTGTTTAAAAATATATGTAGAAGTTAGATTGAAATAGATATTGAAATCAAAATATTATATTTTTCATTGTAAAGGAAAAAGATAAAGTAATTTTGACTAAACTATTATATATTTGAAATATGATAATATCCTATGAAATTAAATTAATCATATTTTTCTGTTAAAAAATAATATAATTTCTACAAGTACCGTGAATATACGGATACGGATTAAAAGGATTAATCGCGTATATTATTAGTATTCGAAAATACATTTTAAAAACCCGATGTTTCTAAAATTTTACAGTAGTCCCACTTTACAGTACAGTAGTTAAAAATAGATTCATTTTAAAATGTGTCAAAAAATCGCAAAACCCAATATTTTAACCAATGTTTATATATATTAATATATACCAAGCTGCTACTTTAGATTTAATAACTTTATGTAAGTTCTAGTCATTAAGAAATTAATGAGCTTACTTTATCTATAAAATTGAAAATCAATATTTAAAAAAATGTCGTCGCATTTTCAAATAAGGATAATCATCGAAAAAGTATGCCTCAAATAATAAGAAAACTCTAATATCCGATAAAAATTGCTTTAAATTTATATAAATTCAATAGTAATTGATTAAACATATCTACCTACAAAGGATCGACGTCTATTCCCATACATTTTAAGATCCTTATTGCGTATCAAATCAATCTATAATCCTGTGACGCAATGATAAAGCACAAAGGACAGTTTTCGGGTTTCACATCAAGCATTGTAAGAATCGCATCGCTAATGGATTAGTGGTGGACACGTCGGGTTTGCGCCTGTGACTCTTATTCATATAGTGTAAGGTTCAATTTCGAGTGATGTAACGCAAAATATAAGTGTACAATGGCCGTACATATGATGACTAGACGTTGCGGAAATTGGGCAAAATTGACGCTCCCTAGGCCCATTGTTGCATTTCGGTACGTTTCAGTTCTTGTCGCATATGTCACATTACGCTTTAATTATTCATTTGGAAAACGTTATTTATGTTCGACCTAATTTTGTTTGTGACCTGCGAATTGCGATTGATCCTCTCCCTGCCCGTGCCAGAATTATCAGCTGTTCGGATATTCGGAGCTGTGTATTTATCAAAAGTTATAATTGTTGGCTCCAAGTTTTATGATATAACTTTAGAAATTGTAAACGAAATAACTTATTTCATACTTAGAGATAAGATTTTAATATTGTTTCAGCGAGATCAGATAAAATTATAGTGTCAAATTTGCTTTACTGCTCCTTATTATTTTCTATGTAAAATCACGACGGTTCCATGTTTTGACACAAACAAACAGTAATAATATATAATAGTTACCATTTTTTTAATATATATTTTCTTTATGTTACCTTAACATATCTACTCTGATTTCACTGAGTATACTATTTAGAGGAAATTGAATAGGAAAAAAGTACTGTGCCTTATCGATCTCCACCACAAAAATACCTACACAAGTATTCATTCTCTCCCCAATAATATATAAACTTACAACCATTGTTCACTACACAAAAAATCTACTTATATCAGAAAATATAGTATACGAGTATATTTTAGATATTATACACATACACAACATATTAGATAGTTTAAATTGTTCATACTCTAAGCAATTTGAGCATAATTAACGTAACATAAAGAGATTAATATCCTATCATCTTTAATTCTACCCATAAGCCTGTCATAACGATCCTGTCTCGAACAAGTACATCATTAGCGAAATTTTCACAACACTGTGCGGCTATCGCTGTTTAAATACGTATTTATCTTATGTTAATAATCATTGAATATTGTAAAGTGGTTTGTATGTATTTAAATAAAGTGTATTGGAAGTTGGCTTTGTTGGAAAGGATTATTATAAGCGGATGATGTGTTTGCAGTATATTTATATTTCACTGGTGTATTAATAGAGGATTGTGTTGAGAAACTTCTAGAAAAAGAATAGAGAGAGGAGCTAGAGAAATGTAACTAGTATTATAGTAGTTCTTATAAAGTGGAATGTTTTTTGGAATACAGAGTGCCTTGTTTTACATTATAATAATTCAGATATCAAAGATTAAGAGTAAAATTTTTATTCGTTTTCTAAAAATGTAATTTTCAATTTCTTATGTTTGCGAATAACACTTTAATTTAATGTTAAAAAATAATTAATAAATAGCATTCGCTCTTGCCAAACGATTGTTCGTAGAATAATCTTTGGATTGCAGTAATTTGTAAAAATCTCTCAACAGAGATGCTAACAACAAATATAAGTTGTAATAAGTGTATAAGAATGTCGATGCAGCTAGATGTAGAACGCATGGTTTAATGGTCAGAGCGCATGAACGGTATTCAAGAGGCGCAGGTTCAAAACCCGCTACGTTCAAATTTTTATACGTTTTCTAAATATGCCTTTTTAAATTTCGTAAGTGTGCGAATAACACTTTAAAAAATGTAAAAAAAAAGTAATAGTACAACGTCTAATTGTCAATTATCAATTGCTTGTGAGTTCGATCTGCACTCAAATACTATGGAATGATACTATTTAAATTATTCTAATGTTTTTGCTCTGGTGCAAGACAAAATGTAACTTTGAGTTCTAGGTACTAGCTCATCAATTTCTAGAATTCGGCCGGAAGGTGGAGAACTGAGTGTCTCCACACTAGGTTTTCTTTGGTCATTCTGCTATGCGTTAAAAAGCATGAAAGAAATTTTCTTTTTCTTTAAAAAAATCCTTACGTTAGGTCAAATTCATTATTTTTCATGTAAATAAAAACTATTCTACGTTAAAACACACTTTGTATTATTTTTATTACGAAAAGGTGTAGAAATAAAACACATCTTGTATATCACAATAATTTCCAAAGACCAGAAATCTTCCAAAGTTTTGGCATTGTTATCAGTAAGTTCCTAATTGGCAAAAGTTTTTCCCTCAGCCCCAGAAAGAAGGGGTGAAAAGGTTTCGTCGATACTATATAAATACTTTTTGAATCTACTATAAGATAAAGTAAAGACTAGCAGGATAATAGGTATTTTTCACGTTTGTTATTAGTATTTAGTTCAGAGTTTATGGGGCAGAGGGATAAGTTTTAGTTCTTTTTGCTGAAAACTTAGTGAGGGCGAAATTTTGTGACTAAAAATGTATGTCATTATTATATTTAATTCCACATCTGTTACTCGAATCGGAGGTTTAATTATTTGTTTTTGATTTGACATTATTTCTTAATTAAATGTGTTTTATGTCGTATATAAAAAGAAGTCTACATAGACTGGATTTATTAAAGCAATATCACAAAAAGATCGTCGTCAGTACGCGTAGAACTAACAACATTTGAGACAATAAAACCCCTTTTAATCAACTAATGCTAGGCCTACCTTACTATCGAGATCTAACGGCTATTTGCTCTCCGGTCCCAAAGGCAATATCCTATACATTCAATAAAACGTGTACGACAAGGGCTAATTTCAGCTCTCATTGTTTCATATGGGTATCAAAAAGTTTATAGCAGAAGTGACTACCTCAATTATATGGAAAAAAGATAACAAAAAAGCACAACGGAGCTGAAAAAAAATCCCCTCGTCGAAACATGTAGCTCAGTCTCATTAGCCTCTAATTACGATCCAGCGGCTCGGCCGTCGGAAATTCAAATTTAAATTTCATAAAACCCTTGCTATACGTCTAAAATATGTCAAAAACAGGCTAATATAATTTCTATTTCGCTACCAAAAAGTCCAAATTCGGTGCAACAAAAACGCCACGTTGGCTTCGTACACAATCTGAGATGAGAGATGGTAGTCATCTGCCCAAATATCTACATTAATATGTCCGCCATTAGCGTGAGGAGATTCACAATTGTATGCGATCCGCCAGATGTCCTGGACCGCGGCACGCAAATTGTGATTTCAATTCAATAAAAAACGCCGTTACAATGAGAGTTTTAAACGGTTATTGTTTCCTTTTTATGTTAATGCATCGTATTGAAATTTGGATGGAAGATATTGACGATGATCGCGTGTAACTTTGGTAACGATCGGATGGATCGAGCCGTGGATCGGTTTTATAGCTGTTGCTCCCTTTGTTGTTTGTCGTAACGAGACTCGAATGCTTTACTTTTCGCGTCCCGCGCGACTCGCGCCGCTAATTTTGCACGGGCCCCACAAAAAACGCAATAACGCGCTTCATTAAGATGCTCGCGAACGATTATCAAGTACGATACGTAACGTGGCAACATCATACTATATTATATTAAAAATTTCCTGAGCGAGGGCGGCCCTCCATAATTATCACCCTCGTTCTAATCTCGTGTTTTTTAATTTCTACCCTAAAAAATTGTTAGGAATTCGGGTGACAGTTTGTTCTTATTAAGGCTCCGCGGCCCTTAAATAACAGTCGCGTGTACAAATTAAAACATAAAAAGCGGCAGTGGAAGTGGGAAATACAAAGGACACAGGAAATCGGGATGACTTACGATAAAGCGGGGTATTCGTGCGCCGTTTAAAAGGAGTTAGGCGTCGCTCATGGGCGGGCGGCGGACCGTGAGCCGCGTACAACTGAGAACATTAAAATATTCCACGTGCTCGCCCACCACGCCATGCGTGAGAGCCATCGGACCATATTTTTAAAACTGAGTTTTGTTTATAAACGCCGTGTCTCGCTTCCATTCGGGGATACGTCGCGAGCTTTTTATTTGGCGCGTTTCATTGCGGCCGTTCCGTAAATCAGAGGAACGCCATTAAAAATAATGAAGCGAAATTTTACATGTGAAATTGTCGGTGTGTAGTGTTTTACTCTTTATTGTACGATAATGCGAGATGAAAATGACCGTTTACAGGCCCCGGGCGCCCAGTCGTGTTCCCGACTGTTAAATCATCGCTTCATATTTTCCCGTGTCATTTTATCTTTCGCGTTTAATGCATTGGCATTTAGTTGGACGGGGAGGAAATTTCATTTTATTGTGAATTGAGATGCGAAGTTATGTTTGTTTGTTGCGTAGATTTAATGTGTTGTGAATTGTTTATCGTTTGTGTATCGTATTACGGGATAACAGAACTTTCTAGTTGAAAAGTTGTGAAGCTTTCATCTAATCTTAATTTCTATAATTAGTTACTTTACTAAAAAATATAATTTCATGTAATGGTGAATTATGAACTGGAAATTAAATATTATATTATGAAATGTTGATTAAAACATTGTTACAAAAGGAATTCGATTGGAAAAATCTAATAATATTCTTTCAGCAAACATAGTTTTGATTCATCGCTCTCTGAAAAAATAAACTGGGAACTTCAATTACCAATATTTTGCTTTAATCTTTATTATTAATGAAAGTTTAATATTTACGTACAAGATTTGCTTAAATGGTTAATTGAACATTAAATATTGAATACATTGCCATTTGGCAGTAACTAAAGAATTTTATGTAAAATCCCTTGTAATTTTAAAGATTTAAAAGTCTTAAGTGTTTATTTATTCAAAATTTTACGTGACATTGGTAAAGAATAAAACCGAACACCCTATAACGAACACAAAAAAAATGCCTTAAATACTTACTTTACTTAAAAGAGGATTCATCATTTTAAACTCACCAATTCACCATACAAACAAAACACAGACAACTTGAACACAGAAGCAACACACATAACACAATAAAAGTATTTTACCTATTAAGTGCGGAAGTTGGGTAATAATCTTCTTAAACGGGAACATTACTCTGAGGACTACAATACATCGAAGTTGGAAACATTTCCATTCCATAAAGCTCGCTATTGTTGAGACGTCAGAAGTACGTTACGATAACGATTGAATACACCACACCTTGCAAGTTAAAAGAGATTACGGTTTCTAAAAGTTATACGACGCTTTCAAAGAAGTCAACTAAGCCTTAATAAGGCATGATAAAAAGATATAAGTATAGTCTTCTTAAAAATACATATTTAGAAAACGTATAAAAATTTGAAGGCAGCGGGATTTGAACCCGTGCCTCTTGAAAACCGTTCAAGCGCCCTGACCGCTAAGCCATGCGTTACATCCAGCTACGTTGAAATTCTTATACGCTTATTACAACTTATATTTGTTGTTAGCATCTCTATAGAGAGATTTTTACAAATTTCTTCTACCCAAAGATTATTCTACGAACAATCGTTTGGCAAGAGAGAATGCTATTTATTAAATATATATTTTTTACATTTTTTTAATTTCGCTTTACTGAGATTTTTAAATTTATTAAAAGTGTTATTCAGACATTTAGGAAACTGATAAGCATATTTTTTCACAACGTTCTCCAATTTCCACCAGATTTCAAGATCTTCGAGTCGGCTGGCAGAACTCACCGCGTCACTTGGTCTCGCGCTTAATACAAGCGGAGAAATGAAAATATTGCTTAAATATAATCATTGCCCCGAGTGAGAAACGAACGCACAATCGCTTTTACAGTGAAATTCAATCCCACTGAGCCACGACGGCCTCTACTTTTGTATGTTTAATAGTGAAATTGCTTCAGTTTAAATAGTACAAAACAATATTTTTGTATCACACGGCAGTCTATCAGTTCTAGATAATGAATTAAGTAAGATCATTTCATTAATTGTAAAACTCTTATATTACACTTTATACAAAATTGAATGTATAACAAACTAAATATTCTCTATCATGTGATAGAGAATATTTGTTTTGTCAATTTATTATATTGATATTAGATCTAATGTATATTGTATCAAATATTGCCATTATGTACTTCTCCTGTATATAACGGGTGCTAAACTAGTATAAGTGCAAAACCATAACTTCGCGTAGGAACTATTTGAAGGTTTCTAAGTTTGTAATGTTTATACTTTTGCTTCTTTGTATGTTGTGTAGCTGTCCGTGACTTCGCCCGAAATTTTAAAATAACAGTTACATCAGCTATCAGCTATCTACCGGTGAAAGTCACGTCAAAATTGGTCCAGCCGTTCCAGAGATTAGCCGTAACAAACAGTTAGACAGACGTATAAAAATTGAAAAAGTTCTATTTTGGTATATATATGTACCGTGTATTTAGTAAAAATTAGTTATTTTTATATATTTAACATTTTTATTAATATGTATATATATATATATAAATATGAAATTAAATTACGACGCGACTGTACTGTGCTGGCCATGTCTAATAAGAAACCCGATTCCGCTGACAGAAAAACTTAATACATTATGTGTTTGTTTGTGTCTGTTGTAATAATAAATCATATTCAGGTAAACAGATCGATTGCCTTATTTCCGATAACTTCCCTTGTTAGGTTTCGTGCCAAGAGTTATAAAAATATTGTATAGCTTGGGATATATATATTTATTCTGCAAAGGTGGCTCATACGTTTTTGGTTTTACTGCCGAATTAAATTATAGCGTGTTTAAGATCTATGTGGTAATTATTTCTTTCTTTTTTAATATAGTTACATTCGAAATTACATACAATACATAACTTCAGCCTATTTTGTGGTGTTTTTTAGTACAACATACTATAGTAGCATATCTTTTTTACTCTCTACTATACATATTGGCAGTGAAAAATATTTAGCTGAAGCCAAACGCACGTTTCATTTATTTATCGTCCCTTAGCAAACAAAACCGCTTATGTAATTTTCACGAACTTTACGGTGGAAGGAGGGGGTGAGGGGATCACTTCTTGGTTTATGTGTTGTTACTTGATACGTCAAATCGAGATACAACTTAAAACAACATCATACATAAAAAGAATACAATATAAAAAAAAATCTTACCTTAGCAATCAACAATCGAATCCCTATTAATATCAATGTGTCAAAAGAAAAAAATATATACGCGCTCTTTTTGAAATCCTATAATGTAACTTCATACTCCGTTATTCATTTTCCACCTGAAATTTGTAATTGCGTGTTTAGTTCAGCTTAACTCAACACCGCGATTTGTATTACCAGAGCGGTAAAATGAAAATAATTTAAATATAACCATTTCTCCAAATGGGAATCGAACCCACAATCAAATTTATTTAACTTATCATAATATTATTTTTATTTATTATATACTGTTTGTTTTATAATATTCTTGAGAGCAAAAAAGACTAAATTTTTTTTCATTTGTAAAGTATGGAAAACGCGAGACGTTTTCGTTCTCACGTGCACTTATTTAATTAGTAGAGTCCATTCCTCTCCTTTAGCGAGACTTAAATAACTTGTGACGATGCACAATTTTGCTAAATTAAATATTTTTGTGTTAGTATTGTGTAAAAAAGCGCAAGCTTTTTCCCCGCATACCACTTTAGACAGAGATGCCCTTAAAATTATAAAATTTCATTATATTTTTGTTTAAAATGGGACTCTAAAAATCCATTGTAACCTTTATTGTGATATGAAAAGAAAATATGGCTACATAATTAAATAATATGTCCACAGTATTGCTTATATATTATGTAAACTAAAATATAAATTATTAATTTACAAAATTCAGATTATAAAATGTTTAAATAACAATTTTTTTTAATTCCACACACGTACACTTACACTTCTGTGCTACACTGTTAACCACTGTTTTCTCTCGGATAACGGAACCCAACGCAACGCTCTACCAGAAAAATAAATATAAAACACATATTATATGTGTTGGATCCTGATTCATGAGAATGATTATATCATTCTCCTGAATCAGGACCGAACCCACAATCATCGTGTCTACAGTCAAAGGCCCAACTGCGCTACAACAGTTATAAATTTGATATCATAATAATATAATAGTTTGTGAAACATGTAAATAGAAAAAAACCCCTTGCAACAAAAATGTCACAAAAATCATATACGAGTACAATATTCTTTTGATTGTGTAATTTAGTTTTTTAATAAATATGCAAAAGCTCATCTCATCTCAGAAAATTATACTGACCGAATACAGTAGATTCCCGACATGATTTCAACCCGGGAGCGAATTAGTGATGTACGTGACCTAACTTGAAATTTTTTTGTCCTCGCAAATGTTGTGCTTCCTCCACTTTGACTAGTGATGTAGTTAATTCTAAATTGATTTGTAATTCATTTTTTTATTGCATTTAGTAAGATCTTTGTTTATTGTGATTTTTAGGAATTTTGTAATGAAACTATTTGAAACTGTATCGTTTTTAAATGTTAATGTTAAATGTTTAAAGTGTTATTTGCACACTAAAGAAATTGAAAAATACATATTTAGAAAACGTATAAAAATTTGAACGCAGCGAGATTTGAAGCTGCACCTCTTCTTGAACGGTGAATTTCAAACTGTTTGTCGCGTATATTATGGGTATTCGAAAATATATTTTAGGAAACCCCGACGTTTTGAAGTTTGACATGACGTTTTTAAGTAGTCACTATACTAGTCAGTAGTATTATAGTAAAGTATAAGAATACTAATAATACTAACCTAAGTCAAGAGTGAGCAGACACTCTGTTCTGTTCTTTTTGTACCTTATGATATACTGCGTTTTAGGCGGTAGTGATTTATTATGAAAATTATATCAATAAAAATAAATAATACACAAATAACGTACAAATGAAGATGTTCAATACTAAAATTAAACTTCTTGATCTGTTATTTCTATACGTTAATTCTATATTTCTTTAATTTTATTTGTGAAGTTAAAAAAACATAACAAAAATACTAACGTATAATTTTAGTTTCCTAAAATAAGTAACTAATAAGTTATTAACTAAACTTCTCATAATCCTTAAAAAAAGTTATAAGAGACAGCACTGACGCGAGTCGCTAGCGCGATCTGAACGGGCCTTTCTCAAGAGGCCTGTTTTTACAATGGCAACTTGAATGTTATCGACTTTTGAGTTTTAATGACAATTTTATACAACAATATGATAATTAAGAGCTTTTTTTTGCGCTCCCGGATGCATTGAGACGTGATTTTTCACTGACTTCTAAAATTACGACGTTATTGAGAACGAATGAT
Organism: Podotricha telesiphe; assembly: GCA_038994665.1. Lineage (NCBI taxonomy): Eukaryota > Metazoa > Arthropoda > Insecta > Lepidoptera > Nymphalidae > Podotricha > Podotricha telesiphe. The sequence continues at coordinate 80,949 of JAOYRR010000067.1, read as the reverse complement.
TTTTTTTCTTAAGCTTATTTGATGTAACTTATAGGGAATGAAAGTCTTCTTTGATAGAATAAGCTATTTTATTGGATTTATATTATATATGTTATGTATATTGGCAAGGGAAAAGTAAAACCTGACTTCTAATACAAGTACAGACAAGCTTTTCACTTTATACTTTTTCAACTATAGCCGTGTAGTCAGAGAAAATCTAGTGTTAAAGCACTACGTTTTTCTGCCACCTGCCTTTCTAACTCGACGTCCTTCAATCGACGACTCGACGACGAATCGGTGACGTCCAGCAATCTTAGGAGCAATCATTTACATTTAATTATTCACCGATCGGGGACCAAATCCACTGCTAATCGCTTACAATCAGATGCAGTCCCACTGCGCTACGATAGCCTAATAATTTTATATGCACATAAATCCTTCTATAAATTATATTCTTATAGTAGTTAGTATATAGAATATCAAATAATTAAAATGTTTAGTAAAATTTACCAAATTTAATTTATTTCATAATTGGCTGAAACAATTAAGCTTGAACAATTTGATTCTTTAATTTACGCCCATTTAGCCATTACTTAACGAGCCACTCCATTATCTAAATTCCAAACCGCTCATATTAAAATCACAAAAGGTGGAAATAAAATTATTTTTAACGGCACTTGCTAAGTTTCAAATGGAACAGTTCATTTAAAATGCTCCAATCCTGGTGGGAGCGGCTCTAAAACTCAGTTAGAACATAATACTCTTGACGTGGCTTAAATAATAATTAATAGAAGGCAGCCAAGCGGGCGTGACAAGCGAGATATGACAGCCGGTACAATCATTACGCCGGGCATCACTAATGATCTCGGACTGATGTCTCCACTGACCCGTCGCACCCTAGTCTAGTGTTTCATATGTCACTTACATTTAGTTTTCATAGCATCCTGTATGTGTGTATATAGGATTCACTTTATATTTAAACTAATAGCATTCTGTATGTGTGTATACAGAGTGTTTTATTTAAACTAATATATAGAGGAAATCTTGTGTTAATACATTCCATTCTCAAATTTTTTTTATATTGGTATTATATAATCTAATCAGGTCTAGGAAACGTATTTCACATATATATTTACATAATTGCCTGAACAGGAATAAAACCCACAGCTATAACAAATGTATACAATTAGACATTTACTTAGTTAAGAGGGCCTCTAGAAAATATTGTATATATATTTACTAGTAAGATTTGAACCTGCCACAATCCAGTTAGACTGTTCTTTACAAAACAATCACTTTGCTCTGAACAAATAAAAAAAAGGGAAAATGCATACGTTCCTTATTTCCTAGTTATGACATTAATAAAACTACTGAATTGAATACCCGATCATATATAAGCTATAAAATAACAGGGCTCCTTTCAATAAACTGTATTTACGTAAGTTGAGTATAAAACAAATATATTGTGGTGGACTTAGCTATATTTTCCGACGCTCTGGTCGTCTGGCTTGTTAGTACCCATGAAACGTTACATGGCTGTGCTTTATTAAAATTCCTATCCTTTTTTTCCGTTGTGAATAAAAATAGAAGAAGTCAAGATATATATATATATAAACACTACTTGTTTCCTATACATATATATATAGGAGGTGGAGGAGAGGCAGGATGTATAGAAAAAAATTAAGAAAGAAAATTAATTCTAGAAAATACATATATGTATCTATAGGAAAGAAGTAGCGTTTTTTCACTCAACCCGTGGATTGTCGAATTAAAGCTTGACTCGTTGAATAATACCGTGTTACCTTAGCAACGAAAGCTTATTAGTGACGAGTGACATACCATTTATTGACATATATTTGTTGTTGTTCTTGGTAATATTTTTTAATAATTTAATCTCTTATCTGCTTCTCCCTTGGTTGATTTTTTTATTCTCGTTCTTCTTCGTTCTTCTTATATATTAAATAGAGAAGTTTGATATTGATTTAAGAAATATCAAGACGTGTATTTTGTTATTTTTAATGCGTATATATAGCACGGGCATAATAGAAAATCAGTTAAAAAACTATACTTAGTAGAATTTGAACATGCGCTTTGCGATTCGTTCGAGTTTTCTGTTTTACGTATGTTATGAAAAAGCGTGAAATCGTTTTTATATTGATAATTATATAAATTATCAAAGTATCAAATACCAACTAAGGTACAAATTTTTCACCTACACCTCTCCGTTGTATGGCGGGCTTAATTAATTTTGCGCTACACTTCCTGAGCTTTGTACGACGCTCTCTTACATAATTGTAGTTTATTTAAACTTAACTTGATACCAGTACGTGCACTCCGATTATATCTAAATTTGTTGAGGAAATTCTATTTATATTAAATTATATGTTAATATAAATTTTTTGTATGGATTAGTACTTCTTAAAGTAACATTTACTATAGTTTTAATGTTTTTACATGTGTTTCTGAAGGAAAAAAATGTCTGTAAAAAATAGCAAAAAGCAAACTATATTTTTTGTAATCGTTTCTTTTGCATGATCATATATATATATATATATATATATATATATATGTGTGTGTGTGTGTGTGTTTGCCTTACTGAGTGACTGACAGACAATGCACAGCCGTAACTACTTGGCGTTGAAAGTTGTAATTTAAAATCGATATGCCAAATTACTTCACTTTCCAAGGGAAAAGCGTGGTGAAGAGCTAAGAGGAGTTTTCTCAATTCCTGAGAATTCCTGTAGGAACGTTTATAAATATTTTAAATATGATGTCCCTGGTCTATTAAAACAAATCGCGGAGTTGTGTCCCGCCACTCAGCACGCAATGTCTTTAAATGTCTAAAAATTTGTGAAAAGTGGAGAGTGACGGTATTCTTTTCATATGAGAAATATGTATATAGGATATGTGTTAAGCTAAAAGAAGGATTGTTTACATACCTAACATTATATACGTTTAGTGATTCCTATAAATAAAACTGTATACACAATTCCTATTTTTTCCATTCCATTTTCTTCGCAGTTTAAGCTAGACCAGGTTATAGTCACTGATAGTAAATAAAAAATATAAAAAAAACAAATCCATATTAAGGGACGGCCTGTCGGGAAAACTTCAGAGTTTATTGAACGATTAAAAAGATACGAAGCCTGGAGTTCCTTGCCCTCGGGACAAATTAACTTACTATTTATATAATGAGTTCCTTTGTACAGCTTTATTGGGGACATTTTACTAAGAAAGAAGACCATAAAATAAAGTTTACTTGGAAATTTATTAATTTATTAAAGTGCCAAATAAGTTTTTTGTTAAGTAATAATTCACCATGGTGCAATTGCAATGTATGATGATGAATGTAGGTTCGAATCTCGGGGTAAATATTTAGGTATAATCAAGATCTCGGGGCTATCATGGCGCAGTGCAAAAGTCCTGACTCTAAACACGATTGGTTGTGAGTTCGATTTGCACTTGGGGGAAATATAGATATATTTAAAATATATAAATTTTTCCCTGATAAAGCGCGGCATTAAGTTACGATTTCAACTAGAAATTAATCGAATTCGGAAAAAAAAGGTCTTAAAGAAAAAAAGTCTAGTCATATAGAATATGGCTGCCACTAGTGTCTTCCACATCACAACGTACCTTAGACTTAAAATTGGTAAATCCTAGTCCATAAAGCTGGTGGTAGTACAATTGGTCTGGTATAAGATATAAAATATGGCACCATTGGTGGTACAGGATCTGAGTATACTTGCAAATGTTGTGAGTTCTCTCCGCCTATAATGCTCAATAAGTGAAGCTGAAGCATTGTAAAAGCATACATTTTTTAGAAATATGTAAAACGAAAACGAATGATCTCATACAAATATGAAAATTGTATATTATATTACTCTAATATGCAAATAAAATGTGCGTAAAAGCAGAACTTATACCCACTCTTTTGCAGTTGATTTGTAAGTCAATTACTAAACAAAGCTAACTCATAGCTCAGGTAAAACGGATATAGGCCACGAGGGACGTACTCCGAATTGTATTAGCCTAAATGTCAGTAAAAGGCGTGTGTACTGAAAATATTATTTACAACGTTGTGTGTTGCGTTTGAAATATTATAAATATACATAGGTATACTTAATTAAATTTCTATAGAGATATAAATAAATTAAACGTAACGTAAAAAATTAGAAGGTTACGAGGCTCGAAGCTGCGCTTCTTTTAAATTGTACAAACGCTCCGCTAAGCCATACGTTCTGTATCCAACTACGTCGAGTCGTGTCTCCAACCGAGAAGGCAAGTGGAGACACTTGCCTTCATGGTTGGAGACTTTAGGCGTTGAGTGACTAAATCTCTTAAAATTAATCAAAATGAAAAAAATATTTATACTTTTTACGTTTCAGACACGTTTAACTGTGTTTAAAAAAATATCAAATCTTTTAGAATCTTAAAATTTCACACATAAAAACTATTCATATTCAAAATCCAAGCTTAAGACAAAATAAATTTTAAATAAAATTAATTTCTAAAATATAATAATACAACGAACAAACCGTTATTAAATTTTCAAAAAATAAGCTTATTCAATATCTATTTAGTCTGGCTTTCACAAATATCCTTAGAACCAACTCCATATCGACTAAGCTAAGACTCAGACGGTAAGCCTCACTGTAACTGCATGTGCTGCTTAAATAATACTATTTTCCACTTTCTATCTTTGTATAGATTAAAAATAAATTGAATTTCAAACCATTTTTGATATCATGCAGGGTTTGATTGTAAACCCAATTTTTGTGGGTTCAATTTCAATTCAGGGGAATCACTACTAACACTATTTTCATTTTGCCGCTCTAATAATATAAAATACAGTGCTTAATTTAATTATAAAATAAATTAAAAATAAAATAAATTTAATTTAACTAACCATGCAATTTCTGTTGGAAAGAGGGGAATGGAGTGTCTTGACACTAGGTTCTCTCTGACCACTATACGGTGGACGAAAAGGGGGAAACTGCTTATCCGAATTACGTTTAAGTTACATTTTTAGAAATGTATAAAAAATTTAACGCAGCGGAGCAGATTCGAACCCGCGCCTCTAGGAATCCCGGTGCGTTCAATTTTTTATACGTTTTTTAAAAATGATTTTCATTTTCTTAACTGTGCATATAACATTTTGAAATGTTGAAAATAAAATTAGATAACGTGTCAAATTAAATAACATTCTATCTAACATACCAAACCCCCACAATTTAGTCCGCAAATAATCAATTTTAAGTATGAAAACTGAAATGTAATTTCAAGCGGGCTGTATTATATCATTTAACACAGCAATCACTCTCGCCCCCAGTTGATTATGGAACCTTATAAGCAGGGTGCAAAATGCCAACACATTTATTAGTGAAAGTGACATCGAGGTGAAATGATGACGTGTGGTCTAAGATATGAGCGGCTAGCGACTATTATAATTGATATAATAGTTTCCACGACATCTTGGCACAGTGGGACAGGTTCTAGTTCTAACTGTAAATGAGATTGGTTGTGGGTTCGATTTCCACTCGGGGAGTGATTGTATTTGATTTATTCTCATTTCCCGTTTTGGTACCTAAGTGTGGCTTTGAGTTCCGCCACTCAATATGCAATGTTTCGAATTTGGGCGGAAGGTGGAGAGCAGAGTATACTGACACTGGTTTCTCTCTGATTACCCAGCTATGCGGGAAAATTGCTAAAACGATTTCCACTCGGGGAGTGATTGTATTTGATTTATTCTCATTTCCCGTTTTGGTACCTAAGTGTGGCTTTGAGTTCCGCCACTCAATATGCAATGTTTCGAATTTGGGCGGAAAGTGGAGAGCAGAGTATACTGACACTGGTTTCTCTCTGATTACCCAGCTATGCGGGAAAATTGCTAAAAAGAAAAAATGTAATAGTTTTATTGGGATTTTTTTTGTAAAGTGAAAACAACTAGGTGAACTTGAACGTTTTAAATTTTCCGTTTCTTAAGTTAGATGTTCTATTTAGATAATATTATAAGTTTTAATTATTGCTAAGAGTAGAACAAAATGTTAAGTAATAAATAAGTTTGATGCGAGTTAGATTTTTACTACAGCAAAAACACAGAGTGGTTTAGTTAGTTAGTTTAGTTAGTTTGTTGGTAGAGTTGGTACACAAATACAGAGTAAGTCGACTTCTAGTAAAAGGATATATTGTAAATTTTCATTTTTGTTCCTATGTATGATTAAAACACCATGCAGGGTCCTTACGGCCTATATGATAGTTCGGAGCCCCACATAACCACGTCCGAGTCCTTAATAGGGCTGGTATCCGTAAAGGATTTCCTCACGTTAAAAAAAACCAAAAGATATAAGCACCAAACATGTAATGTCTTTAAAATGAAAAAAAACGTGTACAATGTGTGATTAATTTCTTACTATAGAATCTTACATGGTACCAAAAAAAAAATACAATAAAAAAAAAACAAAATCTAGATCTAGAACTTTTTTCACCGTACAGTATTCAAACTCCCATATCAACTATTACCTAGTGAGCAGAAGCTCGTACAGTCCCCAAGGAAAGTTTCGCTTCGGAGCTAAATGTTACCTATTTTCATTTATTCATTTAAGGTAAACATTTATAAGGCGACCGAGAGCCCTGGGACTGTAAAAGACGTAGCAGATGTACTTTCAAGTAGTCTGTTTGGTTCGAATTGCTTTGAGCCAATTCAAGTGCATTTTCTCATTTGCTTATTGGCTGACCAAATAATATTATAAATGAAAGCTTATATATTAATGCCATCGAGGCGCTGTGGGATAAATTCTGGTTGTAAATGCGGTTCGAGTTCGATTCCCATTCGGGGGAATGATTATATTTAAATTGTTTTCATTTACTGCGCAATAGAAAGACATAAGTTGGTGTTGAGTTTCGGTATTGAACACTTGGGTGTCTTGAATTCGGATGGAAAGTATTCAATGACTTGACACTAGAAACTACTTGTTTTCTAAAAAAGAACTGTACGTTTGTTAGTTTGATATTTTTTAAATTGATATATATATATACACGTGTTTATAATTTAGTTCTTTAAATAGGTAGAGAGAAGCTAGAGACACACTGTTATCTACAATTTTAAAACACTGAGTTGATATAATTGGTGCCACGATTACCAAAGCCGTGCTTTGCCTTTTAAAAAAAAAACATTATTAAATTATCTAACCTTTGCATTAGATTTGACACCGACGAAGTTATTAAAAGAAGCTACTAGACAGTAAAATTACAAAAATACAAAATATAATTGTTATAAAAATATAAGTACTTAAGGCGTCAATTAAATTATTTCTTCCGTAATTATCTTATAATTCATCACATTTCAACATTTAACGGAGTTGGTGTCATCATATCTTAGTGCTCCTCTCCACTCCTCAAGGATCCGTGAAACGACATGAAAAGCTTAAGTTTTCTACGACCAGTACTTGGCATGCATATTTTTTTTTTTAAATCTAATCTAATCTAATCTTGTAATAAGCGTATAAGAGTTTCAACGTAGCTGGTCAGAGCGCTTGAACGGTTTTCAAGAGGCGCAGGTTCAAATCTCGCTGCGTTCAAATTTTTATACGTTTCCTAAATATGACTTGGCATGTACTTTGTCTACGAGTCCCTGCCAGACCCATAGTAACGGAAGAGTCTTATAAACACACATCTATTAATTGAAAGTTTTCTTCAAAATCGAATCCAAATAAACCAATATAATAGAATAATTTGGTCAATTTATGTAAAATAACAGTCGGGTCGTATCAGGCATTCATTTTGTATTATACATTAATTTTAGCCTCAAAGTATTGAGTTGCATGACAATATATTATGAACGATACGTTTTCCAATGTATTTAAAATTAATATCTTATTTGCATTATGTTATTTTGATATTAAAATTATTACGAATTTATAATACTGTAGTTATTTTAAATCACTTGTAATAGGTTTATATCTTGTTATATAACTGCTATGTAATTATGTAACGAATAATTTTTCTTGATTTTCATTTAATTCTGAGTTAAAAATATTATATATGTTAGATACCATCACGGAACAGTGGTACTGACTGTAATCGTGATTTATCGCGGGGTCGATTCCCACTCATAGGTATAATTATTTTGAACCTTTCTTATTGAACGCTCTGGAAAGTTCAGAAAGTGCGGTGATAAGCTCCGCCACTTAACATGCAATGCAATTTCTGTCGAAATGAGAGACATTGCCTCTCATTGCCATACTAGGCTCCCTCTTAGAATGTGGGGAAAAAAATATTAACTTAAGTCATAAAAAAGTCAAGCCCGTAAGATTTGCCCATTACTACCGTGTACCATGACACCATTACTCGTTAGAACTGCCTTGCCTGCCAAGTATTTTGTTCAAAAACCAAAATTTGCCCAAAAAGCCACTAACTCCAAACATGAACTTGTTGACAAAACGTCTAATCACGTCATTCATTTGACGTTGTAAACGTCTTGCATTGGCAAAATCACGTAATAATAAATGATTCGGCAAATAATTCGGTTATCGACGCCGTTGCTTGAATTGCCAGTGACTTGACTTACAAAACGCTTCTCACGCCGCGTCATCGTGACTGGCCTGCTTTGGATCAACAGTCACTTTATGTACTTGACACTCAACTGTATTATAGAACGAAATGCATAATTATCTAAGCTTATGTTAATTGAATTTAAATTGTAGCAGGCCAGTTTTAGAATATTATTTACTGGTACTGGTAGCCCGGTTGTTGTGGGTTCGATGCAATCTCTGGGGGTATATATCTGGGGTTATTTAATTATTTTTATTGTGCCTGCGGTGAGTATTTGGTAAATTGTACTCGGCCATTTAAAACTAATGTCTCTAATTTAGGTGGAGAGTGGAGACTTGTGTTTTAACTAGATTCCTCTCTGTCTACGCTGCTATGTTAGTAAGTTGTATGTTTTTTCTAATATTAGTTTTAGCCAATTTTTGTATCTTCAAGGGCGACAGAGGAATAATCAATAATTTGGCTATGCATTGCAAATGATATGAATAAAAATCTCCAAATTAAAAACTCCATGGAGCCACCAAGAACAATATCAAAACGTAAAATCTATGACATTATAAACTTTTACTCAAAATTCTTGTTACAAAATCCAGTCGATTAAAGTTCCATTCTAAAACTCGTCAAGCATATTTTTGTTTGAAATCTCTCATTTTAATCATCACCATGGCAGTTACAGGAATAGCATTGTTTACATTTATCAAGGCCGTCGAGTTAGGAAAGCGGCCCGTTTATTGTATGGGAGGTGTCACTGTAATCCCCGCTTTCCATAGGCATCGTGTCGTTACAGCTATATTGCTACGTCAATAACAGATAAATCGCTAGAGTTCCTGAGTTATAGCTGTTCTGAAATCGCCACTCATTTTTTTTATAATATGTAAACTGATAGAAATTATTAATTTAGTTTCAATTGTTTTGTTTACGGCAGAATAGAAAGAAAATAATCAAAAGAAAATTGTATTTTGACTAATAAATGATTAAATATATCGCATATATTATTACTTATTTAAGCTGAAGAGGCTGTAATGGCATAGTGGGACAGCGTATGTCTGTAATGGCGACTGGTTGCAACTTCGATTTCCTCTTGGTGAAATGATTATAATTTAATTATTTTCATTCCTCCACTCTGGTGATTACGATAAAGCGTGGTTTTGAGGTCGGCTACTCCAACACGCAATGTTTGGAATTCGGATGGATAGTTGAGAAAGGAGTATATGATATAATCTCATACAGGAATCCTCCTTCAGTTAGAGAACTTCTGCTTCGCAAAATGGATTACTTTAAAATGAAAAATCAGCTTTACGCTTTTTCCCTCTTAGCAGTACCCTGCTACTGACAGGAGCCATCGGGGTTCACGGAAAAGTGGGAGTTCACTGGTTGAAGTGGAGCACCCTGAGGTCTAAGTGGGTATACAGATGGCCTACATCTGTCTGTCTGGAGGCCCACATAACTCACCCCGATTCCCCGATTATCCCCGGGTATTCAAATGGATTTCCTCACGTTACGAACAGGTAGGGAGAACTTAGTGTCAAGAATCTCCGTTCTCCGCAATAAAAATTCATATTAAAAAAAGTCATTACACTTTATTATATTTTCATATTTTATTTGCAAAAGCATTTATCCTGTTATTTAACAAACATTTATTCCGTCCAGTATTAAACATCAATGTGGCATTTTTCATTTCCTGCCCCATTGTTCCTTGCAGAGTTTTTCTATTAAGTGCCTAATTAAGCCCCTCATTACCGGTGGGGCACAGTGGATCACGATTATGAAGATGAGTTGCGGTTATTACTTTGACGACCATCTCCCATACAACTCCTTAGCTGAGATATTGACAGGGGTAAGCAACATTTTCGTTGCTATTGTAATAACTGCTTCCTTAAGGTTATTACGGGTTTATCGTTATTTACAATGTAGTTAGTAATTTTGTTAATATGTAGAGAAATTAAGAGGATTATGTTATTTTTCTCACGTAATTATGTGGAAAAAGTACTGTTATATATATTTATTTTTAATAGATAATTGATTTTATCCTTAGCTTACACAATCATTCTGATATTGTAAAGTATTGATATCACATTGAGATATATATAAAATGAATTAGCTATAATCATCTAACTCTATCCTACTTTTTCGTTCTAAACTGAAAATAAAATAAGAAATAATTTATCTAATATTTGTAATAATTTGTAATAAAATATGCAGGTATTAGTATTAATAAGTTCTTAAATTTTTACCTAGTTTTTGGAGCATTGCGTGATGGAAGTGTATCTTGTCAAAACAGGGAATTTATTATAATTTAAATATAAACATTCTCCCTAGTGAGGATCGAACTGATGGCATTGTCTGTACTTTCCCGCAACAATCAAAATAAAAGATATAACAATAATAAACCAACGATACGATTAAAAAATCCATACAGATGATCAATATTAAAACACATTTTAATATCAAGCCAAAATATTTGTTCCAATAGAAGTTTTTAATTTTGAATAGATAAAAAAATATAATTAAGCAAATTTTTATCGTTCAATTTCCATCATATAGAAGTTAATTAAATTCGTTTTTTCATATCTACTGAGTTTCGAGTATAAAGGTCGAGGGTTTTTTTCACGAACACTTCCTCGCTCGAGGCAAAGCTTAATGTAACATGGGGATAAACCAGCAACGGGAAAGTGCAGATAGCCAGCATGTGGATCTTTTACGCTAATTACGCTTTTAAAAATATTATATTCTCATTTTATGGAACCTTGCCTTGTTCTCTTTAATGTTTAATTTCAATGTTAGGTGCAGATTTTTTAAAATCTTTTTTGAAAATACAATCAGTGAAAACCATCTTGAGAGGTGAGTGGCGGAACTCAACGCCACGCTTTGTCTTACCAGAGCGGATAAATCAAAATATTTTAGATCCAATCATTATCCCCTAGTGGGAATTGAGCCCACAAGCAATCGCGGTTTCAGTCAGACGATGTGCTAGAAAATTTTAAATACTTATATATATTATTATTTTCAGAATTAGTCAAATTTATGTATACAACTGTTATATTGACGCCAACACAACACAGTTAGCTTTGCTTAATAGACCTCCGAGAATATAATAAACATTGAAAAAGACATATTTAAAAAACGTATAAAAATTTGAATGCAGTGGGATTATTATACGTTTTCTAAATATGTCTTTTTCAATTTCCTTAGTGTGCGAATAACACTTTAAAAAAGGGTAAAAACAATAATATGATAAACATGTTTATTATATTTTAAATGTTTTTCTTTCCTATACATATTTAAGTAAAACACAAATGTTTCCCAAGTCTTGCCCTGAACATAACGGGTGACGACGGCAGTAAGGAAATAAATCGTTCGCAAACCTATTATAAATATATAAATTATAAAAATATAAGAAATGTAATTAACAAATAAACATACACCTGTTAGAATTTCAATAAAAACTACAGACACTTGTTGAATGTGGATATTTATAAGCGAATCGCCTCGTGGCATTACATCATTACGCGCGCGTGGGCGTGACGGAGCAAAAACTGGGCGTTCGTGTTTGACGAGTCAATATGTTACTTCTATGCCAGGTAGTGAGTTGGATATTTGTAAGAAATAGATATATGCGGTTTAATTTTCTTTCATGTAAAGTTTTTATATAATACGCGTTGTAGCCTACAACTGCGTTTGGAATATAAAATGTGATTATTCCGCTTCTTGCGCCCAGTAGTTACGGCTGTGCTTTGTCTGTCAGTCACTCACTGACGTTGGAGTGTTCATGTAGTATAGTAGTATATCAGTTAATATAATTATATATATATATATATATATCTAAGACGCGTGAAGTTAAGAAATCTATTTATTTTACAAACGAACAAACACTTGTTGAATGTAGAGAGGATTTATAAATGAATTTATATTACAAAACCTTACGTCATCGCGCTTAGTCTTAGAATAAGGGGCAAAAACCCGTATATTTTATTATACTTGACAGCTAAATACGTGTTAGGAGTACTAAAATTTCAAAATTTACATTTTAAGTGTAATATTTTATTCTAACCTTCAATTGCTGAAGTGTTTAAATTGATTATTCGAAATTTAAGTAATATTTAACTAGACTGACTCTAATGTCTATCTGATGGGAAGTAGAACAAAATTTACAATAGATATAATTAATATTTGTAACCTCAAACGTATCATATAAAATTTGAACGCAGCGGGACTTGAACCCGCGCCGCGTCTTGAAAACCGTTCAAGCGCTAAGCCATGCGTTCTACATCCAGCTACGTTGAAATTCTTATACGCTTATTACAACTTATATTTATTGTTAGCATCTCTGTAGAGAGATTTTTACAATTTTCTGGCAAATTACAACAATCGTGAACAATCGTTTGGCAAGAGAGAATGAACACACTTTAAAAAATGTTAAAAATATATTTATTTGTAACCTCACATCCCCAAGTATTAAATTCAAATCGAGTTTTTGTATATATCAGTAGTACAGCGTCTGACTGTACATGCGCTGGGTTGTGTTCGATTCCCACTTGGGGAATTATATTTCAAATATTTTAATTTTTCTGCTCTGGTATCTAAAACATTGCGCATCATTGAATTTCACTACTCCGTAAAGCGGGGAATGGAGTGTTTTGACACTGTGATCTCTCGAACTACCCTGCCATGAGAGAAAAAACGAGAAGCTGAAAAAAAAAGTATATCAATTTTTTAAAAAAAATATAGTTGAAACTCTAGTACACATAAATATAAACGGAGGACGGAGTGTTTTATTACTACATTCTCTCCGTCTATCCTGCTATAAGCACTTTGAATGGGTGAAGTTAAAATTACAAACTATTTTATTGAAATACACTAACTAAAAGCCAATATACAAATACGTAATTCAATTAAAAAGCCTACAAATTCTACACGAAACCGCAGCAAAGGCGGCGTCATATTGTAATTGTATGCTAGGAACGTCGGTTGATTTGTGGCGGGCACCGGCGTTGACGCGGCGCCGCGTGACGTCAACGTCTGAGTGATGTGATGCGAAATTGCGTAATGAGCGGACTTTGAGGTTTCTTTGATTGTAACAGCTTGGATGCCTCTCATTATATATAGAATGATAGGTTTTCTATTGAAGGCTTAACAGGAGTAGAGTTGAGGGAGAAAGTGAAACTATGTGTAGATTGTACAAGTAAAGTGGTGGCCTTTACATTTTGCAAAAGCTAATATATCTTTCTTAATATATCTAAATCTAATATATATAAACATGTAAGTTGACATAATATTAAATAGATTTTTAAAGCAACACTTTCTTATCATAGATAAATCCATTTCATAGTATCCGATAATCAGATGACATGAAAATTGAAATTTTAAGACGATCCTAGACGAGACATCCAATGTTGTATTATTTATAAAGGTTCGAAAGCTCTTACCAGTCACGTCTGTTCCCGAAATATGGACCCGAGAGTAGATAAGGTGCGGTGGCAATAAAATACCGCGAATCACTACGTCACGATCGCGAGCCCTTGTCCCAGCCAATAACATTTCAATTTTGCCACTCCATATATTCGGCTTTTCAGCTTTGCATACGCTACTTACGGTCGATCAAACGTTTTAGATTTTGCCAGATTATTTTATGTGGAGTTTTCAATTTGGCATACTTTAGTATGTTTGTAAGGTGACAGAAGCAAGTCTATCTGCCAATTTTAATCTGTGCTAGCTGTGATCTGGGATCTGGGTTCTGTGCTAAGTGAAAAAATGCTTTTTCTCTTATTTAACTATTATAAATATTATTTTTAGTAAATGTATAAATACACATTATATACAAATTTAGATAAAGTATTGGCTAAAACGAAAGTAACAAAGTACTTTTAATTGCTTTGGATCAAAACCAATTATTTGTAGACAAATTTTATCGAAAGTCGCGACAGTCGTTAAGATAAACCGACATTTGGGCTTTACGTGTGGAATTGATATTAATTGTCTATCAAAAAATATATAATTTATCTATCTCAAAGTAATATTGATGTAATAGATTAGTCGAAATTACATTTCATCAGTTTTATTGCGCAAAAGTGGCTTTCTGTGAATACAACTTTTTGATTTAAGTCAAAAATTTAACTATGGGAAGCTTAATATTAAATCTATTCACAACTAATACTGTCAACTACAAATATATACTTTTATAAGTTTTGGCACTTGACATAAAAAGTTTAACAAAGAGGATTAATACGGAAGACACTTTTTAACCCAGTAATATGATTATTTCACAAAAAAATCACATTTACGGTAACAATAAGTTTCTCCAACGCATAAACATTTCACAAGCATTCTTTTTTTCTTACAAAGGATAATAATAAATGTGGGGACTCCCTCTAGCGATTATATTGTGAGTACCGAGGCACGGATCGTGAGTTTTTTAACTGACGTTTTCGGATACGGGTCCATACAGCAAATTACAAAGTCGGAAACCATTTGTTTCGTTCGAGTGCTAAGATGGGAATGATAAGGGTTGCAAGTCAAGCGTACTTTGCAATATGTAGCAATTTCTCTAATTTAAACACAATTATTGATTGCTCTTGTTTCAGGGTGGGCTTAGATTTCGAATAGCGAATAGCGAATATATTTTTTTACATTATTAGATTTTTTGTTGTGATCGATTAAAATAGATAATTTTCACATTAAAACAGAACATGATTGTATTTGAATGAGGATTAAAACATATTTTGAAGGTTTTAAAATAAATATCGTGAAGTACGAGTATGTATATACCTTTATATAGGCTAACAAAATGTATTAATTATCCTATTTTACCGTAAATTATTGACTTAACTTCAGATTGTATATTTTCAAAGATTTATTTAGTCCACGCTTATGTTTTGAGCAATTATATATTCCAATTTCCATATTACTTAATCATTTACTGTTATTCAGTCAGTCAATTCACATTTCTGTTTCAGAAAAATTATACAAATTACAAAAAGTTCGCTTAATGTTACGAAGTTACGTATATAACTTTACATTGCCTCCTTCTGCGTGATCTACTGTTTTAAACATTCGCAACCATCGTATGAGACCATTATAATGCGTTATTTAAGAGGTTGAGACAATACGTCAGGCGACCGCAAGAGTCGTCGCTAAGTGTGAAGTAAATTGGTGATATTTTACGACTGAGCCGTTACTAGGGCTGTAAAGAGAGCGAGCTTGCCGCAATTTTACGATGCTTATACGCCGTGACCTCCCTTATTACGGGTGGACGAAACGATAACAAGACTAACGTGGATAGGTGTTGAGGATTTTTGTATTTCAAAAAGAAATTCACCCATTATTTTGTTTTTGTTTCTAGAAATTGTTCTTTATTTACCATACCGCCGAAGTTACATATTATGTCTATTTTGAAAATATTTTGGGATATCAATAAATTGTCTGTTTTGTAGGGCACAAGCGTATCTTTTCTAGTGTTTTGGTATAAACAGCTATTTTATTTCTACTGTTGTTAATTTAGTTAGGTTAGGTTAGTTTTTGAAAATATCATTTTTTTATAAATTTGCATCAGACTACTTATGTGTCATTGTGTAATCAGAATGTATGCATCTTAATTATACTTATACTTAAACACTTTTTGTTTTTAAATAAAATAATTTTATATATCACATAATCATACATAACCTAACTGTCGGAGTATAAATTCAAGTATAACTGTTTAGAACTCTAAAAACAGTAGAGCCACATAGAGAATCACTATAGAATTAAAAAGAGCTTTTCGAAAGCACCATCTACAAATTTTCAGCATTCCACCGTTAGGATTGCAAGTGCGATCATTTGCGGTGAACGCTAGTGATAACGCCAGAATAGCAGATTAAAGAGACTTTTATTGACCGTTACCAAGTTCTGTTACCGGTAAAAGTGATTTCGTTCCGTTTAATTGTATAGGTAAAATACGGGTACGCTGGGTGCTTGGAGAATTATATACTACTCTGATATACTATTTATTGGCAAGTACTGAGGGAGAGGCGGTGAAGTAGTAGGGTCTGATAAGCAAAGTTTATATTGGTATGTGTACATAGAGTGTTAATGTGGTACATTGAATATAATAGAGTTTATATATATAATCGTTTTTTAGCACTTCCGGTGTTGTTGTACTTGATTGAACTTGTCTGTTTATTTAGTGGTTAGTGATACAAATCGAGCTAGCTAGCTTAGCTAAAACTGAACAGAAATCGAACTACTAAAAAATATATTAAGAAAGAAAAATAATAAAATTCAATACTAACAGGCCAAAATAAGCCATTTTCTGATAACACTTAAGATATTAATAAAAAATATCACAAGAAAAAGTTTCTTTGAGAGATTAATTTTATATTTAAGGCACTTCCACTAATTAAAATATTTAATTGCAATTAAATGTAGATTAAATAGAAAAGTTGGCTGCGAGGACCCTTGTAGGCATAATAGTAGATAAGTAGCTTGAGAACGTTTACTTTTTTAACTTACAGCGTCAAAGACTGAAAGCGAGGCTGAAATCCTACTTAATTTATAATTAAAACGACGACAACGATAACGTTGAGAAGCCCATAAAAATGAGTTTATCACACCGCGGCGTCGAGCAATTAACGGGAATTAACAATTTGGTACGTCTGTTGTACATCTGCCTGTAATAACTTTATTGCCCTATAACGAAAGCCTGCTAGAACGTAAAAAGGTTAGAGTTAGTGTTTAAAGACAGTGCTTTAGGAACTAACAAACCGCACTACGTTATAGGACTTTATGGAGAGAAACTCAATTAAAATCTGACGAAATTTGAGTAGGGATAAAATGAAATTAAAGTTGCGTAACGCCGAGACGGGCTGTCGCTGTCGCTATGACGTATTATGGTCGCGGCTGTTTCAATTTGAATTAGTAGTAAACATTTGCGTGCTAGCCGACTTAGGTAATTGTTGGCAACAGCGGAATTTAATGTCACTGTTTAACATAACGCGAAACACTTGAGGTTTGAATAAGTGTGACGTAAATAATTGCTTTGCTTTAGAAGCGGTTGCGGTACAATGTTAAATTGTACACATTGGTCGCGGGATCAAATTCCAATCATTATAGATAAAGATTGTGTGCTTTATAAAGATATTTATTCGGTTTATTTTAATAATATGCATCATAGGACCCCCCAATTAACAATAGAATCTCTAAATAGAATGTCGGAATGACATTGTAATTACACGTCACTTCGACATGTACAAAATATATAAATATACAATCATACTGTAAAACAAATGCATCTAATATTAAAGTATATATTTCCAACAAGTTTCTGTAAACACATTTATATTTCTTGGTTTTCTTTCTCTTGACTTCAAAAGAAACTAAAAAGATATAAAATGACTTAAATTTCTGTTGAGTTTCAAAAGTGAAAAAATAAGCTGCTTTCAATTGATTGCGATACACTCGCTACGATTCGTAGCATACGCTACGGTGCTACGGCACTACGCTACTCGTAGCCGATAATAGCTATTGCTACGAATTGACGTAGCACATGGAGCTTTACACTCAACGCCAAAAAGATAACATCAATTGCAAGGTAGTATTTGATTTTTGATTCATAGTTTCAAGTGGTTAGGATTTGTTGTAAACGTTGCGGTTTTTTTTGCTTTAAAAAATGTATGAAATATTTTAATATACAAGTACAAGTATACAAAAATACATTTTTATTAAAGAATATTCATTCTAGTCAATTTGGAGTTGTCGGCAATATTAAAGGGAAAAATAAATTATATTTCAATATATACCAATTTAAATCTATTTAAGGTGAAATATAGCTCTCAGCGTATTCAAATTACGCACGTTTCGCTGAATTCGCGTTTCGTCATGATATGCGTTCTTTTTGTTGACCTACCGTCTTTATTAGACGCGCTTTCCATTTTGTGTCAAAGTAAATTGGGTTTTCAATTTTCGCGAGCTCCCTCCCGTATCTACGAGTACAAAGACAACAGAATTGGTGCGAGAGTGAAATTTATCGCATCAACTTCTTACGTCTGATTGCTTCGCGTACGTGCGAATATTCCTCTTGAAAATGCAATTTTCCGATGAAAAAAAGTAGTCCACATACGCTTTGAGAAAGGAAATAATGCTGGTGGTAGATTCTTTGAGAGATGTCGAGTCAGAATGAATATATTTGAGTCTCAGTAATAAACAAATATTGGATGTTGTACAAGAAAATTGTTCTGTTATTCATTGTGCTAGGCATGACGAGGTGTTTTATTTTTAAAACCGTGTGAAATGTTGCCGTAGAAAAGTTAGAGGCACACATACCTTTACTCGCTCCGTCCGGACCACGTAGTATCGAACACTCTTCTATTGTACCGAATGGCGTGAACAATTGTCGCACATCCTCCTCTGTCTGTTGTTTGCTGAGCATGCCAACGAACAGCTTTCGATCTGTGAGGAAAGTGAGGCATTAGTTAGGGTTGGCACACATATATGTACACTGAGCCACGCCACAAAAGCCCAGCGGTGGTGCGTGGAGCGGCGGATTCAAACTAGACTGTGCCAATTGGTACCCCTGAACACGATGTGCGGCGGTGACGGGTGCGACGAGCTTTGAAGTCATACGTTAAAAAATTGTATAATACATTTGTTAATTATGTCAAATTTTATATATTTGAATGGATTAAGAAACTTTCAAATTATGACTTCAAAATCAATATGTGATAACTTAGCGTTGGAATATATTTTAAATAACTAAATTAGTGAGTTATAGATATGGAAAGTAATGTAAAAAGCTTCTCATTTAGATTTAAACTTCAAATTGTGAATATAATTCTGCCAACGCCTTGTCATCCGGTGCCCTCGCCGCCGCCCCTACACGCGACCCCGCGCTTCACCGTTATGAGACACAAAAACAACAGCTTCTATAAAACACATATAACACACAGGTTTAGTCAAAATGAAACAACGAACAAAATCCAAATCCAGACCAACACATAATTAGCACATTACTAAATAGTGACTCATCAAAGGCAGAGGGTTCCGTAGGATCTATTGAAAACTACTATCACGTGGCAGGGGAGAATTTAGGCAAGTAATCTACGGAAACCTCAAATCGAAATATATAAATATATTTATCAGTAACTGAGCGTTTGTCTGTCTGAATTAAGCGCGGCACCCAATACGTTTCGTCAAACTAACTAATCTAGCGGCAACTGTCGGGCTATTTAGCATTGGGCTTTACATTAATGAACGCCAATTGAAAAATTAACGACAAAATAACAATAATACACTAATTACGTTTCAAAATGAATACGAAAATAAAATATCTCTTACAGCACGACCATTACTAAGTGCAGAGTGAGCGTTTATGTTCGATGTCGAATCTACGCGAGACAGATGCGCCTTCTGAATCACACTGAGATCTGAACAAAATATAGGAAACAGTAACCGGATATAGTGCTCCAATTTATTTGGCAACCGCATTGCACGTCCAACACGCCTATATCTATGAATGATTCTACAAATACATCAAGTAAATAAAGTGGAACACTAATCATTCACAAAAAAAACCATAGTTAGTCGTTAAATAAAAACGATAAAATAACACAGTAAAAATTCAAACAACAGAAATTAAAAAAAAAAACGGCAAATTTCACCACAAACTGTATTTCAAGAGGCCTATTTTGAGGCTTTGACGCGGTAATTAATCTTATTAATGTCATTTAAATTGAATCCGCTCGTCTCCATTATCATAAAAAAGTATAGTCGTCAACGTGGAGTGTTAGATCATTATACAAATTACGTTAATGCTATTTTATTACTGAGGGAAATTGCCTTCCAAGTTCCTCAGCGATTTATTACAATTTGGACTATATTATATGGTAGGAGTAAGTTTAGTAATATCGTTATATGGTGAAATAGGCTTTTGAA
Organism: Podotricha telesiphe; assembly: GCA_038994665.1. Lineage (NCBI taxonomy): Eukaryota > Metazoa > Arthropoda > Insecta > Lepidoptera > Nymphalidae > Podotricha > Podotricha telesiphe. Next base: position 60,516 of record JAOYRR010000067.1, on the reverse strand, counting down.
AATAAAACATCAATAAAAGGAACAAAATGAAGCAAGGCCCCTGTAGATTCGACTCGGAACGCTCGCACGCGCGCTAGTTAGACAGTGATACACAGCCTACGCACGCACAAAGAACGCTACCTTATTGTTCCTATGCGCGCCGCCTTCTCGCGCCCCCTGGAACACAAAAACAAGCTACACACCAGCTCCACCACCGCTTGACTTCACCTCTATTGTTATAAAGTTAGTCTATAAAATGCCCCTGTTTAATTCTTAAAAGTATAGGTAAGTATTTATAGTGTTTAGTTTAAATTTTTTTTAGATATACTTATATATATGAAAACTCATACACCTAATATATATAGTAAATGTAGTAATATAAAATTTTATTTAAAATTATTTTTTAATTTAACGATGCATATAAATTTTTTATATCAAATTCATAAATTATATAGAAATTTGTGAGTAATTTTTTATATTCATTATATTCTAATAAATATGTAAATAAAATAACGTACCCAGAGTAATTTCAATTTCTTAGCTTGAATCTAAATTTTGCACTTATATAAGTAAGAAGAAAATTCATTGACATTTTAAATTTAATATTAAGCTGCCTATAGCTTGTAAAGCTCTTAAATAAATATACTTATGAAAAGGTAATAGAAACACTAACTAGAACGTAATCTTATTATAAACAATTATACATAGAAAAATTTCACCAGTTTACTTAGTTGTAAATTATTCCAAATTAATCTTCTTTTTGAGATCACAATTAATATAACTAAAAGTGATAATTAATCTGTAACATATAAACATGTGTACTAACAAAATATTGAAACCGAAAATCTATTAAATTTAGGTGAGCGAATTGAAAATTAATTGATATAGCTTTATTGATGTCAAATGAATAATGACATGATTTGTGTAATCATATTAAGATATATTGAATGTATTGGAATAAAATTACGAGCTTCTATCGAAATTATGTCAAAAGTTAGATTTTATTCAGCTTTCAAAGCTGCACGAGCTTTCTCTCAAAGCAATTCAGGCAATGAAAACTTAGTGTCAATACCGTTCGTCACATTCCTAATTCGTGTCAGGTGGCGGATTTGAACATCGCGCCTTGACTCAAAACGGTAAAATAAAAAATAGCTTCAGGCTTTTTCCCGCACAGCAGGGTAATCAGAAAGAAACTAGTGTCAAGACACTCCGTTCTCCAATTTATACCCCAAAATCGAGACGTAACATTGCGTTTACAGTCTGATGCTGTCCCACTGAGCCACGATGACTTTAATGTTAGATGTTTCTGCATTATTTTAAATATGTTTTAAAATTTACTCTCTTATTGATTTTTCTTCGTTATAGTTTGAATAGGTTTCAGACATCAAGTAGTAAATATTGGTTGAAATTCATTGCGAGGGCAACTCTGTATATAATATGAATTTATCAAGAATGACTTCGTTCTATAAATAACATGGTCATAAGACCATGTACTATCAATCGTTTTTTTGGATGTAACTAGCTAAATACTGATAGAACTAGCTAAATACTATATTTTTTACAAAAATAAAGCAAATTTTGGTTACATTTCATATATATAATACGTTTCTCTAAAAGTAAATTCAAATAATCAATTTCAAAACCAACTAACAAAATAAATAATCAGGCATAAAACTTGAAGTAAGGCTTTAAAAACACACAGTACACAGGTAGGCATTTAACTTAACAACAATGACTAAAGAGAAATTTGCAAGCATTAAAATTTAAGACGAATTCATGATTTCAAGGCCGTTTTTGTATAATAAGAAGACAAGTAGTTATAAAAGGGCAATTATTTGGCGTACAGATAAATATTTTGTATAAGAAATTTGAATTCTTCTAACAGGTCTAGAACTTGGTAATCGATTATCCCAAATTTTTGTACTAAGGGAAGTATTTTAAAATAGTTGTCACCTTCTTTCCGTTGTCGTCGATATTTCAAGAATTCCGTTCTCAGTGCTAATCCCTTCCCACCCATGAAGGCATGTAGGCATGCCCCTTACTTAGCATGGAAGTTTATTGGATGGAAATCTGTGACTGTCTGCCCAATAAATAAAGAACTAGCTATTATATTTTATCTATACACTCCGCATAGTGCTCCAATAACTAGAAAATGTATGAATATGAGTGATTAATCACTAAATTCTTTATATAAAGAAGTCTACAGCACAGACAAAATAAGCAATTCACAATTTATCAGCGCGAAAAGCTTTGTTCCAATAAATTTTTATGTTTATTAAAGATGCTGATCCATTTATCCGGATTTGTCGGGATAAACACTCGCAACTGGGATGATCGTTACAAATACAGTGAAACAAAAAGGATGAAAAGGAAAATATGGCTGCCGACTCAAATGATAAAGTTTTTGAGCGATTTCGAGTGGTTGATACTTTGGAATGCATATACGAGTAGTATTTCAACTGATGCAAATTTCAATGTTAAGATGTTGTTAAAATGTTTTTGTTGTTATTTTGTTTTGAAATATTAAAATTATTCTTGTTTGGACGACAAGAGCTTAATTTAAATATTTTTAAATAATTCAATATTCTTTCGTATGGAGGATACTAGGATAAGTAAGATGTAAAAAATACTTTTCAAGCTTTTTTCCCGCATAGCAGCGAGAACTACAAGTGGTGTGGTAGTGAAGTGTCTTGGCATCCATTCATTCCATTCTCCCCTTTCGCCTAAATTCGAGAAATTCTAAATTCATTGTCTATTGATTGGCGAATACGATATGTCTCTTGATATAGCTTATTAATTATGATGGACTCATAAAAATATATTGTTTATTTTATTTGTATTTTTTGCTATTTCGTTAATAACAAACAGGCTCAGAATATTTTACGCAAAATATTTTCTTCCTTGATTTCCATATAAAATGAATATACATATTCTCCTGTATAATAGCGTCTATGCGGCAGTAAAATAGAAATTCAAAGTTTTTATTATGCCTTTTTAATGATTGACGTTTCAATTATATATGACATTTAGAAATAATTCAAGTCTAATTATATTGATTGATTTTAATATATAATGTGTTTGTTAGGCAAGAAATAAAGGTCAAAGTTGAAAGTAGTTTTATGCCTTACATCTTGACCTGACCTGTCAATTATGTAATCAATTGTGTTACATATTGTCGTTTATATGTGCTTTTATATATAACCCTTTTTATTATCTAAATTGGTATGTATATACAGATAGATAGAAATTAACAAATGTAAATTGCTGTAAAAATATAATATATTGCTTCTTTGGTTATTGGTTCATTAATTTTGGGATTAAAAACCTGGTTGATATACCGAAAAGTATGGGTTACCTCTCAGAAAGAGCTGACTTAGAAAAATATAAAGGTTATTTCCCTTAGAATTTAACCCCAGTGCTGTTTAACTTTGCTACGATAGCGGTTAACTCATAAATACTAAAATACAACTATTATTCATTGTAATAATATAGTATATATATATATTACTATTAGTTTTTGACAAAACTCATAGTAACTATCCTCCATAACCTCCGTCCGAAAAGTTCCTGTCCCATGGTCCCTTTTAGGAAGAAACGCTCTAATAAGGAACTGTACACAAGGGGCAGGGGCACGTACAACGACGTGTTCAGAAACACTTCGGAAATATTAGAACTGGTGGTCATTAAATTCTGATTTATACTCGGCCGGAATATCTCTCCCGTGCGACCACGCTAATGACCAACTAAAATGTAATAATTTCGCAACGGCGTTACTACCGAGGCGAGACAGGCGCCGGTTTAGTTAGTCGATTAAGCTATTTAGTATGCTATGAATATGCATATATACTGCAAATTAAGTAGTGGAAAGAATTTCTAGGATAGTATATTTTGGATTGAGCGTTTAAGAAAAAAATTAAATGATTTAGTGGCACAAATGAGAGCTCTGAGGTATGGTTATGAGTTCAATTATTACTCGCAAAATATGTATAGGTATATATAAAATATTTTTATTTGATCGGTCTAGTAAGTAAAAGCACGGCAGTGATTTTTGCTACCCAGAATGCTACCTCTGAATAGAGATGAATGTCATATACAACTGAATGTATTCTTTCTATCACCGGAATATGTGTATAAAAATATATCGGAGGAAATGTGATGCTGAAACAAATATGTTGGAGATCCATAATGTTCTAATTAATTTTTGAAAGCCAACCCCCTGTCATTCATTCTATAAAATCTGTCAAGTACTATGTGGAACTAATTAGCAACTATGAATTTGATCAAATCGGATCATGCCTTAGTTCTCTTTGGCGGTCTAACTTCCGGCAAATCAGGGCAAGCTTAACTGTAACTCCAGTGCGGGTTTGCCGTAATCCGTGACGGTACATCACGTACCCAAGCAGACTTCGTACTAATTAGACGAGCGACCTCCTTATAATACATTTGAAATCGATGATATGACCAATTATTGTTACACTTTTTGGAATTAAATTTTTTTAACCGGATTAATCGCGTATAATATTGGTATTCGAAAATACATTTTAGAACACAATATTAAACAAAAAAATGAGCCACTTCTTGAGACCAGTGAAAAGTAACATTCCTTTGCAGTGTGCTGGTATATACAAACTAGATTGTGACTGTGGCTTATCTAACGTTGGTCAAATAAAGAGGAGCATCGGTATAAGGGCGAAGGAACACATCTCCGATACTGTGTGAGCATCCGATAAACCCAACCATTACATCAGGTTTGATAAACCTCATATTCTCGCTAGGGAAAACAGATATATCCCAAGGATGATCCGCGAGGCTATTGAAATACAAAAACACCCAAATTTTAATAGAGAAGACGGTTGATAACTTTCTACCACCTGGGATCCAATACTGAAAACTTTGAAGTCTCAATCCGATCACACCAGAGAGCAAGATACAGTCAGCTCATTCTGCAAGAATCCAGGGCAGTACGCGAGGCAACTAAGAAATCGTTGGCGGTAGTTTGATATAATAATTGTATCAAATGACAGACAAATGCCACCTAATCCTGGCGGTAGCCAACGATTTCTTAGTTGCCTCGCGTACTGCCAGGATTATTTTTTGATTTGATTGAAACGTAGGCAACGTTCTAAAATTTATTTTAAATTTGAAATCGCGAACACCAAAGATCTTATTATCATGGTATAAAGGTCATTGTTAAGGGGATTTTTATTAGAAGGAAATGAGGAAACAATTGCTAACTTTAATTGAAATATTGTACAATTCACTATAGTCGATTGAACACTATAGAAAAATCTTTGATACTTACAATTCAAAAGAAGGAAGTGACGTGTGTCAAAATTTATGAAATTACGTAAGCAGTCATAGCCTATCTTTGACTTACCTGTATGACAAGTGTGAGTTCAAACGTCACTTAGAAAAACTTTTTTTTCAGCTTTACCATTTTTCGTGCAAAGAAAACTTCGCACTCCGTTCTTCACTGTCCGCCACATTGCATAGTGGAATTGAATACCGAGCTTTGTCTTACCATCAGAACGGAGAAGGGAAAATAACCCACAACCATCGCGTATACGCGTCACAGACGATTCTATAGGTAGAATAAGCTTCCATTAAAGGTGTAAGCCGTATTAAAATAAAATAACTATATAAATATTATATTTGCCAAAATAAAGTTTATATAAAATTACAAAAGGAAAAACATTACCCACGAGCATTACCTTAACGAATATATGAGAAATCGAGCCGAAAAATTCCATAATATAATATACACAACTTCAACGCATCAATCATCATGACTTTTTGCAAATGGATTTTCAACACACCTGATTGAATGAAGTACGCATAGCGGCACCTTCCTGGGCCTACGATCAATCATAAAAGCATATTGTTTGGCTGCATCGCATCAGTTCTAACGGAAATTTATGAGGGTACATATTATTGATGAATTTCAACCAATATTAGCAGATAAATTTGTTGATCTCGCAAAAAAAAAGGGGGTTCCGTGTCTTCAAGATTTGTAATAATAAGCTTCACATTTTTTCTTGCATAGGAGGATGGGTATAAATAACCTAGTGTCAAAACACTCCGTTCTCCACTCTCCGCGCGAATTCGAGACATTGCGGATAAAGAATATGGGATTCGAATCTCAGCAATCGCATGCACAGACAAAATACGCCTCCAATTGATTCCTCCTACCTTTTAGAATTTTTGTATTCGTAAATTATATTTTTTTATGGAATTTACGTACATACAATTTTTTTTTTCCAAATTTGTATTTAATTAATTTTTGACAACTGAGGAATATGATAGAAAAATATAAAATTGGGATTTTCAACGTTTTTCTTTAAACGGATTCGGATTCTTTAAAGTTTATTTAGCTGAAAAGCTATTCAAGTCAGGCCATTCCACATAAATTTACTTCAAATTGCTTCCATGTAGCTTCAGACTGGTGGAGCGAAAATTTCAATGTTCAGTTGATTCTATTAATTAACGATGCCGTGCTCGCCCCATCGCGCCAACTTTGAATAGCCAATTACATTGATAATTGGAGGTCGCGCAGGTGTCTTAGGGACAAAGACAGATGAACGCGTGGTGCAATTTATAGAAAATTGGCGTGTCGTTGTCACTTTTTTTTTAAGCTTTACGCTGTTCCCGCATAGCGGCGTAGTCAGAGAGTATCCTAGATACTAATAAGTATCTTGTCACGTGTGTCAATATACTTCGTTCTCCACTATAGTTGCGTTATGCGTGCGTTTTTTATTGCGGTTTAAATTCAAATTTTAAAACTTTAAAAGTATATCACAGTAAAATTAGTTCTAATAAGTGATTTTTATTATAAAATTATAGGTTTTTATTTTGAAAATATATCTAGTATACGATTTATAAATATACCAATAACATTCCGTTAAAAACGATAATTGATCTTTGCTATACCTATATTCTTATATTAAAAAAAATACTACAGTTTAGTGATTTCGCTTTACCGTTCGTATAACATAACATATCTAGAAAATCTTTAATGGCAATCATATGGGAAATTAATAATATATAAGACGATTAGACAATTCAGACACGCTTTCAGCTTATGATTTATAAGGTGTTTCAAAACCAGAGCTTAGTTATGTTTTGTACTGTATATTGTACGTAATGTTTACTACAGTCAGCGTCGGTATCACAATGAAGTTATTACGGCCGAAGTAACAAGGGTCCCAAAATTGTTTGCCGAGATATCTATATTAACGTGTGCTATATGAGAATACGAATAGATACACGTGGCTTAATTTCAAAGAGCTTTGAAGTTGAGGAGTTGGGTATGCCGGCCGATAAAACGTGCCTGTAATGGAGTTCAGTATTGCCACTTTTAAAAATTAATAAATGTTGGAAAAATAAAGTAATATATATATATATATATATATATATATGGAACCATTAGGATAAGATGTGTTATAGTCCATACAAAAAAAATTGCGGGCTACAACTTATTATTAAAAAATAATAGTATACAAATAATGTATATAATAAATTTAATTTTATTTAGTTTTTATTCCTCTACAACCTGGCAATCTTAAATATATTTTTAACCTAAAAATAGACACAAGAGCTACACTAATGAACTAACCCTGAAGCTGATAGATAAATTGTAAGACATATTATATTTCCATCACGTGAACTAAATAGTAGCAAATAATCTAAAATACAAAATTACTAAGTACAGTTTTACTAGGCAATTTAATTTTATATAACTCTTATTGCCTATAACTTATCAAGGTATTGATGCTAAGCTGAAATATCTGTAAACAAGTCTTTATATACCCCAAAAAAAATATTAAAAATATATTTTACGCTGAATTTTCATTGCAATTTTAAATAAAACATTTAAATAGACTTCCTATGAAGCCATACACAACAATTTTTGAAATTGCCTTATCATATTTGTTGCAGCATCGAATTGCATTGTAGGGGTAAAATTAAGCCGGAATCTATACTAGTATGGTTTAAATACATACACACAAACACGCATACACACACAGTATAAAATAAATATCTTTCTATCTATATTTGCTTATATTTTTAGGTAATTTGTTAGAAAAAGATATCCGTTATCCTTTCATTTAAAAACCATATAAATATATTTCACCAATGAATTAAATGGTATTAGATTAAATTACTCGACATATGTATTATAATTTTAAGATTGTTCATTTTAAAATTATTTTGTGACTATTTTCGACATTTTTAAAGTACACACTTGGGAAATTGAAAAACATTTTTTCAGAAAACGTATAAAAAATTTAACGCAGTGGGATTCGAGCCCGCGCCTCTTGGGTGGTTCCCAAAAATATTAAATGTTTTCTAAAAAAAATATAATTATATATTTTGTGAATTTAATTGCTATAAATACATTAAATATTCTGATATATATAAATATAAAATATTGAAATATATAAATATTCTACAAACAAAAAAGAAAAGACCAAAGGAAAAGCTGTTAACAAAATACTATACGAAGACTATCTGATAGTAGTGACGACGTGTCATTATTGTTCATAAATGATAATAATAAGAAAAATATGCCAATTAAAAAGGCGGTGAGTATAGAGAAAATCACTATGAAACAATAACCATTCTACACTGTTGAAGCCAGGGCTACGTATGCAAGTTTTAGGGACACGATTGGTAATTGCACTGAATTTGAAGATATATGCTCCAAATGGAGTTAAAATATAAAGACTGATATAAATGGACAATAAGATCAAAAACGATATTAATGCAAGTTTTAGACTATGGCCGTCTTATCTCTAATACTATGGCTATCGCACCCGAACACTTCCGAAGTGTTCACAGTATTTTGTTAGTTCACGAAGTGTACAGTATTTTTTTTAAAATGATTTTATCAAAAATTGTTATTTTCACGATAAGTATCTGGAACTAATTGCTACCCAGGACTTACCCTAATATATTTACAACAAAATACATAAAATAAATATATATTTTAAACAAAATTTAATTAAAACTTTATATATAACGAAAACGTTTAAATGACTATTGGAGCTCCCCGAAACAGCGTTTAATTATTGCCTCTGAATTAATCCCGGCCGAGGTGCGTTTTCAGTGCCCGTCATTGTCAGTTAGAACGTAGCTGTCGGTCGCATAGCCGTAGCCCGGGGGTATGAAATATAGGTATGTATATCTACGCTGGTTTTTGGTTTAACGGTTTAAAAATCACACGTAATTTGAAAGAGTGGTTGATAAATTGGATACGAATTTCGTTTTCATGAAATTCAATATCTATAGTTTGATATTATATATATATATATATATATATATATATATATATATATATTAAATTGATACTATAATGGCTATCGTGGTGCAGTGGAATAGCGTCTGACTGTAAATGCGATTAGTTGTGGGTTCGATTCTCTGCTCTGGTACTTAACACAAAGACACTCCATTCTCCAATCGAGAACGAATTTTAATCTATTTTTAACTACACAGAAAACAACTCTAACTTAGTGTAAGAAGGCTACTAATGCTGCTTACTACTAATTATTAAGTGTATAATCATCATATTTTTAATTAATTAAACACGGTCGATTACCAGCGATTAGCGTTTCCTGAAATAGCCATTCCAACAAACTACTATGGCATATCCTCGTCTCATAATGACAATTAACGAAATTATGGGGTTCGTGGTTTGAAACTAATTTTCCAAGTCATTTTAGAGTAACCCATATAAGAGTGTTGACACTTTTGCTAATGCGATTTTCATCATAAGGCCGTTATCTGATTACTGAACCCAAAATTATGGTTGGGATGAAGAGGAGGGGGATGGATGGATAGACATTAAAATGGTGTTATCCGACTCGTTACACCTAATAAATGTTTTACAAGATAAAGCACAAAAAGCCTCTTAGGATACCTAAATTTGTAGTAAATTAAGCGAATTTCAAGGGCTTTTTTGGATAAACTTCTATAATGTAGAGTGCTTGTAAACAGCAGTCTGTACAACCTTTCTGTATTTACTATTTTAAATTTGTTTTTTCTATCTAAATTACCTCTATCTCACAGTTAACTTATATTAACGAAGCAAATTTAATTATTTCATATTAGCTCCAATTAATGAATGAAATCGTTATATATTTTTTATATTAACAAAAATCAATCGCTGTTCAGTAAAATACACTTGCCATCATTTAAACGTCGATCATGTATCGTCATTTTCACGAAATATTAAACGCCGACCAGCGTTCAGATATGAATAGTGGTGGCTTCATTTAATAGTGATAATTGGCGGCGAGGACCGCTAGCTCCTAAAGCTAGACGCAATCAATTTGTTCAATTGATAATTATGTATGTACTATATACTGTGTTTATAAGTAAATATGTAGAAAATGGTAAAAGGAATCATATATTTTCAACATTTTAAAATGCTATCCACACGCAGGTCGGTTTCTAAAATTGTATTTGATTTTTTAAAAGTTGAAAAAGTTTTTGTGGTTGATGTTGAGATATATCGAGTGTTGGACGTGGAATCTAGAACAATATATATACATGGGCCTTGCTATATCGTATTTATATTGCTTTTATGAGTTTAAGCCCAGAAGTATTGCAAGTTGTAAGCTGTATTGGTTAGAAAAAATCAAATTCGGCAGCAACAATGTTTTGATAAAAATTGATGATTTGTATGAAATTCTGCATAACTGTAAAAAGGTAGAACCTAGAAATGAACCTACTGTGAATATTTATCGAGCTTTATCTTAAATATAAATATAAAATCCCCTAACTAAAATGGAATTGACAACCATCGCGTACATTATCAGGTTCTCATCCACTGTGCCACAGCGTCCTCTATATAATAATACCATATCGACGTATACAAATTAGCGAATAGAATCGTTCATTTGTAAGCCGCGATAAGGACTCGGTTTACAATCTGACCGTGTGAATCGTGATAAGGCAATGCACAGTGGAAATGCCCAAAAGTAAATTATTACGCTTTGTCGCCAACAAGCTAGAACTTTTAATTGTTTAAAATAAAAAACTTTTGTTATCACACACAAACCTTTTTCCTGTTTTATTTCGTTGTGCACATTCGTTACAATGTAAATGAAATTTACGATTCTAATTTCAGAACAACTTATCTCGTACGGATATAAAGGACTTTTTTATGTGCTGCTTTAAGCTTTTTTTTTTATTCGTGTAGTGTTTGTTTACCGTTGCATGCAAATATACATAAAAAAAGTATTTATTTATTTATTATTAGGTAGGCAGGCCAGTGTCAACACACTCCGTTCTCCACTTTCTGCCCGAACTCAAGACATTGCTTGTTGCATAGCGAAACTTAATGCCGCGTTTTATCTTTTCACCAGAGCGGAGAGATTAATATAATTTAAATACAATTATTCCCCCAAGTGGGTATTGAACCCACAACCATCTGCGTCACGCTGCGACACGATGGCCTTAAAGAGTAAAATATACATTAATAGCTAACTTTATACCTCACTTTAATTTATTCATCCTATATAGTGGGAATCGAACCCATAAACATCGCGTACTGTAACACAATCCGTTGCGCCACAATTTTGTCAAAGTTGGATAATATTTCATAAAGCAATATTGATTTTAACCGAAACTGACATATTTATAGTAACATATTCAATTACATGTATAATATCGTAGTTTCCGATCCCCTAACCGATCTACTTGCCACCCTTAACAAGTGTCGAGGGGGTCACGTGGCGTGTCGAAACATTAATGTAGAGCTAAATGTTTTCCGAAGCCTGCGGATTACTTAAATGCACGCTTTAGCATTTAATTGTTAATGAACACTTTGCTATCTCATGTTAATGACATTTTGTGCGTTCTTTAAAATGTAAGTACTATGTAATGCGAGTTGCTGCCCGCAACTACATTTCTGTAAATAAAACGTAAATTTTCCGGTTTCTGCATAAACTTTAATATTTTTTTCATAGTGCTCTTCTTAAATCTCCATGGAACTTATATGCCAAGTTTCAGGTTGCTATGCAGATGCTTTGACTGTATGTCAGTCAATCACACCACAAGGGTTTTATGTAAATATTTATATAACTTAGATGACCTTGACTTAGAAGAAAAAAATACAAAAACACGGTGTTTTAGTATTTTTATAACATTTGCGGCAATTTACGAAGACAAAGGTGTAGCCATATCAATTACTGTATATCAATAAGCTTTTTAAAATATTGTGTTATATTTATCAATATATAAGCATAAGCTAGAACTATACCAAATATACCTTCATTAAACAACCTTCACCCATAATTACAATTTTCTATAGAGAAACCTCTCAGAAAAACGATCAACGCAACAAATAAAGTAATTAAAGTTGAAGAATGGGGGATCGGGTACGTCATTAAATACTCAATGGCGGGATTAAATCGGTCCCGGGTTCGATGCCACTTCAGGTAAACGAACTGTAAAATCTAATTTGTGAAACTAAAATGAACGATATTGTTACTGGGATGAATCTATGAAATTGGTAAGAATAATAAGGCCCAGTGGGACAGTTTGACTGAGCCGTGTGTTTTATTTATAGATATTCAGATATAACCATTTATAATATATCTATTACAGCTTCACGATTCATCCCGCATAGCAAGTTAGTCTGATAGAACCTAGTTTCTCTCCGTTCTCCAATTTACGCCCAAATTCGAGACATATTTTATGTTGAATGACCGAGCTGAATACAGCGTTTTGTCTTGTTTACCATAGTGGAGATATGAAAATAATTAAATAATGATCGTTGAACCATGAGGAAATCGAACCCTCAACCATTACAGTCCAGCACTGTTCCACTGCGCAACAATTGCACGATATTTTGATTATTGTTATTTTTTGTTGTAAAACCGCTATTCGCAATAAGGAATCTCTCCAAAATGGGTCGAAAAGTGGAGAACGGAAGGTCTTAATACAAGGTTTTGTTGTAGAAGGAAATTTATATAATTTGTATGAAGCTTTTTAAGGTTTTAGCGTATTTTTCATATTCTTATATTTCGGGTACAAACGCGTGTTATGGTTGCGGGTTAAAATCTTGATTTTTATATTGTTTCTTTAAATAATTTTGTTTACCAATACTGGTGTTTTACTCGTTCAATAACACAAAGTAAGGGACTCTCCGTAACCAAATTATTATATACAAAGTACAATAAGGACTTAAGATATTTCTGAAGACACTTCAAACTATAAAAAGAATAAATAAAAAATTGAAAGGTAAACTAATAAAACAAAGTAAAATATTAGCATTATTATTATTATTTTAAAATGTTATTTTGACTGGTAAAAAAGCTCACAAATTCTATTTCCTTAAAATAAATAAAGTAACTCGTTTAATATAGAAATGCAAACCATAGCACTTAACGTCTGGGTTTGAAGTATTAAGCAAAATGTCAAATATTTTGACAAAGGTCACGCCCAATTTATTATTTACAGAGTTAGTTGCGACTTAGAAGTTATTGATTGTTTGGACTAAACGTGTAGTTCTAGACTATTCATAAATTTCATTTATAGATACAGAAATAAATATATTTTTATGGCTCAGCCTGTTTGAGGTCATTAATTATATTATTTTGATGTACCTGGTATGGTACGAAAAGCGCAGCGTTGGGTCCGGTACCCACCCATACGTGTACTTATCAAATAATATCTCGAAATGGCAAGCGGAGAATGGAGTGTTGTAACACTAGGTCCTAATAAATACGGGAGTGGGAGGAAAATCATTGAAGTGCTCGCAGCTTCGCCCGCCTAAACTATAGCGTTTCGTTTTTTCGGAGGCTTTTTCGTAAAACAATGAAATTCCTGGAAGCACTTAAGCAAATGGAAGAAAAAGTGTCCTATGTTCATTGTATAACCCTCAAGTATTTTAAATAAAATTTCATCACAATCGGTTTAGCGGCTTGGCCGTGATGACGTCACAAACAGACAGACACAGTAACTATAATGAAGTTTAAAAATACCACTCAAATTACTGAAATAGGGTTAAAAAACATCGTTAAAACCCAATTGACACATATTGTTAGTCCCTCACGGAAAAGGGGTGCCAAATAACATGACAATGACACAATCAGACCTGCCATTTTTACAGTAGACCGGGGAATATAAATTTTGTTATATGTTATGATTTAGAGTAAAAATTATCAATTTTTTTCTTTATAAATAATTTTAGAGTAATATTTTTACCATCCATTGAAGTACATTACACCTTTTTAAAGTGACATACGCGTTGTCCTAGCAACGTCACTTTATAAAAAAGTGTATGTGCCTAAGAAGTGTGTCTTAGTATGTGTCTTAGTATGTGTAATATTTATATTATTGACGTAATCTATTTCTGATGCGCTTTTATAATACGTATTGTCTTTTTGCATTTCTTCTCCGTAACAACATTGACTACGCCAAATCACATGCTCCTCCCTCCCCATAAGTTTCGTAGAAAGTGGTCGAAAGTTTTTCCTTCACTTATTAATAAGTGTAATATTAATTAATATATACAGACTGTCGTAGAGCAGTAGTATGTGTTATTTAAAAATTTCAATATTTAAAGAACGGTATAGAACTAGAAAAAAATTGTGCTAATATCTTAGCATTCCGTCCCCACTTTCCAGCACCTTTAGAAATTCTTTTATTTAACATCAATTCCCCTTGACAGTGATTGAACCCACAATTATCGCGTTCACAGATATTCCCATAACAAGATGGCGTCATAGTGACGGTGAAAATTTGGATGGCGAGAAGACGGACTTGCTTGTCATTTACTTTCAATGTTCCACAGTGATGCGATGGAAGTAATAAAGGTAGTTTAATTCAACGAAATTCATTGCGCATAATAAAGGTGTAAAATAAAAATAGCTAAACACTTTTCCTGCATAGCAGTGTATTCAGAGAGAACCTAGTATCAAGATACTCTGTTCTTCACTTTGCAGCCGAAATCGAGACGTAGAGAATTTGATGTCGTAAAAGTTCGTTTCCCTATTATTATATGTACTTATATATTCCATAGTGTTTTCAAATAACACGATAACTGGACTAAACTTTTATTGACATTTTCAATACCTATTCTATAACAAAATGAGCTACAAATTTAAGGGATTTTCATAACATCCTGCTTGTTTGCTTGCTTTGAAATAATAACAAAAAAAAATTGATAATTTCTTAATATATCTAAATAATTAAGAAACAAAAATTTCTTTTAATTCAATAAATATATATATATATTTTTTTTTTTTTTTTTTTTTTTTTTTTTTTTTTTTTTTTTTTTTTTTTTTTTTTTTTTTTTTTTTTTTTTTTTTTTTTTTTTTTTTTTTTTTTTTTTTTTTATATATATATATATATATATATTTTAAATAATACAAGGACTATATTATAGCCAGTTTGCAGAGTATTGTTAACTAAGTCGTTGCAAGTTCTAAGGAGCTTGGCAGGATTTAATATATCTGTAGACCAAAGATTTATGGTTCAAATATCAGATGCCTTACAAAGTCTTAAAACTTAGCCTAACATTGGGTTATTAAAGCCGGTCTACATATATGCACATTCTCGATATTTAACAGCTCAAACATGTTTTCACGATAAAATATAGTGTAATATAGTAATATATGCCGAACACTTATATAAAATATTATATAATATGTTAAATATAAAGAAATACTGGAAATTATAATGAAACTGCCTTTTCAGCTTTATACTTTTTCCCGCATAGCAGTCAGAGAGAACCAAGTGTAAAGACACTACGTTCTCCACTTTCACTGGCTTTCTATACTTTTTAGCAGTTGAAATGTCTTTGAATTTGCCAAATTTCCTCAAGAGTTGATCTATGTAATATAAATATCAAGGATTATACTTACCTTAATTTTAAAAATAAATCTAATTGCATGTGAACCCACAAATATCACATGTTCATTAAACAAATCGTAACTGCACTCCGATACGACTTCCATAAAGTCCAATTTTAGTAACCTACGGAAATACAGATTACAAAGTGACATCAATATCAGAAGTCAAGATTTATCGCGAACATTAACATGGAAATAATAATTTTATATTTTATTTTATCGTCTATAAAACCGTTTTGATATCTGGCCGTGGGATAAATAATTCAATTTTGACCGATATTCAGTATTATTGCTTTATGAATGACAGACATGTCAGAAATTTTGTGTGTATTAAAACGAATAGTACTTTTTTACTTCGATCTAAATTGAGCTCTTCCAGAGCGCCTCAATGGCTTACAGAGGGAAAATCACGACCCTCCTGAAGTTGCTCCTCTAGGGTAGATGGAGTTAGAGAAGCACACACCGCCATCTCCTACACCCTAGCCTCCGACAGCGAAGCAGAACACCTCGTCCTTATAACTTGGAGTACCCTGAAGGTAATGGTGGCCTGTAATAGTGGAGTCAACAACCAAGGCGTTGTAATAGCATGCGGGAGCGTTCCTGCAACGTCACATGGCGGTGGAGAGGGTTTCCGCTGAGTTTCAGGGGCCACTGTACTTAACACATGTTTACTAGACTCATTTCCATGAATTTTCTAATCGATTAGCTGTCATCTAGATCTTCGTCTGGGTAATTCCATTTTTCCTGTTTCCGTAAGAAATCGAAAAGCCGACCCTTAGTGATCCCCTCACCACGGAAACCACATGCCAAATTTCAAGTTACTCCGCCTCGTACTTACGACTGTGTGGTGTCTGTCAGTTACTCAAGAGTTTATAAATATATAGATATGTAGATTTAAGAAAATATTGCAACGCTCCTTTTCTTACTTCTTGACATGCGACTTGCTTGAAAATTTGTACACGTGTTGGATAACTTTATCGTTTTCAAACATATGTAGATAAACTAAATAAAGTTTCTTTTATAATTTTTTTTCAGGTCAGCTCGTTTATGCTCACATAGCAGGGCGCAGGGTAGACAATGAGAAGCTAGTATCGAGACACTCCGTTCTCCTCTTTCCAAGAAGTTGGATGTTGAGTGGTGGAACTCAACGCCACGCTTACAAGGGTAGAAAAATTAAAATAAATTAAATATCATTCATTCCTCCGAGTCTGAATCGAATCCACAACCATAACGCTGCGCCACGATGATATAAATTATATTCGTTATATTTTTTTTATTTTATTATTAAGCTATTACTGATAATATTAGAAATTATTTTTTGAAACTGAACTGGACACTATTATTAACGAATAAAAAAAATATATAATGTATTTATTACTAATACTATTTGATTATCCTGTTACTAAATTATTGATCACCGTCAAAAAGATACGGCGCTAGAGCTTTGAGTTCTAAGCACTGTAAAGTTTACTAGGGATGACGTTAAGAGAGCTTAAAGTTCAGATCGTATTAATAATTTCAACCTAGTCGTAGCGCAGACAGTACATATGGCTTAGTGTTTAAATGTACAAGTATGCTATCTGAAAGGTTTAAGTTCGCAATATTTGTATTTAAAGTAACTTTTGTATAAGAACTTTGAAACAGACATATTTAGGAAACGTATAAAAATTTGAACGCAGCGGGATTTGAACCCGCGCCTCTTGAAAACCGTTCAAGCGCTCTGACCGCTAAGCCATGCGCGTCCCACCTCCAGCTACGTTGAAATTCTTATACGCTTATTACAACTTATATTTGTTGTTAGCATATACGTATACATTTCCTAAATATGTCTTCTTCAATTTCCTAAGTGTGGGAATAACACTTTAAAAAATGTTAACAAAATAAAGAACTTTGAATTTTGCGATGATACAGTGACTAGTAAGAACGATTGGTTGTGCGTTCAATCCCTATACGGCTAAATGGTTATATTTAAATAATTTTCATTTGCCGACGTTGAATTTCAGGCATTCATCATGCAATTTCGATTTTTTATGGATATACCGGTGTCTTGATCGACAAATCAGAGGTCCATGAATGGGGAGATCGTTGATCCGTCGATCGAGGAGCTTTATCCTATGTATTTATGCCCCATTTCAGAATATTGTGAATTAAGTGACGGAATTTAAAGTTATATAAATAAAAGCGTATTTTATAACATATTTTAAAACTTCTTTTTTGTTTTTTATAGAAATATTTCGCTTTTTACGGTATAGCTTACATACATCTACGTACATATATGTGTATTTACTTTAATTAATTTACAAATATAAATTAGTATATTTCTATATTTAGTATACAGTTCAAATTATTTAATGCACAGTTCAAAATTTTATACAATTTGTAATACTATTATTGATAGTATTTGAGTTATTGATATCGATATGTGGAGATTGATTTGACATTCTAACCCAAACCACAATCCTCTGAAGCTTGAAAACGACATTTGATTACATTTTCGATCAGATTAATATATGTGAAGGGAAAATTCGGTACAAATATACAGAACTATTATTAAATCGATTTATTTATAGTGTAAATTTAAATGTTTTTTGCAGCTTCACGCTTTGTAGGCAGAAACACCCCGTTTGCGCTTTCCGTACAAATTCAAGACAGTGCGTGTTGAGTGGCGGAACTGAACGCCGCGTTTTGGCTTACCAGAGTGGGAAAATTAAAACTCCCCAATTTATTCACTCAGTGGCTTGAAATTAATTGTATAATTTATATATAAAAATATTCCCCTGATTAGAAATTGAACCTACAACTAACGCATTTACAGTCCAGCGTCTGATATAGATTGCCACGATGCCAATTTATATTTAGATTTACACATTTATACTATTTTATACTGATTCTTAATTATGAAACTAAAATTTATATTTATATTTTGGCTAATGCTTAAAAGTAAAGAAAAAATTTAGAAAAAAACTCAAAAGAGCCTTTTAGATGAGAGATTTCATTTTGATTGCTTGAGTTTAATTATTTTAGCGAAATATAAAAAATGTTTTTAAATATTACACTATAAGTAGAAATTAAAGAGTATCTGTGTACTAATCTAGAGGTCCTTTTTATAGAGAAACTAGATTAGGTTAGGTAGGTTTTTGGGTTTAATTACGAAGGTTCAGGTTTAATTCCGTCGAGTTCCGATACTCAACACATGATTCGGAGTGGCGGAAGTGAGCAAAAATAGCGGAGTGTTTTGACACTAGGTTGTTTAAGTTGTAGGCGTAAAATTGAGGAAAGAACAAAAAATATACTTAAATGTCACTTTATCAAGTGCTATTAAAGTCATTACTAATGAACATGGTCAAATATACAACCACTAATGTAATACCTTGCGATAATCGACAAGTAGCTAGCGTAAATCAGAAAAAAATCGACAAAATATATATTGTACCGCAATTTCAACGAACGCTTTTTTTTCTCAATACACCAAATGGCTGGTTGAACAATACAGCGATAACTTTCCAATAATCCCTCGTCAGACAAATGAGCCATTCTCTCAAATGACATTACGTACAAAAAATTGGCGCAAGAACAACGCTTAGCGTCTAAGTAAATATTTCTTCGTGAGTTGCAGAAATAACTTAGACGCAAGATGTTTCGTGAGACCATACCATCAGGCACTACGATATAATTTATTAACTCCTCATAAGTGCTAAAGTGTGTACATTCATATGTCCAGTGGAACGTGTGTTGGCTTGGCGTATAAATAATTCAGGGTATCAGGGTGCGGGAGCGTACACTCCAGAGGTTTCGATTCTACGTCTTTTACTTGCGCGGGAAATAAAGTTAATAATAATGGCGGACGGGGAATTGCTGAGTATCATTTCTACTGTCTATTCGGTTGTAACGTGAAATAGCGTACACTTTGCTCCGACCGTAAAGTTGAATATAATTTTGTGTCATGGGAATCGAGAACGTGAACAATCTTTAAAAGCAAAAGCAATAGGGAAAAGTATTTTTCTTTGTGTTACGATTTGTATTCGTGTGTTTGTTAAAATGAAAGTTTTTAATGCATATAAATAGAGATTCATCGATTTTATTATTCGTTTATAAGCAAGCCATATATATATATATATATATATATATATATATATATATAATGTTTAGAAGTACTCAGGATCTTTTGAGAATTTGACAAAAACCCATGAAATGGTCTCAACTAAGAAGCATTACGGACCCAACGAAATTGAATTATAAACCTTCTTACTAAGCTATTTACAAGTGGATAACAAGCGCCCCAGTTGGGCCCAGCAAATAAAATTATAATTGGGACATAATATGTGGAACACGGGATTAGAGACTAACGATGGCATTGCATTGCTTTTTCACAAACCCTTTTTGGGTAAAGCCCAAATTATCGGATCTCTGAAATATGTATTATTACCCACTAAAATGTGACCTTTCTGAAATTTGCCAGAGTAAGCAGATTACAGTTACCATTTAGGGACCAAATTCAATCTATAAGATGCAGATGCCTTTATATATATATAATAAAAATGTAACAGATTGAAAATAATAATTTTCATTTTCTTTCTTTGCATTATGGTATGAAATCAGTTCATAAACAAAAAAGCTACAACTATTTAAATTGTAAATTTAAGAAAAGTTTGTGATTTAAGTGAGAACACAAAAATGAAATAGTTTACTCATGTAGTTTACGAAGGCGAAGCCGCGACTGGGTCGCTAGTATATAAAAAAGTTTTTTCAAATTTTCATGTATTATAAAACTGGTTCTGTGAAATAGAAATACTTATCATAATATTTTTATACAAAATAAACATCAGCACGAACCCTGGAATTTGTTCCACAATTCTAAATCCTGGAATATGACAAAAGGTTTCCTATCCCATGGGAATACCGAGAAATGCATTGTTGGAAAACAAGCGAGTCGCTGGTAGTATCCTATTTTAAACTTTTGTATTTGAAGTTTGGACTCAGTTTCGACAGGGTTATTTTGTCGCACTGGCCATCCCAAGTTTTCGCAGAAGCGTCAACATGCGGTGTCACTTTTCCTTTGGAAGTTACTTTAAAATATTTACGACTGAAACTTTAACTGTATAAGAAAATTTCAACGAGTACAGTACAGTACCTATGGCAAATTTATAGTTTTCTGATAGAGAGCACAAGGAAGTTTCGTATAAGTGATACCTTATCTTTCTCCCGTGTCATTTTCTGATTTATTTGTATTTGAAATAATTTGGGGTCTTTTGTTATACTTTTTGTTTTATCGTGCGTCTTGCTTGAAATGTTTAAAAGAAAGATAAACAATATAGAAGTTTATAAATTTCGAGAATTGACTTAGACTGTCCGCACTATGATTTATAGGGTTTTTAATAAAAAAAATCCAGTTTTTAAAATATCAAATTCAACACTTTTAATATTTAAAGGAATTGTAAAAAAATTGTTTAGAAAACATATGAAAAAGTAAATGAAGCAGGGATTGAACTAGGTACAAATTGTCTTGGTCCAAGAGATTTGAGTTTGAGTTTGATTGCGGGTTTGAGTCCCGCTGTTTTCTAAAAATGTTTTTTTACCAGATTCACCTTTTCAATTTCAAATACGTTCTTTTAAAGTACAAATTCACTCTTTTGGTTTTTAACGTAATCCTTTTAGCCTCAAATATTCCCTCAAAAGTCACCATAGCGGAGAAATGAAAATAATCGTTCAATGCGAATTGACCTCACGCGTGGGAATTGACCTCAAAACCACCGCACAGCCAGACGCTGTCACATTGCGATACAACGGCGTCTTCATCTTATTCTGTTCTTTTTAAAAGTTCTAATCTGACTTTAAACTTTTATCCCTTTGCACTGTAATAAATAAAACATATTTACTAATTTCATAATGATATTCAATTTTGCTGAAGCTTTGCATATTTTAATCAACAAACTTAAATGACTTTAAAGAGTTTGTCCATTAAAAAGCCGATCGATTTGAATTTCTTATATACTTTAAATGAATATTACAAAACAGTGTAAAAGTTCATCCTAGATATTCTAAAGTTTAAATTTTTTTGTTTTTGAATATTAGGGATCCCTTGTTACTAAGTAAAAATACTATAGTTGTTTAATAAGAAATTTCTTATTAAACCACTATAGTATTATAGTATAGTTCCATTCTATGCTGGAAATAAATCTGAAGCTAATATTCCAGTGGAGAATAGACTAAATGAGACTAGATTAGTAGAGGCTAGATTAGTAAGGACTAGACTAGTAGAGACTCGATTAGTAGAGACTAGACTAGTAAAAACTTCATTAGTAGAGACTAGATTAGTAGAGATTAGACTAGAACAAACTAGGCTAGTAGAGATTTGACTAGTATAGACTGAACTAGAAGAAAATAGACTAGATGAAACTAGACTAGTAGAGTACTAGTACTTCATAAAAAAAATATAGCATTGTATCTAAGCTTCTAACGAATCAATATTGTCAGACAAACTCTACTGTCATGCTGAAATAATTTCAACAGCAAGCATAGTGAAATCTAATTTATTGTTATTAATGTTGTTCAAAACTTTATTTGATTTTGCGAATACTCTTGGAATTGAAAGGCTAAAACTTTCGGCTTTGAAATTTCCCAGTAAATATTTACTAAATAAATACATTAGCGTTTGTAACTTACAAAATAGATAATTTCTCATTTGAAATATTTTAATGAAATTTGTTTTATATTTCATAGTATTTAGGATAGAAGAAGTGAAATAATTAGTCGCTATAAAATTACTAGAGGCTGTCCATAGTGTTTGACGCTATCCCCATATTAGGAAATATGATGGTATTTTGCCGCTCTGGTATGACAAAGCGCAGTGTTATATTTCTACCATTTTTTCACAAGCAAAATTACATAGTAAAGAAATCAGAATTTAACTTTATAAATCACTTCACACACTTTAACAATGTGCCAATTCTTACAGACAATAAAACAAAAGAATGGACTCCGCTATCGGACATGCGGTGACGAGTAAATGGAACACCATGGAATGGACTATGGGCAATTGGGCGAAGGATGAAGTCGATTTATTAACACCCACATGACAGATATAAGACCAGCTTATGTTACGTACATACGTACTTTGTGGACAGAATGATTTTTTTTTGGTTGATAAAATGTATTTAACAATATCCACTTCTAGTAACTAACAAATTTAAAAATATCCACTTCTAGTAACTAACTAACTATCTAGAAAAAACTATCTAGTTATTTCTCGATATAGCTATGTTAATGTTTTTTCCCGTATATAAGAGTAGTCAGAGAGAACCTAGTCCCAAAACTCTTCATGGTCCACTTTCCGGTCGAATTCGAGACATTGTGTGTTGGGTAACGGATCTCAAAGCTATGTCATGCCTTGTTTACCAGAGCTCTCACTGCTGTCTCACTGACACGTTGGCCTCATAAACTTATCTGACGAGGTTGTTATTTTAATACTAAGACGTCTTCTACACTCTAGTTATATCTTTGTATGGATCTTGGATCTTTTTGATTGAATAAGTATTAAAATATTGTTATTATAATATTTTTAACATTCCACTTGGATTTTTTAAGCTGTCGTCCATTGGCCGGTGGAAACTGAATACATTAGAAGGCATCAGTACAATAAATGAATTTGTAACAACTATTTGTCGGTCGCGTGCCTGCTACCATTATTTACTTACAAATCACTTTGATTATTAACGTATAAGGTACGATATGTATATCTTTTATGTTTGTTTTTACCTGTCCACACATGTATTTTTTTAAAAAATCCCGTAAACGTGTATACACAGTAATTTAATTTCAATTACTATTTTTATTAGCAGTTTAACGCGTTTTTTCGCGAATAGCTTTACCCTTTGTGCTTTTTCCCGCATACCAGGATAGTAGGAGAGAATCTAAGTGTCAAGACACTCCGTTCTCCGCTTTCCGCCCGAACTCGAAATCCTCGATAGAATTTTATTTAGCGTGTACCTTGTAGTTTATTTTTGAATATCCATACTAAACAATTTTACTTTTGTTTCAATTCAATTTGTTGTTCTTTAAATAATAAATTATTAGGTAATAAATATTATTTTTTTATTAAAAGAATAAAAAAGGCACCGCTTACCCATTAATTATACACTTTAAAGCTATACCACGATGGCATGATATTTATATACTTGCGCTTATTTTGTTAAATAAAAAAAAAAGAAAAAGCTAAAAAATTCTACAAGACTCTATAAAAGAAATCGATAATTGAAAATATGTAGGCAACCGTAACGTACCTAAGCTTATTCGTAGCATCAAAGACTTGACAAAAATTGCCACTTTCGTAGACTTTCCGCGTCACATAATAGATTTTGTCAAACGATTCGCAAATAAGACCTGCTTTAGATTCGAATGTAAGTGATAAAATACGCACTTTCCATTACATATAATATATTTTATTAATATGATAAAAATAAAAAATTAAGTTCTAATACAGCACTCTGTTCTATTTTGATTCAAATGTTCCCTTCCCCGAATTGAGATTGAAGCTGTAAACATTGTGTTATCAACCGACTGTTATAACTATACCACAATGGCATAATACTATACTACTTCATTTGCTACTGATATTGATTCTTAATTTGATATATAGTTTTTATTTATTCACGTATATAATATATAATTTATATCAATAATTTCTGCGTTCTCTTGAAGTAAGTCTGTTATTTTTGGTTGCGTGGAAGAGATTGTTTGCAGTGATGGCTGCCTTAGCCATTGCATATATATTTTAAGTATTTGTAATTAAATGCAAGTTATTAGTATTATAATTAATAATTTGTTTCTACATAACATTAGAGGCAGAGAGAAATAGTGCCAAAATACTTTGTTCTCGCTACAAAATGCTTTTAAACTTTTCCCGAGTGGAGATTGACTCCACAACTCCCACTGGTCCTCCCACTGGACACTAAGATTAATAACATTAAATAACTTATTTACACGACCCAGAAAAAGAACCAGTGACCCAGCATTAACCAATGCACTCCATATTATAATATGTTAAAGCAAAATAATTTGCAAACCAAATTAAAATTTCCACAGATGAATACACCATACCTTTGAAATGATTCATCTCAATCCAATTTGTTTATATTCGGTCCAGTAATTAGTTGGAAGATCGAATACGTTCAAAGTGTTTACAATACAAGCAAAGGCTTAGGTTAGGTTTTTTAAAAATAAATGTACATATTAAAAAGTGTATATTTTGTTTATTGAAACATATCTCATTCATATTTAATTAAAAAATGTATTAAAGTTAAACAGGATGTAAACGCGATTGCGATTGTTGGTGGGTTCGATTTCAACTCGGGGGATGATTATATTAAAAAATTTCTTCCTCCGCTGGTATCTAAGACAAAACGTGGTATTAAGATTGAGGAAAGTCGTCATTTTGTATATATGATTGTTTATTTTGACATATTGGATTCAAATCTTTCTCGTGAAGTTTATTTAGACAGAATATCCAACATTTTTAAACTTTTCACCAGATAATTGTTAATGACTCTTTTAAGTTTCAAGATTTTTTTATTATGTTTTTATTTCACTTTTTTAAGATTATTTTTTTGTCATTATTACATGAACAACCTATATTGTTATATTCATAATTTTCTGCTCTATAAAGTTATATAGCCGTCATGTAATTTGATTGAATGCGAGTTCCTACATTCTAGTATTGAAACAGGATGGACGTAGAACGACTGCGGTTTCACCGGAAGTTGATGGTATTGGCAAGGCGTTCCTCGACATATGAGTATAGAGGGAAACTATTACCTATTGAACTTATGACTTACGTACAAGTTATGTTATATTGAGAGGAATATAGTAGACAGTTGAAAAGTTTTAAGCTTTATTGAATTCGATTTTAAATTCATTTGTTGTTCGCTTAAAGTAGTATTCGTTACTTTATTTAATTTTAAGTTTTAAGATTCAGCTCCTCACACTTCAGCTATTGTCATTAATAGTTTAAATGATTAAATATGTTAATATAGTATTTAAATTGACAAATATGCGGGAGCCTGTGCCACTAGAACGGCTTTTAAGCACTCATCATAAGAAATAAAAAGAAAATTGCCATTTCAACGTAGAGTGAATGTTGATGAGTGAATTATGACCTACATACAGTCAATAAACCATTATTATTATTTAAAAGACTTTTCGTATTGAGTGCAATTTGTCAAAAAAAGCGATTACCTGAAAATAATTAGAATAAACAACCTTCTTTATTTCATTAAAACCTCTTATTAAAATTAAGATTTGTCCTTTTGTAAATGAATATAAAAGTTATACACGTGTTTGTATGGAGAGCACATCGTATGTAGAACGAAACAAAATTATTTCAAGAAAAGTTTCGAACTTTCCTACATCGCGTTTATACTGAGATATTAAAATTACAAATTTGAAAGTTTCCAAGACGAGTGTTATATGTTGAGATGTTTCGCGATTAACTCTATCGTGTAAGCGGATGTTTGAAATTTGCTATGAAAATTGTTGGATGCAGTTCAATTTTTGATACATATTTGTTAATTGGTTTATTTTTTATGGGAGCACTCAGGAGTAATCAGAGATAACATAGTGCCAAAACTCTCTATTCTATTGCACGTTGAATGGCGGAACTCATCGCCGCGCTTTGTCTTGTCACCAAAAAACAGAGAAACTAAAATAATTTAAATATAATCACTCGTTCAAATGGGAAGTGAACCCACACCATAAACCCATTGCGTATACAGACAAACCTCTCGCCTCTAAAAAATGTGAAAAATCGAGTCTTCACTGCAATTTGTATATGTGCTTCATAATTTCCACCGTACATTCATAACTGTAGAATCCCACATACTGAACTAAAAATAATAATCTCAACTGCTATTCTAAAGTAGTCTTATATGATAATTTCACTTGAAAGTAAAATTGAGTAAGACCCTGTTCTGATTCTTATCGAAACATTGAGTTTCAACTATTATACCTAAGACGTTTAAAATTTCGAGTGACTCTACGAAAGAGTATGAAGTATTGAAACGATAGCTTTGTGTGGACGTGACCTAATCGGCTCCTAACGAATTCAACTAGACATGGTCATTAAATAATATTAAGTAACCATCTGCACGAACGGCTGTAATAGTATGGGCAAGTAAAAACTTTGAACCCGTTTCGACATCTACTGTACTTAGAATAAAGGCTAAAATCTCGTTTATGCAATAATATAGAATGCTCCTAGCTCCATCATTGCTTTACTAAATAGTTATTTAAATTCAACACTCTCATATTATTGTAATTTTGAACAAGTTGAATGTATAAATGCGTTTTAATGTGATATTATTACAGTACATTATATTATATGTATTTGTCGAAAGTTTACAATAGTTGTTTCAACAACAACTAGAGTTCCTAGAAACTATTCTAGTAATAATATTGTAATACCTGTTAAAACGACCATTCTCTCTTTTCATTATCTTATATTCTATTCTAATGAAAACATAATGCTTTATAAGTACACATCGATGAATTCTTCAATAATAATGAGTTATATTGAATTTTCTGTAAATTTTAGCTAGCTAGCTAATCAGTAGCTAGCTTATTTGAGCACCTGTAAGTCACCGCTTTACCAATCTCTCTGAACTTCCGGTAGACAGAAACACGCTTGCTATCCTATTTCAATTTATATTTCACACTAATTTTACAATACGTTCTAAATTTACTCCATTCTCCACTTTACGCCTGAAATCGAGACATTTCATGTTCAGAGGCAGGACTCTACGCCGGATGTTGTCTCAGGTACCAGAGCGGTATAATTTAAATATAATTATTTAAATTATCAGAGTCAAATTGCGAATCAAACCTACAACTAATGGCGATTACAATCAGGCTCTGTCCAACTGCACCACGAAACACAGAGAAAAATAGCCAAAATAAAAAGAAATCCCTACCCCTAAAAGTGTTAGAAATTGATATTTATCTTGTTTTTCTACGTGCAGTGTGCATCCATTCAGAATAGATGCTTTTGTGGTGTTATTGTACTCGGTAAATGCAAAACGTTGCACACGCTGTTCCAGAAGATTGTGGCTGCCAAATTAATGTTTTGAGGTTTGAAAACGAGGCGCGGAAATCTGGGCTTGTTACTTCCTTTCACAGAATTTACTTTGGAACTAACGACACCCAACTAAACAGTTCTAACTAAATGTTATTAGGCAACAACTGTATGAAAACAAGTATTGTTTGCGTTGATTATTACATTTGTATATAGAGTGTTAAATAAAAATATTTAAAGGAACTTTTAATTTTTCTTTTGTTTTATATGATTTTATAACATTTCAGGGTTTGTTAGTGCGTAAGTTTATTTTATTTAGGTTCAAGTAAATAGTTTATTTAGGACGAGAGCAACGCGCGGGTATTAGAGACAAGTGCTTATGCGCATTCCAAAGGTCCCGCTGAAACCCAGGCATTGCTCCGAGCTTCTCTCAATGCAACGTGATGTGCACCTGCGAAATGAATCCATGTATGAAGAGTTTCTTTCTTTGATAGAATAACCTGATACTGATAGATTGCATCTAATTTAAGTAAAGTATGTGTGTTTTTAAGTAAATATAATAAGATAATATGCAGACCCGAGATATGAACCTAATATCCTATATACTGCAACCTATACCATTAAACAGTCACTATGTATGTATGCGGAACTCATTTCTACGAGTAAAAATCGATTCATGCCTCGATTAATGCCTCGAACCTCGGGCAGCGAGTAGAGAACGAAGTATTTTGACACTAGGTTCTCTCTGACTACCCGGCTATGCGGATAATTGCTGGATCTGCCTTATATCCTCAAAAACTACCAAATCTAAGAACAAATATCATATTAGTATATCCCACAGCACACACTATGTAAAGTGCATTAAATCTACTTTAGTAATGATATGAAACTCAAACATTTTGATTAAAAAGTTTGAAATGTTCAAACGTCATAAGCAAATAAGAGTTTGCTTAATTCATTCGAAAGAATTCGGCGTTTGCGTGTTGTTGATGTTTATACAACAATTGTAATGAGTGCCAACATCAATTAGTTGTGTTTGCCGTGTAAACTGGTATTAGGGAATTAAATTACACCGTAAGGGTGTGAATTTGGGCAAAAAAATATGTTTTGACGTTAAATGTCGACGATTTTAAAGAGATATGCTTCAAAATAGAATATTTAATTATATGAGTACTTCTTGGCGCAGTGTGACTGTATGTGAGTAACCACGATTGGTTGTAGATACGATACCCACTCGGGGAAATTATTGTTTTATTTAATTTTATTAGCCCGCTCTGGTAGGCCAAAGCGCAGCGTTGAGTTCCGCCACTCAACATGCAATATCTCGATGTGGTGTGGAAAGTGGAGAACCGAGTGTCTAGATACTAAGCTTTGACTATTTTGCTATGTGAATAAATGTGAAGCTAAAAACAATATTTATAAAACACTGTAGAAAGCAAAATTTAATGTAATGTAATTGTATTTAAGCATAATATACATCAATAATAAATGGATAGGCTGTACATTTTTTTCTGTAAATTAAAAGCTTCTATACATATAAAGCTGTTGAAGGCCGAACGATAATTAAATTTGTCTCATCAAAAACCTTTTAGTGGTGAACACTGCGAGTATATCAATTATAATGTAATAATAGTATAAGTTATTTATGCGCATTTTCCTCATTTTCCGGAGAAAAACATCGGCGACAATTCACTCCGTTCTCCACACTCCATTCACTAGAGATATGAAGAATGAAATGACAATTGGTTAGCAAAAATTGAGGCCTACTTCATACCAGATGGGGACAATGAAAATATATGAAATATAATCAATTTACTTGAGTTTCATGAGAGGATTCAAACCCCAAAACGCGTCTACTGTCTGTATATTGCAAGACTTTACAAAGAACACTAGATCTCTTGAATATTTTCAAAATTTTCAAACGCTACAAATTACGAATGAAATGTAGAGCAATAATCATTTATACCTACTATTTAATAAGAAAGGCGAGATATTCTCCAAAGAATGCTGGTATCAGATACATAGCAATCAATTTATTCTGTGGCTTTATTCCATATATGTCCGGGGCGATGATGAACGCGCGTGTTACACCAGATTGGATCCGGTGAAGGACTATTATAGGGAAGAGGGCGATTTGTCGTGTCAGCCGTTTGGTTTCAGGACTTTTTTGTGGCACGTAAATTGACTATCACGTCTGATGGAGCATTGATTTAACGGGAACATAATCGTATAGAACCTGCATGATTTCATGTCCAGATTGATTATTAATATTATGATTTTGTATGGAGAAAATCACGGCGCAGCGTGACAGTGTCTAACTGTAAACGTGGTTGGTAGTGGTTACAATTCCTACTACAGGGAATTATTATTTTGGAAATATTATCATTTCTCTGCTCTGGTATTTAAGACAAAGCACGGCATTGCGTTCCGCCTCGCAAAATGCTTTCTCGATTTCAGCCGGAAAGTTTAGGACGGAGTGCCTTGACACTATATTCTCTCGGACTACTACCCTGCTATGTGGTAAAAATCATGATACTTAAATTTTTAAAAACAAATATATAAATTGTGTGGAGAACGGAATTTCTTGGCACTAGGTTCTCTCTGTCCATTTTCTGGCCAAAATTTGTACGGTCCTATTGATGAAATTTCAGACACTACACTGTAAGTACAACCTAGTGATACTTCACTACGACCTCTACTTTCCACTTATTGTTAGAAAATTGTACCTTGTACTTATCATATCTTGTACTTATAATATCTTGTACTTATTCTTATTGTATTTATTCTTGTACTTATCATATGTTGTACTTGTTATTTCTTGTACTTGTCGCATCTTAACACAGTACCTTGGATGACTTGATTACCGATGTGCCAATATTCATTGTACTCTGTACGATACTTCCACAATCATGGCGTTTAATTTTCTCTTCAATTTAGATTTTTTAGGAAAACTTATTATGCATAATAAAATCTAGAAAATACTTCATATATTTTTCCTTAATAAATTGAACGTAAAAACCGTTACAAAGTGTAATATTCGTTTATCATAATAGGCGTTAATAAGTAACACTACAATACACACTTAAACATATTTCGCTGGATGAGGTGTCGAAATAATAGCTACAGTCACGCGACCGAATAAAACTTGAGTTTTATGAATCTGGCGAAAACATAAGGCGAGGACCTGTTGCTTAATAAAATGTTAACAATGATTGATTGTTACGACCACACGAGTTTATTTACTTCGGATGTTTGGAAAATTAGTGAGTTTTTTTTTATGATATTCGACGGATTGATTCTTTCAATGATTATAGGTTCGATTACCAGTTGATGAAGGTTTGTTCTACACTAATTTTATTTACTCAATCAATTTGTGCAAAGTAAAACTGACAATTTAACCGCCTATTAATGAAATGTATTATAATACTGGCGAAAAAAGTTACAATACGGCAAAAATAGAGACTATATATTTTGTTCTAAATTTTATATGATGTAAAGCAAACTTTTTGTATCACCTATACGAAGTACAAGAACTACTGGATGGAAACAATAAGTATATATAAATCTAAATTCAGTAATACCATCGCTATCAATAATTCAATTACAGCAGAATACAATTAGATTAACGATAATTTTAATAGGCGGTCCCTTCTAACATCTACGGTTAAGTTTCTGTAATATCCTTGGGGGTCGCCATTGGGATCCATTTGGCGATGGTCACCAATTATTAACCTCTTGCTATGAGTCGATTTGGCCTTGACTATAAATAAGATTTATTATGAAAATCTTCTTAGTAATATTAGATTTTCGACAGAGCGTCAGTTCACATTATAAAAATAAACGTTTAATGTGTTCTGTTTGTTTCCAGCCAGCCAGATAATGTTTCGAAATCCAAAATATTGAAAATATAATGAACAATCACTGAAGCATAGTGATCTCATCAGCTGGAAAGGTAAATACCGGAAGTAGCTAAAGAATAAAAAAAAATAAATGCAATCGATTATTTGATACCTCACAATGAATCCAATTAGTCTAAATATAAAATCATTTGATATTTCCTTGCTATTCAATCACTAAACTACAAAGTGTCCCCTCCTCATCGTGCCTACATTTGTCACAACTCCCATAAATAATAAATATCGCCCTCGTCAATTTGTGACGTTTTCAAAAATAACTTTTAACAGTACCAGTAAAATGATTTGATTTGTGAATTGGAATAATATCAATATTTAACAAGAGAAAGGCCACGTTGGGTACTTGTGGCCTCGATAAATTGCTGTAAAATTTTTACTTGAATGCCAAAAGATTTTTCGTTCATGTCGAGTGGTGCCTTTATTTTGAGGGAGTAGGCGTGTTCTATTAAAAAGGTAAAGTTAAAAATTGTTATATATCTATATATGTGTATATATATATATATATATATATATATATATATATATATACACATATATAGTTATATATCAATTGATTATCATCAATTTAAAATTTCCTATACAAATTGCAAATTTGAATATTTTTTTAAAATCTTTATTTATTTATATATAATCCTAGTATTAACTTTCAATCTAGCTTCTGTAATTAAACTAAAAAATTTACCTCCTCTATTTTCGCTGTCCGCTGGTTTAACCTGTATTGCTCGGTTCATCTGTAAAAGAAAAAATATAAATTATTATATGAATATAAGTCACTTTTGTCATTATCTCCTGACGATATGAGGTACGGTCACTGTGTACGAAGTTTCTAGCGCCTGAAAGCTTTATCTGAAGCCACAGTACCACTGAGGTACAGTGGGCCAGTGTCGGACTATAATCGCGATTGTTTATGGATTTAATTCCTACTCGGTGGAATGATGTTAATTATTTTCATTTCTCCGCTCTAGCGAATAAGAAAAAGCGCGGCGTTGAATTTCACCGATAAATAAGTAATATTTCAAAATCCGCTGCAATGTGGAGAACGAAGTTGCCGGACACTTGATTCTCTATGACTTTCCTGCTGTGCGGGAAAAAGCGTGAAGCTGCAAAAAAAATATATTAAGGCCGAAAATGAGTGTCTCAAAGTTTTGATATTTATTTGATACAATTTGAACCCGATTTAAAACCGCGCCTCTTGAAACTCTTGAACGATTTTCAAGAGGCCGCAGGTTCAAATCCCACTGCGTTCAAATTTTTATACGTTTTCTAAATATATATTTTTGCAGCCATAGGTTCATCTACGCAACACATATCTTTGATATGACCTAAAAAGGGAAGGGGAGTGACGTGTCACTAATTTGAAAGAACTCGATATGATATACCATAGATCAAAACATACCGAACTGAAACCGACATGGCAAACCAACAGTGCGGCACGTCGAGCGTTCCGCCTCTGAATACCGATAACAATCAATTTGCCCAGAGTTAATGTATTCTAAAACACACTGTATTATAGTCAAGCACGCATAATTAACTGAAATGCTCGTGATGAAGGCAAGTTACAACTATTTCGTATCAATTTGTAGCTGGCGTTAGTAATGAAACAATTTTCATGGGTCACATGTAAAGTTTTACTATGAATTTTAATGTAAAACATCATTGGCAAATATCAATGGCAAATTTTTCTAATATTTTCATAAGTAAATAAATTGGGTAATAGTTTAATATCCATAATATTTATTAAAGTGCTAATCACATACTTAGGAGATTGGAAAACATATTTTCAGAAAGCGTATAAAAAACTTAAACGCAGTGAGATTTGAACCCGCGCCTCTTGGCCTTCTTTAACTAAGTTCTCTATATGCCTTTCTCGTAACTAGACAGGTATATTTTTGCCATCTTGTATTATCAAGAAGTCATTGATTCATTTTCCTTTGAGGGAAGGGGCTGTTTATATATTTTTTGTTCATAATAAATTACAAATATACGTTAATGACGTTGAATGAAGATTGCAAGCTTTAGTTTTTTTAGTTCAATTACAAACTTATTTTTTTAAATCGATAAATAGAAACTGGTGACTGACTGACAACTGGCTTTCATTTTCAAGATCCAAGATTGCTTATAATTATTATATTCAAACATATTCTTATTTTCATATTGAACCCACGACCATATTGTGAAAATGCAAATTACATGAAACTTGTTTAACAAAATTTATAACGTTATTTAAGATCATTTCGTTATTATCTTAATAAAAATAGAAGTTTTAATGAGGAACGTAATTCTTTATAATTATAAATTTTGAGCAGCTTGTGATTTAAGCAAAAACGCAGACCGGCAATAATAAACAGTTGTGCAGCTCACGCTTTTGCCCGCATAGCAGGGTACTCAGAGAGAACCGAGACTTTCCGCCGGAAATCGAAATGTTGTGAGTTGAATGGCGGAAGTCAACGTCGCGCATTCTCTTAGATAACAAAGCGGAAAGATGAAAAGAATTTAAATATAAACATTCCTCCGAGTGGAAATCACACTTACAACCAATCACACTTACAGCCAGAACTTCGCCACGATGGCCTCAATTAGTTCACACGGACGAAACCGTGAGTGTGTCGCTTGTATAACAATCACTTAAAACCGGTACTATTCTGCATAGAACACTGAAACTTAACTGGTAGGTTCCTTGGCGAGTGCCGATGAGCAATATGAGTGGATTTCTTGAAATTCCTATAGAAACTGGAAACAGGGGGTTTCGTTTTACTTTCTAAACTATAGAAGATAGTAATATGGAATAGTATGGAAAGGATCATTAAGTCATCTTAGCCCAGTGGGACAACGTGTGTCTGTAATCGCGATAGGTTATGGTTCGATTCTCACTCGGAGGAATGTTCATTATTTAATTATTTTCATTTCTCCGGTCTAGGGAACAAGATAAAGCGAAGACACAATCAATATTATCAGGGCAAAAAGAATTAATCTTTCCATTTTTGATATTTCGCCAATGTTAGAGATATCGAGTGTCGTTTATACGAATAATATATACAACATTTGGACTGGGCGGATTAGAATTTTTTCTATGAAAATTAGATCATTTGTTTCATTATATAGTGTAGGTATTCAGCACTCTAAAAATCTAGAAACTTTTAAGCCTGATACTTTAGGCATCGAGCTATTTCATTTATTGCAGTACTGTGCAAACGAGATGGCCTATATACGGGGGCGTGGCCTATGCCGTTCTTTAGGTACAGTATATAGCACAATATACGTTAAAGAAATAGGCTTGTATTTTAAAAGCTCAGCTGTGTTAAGTTATAGAAAGTGTATAATAAAATTAAATTAACGAATATATATACCAAATATGTAATTTATTTTTATTACTGAAATAAAACTATTTTTGTAAGTGTGTTATTGTTTTGAGTCAATAATATGCTTAAGTGATATAGAAATATATTAAAAATAAATATAATTGAAACAATCTAATTTAAGTCATCATAACTTCAGCTTGAGTCAAAAGTTTAATTTAAATAAATATTTAAAATAAAAAAAAATATAAGATTTATTTTTTATTTCCAAACACAATATAAAAATACGTAAACTAAAAGTTTTAA
Organism: Podotricha telesiphe; assembly: GCA_038994665.1. Taxonomy (NCBI): domain Eukaryota; kingdom Metazoa; phylum Arthropoda; class Insecta; order Lepidoptera; family Nymphalidae; genus Podotricha; species Podotricha telesiphe. Next base: position 25,100 of record JAOYRR010000067.1, on the reverse strand, counting down.
GTATTTTTTTCCGAAAATTGTGCCGACGGAGTATAAAATTAGGCATACTTAAAATTTATATCAAAAATGCGAGCACAAAGCCAACATTTCTTATAATAATGCATTAAATATAAATTAAAACATTATATAAAGAAATTACATAAATATTACACACAAACACACACATTATGTGTTTGACATACACTTTTGTATAAAGTGTGCACGTGTATGTCACACGTTGATAAGGCAACGTGAATTGTACGCGTCCACAAGTGTATAAGTGTGTATATAAAAACCATATTATTAATTATAATGATTTCTTGGAGACAAAGTGCTATCACACAAAGTGCATCATCGTTTTACTTATTTTTAATATCATCCACACAATAATAATATGAATTTTTAAGTGTATTTTTAGTTATTAAATTGTGAAAACGCTTAAGAAAACTTCACTTAGGGGAATTATCATATTGAAGTTCTTTTCTTTTCAACCAAAATAAGGTGAAGCGCGGTGTTGGGTTCCGCCATTCAATACGCAATTAGAAGGAATGAAAAAAAATTGGCAAACGGATGTCTTAAAATTTGATTTCTCTGCCTCTCCTAATATAAGTATGTGAATGATTTTTAACGTTTTTCACGCTCTTAGGAAATTGAAAAACATATTTTTAGAATGTGTATAAAAATTTGAACGCAGCGGGATTCAAACCCGCGGCCCTTGGAGACCGTCCAAGCACTCTGACCGGTAAGATATGCGTTCTACATCCAGCTGTGTCAAAATTCTTATACGCTTACTACAATTTGTTTATGTTGTTCTAAAATATGTAAGTGGAAGATATTTTTTTTTATTTTTTGTAACATCATCGGGTAAAATCTAACCTTCCATTACATTGTCTAAGTTACATACTTAACTAAAATTATATTAAAACTACATATTTAGAAAACGTGTAAAAATTTGAACGCAGCGGTATTTGAACCCGCGCCTCTTCGAAACCGTTAAACAAAGCGCTGTGACCGCTAAGCAAAGCGATATACATCCAGCTACGTTGACATTAATATTTGTAAAATTTTTTTATACGTTTTCTAAATATGTCTTTTTCAATTTCTAAAAAACAAATTTACAAACAAAATCCAAAAAAAAAAAATAAACTACTCAAACGCCATTAGATCGATTGCAAGACCTTACTCTACATACATTCGAAAAACTAATGTATTTAGTCTATAAAGATGGTATCCGACACTTTTACAGCAATGTTTACATTGGTATACAAAAGTGGACTTATTTTTTGTGTTAATTACACATACGATTGTAATACTTATGACTACACAACTAAGATGATAATCCAATGTGTATTTGTGTATTTTATGTAAGTGTAAGTAAAGTTGTTAAGGTTATAGATTAGTTATATTTTTCGACGCAAATGATAAATTGTATAAATCAATTATAATATGTGCTTTTACGGCCTCAAAGTAATTAGTTTTTGTCTTCAATTATCTTTACTCGGTATTTTGATCTAGTTTGAAAGTTTGAATTTGTTAATGGCAGTAGTATTAAGTTCGATTCTCGCTTTAAGAACCTTTTTAAGCTCTCTTTGGAGTGGGTTTGTATAGTATGGCCTATATAATACAGTAGAGATATGAATTACGTATATGCTTACAGAAAAGTTTTAATTGAATGTGGAATTATGACTTTATTTATATTATGACTTTATTTATATTTCATGTGTTAAACTTATTAAAAAAATAAACTTTTTATGTTATTTCATGTTTAAACTTATTAAAAAAAATAACCTAGAATATTAAGTTATCATTGTAATGTTTTTTTTTTTAGATTTTCCACATATAGCGATGTTGGCACGTAGCCCCTGTTCGAAATCTTCAGCCTATTTTAGACTAGGCTCTCACTGGTGACACAACTCAACGTCAAATCAAACTGTAAAAATGACAAAAAAATCATAATAATAACCTCGAGTGAAAATCGAACCCACAACCATCACGTTTACTCAAACACTCTCCCACTTCTCCAATATGGGGTAACTTAATTAAATAAAAAAAAATAACAAGTAGCTAGGAAAAATTTAAATAGTAAACAATTTTTTTACTAAAAAGACATTTAGAAAACGTATAAAAATATTGAACGCAGCGGGATTTCAACCCGCGTTCATGAAAACCGTTCAAGCGCTGATCGCTAAAGCCATACGTTCTAGTGAACGCACGATCTCCTTCTATTTTTTCTACGGTCCCTTTATTCTCTTTAACTCTCCATTTTATACGATATTTTCACACGTGACACGGATCACTTAATAAGCTGCGGTTACAAATATTCATGTCAGGAAACTCGTAAACTTGTATTGTCGCCTCAAAACTAATGGAACGGAGTTTTCAATTAGTAAATGTGATAGAACGCGATGATGCTATCGCTTACTAGATATTCAACCTACTCAGCTCTACATAGAATATCGTTATAACTTCAATAACTATGAAAGTTTTCTTGTAAATATCTATATTTATTTATTTTTACATTTTTTAAAATGTTATTCGCACATTAAGGAAATTGAAAAAGACATATTTAGAAAACGTATAAAAAATTTAACGCAGTGGGATTTGAACCCGCGCCCAACGCGCTTATTACAATTTATATTTGCTAACAACAAATATAAGTTGTAATAAGCGTATAAGAATTTCAACGTAGCTGGATGTAGAACGCATTGCTTAGCGGTCAGAGCGCTTGAACGGTTTTCAAGAGGTGCGAGTTCAAATCCCGCTGCGTTCTAATTTTTATACGTTTTCTAAATATGTAATATATATATTTTCTATATATATAATAAAAATGTAACTGATCGCTGTCTGTACGTGGAAGATATATAAGAAAAATATTATCGCTACCTAAATATTATTTCTAAGAATTGACAAGAGCATGATATTTATTAAAAACGCGATACTAAGTTATCTTTGCATAACTCACTAACAACAACAAAAACTTGCTACAAGCGTATAACAATTTGACGTAGCTCGATAAGAACGTATCGATTCGTTCATAATTGGTTAGAGCGTTTGGACGGTTTGCAAGAAGCACAGGTTCTCATCGTGTTTCCCTTTTTTTCTTAGCATGTGAATAACACTTTATTTATTTTTTTATAATATATACATATATTCCTTAATGAAATATATATTTCCTTCAAATGTGTAATTTAATTAAATATAATAGTACAACTGTAAATATGTTTAAATTCGTACTAATAAGTACTCATAAAAAAAAGTGTTTCAATAAATACACAGTCGTATAAAAACACCAAGTACCATACACATATAAAATTTTCACCAACATTTTACTTTTAAGGTGTTCTCTGTCCAGTATTAAATGTTTTTATAGCGCCGTTTTCGCTAAATTGATTTTTTACGGTTTCAAAGAGATACCTAAACGAGGAATGTAAGCAATCAATAAAGATCAAAAGACCTAAGCCTTCGAATGCTGAGGTTTTTTTGTGAAGCGGAATGATTTTTTTGTTGAATCAGGTAAATTTTAAACGTTTCGATTTAAAAACGAAATAAGTAACGAAAGTTTGTTTCCTTGTTTTTTATTACCTTTCTTTAATATAATTATTTGTAAATTTTAGGTGGTAGTGATCTAGAAGTCATAATTATACCAAAAGACTAGACTTTTGAAATGAAACTATTTTTAACCGGACTAATCGCGTATAATGTTGGTATGCGAAAATACCATTTAGAACCGGACGTTTCCAACACTGTACAGTAGTGTCCGTGGTCACAGGTACCCCAAATGGCATGGCAAAGGTATGGTAAATTAATATTTTGAAATCTTAGTATTGCCATGCTGAATTCAGGCCAATGTATGGCACAGTGGGACACTGTACCACTGTAAATGCGATAGGTATGTGTGCGATCTCTAGACAGAGGTTTTTTTTAATTATTTTCATTAATAAGCGAATTGATTTTCATGAAGGATTAAACACATAGCACTGTATTGAGTTTTATCGCTTGACAGAAAACCACTAAACTAAACCCTATTAAAAAGCTGAACGCATGATATTTATCATCATAAGTGTACGAGAGAAGTATGGCCACTAAGCGATGGACAATACAGTAGTGCGTTCGATTTCTTCTCAAAGGAACGCTTATACAAAAGGAATTTACTGTTTCACATTGGCAGTCGATTGGAAAAGACTATTAATATTGAATTTATGCAAATGAATAAATTTTAATATAGTAGATTAACTATTATGTAAATTTAGGTAACAGTTGTTCCCGAAATTATTTAATTTTTCTCTTATGAAATTGAAAGAGATGATAACAATAAATAAATATACCTCGTGAGTTTAAACAGATCATAAAATTATATCATCTGTTGTAAATAGCAAGTAGTCCACTGTGCCATAGGGGTTATTAACTAACTTTAAATAGGTATATAGGTAGGAAATTCATTTGAGACATAATGTAAAATGTTTACAGGTTTCTTTTTAACTAAACGCATTTACTGCAGGATAATTAGATAAAAATTTGTGTCAAGACACTCCGTTCTCTACTTTCCAGTCCGAACCGAGCCTTTACTAGAGTAGTGAAATTTAAATAATTTAAATATGAGCATTTTGACGAGTTTCAAAAGACCCAGAATCCATAGCCCACAGCCAAGCAAAAGCTGTCCCACTGCGCCTCGATGGCCTCAAAGGCATAATATCATATTGGTATCATAAAATAAAACAACTTAAGAAAACATGGTCTATATAACGTGTCAGGGGTAATAAGTAAGCTTTAAGTAATAATATTGACAACCACAAGCGTTGCTAGGTTACTGAAGTACAATTATTTATGTTAAGCGACCTCGATTGAATATGTAATTCGTCATTCGACCGTCCATAGTTTAATAATATATTTGTTTTTCTACCATAATGAAGAGGCGGAGAGTTTCGTCACTATTTTCTTGTATACTTTGTAAGAAGTACCTATATATGTAGATTGACCTCAGTAACGTAAGCTTTTAACAAGCACGAATTGAATATTACAGTTCTTAATTTACTAAAAATTAAATAAACAATGGTATAATAAAGTGTTATAAGTAGATTTTTTATATATCACAGGAGAGTGGGAAAAGATGTGTAATTGATACAAAATATATGGTTTTCGGATAAAAAGTTCACTTTCAAAGTCCAGTTTAGTCCAGTCCAGATCCGGTAATTTAACAGTCAGTTTTCTATCTCGCGAATGACCTTATAAATAAATTGGGCTATTAATCAATTTTTATTACTTTGCCCTAAAAAGCCTATTTCAAGGTTTTTTTCACAGAATAATTAATAATGTAAACTATAAATTCTAATTTGGTACATTTATTCACAGTATAAATTGTTATTGAAACGAAGTTATCATAAAAGGTTGCATTTCTCTCAAAAAAAATTAAAAGAGGAGAAAGCTTAAAACAATATTGTTTTTAAAATGAATATTATTAAATGGATACCCTCGCCTGTATTCCTCGTGTTGCCCTACAAAACTTTGTTACCATCCCCTGCAGGGAATTAGCCGAGGGTAATGGAACCCAAAGATTTTTACGAGAAAATCATTTGTAAAACATACTTAGTAAGACTAACATAATTTTGATACAGCCTCTATAGTCGAACAAGCCGTTCATTTAAGCTACTACCGGAAATGTATGTAAGAAGCTTTATCTACGGTTAAAACGAGTGATATATTTAAATTGTTATTTAGTAAGTCAGTAAGTACAGGTAAGTGCATCGTTCTATAACATAATCAAAGTGAAGCTCGTGCTTTGCATTTTGTCTCATTTTTCGAAATAATAACTTCCGTCGTCGTCCTAAGTCAAACATGCCAAATTAAGACACAATATTAAATTAATAAAGTTCAAAAGCCGATGCGGTTCCAACGGGGAAATTTCAAAAACAAATTATTAGCTTTTGTTGGAAAGTAAAACCGATCATAAATTACGATTTCGTAGCCAATCCTGAACCTAAACAAAATTTATTAAGTAATTTGATAAAATAATCGTGTAGCGGACAAAGGGCGATGGATACTGGAAAAATTTTATGTTCATGAAAATGTTCCTTTAAACTTTGCTAAATTCCATTTGAGGAAGTTGTATGGGCTTACTAGTAATTTTTTAGGGAATTAAATACTTGCTCAAATTATGAATTTATGACTTTCGTATGAGGTTTTACTAGAATGTTTATTGAAGTTATTTCTTATATTTAATTTTATATTATGCTATTATAATTTACATATTTTAAAATAATAAAATATTAAAAAAACAATTTTTATTGTGCTTCACAGTTATTGATAACAAAGTAATTTATCACTATTGTCTTTCTGTCAATCATATATGTGTATAGCTTGTAAGATATATTAATAGGGCTAAGTAATTAAAGAACACAATATACGCACAGGAGAATCGAGAGAAAATCCAAATTCGAAAATGACATACATTTGAAAATAAACCAGCGAAACAAAAGTCGACAAGTCGCACCCTTGTCCTAAAACAGAAAACAATCATTCACAAGTTTCTAAGTTGGAACCCTCAAATTAGGGAAGCCTGCTACCTAACTCACTGAAGCGGGTAAAGCGAAGTTAGTTTGTCTATCATCACCACTACCCCAAAAACTTATAAAAAATGAAGTCGCCCTAACTCTAAGAAGTAATGGTGCGCGGAAGGGACACTCTTTTTTAGAAGTTTCTGTGTCTAACCGGTCTGGTTAGAGCATGATAAAAGTTTTTATGTAGTGCTTTCTTTACGGTTGACCCAACAGTTCAGAAAATCATAACGCATAACGCATTACGATATCTTGTACAGGCCATTGCAGAGAGCAACGATGCCAAGTTATGAATATTTTTATATTAGCTTTTTCTTGGTTCTAATAACTTTCTCAAGCTAATGACAACACAAGCAATTGTACAAAATTTAATATTGTGTTATAAATTAACTGATTTAATTGTATTATTTTAAACCTATATTTACATTCCTTTATGGTATACACGGCTTTCGTACTGAAAAATATCAACGCGCGTAAAGCTGCGAATTCGTTTAGTAAAATAATACTGTATTTTATTTGTTTCATATGAAGCGATTAATTAAATTGTAAAGCTTTCATATTATTTAAATTTCACTGTTACTTAATAATTTATAATTAGTAAACAATATAATTATAACAATTGTGTATAAATTTAATTGTAAATTATTATAAAAGAATAAAATGTTCCATTCTAGCGTTTATTGCATATTAATTAATGTCGATTAAAATATGTAAATTTGTAATATATAAAATTATAGTTACAATACAATTATTGAATTTACTTTTAACAATTATTACAATAATTGTATTTAAAAAACAAATTTAAAAAATATAAATATATATGTCAATATAAAATAAATAAATAGTATAAGTACAAACTTAGAAAAAAAATAAAACAAAAATATAAAATGATAAAGCTTTATTAAGTTATGCTAGTATTAGAATTTCAAATTTTTAATGTTAGTATTTTTTATTTAATATTATATTCAAGAAAAATAACATATTTATTGTTCTGTTTTTCTTTTATAATATTTTTTTTTGAAACTTGTAAATTGCTTTGCAATGTAAACAAGGCGCGTCGCAAATAATAAACAAAAATTTACGATTTTTGTTTATTATTTGTAGATTCTCCGTTCGAAAAAACTACTTGCTTGCAATATTTCTATAATTATTTTAAATTGACAAGCAAATTCAAAAAGACCCACCTGAAAATAAAAAAAAAATTAAATAAAAATAAACAAAAAAAGTAAATAAAATATAAAACTTAATAGAAGAAGGTACAAACTTAACTTTACTTACAATAATCGGCGGCGGATATTCAACTTTCGCCGAACGAAATATATCTACGAGATGAACCATATGGACAGATAAATAGTTCCAATACGAAATAAAAAAAACAACTGTATACGATCGTATAATATTTACAAGAGAGCGAGCGGCACGTTGTTCTCTCACCGCGGCTAGACGTTGACTGAACGCAAGGCATACGCAAACGGGGGGTACTACGCACTCACGCAGAGTGACAGCCAATGGCGTGCGTGCGTTCCGCGCACCCCCGCACCTCAGGCCCCGCCCCCCCACTCCCGTCACCTTACAATCGATGCCCTATATTGCATTAATTATTTAGGAAACACGCAATGAGATAACATGAGATAAGGTATCTTTAAATAAATCATCTTAGTTTTTTTTTTAGTTGTGTGTATTGACCTTTTCTGTTGTGAATTGTAGGGTTGTTTTGTTTATGGACGCTTGAGTTCAAAATAGTAAACTTAGGTATGATAACAATCGTGGACACGCACTAACTTGGCATTAAAATTGGCGCGCTAACTTTAAGTTTTACTAAAAATTTATATTTTAATATATTTTTTATAAGACAAGATTATTGAAAGTTATTTTTCACTTTTAATATTAACAAATGGGATTTAGTAGTGATGTAATATTTATGAGACGAGTTTCCGGTGTACACTTTCCGCCTAACGTCACCGCGTGTATACTATAAAGAAAAAAAACACACACAAGCGTGCGATTAAGTAGCGAATCTTTATTAAAATTTGCTTGTTTAACCCACTTTCATAAAATGGAGGTAATATACAACTTGTACCTATTTAAAGAATTTTACATATTTGTTAGAATTTAACGGTAACTTGTACATATTGTGAGAATTTAACGTTGACATTGACTTGAAATTTGTTGTTATTATCTGTACAAAAATACTACGAAAGTACCCTATACTTTACCGGTTTTATTTTTTATCGATACAATTATGTACTAAATATATTAAATAGTACCTAACACTCAATATAGAAAAAGAACTTATAAATACATCACAGCTAAGCTAGGGAAACGTTTATCAAAATTTTAATTTTTGCGTACATTTGATAGAGACCAGCGGCGTTAAGTTTCGCTAATTAACATATAACATCTCTAAAATAAGGGCATTAAAATAGGGATATATTATATTTGATAGTAATATTATTAAGCAATTACATTTGGTCTTCAGAGAGGCGACAGCTGTCGAGATCATGTACATCTTCGTGTCTTGTTCGACGATACAACAGAACCATCACCTGTGGTCAGACGTGCTACGAATAAGCGTTGGACATATGTGAGTTTGTATGTATTAGTGGCGAAATTTGTAATACGAGTTGTAAGACCACTTATATGTGAAATACACTGATTGTGAGAACAATTATGCATTTTACCTTGAAATTGTATTAAGTCACTTAATTGAAATATTTTTTGTTAGATTATCGAATCGATTTATTGACTATGATTGATAAAAGGCAAGCCGGTGGGTCGGTGTTATATGGACACTTCGCCATTGGTATGTATGATTGCATTTGGAAATTTTAACTGGATACGCAAAGGTTGTGGATTCATATTCAAGTCAGGGGATTTTTTTTTGTGTATATTTGTTTATATTACTTTTTTGACACTAAAGTAGTCGTCTTTTAAACGAAATATTCAACAAATTTACTGTTAAAATTCTAAATAAATAAATAAATTTATGTATCTTTTCAGAAAAGTGCTTGGAATGATATTGTTTTCTCTGTTTCTCCGTTTACGCTCAATTTCAATACTTTGTGTGTTGAGTAACGTAACTCAATAATGATTAATTTTTTGCTGTAATTTTTATTTATAATTTTTTAATTATTTTCCATTCTTTTCCTTTAAATTTTTGACACATACACATACACATCCACGTACATATTAGATAATTATAACATATTTTGACTAGTTTTACCCAACACTATGTTTATGTGGAAGTGCATATGAATATATAATAAACGTAAGTACTGAGTATTAATATTGATTGATTATTATATAAAAAAATCACTTATAAATTAAATATGCGAAAAAAAACTTCACCAATTAGTCTGCGGAGAACGACCTAAGTAAAGGCAAAGGGCACCTAGTGCAAATACACCTTGTTCTCCCCTAACCTCTTGAATTTGAGACACTGCTTGTTACATATACATAACTATTCGTTTCTTTGGACGTAAATCAAATTTTCGACCACTTCTTCGTTATTCTAAAGCATGCCTATTAATAAATAGATAATTAGTCTGACTTACAATCCTATGTCGAGCGATTACTTAAGTTCTTATTGTATGAATAAATAAATCTTTAGAAATACCTACAATATTTAGTAGAGGCAAAGAAAAATACAAGCTCAATATAAGGCGGTTTTACAAATATTTTTAATGTCATATGTGTCGATGTGCTAGCGACAAACTCGTTCTACGAGCGAGTTGTACCTTCACGACCCTGTTACGTCGTGTACAGACGGAAATACATTCCTTTCTATTCTCGTATTATGAATAGTAAAACTTTGGGGATGTTCGGGCGCAGTGGGTCACCGTCTGAGTATTTATGGTGGTTGTGGGCTTAGGCCTAATTTGGGGAAATTATTATACTTACTATGTAATTTGTTTCCAATGTCTGTAAAAATTATGAAAAATTGTGAACTGAGTGTTCTAGCGCGCTAAGTTTATTGTTAAGTAATTGTGGTTAATTGGCTATCGGGCTTAAAAATATGTTTTAAGGTATATAATCGATTTCATTTTCCATTTATATGACTGTATACTGAAATTGAGACATTGCATGTTGGCGGAACTCAACGCCGTGCTTTGTATCACCGGAGTAAGGAAATTAATATATTTTTAATATGATCTTTGATTTTCGCGGTGCCACACATTTTGAATGAAACTATTTTTAACTGGATTAATCGCGTATATTGGTTGGTATTCGAAAATACATTTTAGAAACCCAACATTTCGAACACTTTATAGTAGCCCGTTGTCACAGATAGACTGAGGTGGCATTCGTCTGTAAGTTGATACAATTATTAAATCAAACTACTGCTACTAGTAGTAAAGTGTTCGAAACGTCAGATTTCTAAAATGTATTTTCGAATACCAATAGTATACGCGATTAATCCAGTTAAAAATAGTTTCATTTTAAAATATTTTTAAACTAACGAAAAAAAAAGAAGGGAAAAGATTCTCAATTCGACATGTATATGTTTTATGTTAGATCAGAGACAAATAGGATGATCCGTGGCCCAAGTTACTCACCGTTTTTTTTTGTTTAACATATAATATAAAAAAATACATTTTTAGAAAACATATCAAAATTGGAACACAGCAGGATTTGAACCTTTGAACGGTTTTCCAAATATGTATTTTTTTAATTTCTTAAGTGTGCCATTAACAATGTAAAAAAAATGCGAAATAACATATAATGTAACAATTCCCCCGTGTAGGGATAGAACATAGAACCATCGCACATCGCCGCTACGGCCTCATCGATGGTACTTAGAGCAATAACTATTGTAATTATTAAGAGCTGTATCTGCGTCAGTATTGCATATACATATGAAACTATATAAGGGAGCTTTTATGTTAAAGCTCATTTACACACACTTTATTAGACGCAATGCTTGAACTTATTCGCCTCTAACCTCAATAGCAACACTGTAGCACATTGAAAGTAAAGGAAAAGCACGTCCCGTAATGTATCCTATTAACGAAGTTAGTTCAGTTCTATATTCTCCATACAAAATGTTTTAATACATTAATAGGTTTTGATATTTATTATTCAATAATGTATTGACATTGTTTCGATAGTCTTCATAGGTCTTTTCTATATATCAATGGTGAAGTGTCTATATAACGTCTTCCACCGGCTAACGTTTTGTTATTTATAATAAATTAATAAGTTATTAATTAATATAATAATTTAATAATGTAATAAAACCATTCCAAAAATCTATTTAAAATGATACAAGACAAGTTCGTCGTAAAATGAAACGGCATATTTATGTTAACATTCACGAAATGATATGCAAAAATAAACTATAATAAAAATTCATTAATAAGAATTATTTTTTTTTCAACTTCACGTAAAAAACAATAAATTTCCTAAGTCTGTAAATACAATATATATATTTTTTAAATATTATATTTGTATTTTAATTACAAACGCATAGCGTAAACTAAATGTAGTCTTGTCAGAACAAGCCATATGATGTAACTATTTAGAAATATATATCTCTCTTTATCAGATATACAATATTAGACCAAGAATTTATCTAATCGCCATCTTATTATTTAGCGACATGTTTTTGATATTATCCCGATTTATTTGGGAATGTCACATAAAAATACTGTCGGTCCTAATGGAATTCTTGAAGTCAGCAATCTCAGTAATTTTCTTTATACTGAAATAGCTAAGTTAGTTACAACTTTTACTATTAGAAGGTGGGAGAAACAAACAAAAATATCGTTCACTCAACGAGGCGGGAGTTGGATGCAGTCCAACAAGGAGGGCCGGCCCAGGTAAGAAATTGTATATGAACAAAAAAAAATTGTGTTTGGGGGATAACTAAAAAGCTGTTACTGTTTTATTTATGAATGATATTCTTTCCATAGTGTTAATGAAATTTGCGCATGTAGCTTAGCTAGGACATGTCTGGCTTTACCTGAAGAGTGTGGGTCGGAAATTCGCAGGGAAGTGATTGCGTTATTTGATATTAATTCAAATGTCCATAATGGCTAAAAAAAATTATAAATAAATAAATAGTGTGTAATTGTAACTGTAACTAAAACGAAATTCGTTTACACATTACCTAGCCTTAGTTCTAATGTCTAAGTAACCATTTATATTAAAATATAAAAAAGTTTATTATAAAAAGAAATAATAGGGAAACAAGTTTTGGACCAAATGTAACTACTATCCTAGTATATTCAAAGAAAATCTCAATTTAAAAAATATATTGCTAACAAAATATTCATCAGCTACAACGAAGAGATCAACAGAACACACGAGATTTGAACTCAATAACGAAATCCTTCCATCAGATATGCCTTTAAGTTTAAAAGGTCCTGCCAGGATTACCAACCCTCTCATGGTCGATGGCCACAATCCGCCGATACGATTTGCGTTCACTTATCGACTGTGTATTGGTAATATTATTTTACTAATGGATTCTACCTTAGTATTAAGTTTAGAGAAAAGCTGAGTACTTACAGCGTATGGATTTGCATCTAATTTTTAGTTACGAAATGTGTTCTTGGGGTAAAATTGTAAGTTTTGTGAGAAATTGGGCTTTTCTAGGTGATTGTACCTATATATAAGTAATATACAACTTGCGTCGACTTCAATATTGAGTAGCGCTTCCGAGACTGGTACTATGTTTTCAAACAGAAACTGGAGTTACAAAAAAGAATCGTTAAGATAATAATATGTAAATAAGGCCTTGGTAAAGTATTCCAACGTGGCGCAATGGAATAGTGCGTGATTGCAAACGCGATTGGTTGTGGGTTCGATTGCCACTCGATATATCATAATTTTATTATTTTTAAATTTCCGCTCTGAGGTTCGCCACCCAACACGCACGGTCTCGAATTCGGGTGGAAAATGGACACTGGGGTATTTGGACACTAGGTTCTCTCAGAGTACCTGTTGTGTGGGAAAAGGCGTGAAGCTATATAATAATTACTATTTATATTTATATTTTTTTAAAACCATCCAGCGCTATATGGTAAATTTAAAAAAAGTTTGGTTGTTTTAACTAAATGTACTTGACTTTTGTTATTTGAAAAATATCAAAGGAACTGTACCATTATTGACCGTAGACTATATGTAAAAGATAATAAAAAATGGTGAGACAAAGATTGCAGGTCTTCAGCTCTCCCTTACTAAGAGCAAGTATCTTATATCAATAGACTTACATACACAGAGAAAACCTAGTGTTAAAACACTCCTTTCTACATTCAATATAAAATTAACAAATAAACTGGCGTTCGTGAATTATTCAAAGCAATAAATTCAGTTAGTTTAGATTTTGAAACTCGATCACATTCCTTTTCATTTGATTATGTATTGAATAAATTATTGGGAAGGGGATGTTTAGTTACCAACTTTAAGCGTATACGACGTCTATGCGACATTTACCTTAGATTGGAGCTTTATAGCTTAGGAGGGTAGCCAGAGAGAACTGAGAGTTTGTGTTAGTGTTATAACACTCCGTTCTCCGCTTTCCACCTGAATTAGTGCCCGCATTGTCTGTTGAGTGGCAAAACTCAGAGCTGTACTTTGTCTTAGCTAGTTAAATTATTATTTATTAATAAAAGATAATTGTTGTTAGTTTCATTAAATCTGCAAATAAAAAATCGGTGCTAAACATTTAATATTTTCTTTGATTAGATGTTTCGTTCAACTCTAGCTCAATTATCATATAATATATTATATGGTAATTGATTCTCAATTATTAAGAATGTGTATCGTACAACTATTGTATTGAAAGGATTGTATAAAATAATAGTTGTTTTGCCGGGTTCTGTAAAAATAGTTTTTCCAGGACCTTCAAAAAGCGCGTCTATTTCCATCTTAAAGGTAACATAATTTGCTAGCTCTTCTTGTATTACACGGGGTCGTGGGCGGCGGTAATCACTTACCATCAGGTGACCCGAACGCTAGTACGCCTTGTTTATAGTATAAAAAATAAATCCCGCTAAATAAGAAGTCCCGCTGAGTTTCTTGCGCAGGTTCTTCTCGGGTCTAAAGCAGTTACTTTAGTGAACCGGTAGTAAATTATTTGACGTTCAAAAAATGAACCATGTATATATTCTTATTTTGAGTTAAGTTATTTCACTTTGACTTTGGATAAAATCAGTTCTTCAACCAATACATAATATTTCAAAAAAGAACACACTCATAATTAAAATAGCTTTCTTATACAGTAAAGAATTTATTTGAAATAAAATTCAAGAAAAAATTATGCGTAAATAATTTTAAATTATGTATTAGAGTTTAATCCCGAAAAGGCAGCATCTTATAAATTTTAATAAAGTCTAAGCTACTGGCTGTAAAAAGGTAGAAACAGACAAAAAATGATACACATTAGTTAGAGAGAGCTTAAAATGACCCCTTAATATTGGTAAGGGGGAAGCGCCTAACTCACTGTCCCTAATTTTGGGGTCAATGGGACCCCAGGTTTAGCAATTTGATTGGATACTGTGCATTTTAATTAGTGCTGTATAATATTTTTCCTAGAGAGTTCGTGTATATTAAAAATATATGAAATAGTATTTAAATTAATTAATATTCCATATATTCGAATCTTTATTTACATACATTGATTGTGATTTCTAACGTGTCTTTAAGTTGTATTCATACTTATAATAAAATGCCTCCCCGGCCTGTAAATTTTAAGTTTCTTTTTCTTTTCCTTCTTTTGATATAGGAAGAGGAAGTCTATTTGGATATATAAACGACGAAACTTTACTTACGAAAATAAAAGAAAAATTTTAAAAAATCCGAACTTGCACTCATCACGTTCACTCGATTGAATGTTCAAGCTATAAATGCGCATAAACTAGAATGAATTTGAAATTAGCTTGCATATTACAATAATTCAGCCAACTACAACTAATCAGTAAGTGCCTTTTATTTATTTCTACATTTCTTTAGGCCTCTCCCTTATGATACGGGTGGACAAACTTCCTCCATTTTAAAGTTTTAAAGTTTTTTTTTGAGTGGCGGAACTAAACGCCGTACTTTGTCTTAGGAGAGTTTAAGACATTACAAGAGTAATGTAATACATTTTTTAAGTACAATTGATTGCCTTGAATGATAATAGAATCCGCGACCCGTTCACAACCAGTGTATTATTTTAATAATATAAAAAAATATCTGTATGCCATAGAATAGTTGAAAGTAAGTTTATTTTGGGTTTTCCCTACATCAAAAATATAGGGCTTAATCAAAAATGTAGTTCTTTTTTACATTAGCACTGGTACCAGCTTTCGGCTTTTTAAACATAAACGAGCTACTCGTTAACTGTCCCGATCATACGGCTTGTTAAAAGTTCACATAGAAAAAAGTTATAAGGACCATATATCTATGTATTTATGTATATAGCCTATCGTAGTAGCCTTTTTCAAATATTTCGCGAGCTAAGCTTTTGCGTTATTTATTTATTATAGGAAGAGACATTCATCAAATTATAATATTGTATAAATATATATATTACACACTCTATGCTTACTAATTTGCTCGACAAATTATATAATTATTATATCTGTTATCAATATATAAAAGCTCAAGCTCAAGGGACTAATATACAAGTGCATAATCCAACCGGTTCTCTTATACGGCAGCGAATGCTGGCCAGTACTGTCTGGGCACGCTATACGGATAGCACTAAGTAATATTTCAGTCAAATAGTAACGCCTTTTTATTATAAGAAATCTACTGCGCCGTTGTGAGACAGCGGGGCAGTGTGTTATTGTAAACGCAAATGGTTGTGGTATTAATTCCCACTGGAAGAAATAGTTATATTTAAATTATTTTCGTTTGGTCGCTCTGTTACCCAAGACACAATGACTTCGGGTGGAAAATGGTGGAGGTGGTGGGAGTGGAGGGTCTTGTGTCCTGTTTCTCTCTGACTACCCTGTTATACGAGAAAAAGCATTATGTTGTAAACAAATATATATTTATATATATATATATATATTAATAGATTGTATGAAAATTTTAAATCGAAATAAGTTTGTCCAGTAAGTATAATTATTATGTAAGTCACCAATGATGATGAAGGTTAAATTAGTTTGTTTAATACAAGTACGTACAAAATTAACCTACGATTCGGAAAGTTTTCGCATAGGTTAATTAGGTTCACAAATTTTCGGGTTGCTTCGAAAAATATTTGCTTAATCCTACTAAAGTAATATTAGAAAGTGATCGCTAATATTTACAAGCCAACATTAGAAAAAGTTTTCGGTGAATTTAATTTTATAATATTTTAATTATTTTAAAAGCCTATAGTTTTATTTGCCTTTTAAATTGATTATTATTTATATATTCATAGATTACGGTAAGAGATGGGACCATCTAAACGCAGAATTTGACTATAATGGTGATTGATTATGGGTATGATTAGCACTCGGAGTAATGATTGTATTTAAATTATTTTCAGGATAAAAAAGACGCGCGACGCGACGCGACTTTGAGTTTGACCCTTCAATATCCAATTCGGGTGGAATGTGGACTACCCTACTGTATGGGACAAAGCTTGATGCTACTTTTTTTTGCTAATTTTCAATACACTGTTATCAATTAATCGTTCAAAGCCAAACCACTACACCAATACACTAATATAAAGGCAGTTTATATATAAATCTTGCGGAAAACGGAGTGTCATCACACTACGTTCTCCCTGCCTTGAAGATGCATTAAGCAAAAAAGCCTATAAATCTCTAGAAAACAAAATTTATATTCAGTTTTATCTGTATCAAAAGTTATACCGCTTGAGATGAACGCATTCATTTTAATAAGACAGGCGTCTAGCCTACACGTGTGCTGGGCTCATGAAATTGCTTGCTATATAAAATATTCTAGTTCCTTTACGCTGTAAAACGTTTATATAAAATGTGTTATAAATAAACTGACTAGTTAGTTGGTTTTAAAGTTGAGGACCAAAACTGAGCAAGATTTAAGAAATAATTTCCATATAATTTTTGTGTTCAGACATTATGTAGCTTTATAGATATAATATGGAACATTACATGTAATGTATGTATACATAGAAAATAATGAAGGTGTAAGACTATGTATTTTAAATATTATCAATGTGAAAGATGAATTTGATGCGAAAGAATCGAGCGTTACTTTGTTGCCTACATTGAAATAGACTTATAACTTGTGAACGCGAATTTATACTTCACGTTCAGATATTCTTGCCCTTTTTGAGGGCCTTTAAAGAACTAGTTCCAAAAATATTTCTAAAGTGATATTAAAGTTTTAGTAAAGACAATTGAATTTAATTTAATTTACGTATCATCAAAAATAAAGTATAAAACGCGCACAATTGTGAATTCATCAAATTTTTACCCTGACATTCACCTTTTGTGTTTAAAAATAGCGTCTGCATACCTAGAATAGGACGGTGTCTAGTTGCTTTTGAAGAATCGGCCAACTTATTACCGGGACATTTACGAATGTTCAGTTCTGTTTTTACTTGGAATTTTTGCGGCGTCTCGTTAAATTTTGAATATGTTTTCATACAAATTTCCATTCTATCACGAGGTGCTAAGATTCATAGTGGAATAACTTATTATTGTGCAGAATACAGCTATCATTATGTTTTTAAATTGGTTCCAACTTACAAAGGAAATGTATGTGTAGTTCTATGGGAAATATGGTGGAAATAAAAATATCTAGGAAATTAAAAAGAAATGTGCATTTTGTTAGATGCTGGACTTGTTTGAGTTTTAACATTCAATTTGAAATTAGATGGAAAAAGGAGAGTGGAGTGTCGTTACTTTAAGACTACCCTGCAATCTACGGGAGATGCGTAATATTAGAATATTTTAAAAGTTGGTTTATGCCTCTTTTACTCTAGAGACCTCTTATATAGCTTTAGCTATTTAAATTGTATTTCTCAAGACTGTCACACAAATGTACATTATAACAAGTTTTACCTATATAGAGCGCAGGAAAATAGGTCGAGGTCAGATTGCAAAACGTTTTGCAACTATCCTGCGTTAGCGCTAGGCTTCGTTGATGGCCTAGATTCATTTGACTAGTTAAGTTCTGTGGTGTTGTATGTATTTTAAATTATGTACGAGTATATTGATGGTGGATGGTTATTTGATATGAGTACGAAGAGTGAAAAATCCACAACCATAACGTGTAAAACCAAGAACTTTTGTTACTTTCTTATTTATTAGATACTGACACTAGTTCCGTATTTTTGGTTCACACTCAGTTCTTTTCCAGGTACATTTTTCTATCTGTTAAAACTTACGGCTTCATTTACTTTGACTTTCCGATTCATAGAGCTTAGTGTCTGTTTGTATTCTTTAAGAGACCAGGGTTTCTCAAGTCATATCGTATTTATTACCTTTATTTTCCTAAAAAAAAATCGAAAACCATAACCATCGCTTACAGTGCCTCTATACTACTGCACCACGATGGCCTCAATTGCCTTTTTACTTACCTTGTTAAATCTAATATATTTTTTATATATAAACTAAAGTTACTTTAGTAACCATTAAACCTATTATAGGCTACATATTTACATATCTAAGTATATATCAAGTAACTAGTACACGAATCACAACCACCCTTCATATAAATACATAGCTAATACCATTTATAGAATTAACAGAACTCAATAGTGATATCAGAATGTTCCGTTACCAGACCCCGACTGGAGATACTAATTAAATTTGTCTTTATGCTTCTACTAGCGGATTAATACTCAAGCTTAACCGTTGCCATGTCGACCTTTGTCGTATTATTGTAAGAGCGAATTCATTATGATGCATTTGTTGGCGATCTATTAGTTTTTTATTAAAATAACATTTGTATTAAAATATTTAAAAACATTCGTTAACTTTTTTTAATCTTTCTATTTAATTATATTGTAATTTGTATATTGTGGCGCGGTGACAGCGCCTGACGGCGAACGCGATTAGAATTTTTTTTAGACAACTCCAACTCCAATAACTATATTTAAACTTTTTCATTTCTCCGCTCTTGTAAGACAAATTGTAATTGTAATGACGCTGAATTTCGGGAAAAAAAAGAGATCGGAGGGTCCTGACTCTAGGTTTTATCTAAATGGCCCGCTATCTGCGGAAAAGCATCAAGCTGAAAAAAAAAATGTAGAAATTGAGAACTGGTTGGATTGCAAGTGGAAACCGGAGTGTCTCACGTATCGTTTAACACTTGAAGTAATTAGAAAGCTTAATTAATTGAATTACATATATGTATACAGGAGAAACAAGTAAATACATTTAGAATGCAGTTTTTAAATGATATAAAAAAAAAACAAGAAAACAATACGACTCAGTTTAAATTTGCGTACCAAACAGAAAAAAAAGGTTTTATTTTTGAAAAAAATGAGATGCCATTAAATTTTCCTTTACCCGCTACCTAAATATACATATATATATATCTGTAACGAAAATATCTAAATCATTTTGTTACTTATTGCTCGCATATAAGGTATATAATAATTTCTTTCTTTCCAAGGCGTCCAGCATATTCGGCTGGACCTGTTCCGTTAGAAATGAAACCAATTACACGTCTGGTGTAAGTGACAGGAAGCGCCGATAAAATGACTTTCAAATGTGTGCTATAATTTGAGACTGTATTCCATTTGAGTCGATTTTAAAATTAAAGTCGAAATGTAGGATTTTGAAGGGAAATGTGAAAAACGGCATTTTTTTGTACTTTTACACGATTTCCTAAATATAATATCCTATTAGGCACAGAGAATACAGTGTTAAGACTCTCTGGTGTCCACTTATCACTTTATTTCGATATATTATGTCGTAATGGCGGAACTTTGCTTTGTATTCCCTGTAACTCAGAATTTTATAGCCATATTTATAGCTATATTCCTGGGTGGAGAGTTTGATAAGTTTTATATTTATATATTTCTCATTTGTTTTTTTTTTGCTATATTCATGCATTCTTGAAAGTATATGAATAAAGTATAGTTTTAGGTAAAATCACAATCTAGTTTTTTCTTTTATTATATTGAATGTTTGTTTGAATTTGACACACAGACTTTTATTCTGCTACAAGTATATGCACGCCTATAACTATATCTATACACAAAATAAAAATGTAACTGATCGCTGTCTGTACATGGAATTTGGGGTCATTTATCAATATAATAGAACCCAATATAATAACCCATTTTTAATTTTCTTTTCTGTGTGTCTGTGCGTTTGTGCAAGGTAATCTCAGAAACGGCTTATCCGGTTTAAATTCAGTTTTGACTATTGTATTTTGGTAAGTTACATTTAGTAGTATTTATTTAATTTCAATCGATTCACAGTTTAGTATTTATTTCATTTAAATCATAGATTTAAGGAAAGTTTGTGTTTTAAGAATGAACGCGGTCGGGTAAATATACTAAATTGTTTAGTAGTGTACCTAACGCAGGCGAACACGCGAGCGAGCCACTTTAATATAAACATCCTTTCAAAAACTCATCTACCTATAGGTTTTACATAACAAATTATTATTATTAGATTTAACGAATAACCAACAAAACAACAAAAAACACATTTGCGTACATTCTCAAAACAAAACATCTAATTTGTCTCAAACAGACTATGAACCGACGTCCTTTTAACGCAAAAAAATCCACTTCTATTTAATTTTTCAACGTAAAAACGAATTTTCACGGCGAGCGAACATTTCGTATACGTAAAGGAAGTAAGTGGGAAACAATACATTCGTCACGTGGGGTTTCGTCGGGATCCTATTAAATTAGAGATAGAACGAATGGAACATTTTGTCTTTACTGTACTGGACTGTTTTGTGCCGCACTTTACTGTACTGTAAACAGTCTTTATTCGTATTCAGTCATATTGTTTGCGGTGGTCGCGCAAAACGTTGCTTGAATTGTGTTAAATGTTTTAATTTACACTCATTTGCGTCTCAAATCTTTTAACTGTTTTAGTTTTATTAGGGACGTTTCCTATTCGTATTTTATATAAATGTGGTTTCAAGCTCGTTTTTGTCATATTTTTTTATACGAAACTATTATAACTTATATATTTTGTTAACATTTTTTAAAGTCCCACACGAAGGAAATTAAAAAAGACAAATCCCGCTGCGTTCAAAATTTTATACATTTTCTAAATATATTATAACTTATTATGTCTCAGAGTAGTCAGAGAGAACCTGGTGTCTAGACACTCCGTTCTCTACACGTACTTTTCGCCCAAAATCGAGACGTTGCGTGTTGAGTGGAAGAACTCAACGCCGCACTTTGTATTACCAGGTACCAGAGCGGAGAAATGAAAATATATTAAATAATCCAGTTCAATATTTAAGCTGTAAAATCTAAGTAACGTATAGTTTATTTGTAAAACGAGAGCGAGAGTGATGCTCGGACAGTACGGAAGTTCCACCCACTGTTTCCTGCAACGCGACGTGTTTTTTCACTAAGCACTTTTTATAATTTTTAAATATAATACATATTTCCTATATAAATAAAAGTTCTCTAACCAACCCAGCAAACTCCGAGTCACTAGACTCGAAGATAAATACCCCAGCTATAAAACAAAAAGACTGTCCATTGCAAACTGGAATTAGAACTCTGTAAAGTCATATAAATGAATTAAAATACTATAAGAAGTTTTATAATGAAATTAAAATAGTAACCACACAGTGCTTGCAACGAGCGAGTGCTACAAACTTCAGAGGACCACGAATGTGCTTTAATTTTTCCGTACAGTTATTTAAAAGTTGATTATTTTCTTAGCACTTTATTCCCTATTGCAGGGTAGGCAAATAACTTAGTGTTATGTCACTCAAATCTCCATTTCACTATGACCGTCACGACATTGAATGTTGAGTGGCGGAACTCAACGCCGCATGGAAAAATGGAAATATATATTTTAAAGTGTTATTCCCACACTAAGGAAATTGAAAAAGACATATTTTGAAAACGTATAAGAATTTGAACGCAACGGGATTTGAACCCACGCCTCTTGAAAACCGTTCAACGACGTTGGTTCAAATCCCGCTGCGTTAAATTTTTATACATTTTCTAAATACGTCTTTTTCAAAATGGAAATACTTTAAATACAACATTCTCCGGAATGGGTATTGAACCCAAAACCGTCGCGTTTACAGCCTGACGCTGTCCCACTGCGATACGATAACCTTTTTCTCTCCCTTCCGTTTTTAATATATAATTTTCAAAGTTCATTTAGTTACTGGAATAAAGAAATAGCTTTTCTAATTCTATTATTGATATAATTTTAATTTTTTTACAGCTACAAATAAAATAACTTCTATAATGATTTTAATTTTGATTCTAAAGTGTTATTCACACACTTACAATAATTAGATAGTTATTATTATTAGAAATACAAAGTTCGTGAATATATTATGGTTTTGAGGTTAGAAAAATAAACATTTTATACATTTATACATTTTTGTTTTTCCTTAACAAAGCTCGAACGGTTTCCATTAAATCGGTGTACACAAGCATTAGGCATCGTGATGGAGGTGTCGTAATCCCCATACACTACCCATAGTCACGTAGACGCGTTCTACAATTGTTCTGTGTACGCTATTATATATTTACCTAATACGTTTACTATTGAGTCTATAAGACTGAAATAATTGTTTTACATTTATTTTTTCTTTTGTGTATTCGCTTCAAAAAAATTGCAAAAAAGCAGCGGTCGTTCTTGGAAAATAAGTTTTAAGTTAAATATTAAGTTTTGGATTACATCGTTTTTTGTTCAATTAATTAGGAAATATATGACACCTGCAACGTTTCCGGTCACGGTGCGTCCAATCGAGCGAAGTGAAAGGAAAAAATAAAAAAAGCAGACTCCTAAATCAGATTCAAATATTAATACATAGGAAAGATGGAGAGAGGAAGAGTGGAAAGGGGGAGGGCGAAGAGTATTGTTGAATTTCATTATTGGTTAGAAGTAATAAATTGAATTACGTTCTAATATTTGAAGGACATAATTGACTGGAATAAATATACATGATTATATTTAATATAAAATAAACTTAAATTAGAAGT
Organism: Podotricha telesiphe; assembly: GCA_038994665.1. Lineage (NCBI taxonomy): Eukaryota > Metazoa > Arthropoda > Insecta > Lepidoptera > Nymphalidae > Podotricha > Podotricha telesiphe. The sequence goes on along the minus strand of JAOYRR010000067.1, from coordinate 1,511 downwards.
AGCGGATACTGGAAAAAGGAGTGTCTTGACACTAGGTTTTCTCTGTTGGAAGTTACAAGCTGTCAAACTTATTTAAAAGTACTACTTACTGATATTTAAGTAACATTTTATTGAATTATGAAAAAGCTAAAAACTTTTCTTTTATAATAGAGAAAAATCATATAAGAAAAATACATATTTAGAAAACGTATAAAAATTTTGAACGTAGCCGGATTTGAACTCGCCGCCTCTTGAAAACCACGCACGCACTCAAGGCGCGGCATCAAAAATTTTTATACGTTTTCTAAATATATCTTTTTCAATTTCCTTAGTGTGCGAATAACACTTTATAAAATGTTTTCCGTTCAAGGCTCTGACCGCTAAGCAATGCGTTTCGCGGCTTCAAATCCGGCTGCGTTCAAAATTTTTATACGTTTACTAAATATGTCTTTTTCAATTTCCTTTTCCATTTTTTAAACATAAAAAATATAAAAGTATAAGAGTTTACAGGGAAAAAAATGAAAAAAAAACTGTAAATGTATCGGAAACTCAACAACTTGACCCATATAACCAATTGCTACCGCGTGTATGCAATCTCAAGACGACGAAACTGTTGTAATATTTTTCCACCGCGTCAATAGTACTAACGTATAGCCACGTTCACTAAGTAATGATGCAAACATATAGTGTGACTGGGCGCGGCTAATTGATTGCGACCCCGCCTTACCGATAAACGGACTTTGTATGAAAGATGGCTGTTTTGTTTTCGCGTTATGTGAAAAAAAATTGTAAGATTTTTACTTTTGCAATTCATTGTGGTGCCAATATTATTAAGCCGGAGATTTTCTATATTTTCTTACAATTTTTCATAATGATGGATGAATAGATAGATTTAAATAGGCAGTGTGTTCGATTTTGGTGATGTTAGCTAGTTAGTTTAATATATATATGTTTTTAAACGTTTTTTAAAGTGTTATTCGCACACTAAGGAAAAACTTGAACGTTCAAACTTGAAAGGTTTTCAAGAGGCGCGGGTTCAAATCCCGCTGCGTTCAAATTTTTATACATTTTCTAAAATATATTTTTCAATTTCCTTAGTTTGGCAATTATACTTTATTTTATTTTATAGGTTTTGCATATAATTTCTAAGATTAATTCTATATTACAATTGATGTACGAAATGCTTATGAGTTTGGTTCTATATAACAAAACGACTCGACGAACGATGTGTCGTACAAAAACGAAAAAAAGTAAACGACTTCCATATTAATATTCTATTGGAGAATTGAATCTAAATCTTACACCCTCCACTATCAAACTGCGCCACAGTGGTGTTTAATCTATTTTTTAAATAACTAAACTTGGAGTATAACGTAACGTGTGTCAGAACCTAGCACTTCCCGTCTGCGGCTAGCAATGAATAAATTTCCCTGATTAAGACATTAATTTCATTACATCGCACAACCGCCCCCGAATAAGAACGTCTGCGCTACCAACACAGTTTTACATTCGTTTTAACTTGATGAAACCGG